>JAHXMQ010012338.1:24519151-24552649 GCA_020466415.1 Ammodramus savannarum pratensis | reverse complement strand
ATGGGGCTGGGACACCTCCCTGACACACAGGGGGCAGAGCAGGGTCTGATTATGGCAGTGCTGGTTTGTATTACTGCATTCTTATTTTAATTTATTTTACTTTTATTTTCTTCCCTAATAAAGAACTGTTATTCCCACTGCCATATCTTTGCCTGAGATCCCCTTAATTTCAAAATTAAATTAATTCAGAGGGAGGGGGTTTACATATTCCATTTCAAGGGAGGCTCCTGCCTTCCTGAGCAGACACCTGGCTTTCCAAACCCAGACAGCAGTCTGTGGTCAAAATTTGGCTTGGATAAGCTGGTATCAAAACTCAGCTTCTCTTAAATCCAGTGACAGAGTTATTCCTCACAAATCAAACATCCTGACAGAGAAAGGTACAGTGCCTCAAAGAAACTGTGGCCTCTAAAGCAGTCCCAAGTGTTCTCAGAGATTCATCCTTCATCTCTCCACAGTTCCTTCCTACTTTTATCCCTGGAGGTATTTAAAAGTGAAGATGTGACCCCTAAGGAAGATTTTTAGTGGTGGGGTTGGCAGTGTTAAGTTTATGGTTGGATTGAGGGATCTCAAGGGTCTTTTCACACCTAAATGATCCCAAATTCTCAGTGACAGAAAGGCATCACCATGGTGCTCCACACCTAATTTGAACTCCTATGCCCTTGATTTGTGCCACACAACTCTGCACCTCCAGTACCCAATGAGTTCCTTTCCCCTGAGCTAAATGGAGACAGAAACTCATGAAGATGAGTCTCAGCTGAGATTTGCTGCTCCCTCCCCATGCTTCTTGCTTGGCAATGATGGGAACAACAAGCATCCTTCAGGATATCTGACATCAAACCTAAAACAATCTGCTTCCTGAAGGAATGACTGTCTTGAGTTCTCAACTTCCCAGATTATATGTCAAGCATATTTCCAGCCTCCCAAAGCTGCCAAAGGATGCAGACAGACAGAATTATCTCCTGACAATAAAGAGAAGACTGTAAGCAAGTTTTATTACTTGGAAGGTGGATGAATGGATGTGGTGGCTGGAAAATGGCCAGAAACCCTGACTGGGGGCTGGCACTGCCCTAGCAAAGCTCCTGAACAGTTTCATTTCTCTCCAATGAATTTCACAAAGAGAAAATTTTCTCCTTTCTTAGGAGAAAATCTCTCACACAGTTTGTGGGCTCAGAAGTGCTCTTACCCATGGCCCAAGTTCCCTTCTGGACCTGCCATTCCAAACCCTTTATTAGCCACACAGTGCAGCACCTCAGATTCATTTTCCCACAAAACAAACAATTGACTAACTCTATCCACTCTGTTGCTTGCATGGTACTCAAAATCACGTCTTTGACACTTCAGCAGCCTGTGAAAGTTGACAATCAATCATCCCCAAGTGCCAACAGCCACATCCGATGACATATATGGATCTGTAGGAAGCATAGCTTGAAGCCTTTCTAATTTTAGCTTGTTTCAGGATACGAGAAGTTTCAAGCATCAATCATGCAAGGAAAATGCTTTACATACCAAAGTGTCACCAAAAGAAAAAAAAAAAAACCAAAATAAAAAAAAGTACAGCCTGCTGGTTTGTGTGTAACTGGGGTGCACTGGGAGGATTTTGCATCCATGGATTCCTGGAGCCTGTGAAATCTGTGTACTCTGTGCTAACCAGCTGCAGTTGCCTTCTCCCAGTAAAACAGGAATATATCCATGCAGGCAGTATTCCTCCAAGTGCATTTAAGCCAATAGCTCACAAATTCGTGCTACTGATTTTCATTCAGCTTCAGTTTAGAAAAGATTGAATTCTTTGCGCTAAATTACTGCAGAAAGTATTAAGCTTATGTAAGCAGAATTAACATTATGGCTAAAACCACCGAGCAGCAGCCAGCCCCAGTTTATCCTTGGCATACTCACAGCCCCCTTTTCTCCTGGCAGGAAGGATGGCCAGCACACACTGATCCCAAGGAACATCCCAAATTTCAGTGCTGGCTGCAGGATCTTTGCTGTCCCGTTCGCTGTCTCACCCCAGCCACCAGCTGAAGACCAGGGCAGCGTGTCCCTCCCACGTGGGAGGCTCAGCATTCCTCACATTCCCTCCCAGCCTTCCCAGATTAGACCCTGTCCAGAAGATCACTGCTGTATTTCTGCCTTAACAAGAACGGGCAAAGTGTGGTGGGTTTTGTCTCAAACCCAAAGGCTGCAGCCCTGCCTGATGTCCTGAGCGCTCTCAGGGGTTTTGTTCTGAGGGGAAAAGTGGAATTTGTGGTTCAGCAGGCACAGGGAATACATCAAGGCACAGCACACATTGGATTCGCCACATTTCCAGAGTGGTTAACAGTTCTGTGTTTATGTTGTCCACCATGCTCCCCAAAGTCCTTCTGCTCAAAACCTCTGCAGCAATGAATGACCGGTGTCCTGGTTTGGCTGCTGGTGAGATGGGGAAAATTTCCCCCAGGAAGAGAAATTACCTGCAGGAATGTAAGAAATGCTAAAATCAGTGGCTCACCTAAGCAGGTACTCAGTCTTTGAAAGTGGAAATGGGCAAAACTATTTAGGAATAGCAATATTTAAATCCTCTTGCCCCCAGTCACCAGCATCTGTGATTGCTTGGATTTGGGATGCTTGGACACATCCCAGGCTGTAGGATCCATCTGGATTTGGGAATTTGTTGTGGACACATCCCAGGCTGTAGGATCCATCTGGATTTGGGAATTTGTTGTGGACACATCCCAGGCTGTAGGATCCATTCATGACCCTGCTGTTCCTGACATTGCCCAATCCCTTCATGTTGACATTGTCAGCTTCCATAACATCCTGTGATGACAAATTCCAAAATTTCCTGACTCACTCCATAAAAACATTCTCCCTCTTTTCTCTTTCAAGCCCATCTATTAATTTCATTGTGTCTGTTAATTTTCATTATGGTGTTGCAGGATTTTCTGACTCACTCTTCTGCATTCATCTTTATGATTTTTTTGTAGCTTCCTTGGCTTCCTCTCCAAATTGAAAAGTCTTTTCAGCCTCCTCATGGAGCAGCTGTTTCCTCCCCTCCAGCTGCTGTTGTCTCTGGATTTCTCACATCCCAAGGCTTCCCTAAGACCAGACTGCAGAATCTGTTTAACACAGCCAGGTTTGTGTGGCTGCAAAGCCCTGCCATCCTGCTGACAGAGCATTTCCCTGGGTCTTGGTCCCTGCTGCACCTTGGGCTGATGATTTTGGAAGGAGCTGGAGCTGCTGCAGAGAGCCCAGAGGAGGCTCCAGGATGAGCAGAGGGATGGAGCAGCTCTGCTGGCAGGAAAGGCTGGCACAGCTGGCATTGTTCACCTGCACAGGAGAAGCTTTGGGCTGAGCTCAGGGTGGCCTTGCAGGGCCTGAAGGAGCCCCAGGAAAGCTGGAGAGAGACAATTGCCAGGGGATGCAGGGACAGCACACAGGGAATGGCTCCCAACTGACAGAGAATAGGGTTAGATTAGATATCAGGAGGAAATTTTTCCCTGTGAGAGTGCTGAGGCCCTGGCAGAGGTTGTCCAGAGAAATTTTGGCTGCCCCTGGATCCCTGGGAATGTCCAAGGCCTGGTTGGACGTTGGGGCTTGGAGAAACCTGGGACAGTGGAAGGTGTCCCTGCCCAGACTGGAATGAGATGATCTTTATGGTCCCATTTCAATTCAGGCCATTTTATGATTCTATCATTTATGTAACTGCTAAAATCAAATGTCCTTGGATCCCTGGAACTGTCCAAGGCTAGGTTGGATGGAGCTCTGAGCAACCTCAAATAGGGGAAACTGGATGATCTTTAAGGTCCCTTCCAACCCAAACCATCTCATCATTCCATGATTCCATGGCTTTGTACAGCCCACAACCTTAAGGATGGAGAAAACATCTGCAGTAGAGTGAAATTAATGCTTTTGCAGACAAAGAGCAGATACGACAGAAAACACATTTATTTCAACTGCTGCACAATGGGAATCTCAATCATTTTCAAATGCCAGCTGAGGGAGAAGTGACTCACGTGGCTTGTGTACAGGAAGCCTCTTTGCAGTTTTCAGTGCTGAATTTCTTTTTCTCTGAAGTCACAGGGCTGTGAGTGCTGCTGAGTGGCAGCAAGGTGCTTGGCAGTGTTTGGACATGGAGACAGACATGGTTCCTGCCCTGGAGAGCTCACAATCTAAATGTGACATGGACAAAACTATCTCAACACACAACAATTGACTGAAATACCATCTGTCAGACAGCAGATCCATTTTAACAAGCAACTGGAATACCAAATATATATATAAAGGTTACAGGTGGGACAGAGTGGTGGCTGTGCTCTGTTTGTGTTTTTGTATTCACACAGGCACTAAAGGTGGTGGTGCTTTGCTTGAGAAAGGGATTTTCTTTTCTTTGGTGGAGTGGCTCCAGCTGGTGCTTCCTGAACAAAAACAAAGAAAATTCAATTAGAACTCAGCACTTCTGTGAAGTCACAGATCTGAACTCTGGACAAGGCTGTGATGAATTAATCCCCCTGCAACAGATGAAGCCGGATTTGGGAGAGGCAGCATGAAAGAAGTGATGGATTTCCTGCCCTGCTGGGAAATCCCACCTGCACCTGGCTGGTGAAACCTTTGGCAGCTCCCTCAGAGTGTGAGTCAGATGGGAATCCAGCCCAGGACAGGCTGGATGGGGCTTGGAGCAGCCTGGGACTTTGGAAGTTGTCCCTTCCCATGGCAGGGGGTGGAACTGGATCATCTTTAGGGTCTTTTCCAACCCAAACCATTCCATGAGTCTATGGATCCTTGTAACAGCATTTTGTGTCTATGATCAGGAGGAAGTCCCATCATCCAATGGAAAATCTGCTGGAAATTCCAACTCTCTTTTAAGTTTGAGTTTCTCGCCACTAAGTGCTGTTGGGAGAGTAGCTAGGAATTGGAAAAGTACAAGGCTGTAGCTAATTCTGAGTCTTGTACCTACAAGATAGCATGTCTTTGGGCTTAGCTGTAGTGTGATAACAAATATGAAAGAGACATGAGAAAAGAGAGATGTAACTTCTAAGGAATAGAGAAGAGCTGATGTTGTAGTGTAGCCAATAGACAGTGCAAATTACAGAATATTCATGAGCTTATTACTTGCTGTGTAAGTGTCTGATGCTCTCTTCAATAAACGAAGCTTGCTGATCTCATATTGATCATCTCAAGTTTTCCCTGCACCCGACAAATAGCTCATTCTGCAACAAAGTGATTTTCTCATCTCTATTTCAGTGCAGGGGAGAAGGGACAGAGGAAGGAGAAAACCTGAAAACCTGAAAATTAAAATTAGAAAGCACATGCTGATAGAAGTTGAGCAGTGCTGGTGTTCTCACACATCTATACAGGACAAACCCTGCCAGGTGCTTCCTCTTTTGTGGTTGTAAATTTGGACTATTTTCAGTAATTTTATACTGAATCATATCTCTCATCAGGTTCCTCTCTCACACCAGTATTTTAAGTTTTCAACTAAATTTGAGAGAGTAATTAATGTGAGGCATAGAGCTCCTAAAAGCTGCAGTGGAATCAGCAGCTGAGTAAGAGAGGAGAGGGAAGAATTCTTATTTTATGTGATATACAAGCTACAACAGCTAAATCTACTTTTGAGTCATCAGCTGGGTACTTTGTTCATGGAAACTTTGCTCATCCATAACAATAATTACAAAAATTGCAAATTTATATTACTATAAGGGTATTTAGAAACTGTGCTTGATGTCTCAATATTTACCTGAAAACCTGTTCAAGAAATATTGTGTCATAGGGAGCTGTACTAAGACTCTTCCTGCTCCTCCACCTCTTCCTTTTCTTCTCCTTCTCCTTGCTTTTCTTCTTCTTCTTCCTTTGTTATTTAATAGAAAATATTTGTAGTTACCATATAGGAATTGAAAGAAAAACAATAAACAGTTTCGAAATGCAAAGCTCTGCTTTTACAACTGTTCTCTTTCTAGTAAATGCATTTGAGATTCAAAAACAGAATTAATGTATAGAGCTGGATTATAAAAACCCTCTTCTTAGGTTAGAACATGTGGTTAAGCTGCAAATAGGTGCTCAAAATTGAAATAAGAATATGAAATATGTATGAATATAACAAAAAGTTTAGTATTTTTAATTATACACTTTGCTGAAGCAGTAAACAACTAAAGATTCATGGCACAGGCACTAGACTCCTGAATGATCTAAAAATCACCTGGAATCAGTTAATATAGCCTGGTTTCTATCTCTAAAGTTTTTATTTCTCTCTTATGCAGCAGAAATGACACAATTGAAAGACAACAGCCCTTTGCTTCAATCAACACTTATCTGAAAGCTGGAATTTGTGTGACACAGACAACAATCTCTGCTTATTCTCATTCTACAGTAAATGAAGCTCTGCTCTGAAAAACAGCTGGAAATTGCTTTGAGGGCTCCTCTGCTCCTCTTCCAGCCATCTCCTGTCCAAAGGAACTCCCATGTGCATAAATCTGCTTTATCTCAATCTGCTACCCCTTCACAAACTGCTTGGACTGCAAAAGTGATGTGAATTTCTTCCTGGCATGATCAAATAACCAATCAAAGATCAATAATGAGCTTTCAGCCAGGACTGCAGGTCATACACAAGCACAGACCTTTGTTTTTACTCCCAGGAACCTCCTGTCTGTGCAGGAGTCACACCTGAGTTGCTGAGGTGAAATCCTGCTTAAATACCTGCTTGGGAATGGAGCTGCTGGAATCAGATTCCTGGTTTCAGCTGTTTTTCAGGAAAAAACCATTGCACTAAAGAATCATTCTGCAAAATCAGAAATGCAATACAAACATCTGTGGATCAGAAGTTCTTATGCCAAAGGAGCATTGCCTCTCTGGGCATTTTCCCTGAGAAAAGATGCCTTTTTTATCTCATGAGAACTCTGACACAGGGCCAGAAGAGCACACAGACAAGCCACATCTTTCAGATATTACCAACTTCCATCCAAAATGCAAATCAATTCACTTTTACAGGGGGGAAAAATTATTCTTTCTCTTGCTTGAAGCATTAGTTGGTAGTGCCAGGGTAACACTAACCAGGCTTGGTGACCCTCAGAAGCCTCTCCAGGAACCTCTGCACCCTGCTGATGGCTCCAGGAGCTTTAGGGTCAGGAAAACAAATCCTGGGAGGAGCAGCTGAGGGAGCTGGGAAGGGGCTCAGCCTGGAGCAAAGGAGGCTCAGGGGGGACCTCATTGCTCTGCACAGCTCCTGACAGGAGGAGCAGGGAAAAAAATGAGAGGAAATGGCCTCAAATGGCACCAGGGCAGGCTCAGGTTGGAGATTGGCACAGAAAATTTCCCTGGCAGAGTGGTCAGGCCTTGGGCTGAGCTGCCCAGGTAGGTTTGGAGTCCCTGGAATTGTCCCAGAGCAGTCTGGATGTGGCCTTGGGGACAGGGTTTGGGGTGATGGCACTGGGTGATCCTGGGGGTTTGGGCAAAGCAGAGAAGTGTTTGAGGATTTGCTCCTGACTGTTAGAAATTCTCATGAGGGAAATATCTCCTTTATGGGCAGAGCTGCCTAAATTGTCAGAATGAGTTTTCACACAGAAAATGCAATCACAGCATGGTGTCAGTCAGTGATTATCAAAGATGGACTTGTCATGGGAGTCCTTGGCAAATTTTATTGAAGGCTCTGTGATGGACAATTTCCCTTCCATTTACAGCTTTTAATGATTCAAGGTCCATCTCTGCTCCCAGTCAATAACACCACAATAGGATCAATCATTATCTCTAGCAGAATATGACTGTGGTGTGTTTACTGTCATGAATAAGAATTTCCCAGCTTTTGAGTGAAGCAAAAGGACTGAAAAGGAATTAAATACACACAAACAAAAGATGATAATAAAATATCCAGGTGTACTATACCCCTGTTGCGGCCTGCTCTTCCTCGCCTTCCTACAGAAGAGATACAAAAGAAAATATTAAAAAGATAAATTAAAGAAAGAATATCAGAAATGAGACAGGGTAAACACAGCAGAAGTTAAACACTGAATTTAGGAAAATTATGTGGAATTCATTGGATTCATTTGGAGATACTGTCCTCCAAATTAACTCACAAAGCACATTCAAACTTAACTTTTATATTGGAAAAGGACTATAAAATCATTAAATTGAGCTCCCGTTTCCTCAGTTGCTTCCAATCAAATCTGCTTCATTGGCAAGCAAAGATTTGGAGTTGGGTTTTGTTTCCTTGTTCAGGTGGAGTTTTTGTGGATTTTTTTTGGTAATTAGCTGGTCTACAAAGTGCAAATATAATCAGAATTATAGAGTCTTATCTAAGCTATATATCATAATTCAGAATCTGGCTTGTGATTCTGTTAAGTTTTGTAGGCTGCAACAGATGCCTTGGCTCAACAGGGAATAAAAAATAATACAAGCTGGTTTTAGACTGTGGATTGAGCAAAGTGATGAGAGAGATAAAGAAGAAAAAAAAATGAACAGAATTTAATGTTAGATCCTAAGCTGGCTATGGGGGGACAGAGCTGATCCTACTCAAAACCCCAAAGACAAGAGGCAAATGTCACAGTGCCACACAGAAGGCAGAGAGGTTGATTTGAGTTCTCATGGAATGACTTAAGGGAGTGAGCTGCAGTGCCAGGGTTTAAATATGGCCTGGGGAATTGCTGAGACAGGATACAGACTTGCATTATGATATGATTTTTCAACATGTTTCTAAAATAATTTTGCCCTGAAGGGAGCCTGTACTGAAAACTGATTTAACTGGGACAGCACCTAAAAAATACCCGAATTTCCAAGCTTAAATCTGAAGTCAAAATCAGACAGTGAAACCACAGAAAATTTATCACCAGCACATGGAGTGACCAGCAGGCTCCATGTGAGCTGGAGCTCAGTCTTCTCCTCAGGAAACTCAAAACCAGAGGAGACAAAGCAAGAATGGGAGGCACTGCATCCATGCAGGCAAAAAAACCCTGGAACTTCTGCATTTCTGCATCTCCCAGGAGCAGCAGCAGAGATTGGAGAGAGCTCCACATGAACATCCTCTGATGCTGAGCCCTGGAGGAGCCTCCTGAAACCTGGAGCCTCCCTGCAGCCCCAGTTTGTTCTGGTTTCTCACTGGTAAAGGCTGAGGTGACTTCCAGAATTTTCCACAGTGCTGACATTTCTCCTGCAAAGCCACTGGGGAAAAGCTGGCTTGGTTACACCCCACAAATGGGAGTCATTTTGGAGGTGGTTTGGAGCAGTGATAAATGAGGCCAAAATTCCAGCACTGAATTCTCACTGGAATATTAATTCAGCCATGGAACATAAAACTGCCATCTTTCAAATGTTTGTGTTGAAAATACCTCTATCCTTTAGGACTTAACATCTAGTGGAGATACTCTGATGGAACCTGGCAGTCTTTGAGCATCTTTGCTTTCATCAAACCCTGCTCAGGTTTAGAAATGGTATTTTTACTTTCTTTTACAAGCAGAAAATGAGATACAGAGACAAAAGGTGGAATTCATCTCGCTGTAGCTGCCTCAGAGCTGCTCTTCTCATCTAACCCTGTCCTCTGTGTGCTGTCTGTAGTGAGTGAGAACAGCAGAATTCCTACAGAATGATTCATGCCATCCCAACAGAAGTGATAATTGGGATGAACTATAGCAAGGCAGGCAGATGCCACAGCACTCAAGTGATTTGTCCTGGGTGACACGGGAAGTGGGTGGTGGAACAGGGCAAAAAGTGTTTTCTCTGCTCTCTCCTCTGCCTCTCCCCTCCCTGAAAAGCTATAAAGAAATCTGTATTTTCCACTTTTAACTCCAGTCCTTTCTGTGAGAAGTGGAGCAAGGTGCTGGCTGCATAGGAGTGGTGCTGCATGATGTCAGTGCAGAGCCTCTCCTCCACAGCTGCCTGACACATTTGCAGATAAATTCCAACATTCTGCTCTCATTTGAAAAGCATTAAAGCAGAATGCCAGCCAGAAGGGCAAGGCACCCAAGCCAGGCAGCACTTTTGGCTCCTCTTATGAGCCAAAAAAAGGAGTTTGATGGCACTCACCTGCCAGCTGAAATTCACAGCAACATGAAAAGTGCTTGGATATAATTTTCCTTAAGGAGGAATTTAGTTCCCACTGAGGACTGTCTGTCCTCATCACTGTTTTGAAATTATGAGTGGGACTTCCCAGTGCCTGAGGCTGTGTAAAAGGCTGTGTAAAAGGGGCTTTTCCAGCCCAGCAGTGACCAGAACAGTCACTATTAAAAAGGGCAGTGGGGAAAGGCCTACACAGAGATGTTTCCTCTGGAGAAATATTGCAGCTAGATGAAAAAAAATAAAAACCAAACTCCATTTATTCTGATCTTTGATGTAAGAGATGATGCATTTGTGCTGGATGTTCCCCAGGGACCATCTGATCTCCAAACACAGAAGAACCTGAGAAGCAGGCCTGACTCCCTGGGAAGAGTCAGCACCCAAATAAAGCCACCCTTAAAGGACACCCTGAGCTGCACCTTGAGATCTGGAGTACCAGGGCAGGAGCAGACAGCAAGGAAAACATTGGCCTCCCTTTCTCCCTTTCCTCCAGGGGATTCTGCAAGGGCTGGAGAAGTCACTGTCAGATCTGCAGCAAACATTTACAGCCAGATTTATGAGCACTGCACTTGCTGGCCATTGAGAGCAGCAATTTGTTTTTTCACCCAGGCAGGACTCAGATGTCTAGTCCTAAATTACCCTCCATAACTAGACTCTGGTTCCCAATAACCATCAAAATAAAATAAAAAGCTTGTGGTAACAAGTGGCAAAAGGCAGCTGCTGATATTCAAGAATCAGAACAAAGTTCCCTGGAGTTTTATCCAGGTTTGATATTATCCTGATATCAAAGAAAACACATCCAAAAGACACTCTGCAATCAGTCACCCTGGGCCACACTAGGAGGCCTTGTGGGTTTATGTTCTATGTGTTTAGCACAGCTAAAACCCTCAGATGACAAAGAGAAAGGAGAAATTACCTGTTGACCTTCTGGTGGTGTCTGGCCAGGCTGAGCCTCTTCAGGAGCCTCTTCTTCTGCCTTGTCTTCTGTGTGTGCCTCAGTTTCATTTGTGGCATCAGATTGTTCATCCTTGGAATCAGATTTATCTTCTGTGGCTTCTGACTTCTCCTCTGTAGCTTCAGACTTCTCCTCTGTGGCTTCTGACTTCTCCTCTGTAGCTTCTGACTTCTCCTCTGTGGCATCAGACTTTTCAGTCTCCTGGCAGCAAAGGGGAACTCATGGTCAGCTTCAGGGCACTTAATCAACAACTCATTTCCATAAAATTCTTGAGTTTCTTAGTTTTGAGAAAGTGTTTTTCTATTTTTGCTTCAGCTCTCAAATGAAAATGCCCCCTTTTAGGGTGTATTTCTCCTGTGAAAAGAACACTTGCTGGCATGCTGACCAGGTGGGATTTTTGTGGGGAAAACATGAATTCAAGCACTTCTCAGCATAGCAGGTTCTCTAACCTTCCTCTGAAAGTTCAACAAAAACCAAAGTTCTCCCTGATGGCACATTTGAGTTTCAGGGGAAAAAACCCTTTTTCCACCAGCATGAATTCCAATTAAACATCATCTAAAAGCTCCAGGAAAACAGAAGTAATAAAGGATTTCACATTTAGTCTCTTAACTTTCTTGCTTAAAAACACCAGGAAACTTTTCCCACATCAGTCACTCAAGCCCATTTATTCCAGCACCATAACCAAGCACCTCCTGGGAAGTTCTTTATTTGACAAAAATCCTGGTGTCCTTTCAGCCAGGTGGCTCTGAAAGGTCACAGTGGCTCCCACACTGTGTCAGACAAAAGGAGGCCTCAAGGGGCACAGCAGAAATATGGTGAAATGCAAGAGCATGAAGTGCAAAGTCACCTTATTTGGGACAAGCAGTTCTGGATCAGACATTAGAAAGTGATTTTTCTATTGCACTTTAGGAGCTTGTCAGTTAATGATCATCAAGGAAGAAAAAGATGGATGTATTTAAATAAGCATGGGATAACTGAGCCATGAAGGTGATGTGACAATAAAAGAGGTAAAAAATGTGATCCTCACATGTATGAGGTGAGGCAAAGCCTCCTCTGGATTGCTCTGTGCAATCTCAGTCACTCAGGCTCAAGGAGGAGAAACTCAGCCTGGAGCAGGTGCAGAGAGGGCTCCAGGAACATCTGAGGGAGTGGAGAGCCTTTCTTATGAAAGGGGGACAGAAAAAGTTCACTGCTTTCATCTGTTGGAAGTGATGCTGTGAGGGGATATGATGGCACTCCCAAAATAGATCAGAGTAAACATCAGACAGGGGTAGGACAAGGAGGAGTGCTGAGGGAGAAGCAAAGTGAGTACAAACTGGCTGTGAGGAAAAATTCTAATCATCATCAGTGGGAGATTTCAGAAGTGATCTGTAGTAGGGAGGTAAAGGACCTTACTCATTAAAAGGAAATTTGACCCCCTCTGATGGGTGTTGTCTGGGGTGGGCTCCTCTGGCACTCAGGGGAGCTCCTGTCCTGTGTCACCCTGAGTCCCACAGGCTTTGGGAAGAGCAGCACATCCCTGAGAGGGCACAAACTGCTTCCCCATCCCTGTGACCAAGCCCTGACAGCCCAGCCCCCTGCTTGCTTTGGGGTTTGCTGCTTTTCCATCATTTCATTTGTCTCCACAGTTCAACAGAAGCCCTCATTCATGTTCCCCTGTCCTTTAAACTTCACAATCCTCCTCCAGTGTCCCCATGATGATTTCCTCAGCCAGTGCTCTTGTTCTGCAGAACAGGGCATGGCTGGCTGGCTTTTATCCCCAGAGCTGCTGGCTGAGGGATCTTTGTCCAGGATGTGCTGTGGGACATAAGAGATGTGCTCCTGCTGACATCTCTGCTGGATGGGGACAGAAATGACAAAAAGGAGCTCAGCAATGTTAGGAAGCAGATATCACAGCAGTTTGATGTTTTTGCTGAAACTTGACTGCCTGTAAGGCTTGGTGCTCTTCGGGCAATTGTCTCCTGAGTTGTGGAAAGTCAGTTTTACATCCAAAGTCAGTTTTACACCCAAGTTCCTTGCAGTGAAAGGAGAGTGGGCACAAAGGTCCAAAGCTCTCCTTCCTCTGGAATTGGAGCAGGAGCTGATCAAGGTGGAAAATCTTTAAAAAGCAAAACTTTCCTACCTCACAGCGCTTTCACACTCTGTCACACAGCTGCACAAGTGCTGCTGCCAGCACGTGGGGGATGCTGGGGAGAGGGATGAGCAGCTGGAGGGGAGCAGAAGAAGCCAGAGGAAGGAGGAGGGAGAAAAGAGAATTTCTTTTTCTGGCAATATTGTCTCATTTCAAGTGCACATAAAACTGTGGGCTCACTGCACTCTGGTGCTGGTGGCATTTTTTATTAAAAACTGATCTACAGAGACATTTTTTTGGCTTGGTTTATTGTTTATTTTCTCCCAGAAGCCAAAAAATATTTGAAGATTGAAATATGTAGTAACGCAAACATACACTGAAATTCTCTTGTGCAACATTGTGTTAATACATTATTTTCTTAAGGAAATGGAAACTTCCTAGAGATACTTTCTTTGCAGAAGTTTCTTACATGAAAAGGACAGTGTTATTGAAAATTAAACTAATAGAATCACTGACCATGATGTGGGTTGGAAGGGACCTTAAAGATCATCTCATTCCAACCTCCTTGCCATGGGCAGGGACACCCTCCACTAGACCTGGTTGTTCAGAGCCCCATCCAACCTGCTCTTGAAATAGATTGAATATTTATTTTCAGCACAAATATTAACATTTCATTAAAATCCATACACTCAGGATTTTTGGCTGGGACATAAAACACATAAGAACCATAGAGAGCACCCTAATTAAAATGACCCTTTTGTGTGAATCCATCTCAGATGAATCACATACTTAGATCATAAGGCACAAAAAAGAGTTGTAGCTGAGAGAAATAAACTGGAAGCAGCATGTTATCAGCCAGAACACACACACACATACACACAGAGTTCTTGTTAATTATATGGAGAACTCTGACATTCAGAACAGCTTTGCCACACTGGCTCTCCATAGAAACACAGAATTTCATTTTCAGCGAATTCAAAATGAAGTACCATTTCTAAAGATTGGCTGACAGGTCATTTTCTCTTTAAATAAAATGCACACAGCACAAATTTGTAATTCAAAGCAGATTTGGGAGAAGCCTTTTTCCACTAACTTAAGCTTGAGTATCTACAGATTTGGGGATATCAAGATTCTGGATATTAAGATCAAGAATGGTGGGATTAAGGCTTCAAGTAAGCACAATATTTGAAAACAGACCCTCAAACCACATGAATCACTGAGTTCACTGAGTCAGACTAAGCATAAAAGTGATGCTAGCTTTAAAAAAATGTACCCAGCTTTTGAGACTGACATACCTGACCCCAAACATACAAACTACACCAATTATAGCTCAGATCAACATGTATATCCTATTGGGACATCACTAGTCAGGCCACTAATCCAAGATTAAACAGGACCTCTGAGAAATCTGTCACAAATTTGAGTGATCTTTAGGTCTTAAATCTCAGCCTGCCCTGAACCATGTTTGGAACTAATCTAGACCAGGAATTCCTTCAGGTGAGGAGGTGTTTGGTATTAATAGATTAAATTACTTATTAACACAAGCACTACATCTGCTGCTTCTCTCAGGCACAGAAAACTGTTCTGCTCAGCACTGCTAGATGAAGCTTTAGAAAACACAAAAACCATTGTGGTCAGGAGGGAACAGGAGAGAGGATGTTGGGAGCTAACAGACTTGCTGAAGCACCACAAATACGGATTTTTTTTTCCTGTAAAGTCATTCAATTTTATGGGCACATTGCACCCTTTAAGGCAATAGATGTACTTGGTATGATAAAACCACAGAATCACTGAATTATTTGGGTTGGAAAAGGACCTTAAAAATCATCTTGTTTCATGGGCAGGGACACCTTCACTATCCCAGGGTGCTCAGAGCTCCATCCAGCCTGGCTTTGGACATTTCCAGGGATCCAGAGACAGCCACAGCTTCTCTGGACACCCTGGGCCAGGCCCTCCCCACCCTCACAGGGAGGAATTTTTTCCTAAAATCTGATCTGAACCTGTAAATTTTCAGCTTGAAGCCATTCCCTGTGTGCTGTCCCTGCATCCCCTGGCAATTGTCTCTCTCCAGCTTTCCTGGGGCTGCTCCAGGCCCTGCAAGGCCACCCTGAGCTCAGCCCAAAGCTTCTCCTGTGCAGGTGAACAATGCCAGCTGTGCCAGCCTTTCCTGCCAGCAGAGCTGCTCCAGCCCTCTGCTCATCCTGGAGCCTCCTCTGGGCTCTCTGCAGCAGCTCCAGCTCCTCCCTGCGCTGGGGCAGGGCTGGATGAAGCACTCTGATATACAGAATATACAAATTTATAGAAACAACAGATCAAGAGAATCTGCAGAATTGAATGTGTATTTTGCACTCAGCAATGGCAATGAATTGGCAAAAATTTAACTATAAGTATTTTGTTGGGAAGTTATAATTTGTTGAGGGAGCCCCAAAAGGGTCACCTGCTTCTTCAGATGGAAGGAAATAAGCTCAGAACAGTCCTGGTCAGGATGCTGGTGGATTGTGCTGTGAAACAGCACCATGGCCAGTAAAGCAATTCTCCAGTCTTGGTGCAGTATGAGACAAAAGATGGATGGAAAAAGAAATAGAATGTTTTAAGACAAAAGTATCAAACAGGTATCAGCTTCATCTTAATCTTTGTCATGTCTCAGCACAGTAAAAATCTCTAGAAAGAAAATGCTCACTGCCCTGTGGTGATTCCATGCTTTGTACTTTGCTTTTCATTCCTGTAATGAAAAAACTCCAAACCCACACATTTTTTTAAGAAGGGATTATTAGGAAACCTTGTCATATGTGTCACCATCACCATCTCTTCCACACCTGATTTATAATTCCAGATTTATGCTGCTGGAAATCAGTGTCACGAGCCATGCATTGTGCTTATCTGAGGTGGAGCTGGCAGAGAATGAGGGGGAAGCAGAAAGAGAAGCAGAAGCAGAGCAGGAGAATTCTTTTCTTGACAAAGCAGGCAGCCTCTCCTGCAGTGAAGATGCTGAGAAACACCTCTGCAAGAAGTGTGTGTGTCTCTCACAAACAGGAATAGACTCTGAAAGGGAGACTGTCAGAATTCCACATTTCACAGGGACTTTACAAACACTCTCACTTATTTGTGCTCTCTGGCCTGAAGCCACCACCAAGGCAGCAGTTAATCACTGTAAACAAGACTTGTCTGCTACCAAAGGCACTGACAAACAAATCTGCCCAGCAGAATGTACCAAACATATTATTTTCAACATTTCCAAGGCTGTCACGAAGTAGAAACTGTAATAGCCTCTGCTGACAGCTGGGAACGAATAAATTCTAAAAAATTGTTACTTTGCTTCACAGATATGGAATCTACCAGGACCTTGCATGAAGAAGCAGATAATCTGTGGAGTGGGAAGGTGAAAAAATGCAATTTTCTTTATCTCACTGCTTCTCCACATATCTTTTATAATGACTATAATATGTAATACCTGCAGTCCTTTAAGCCTTTCATGGCTTTGTGGATGTTAATTAAATGAATTCTCACAAGACCCTTGTGAGGTAGGCAAGTCGTTTTTATTTCCCTGGGTGGGAGATGGCTCAGCTAAAGCAGAAAGTTTAAATCACTCTCCTTATCATGCAGGGCCTCAGTGGCAACGACATTTATAACAACTGGGATATTTAAAACACCCCTGAGTGTGTTTTCAGCTGTGGCTCTCAAAGCACTTAGCAAAGGCTCCTTTTTTTTTCCCTCTGGTTTTACAGAAGATGATAAAGAAATATTTCCAATGGTGTTTTTCACTCAAAGCTGCTGCAGTTGGACCAAGGCAGATCTCCTGCTCCAAGGCATTTCCTCAGCCAGGTCACCACAATGCAGCAGAGCTCTCCTGTGGCTCTGGCTCATCACTCTCTTGATTAATTTCTTTTGTTGGCTCACCCACGTTAAAGATGGCAATATTTTATGAGCTCAGGATAGCTGAGCTGTAATAGTCTCAGTTATAAGACTTCTAATTAGAAGAAGATTCTAATAAAGAAAAAACACATTGGTTTCTGTAAAAAACAACACCAGAGGGGAAAAAAATACCCAAAAAACCCAAAATAAAATGTTTTTCTTTTGCCAGAAATGTATTAGAACATTGTCAAAATGTGATGGAGAACCACAGGCAGAGTTGCCAAAGGGACTTGGTGAAGGGCTGGATGAGCCCTTTCCTCCTGCAGGCAGAGGGAGAGAGTTCCATGGTGCCAGTGAAGGATGGGATGGGTCTGACCCCAACCCTGTGCTGGGGACCAGGACTGGCCCTGCCCAATATTTTCAGGAGCTAGAAAAGGCTTCTTGTGATCAGCACCACCTAGAAATTGTGTGAGGGAGTCTGCAACACTTAAAAGCTGAACATAATAAAACACTCATTGTGTCAACAACAACAAACCCATCAGCTGGAGCCATGGTAACGAGCCTGCAGTGAAAGAAGGCAAGAAAGAAGTATTTTCTACTATTTACTGAAGCAGCCACTTTTTTCCCCCCTAAGAACACTTTGCTGCTCCAACATCTAACATATTGCTTGCAACTGCCTCTTAAGTGACGTGCTGAGTCACTGCCAATGTTCATCTTTTATTAAAATCAAATAAATGATGCCCATGGAAGGGCAGAAGTGCATACCTTTGTGCCTGGAGGAGGAGCAAGGCCCAGGAACGAATAAATAATATTTTCTTCCTTGGCAGAGAAAAAGGATTCAAAATCCTAAGAAAGGAACAAACAAACAACAGAGAATTGGTATCAAAAATCAAACAAAAAGCACAGGAGAAGAGGCCAGCCCAGGCAAATCCTACATAGATGAGAATGACCATGAATTTGTACAATTGTCTGCATTATCCAAGCCCCAGGAAGAAAACACAGATAAAGGGAGTTTCACACAGAGTGGCAAAATGAAGAAATGAGCAAATCTCTCCAGAGACTTACACTTTAATTATATCCCATCCATGGCAGAATCAGATAAAATTAAGTGTCTCATTTTAACGTGCCTCAGCTGTACACTCCAAGGCAAAGCTATTCCCTTTAAATGTTAAAATAAAACTTGCTGTGAGTAAGGACACAAAATACCCTGGAACTTCTTTATGGCAAATAAAAGGCAACAGTCAACATGATAGCTCGAGTGAAATGGTAACAAGGAAACTTCATTTTAGAGAAAGGCAGTCTGGTTAGAAAATGATATTTTCAGACTAACTTCGGGAAGGGTTGTGCTGTTCTCTCTGATATCCATGTACCAGCCAAAATGTCTTGTGCACTGGTGAAATGAAATTATAAATCATTACATGAAATGCCTGTTTTCAGTGGAAATGGAGCTGAGAAGACCAGGGATGCCTCCTATCCTGCCAGCTACAACTTGCATGCCCTTTACTGCTTTCACCTGTACAACACTCCCATCAATTAAGGAAGGTTTGCTCTCACTACTTTTGTCACTGGGAACTTCACAGCTCACATCTTACACAGTAAAAATCAAGAAATATTTAAATTCCAGCAGAATCTGCAGTCAGAAGTGACTGGCCCAGAATCCCAGCCAGCTCTGAGACAGGAGACTGAACATGTCCTGCTGAGTCCTACCCTGCTGCCTTGATCATGTTATCATCCTTCCTCTAATCCCAAATACCTCCAGGAATAGAAGCCTGTAAATAATAAGGTGCTGAATCATCCTTGAGACTTGTTTGTAAAGCTAGCTTAAGAGCTGAGCTGTTTTATTGAGCTGTTTTAGTATTTCCAGAGTATAAATTATTGGAAAGGCTGGAGTGGATGGTTTTGAAGTGACTTTAATGCCAACAAGAGTGGAATTGATGACATTTCAGTGCAGTTTGGACGAGCTTTGCAGACAGGACAAATGACAGCCCAATTCAGTGATTTATCTGAGGGACAGATTGGCTTTCACACAGTCACACCCAGGGGGAACTGCTCTGTCTGGGACAAGCCCTGGAGCACATCTTGCTGCTGCTCCAGGGCACTCATTTCTCAGACCATCTTCTCATCCAAGCCAGACACTGTCTGCATTTGGCTCGTGGATTTAGGATTGGATCATGGATTTTTTTTTTTCAGCCAACAAGAAAATGAGGATTTTCTGCAATTTGAAGGGCTGGAATTTGACATGGCCACACAAACACAGGAAATTTCCCTACTGAAAGCAGCCTGAGCCAACCATGACATGACATGGCAAGAGCTGGGGCACAAAGAGAAGACAACAACAAGGAAAGGCCATGAAGTGGACTATATATATATATGGAAAAGTAGCCCATGACAAGTGTACTAAAATCCTCCAGAAACACAAGGCCTTGTAGATAACCAGACCTGAGGACACAAGTAAAATGTATGCATGACCAGACAAGTCCTTATCAGAAGTGGGAATAATCTTCTGTGATATCAGGGGCTCCTTGGCAACAGGGAGTGTGCAATGACATCCCACAGTAAATGGAAGGTCACTTATTTCCTCACACTATCATGTATTAAATAAGAGATAAAGGAAAGCCCACAGTGATCATAGAATAGTTTTTTATGGTGTATTTGTAGCCATGATTTACTAATGGTGACTTGTACACATCTCCATTTGCTGAATGACTGAAGATAACTGTTCCCATGGCAGGCAGTAAGAAAAATAAGGAGTAATTTACTTCAGGTAAGCAATTATATTTTATCTGTATGAAAAGACATAAATGGTCTAAGTGGTGCAATGTGTCAAGTGGACATCAGCAGAAATTTCTTCCCCCAGTGCTGGGTACAGCACCAGATCAGAGCACACAGAGAGAGCATGGAAACACCATCCTTGGAGTCTTTATAATTCAGAAGGCCAAAGCCCCAGCCAATATAAGCTAATTTTAAAGTCACCCTGCTCTGAGTAGCAGGCTGGACTGCAAACCTCCAGAGGTCCCTATATTTCCATAAATTTAACTTTAGCAGTTAATGATAGAATCATAAAATAAGAGTGATCAAATACTGGAATCATCTAACCAGGGAGGTGGTGGAGTCACCATCCCTCGAAGAGTTTAAAAAAAGACTGGACGTGGCACTTGGTGCCATGATCTAGTTGAGGTGTTAGAACATGGGTTGGACTCGATGATTTTAAAGGTCTCTTCCAACCTAGAAATTCTGTGATTCTGTGAAATAGCCTGAGTTGGAGCAGGACCATAAAGATCATCTCATTCCAGCCTGGGCAGGGACACCTTCCACTGTCCCAGGCTGCTCCAAGCCCCAATGTCCAGCCTGGCCTTGGGCACTGCCAGGGATCCAAGAGCAGCCAAAACTTCTCTGAGAAACCTTTTCTAATGCATCACTACCCTCAGGAAGTGGTGAGCCCTGCAAGGCCACCCTGAGCTCAGCCCAAAGCTTCTCCTGTGCAGGTGAACAATGCCAGCTGTGCCAGCCTTTCCTGCCAGCAGAGCTGCTCCAGCCCTCTGCTCATCCTGGAGCCTCCTCTGGGCTCTCTGCAGCAGCTCCAACTCCTCCCTGGCTGGGGCAGCTCTGCAGGTGGGGAATCACCTGTGGGGACACAGGGACACAATCTCCCTCCCACCTCTGCCCATACTGCTCTGGATGCAGCCAAGTTGGTCTCTGGACTGCAAATGCACATTACAACATCAAATAAAAGCCTTACCTAATAATTCAGAGATGTTTTTTAAAGTACATACAAGGGTACTTTATTCTACAGATTTCAGTTTACTGAAGAAAGCAGAGACTTCAGCTTACAAAGAAAACCAGAAGTTTGTGTTTCCTTTCTCTTAGTTTTCTAAGGGTTTTTGTCAAGCAAAAGAAAGGACAAGAGCAACAGAGTGCTCAGTATATTTAGCAAGTGACACAGATGCAGACGTCTGTCTAGACATGAGCAAAGAAGCAGCTTAAGAAAAAGATCAAATGAGGACATAATTGCCAGCACTGCTGGATTAGAATGGATACTTGAAATTGGTGCTGTAGCCAGGCACACAAAATGAATCAATTTCTAATCTATGTCTTCAAGTGGCAATACCAAAGATCTGGGAGAAAAATAAGATCTGAGTTATTTTATCAGCTATTTTATGGTTTTATGCTTCTCTGACCTCATGGAAATACTGCTCCCAGGCAGTGTATCTTTAGAAAAATACATCTAAGAAGATGTAAGAATCATCCACTTTGCAGTGCAAGCTGTGGAGTGAAGCAGCTCTTCATGGTCACCCAGAAAATGAAGATACAGAAAATGTATCAGCAGAAAAGCAGATGTGCAGAAGGACTGACTTTGCTTTCTTATTGTGTCATTCTATTCTAGCACAAACAGAAGATTCCTCATGTGTCCCCAGAACCCCCTTTCCTTTCCACCACTCCAAAAATTTCTGAACTGCAGCAGAGGACACTGGACAAGGTCCCAAAGGACCATTCCTCCAAGGCAGGAACCATTGCATCACTCTGATCCACTGGTTCTGACCCACCTTTGAGATAATGAGGTGATCTCCTGAAAACAATGTATTTTCTGATGTCTGATTGAACTTTCTTTGCTGCATTTTCCTCTCATACAGCTCATTCCACCTCCAGTGGATGTAGAACAGAACACATTTTACAAAGACATATTTTACAAAATCCTAGATAATTCAGGTGGGAAGAAGCCTCAGGAGACCACCTAGACCAACCTCCAGCTCAAAGCAGGGTCAATACTGAATTCAGACCAATAACTCACTTTTTGCCACAGCCCTTAAAATAGTTGAAGGTTGTCATGTCTCTCTCCAAACCTCTCTTTCTCAGATTAAGAAAGGAAATATGTAATCCTTGCTTTTTATCTCCCAAGGCCATCATGATGTAATGTTTACACAGTGCACATGTGTGAATGGAAAACAAACATTGATAAGAACAACTGATAAGACCATTGATGAGAAGGGAAATGTGGGAAAAGAGAGAAGAATGGGGAAAAATCAAATGTAACAGATTTGATCTAAAAAAATAAATAAAAAAGGGACTGACTGTGAACAGAGAAAATAAAAATTAGCAGGAAGCATGAAGAGAAAATATCTTACAAAAAATGAAAGAGGTGTAAAGAGCTTGACTTGTTTAGCTCAGCAAAATGAAGATTAATAGAGGATACAATTCCCATTTACAAATAGACTGGATTGGGCTGTTGAAGCTAAAGGGTGATTTGGGCATAGCAGGAAATGGGAATGAACTGCCTGCATTTAGCCAGGCTACAAATCCAAAGGGTTTTAGGTGCCACAAGAGTGAGGCCCTTAAAAACTGATGAGAGCAATGTATTTTAAAAGGACTTTAATGAATTCAAGACACTGCACTGGAATCACACAGACCCTTGCAATCCTCAGGGATATTTTTAATAAAATGACTGAGGCCAAAGGAGTGGGACACAGGGGAAGATGCATCAGACAAACATTAACCAGCTTGAAACAATTCTGGATGGCTCTGCTGGCAGAATGCAAATCCCCAGGGTTTGACTGTAGAACATGTCACTTGGGAGGATTTGGCAGCAGTTTGGCAGCCCCTGGCCATGTTCTCAGCCCACACCACACTCCCTGTGCAGCTCCCTCGAGGCACCTTCCCCTGGGGAGAAGGGGAAGGCTCATGCACTGATAGGAATCTCATTATCTTATTTATTTGGAAATAATGATGCCAAAAATTAGGCTTTATTATGCACCCACTGGGATCATTAGCTCTGAGCTTTGAGAGCTGGGCACATTAGAATTCTGGAGACTTTTAGACTAATTGTAAATTTGATTCAGTTTTTCAATCAGTAGCTGCAACTTCTTTCCCCATGGAGGTGTTTTTGCAAAGGAGTATTTCTTCACTTGAATTTATTTCAATATGTAGATTATTTGGCTTCCTGAAATAGCTTCAGACATGCAGGGAAAACTGTCTATTTATCATTTACTGTCAAGACTGACCAGTTGCAACACTTTATAAGGCAATTTTTCTTTAATTCCTTATACACTTCTCCAAGGAACATCAGAAATATTTATTGCAGCACTGGCTGCCACAAAATCCAGAGTAAGATATATCAAATTATACTTTTTTATTGGTGCAGATTGGATCCTGAAATGCACATGAGCTCCAACACACCAACTTCTCTTTTAGGAATTCTATGAGAAAACGAGGAAACAGCTGCACTCCAATATTCAGATTATGAACTTTTGCTTTGACAGCACTGAAGTTAATTCTGAAAGCTCAGTGGCATGAAAATCCCAGTACAACCTTGCAGGAGTTCACACTGGATTTGTGCAGTAACTCCAAACCAGGCTCACTGTGTTCCCTGCATTCCAGAGCACTTTGCAGGTCCATTCCAGCCAGCAGATCTCAGCACTTTCCACAACTGGGCATTTCCACCCAGACTGGGAGAAAATAAAAGGTCCCAGATTATCTCTTTTGATTCACAGTCCTAATATTCATGCTGGAACATTGTTATCTTTCTGTGCTTTGAACAAACTGTCTCAAGAGAAAGAACCTGTTATAAGCACATATGAAAATATAAAAGCATCTGATGAGTGTTATAGTTGCTGTTATGAAGGGTTGGATATTTATTGAATAAGCAATATAATGCCAATAATTCAAACCACATTCTAGAACTATTCCAGTAAACAAACATTCTTATTTGTTTGTATAACATAATGGAAAAAGAAGAGCCTCTGGTACCTCAGATATCTACTTGACGTCCTTGAAAAGTCCAAACAAACAGAATATCAACACTCTTCATCAAAATTAACTGAAGCTTCAAGAACTTTCTCCAGCCAGTTTTCCCTCCATTCATATTTTGCTTTCAAAAAGAAAAAAATCTGTTTTGTTGCTTTTCTGTACTAAAAAACTGTTTCATGAGAATTGTTCTTTCACAGTGAATCTCAAATTGTTTTAAGGAGTTTGTTTGACACTTCTTATTAATGGAAAAGAGTCCCTTTCTGTGAGAAACCATTCTGAAATATTTAAATTTCCCAACAGCTTCTTACCCCACAGTACCGCTCCTCGTTGAAGATCTGTGGAGGGAGGGGAATTCCATTCTGAGGCTTTTTTTCACCTGGGACATTCTCTCTCATCCATTTCCTGTTGTCCTCATCTCCTGCTATGTCCATTTGCTGGAAGTCAATCTTGTTGGCCTCTAAAAAGCCCACGACTTCTTGCTGCTTCTTTTTTATCTGGGTAGGAAAGAGGGAGAAGAACATTCCTTCTTTAAAATGAAAATGGTTTTCTAAAAGCAACTACTGTTATAAGAATTCAGGCAAGTTTGTCAAGTTTAGAGAAGTTTTAGGTTGGAAAAGGCTCCAAGATCATTGAGTGCAATTTTTGGCCAAACCCCTCCTTGTCCCCAGCCCAGAGCTCTGAGTGCCATGTCCAGTTATTCCTTGGACACCTCCAGGGATGGGGACTCCAAATCTCCCTGGCAGCCTGTTCCAATTCTTTTTCCATGGAAAAATTCTTCCTGAAAGTTGGAAGTTCCTGAAGTGGGATTCACTTTTCCAGTAGCCCTCAAACTTTTTGAAGCTGAGATTCAACACTTTCTGTCAGCACCCAGAGTGCTGCCACTCCATCCCTCCCACCACACACCCACCCCCCAGCTTCCTTCTTTCCTCCCTGGATGCAGTGACAGCTCCAGCTGAGAAATGAGGCTCTGCAGGAAGCCTCCTACTGTGTTCCCAGATCTGGGAATGTGCTGTACAGGTACCTATGGTGATCCTGCCTCAAGCCAGCAAAGGTCAGAAAATGTACAAATTTTCCTCAGCATGTGACATCCTCCTTCTTCCTCCCAATCCCAAGTGAAATTCAGCTTGCTGTGAGCCACGTTTCTCTTGTCTCTGTTCTTTAATGTTAGGCATAAATACATTTCACAGAATCAGGATCACAGAGTAGTTGGGATTGGAAGGGATCTTCCAGTCCAACCCCTCTGTCAAGGCAGGGCCACCTGGAGCAGGTGACACAGGAATGTGCCCAGAGAAGGGGACATTACTTGGAATATCTCCAGAGAAGGGGAATCCTTGTTCTCTCTGGGCAGCTGTTCCAGGGCTTTTTCACCCTCAGTGTAAAAAGTTCTTCCTCACATGGAGGTGGAACTTCTTGGCTTTTAGTTTATGGCCATTGCTCCTTGAGATATAATATATATAATATATTAATATGAGTTAAGGCTCAAGAAAATCCAGCACAGCTGAGCTCCTGTGCATAAATAAATCCCCCATTACAGAATGACATTCCAGTTGGACCACAAAGAACATGTTATGTACAAATAAAGCTTGTTACAACAGCTTCTCTGACACCTAAAATTCACTCATGGCCCTTTTATTCCCTCTGATGCTGGTTCTGTGCAGGCACTGAGCTTATAACCCATCCATTTACTCTGAAAATGTAACACTCACTGACTTTCCCTACTAAAGGAATGCAGCTTTTAAAGAACTTGCCACCAGACACAGCTGGAATGAGGCATCAAGGTAATTTTTATATCTTGTGATTTGAAACCATGTCCTCCATATGTCAGACATCTGAACACCTGAAATCAAAGTGACACCAATCTAGTGTGAATCAGAGGGACAGGCAATGAGATGAGAAGTAAGTCAGGGATTATGTATTTCCATAGTCTAATAAAACAGAAGAGCTGAAGTAGAGTGATAGCCTATTATCTTGGAAAGATGAATTCTCATGAGTAGATAAAATTTCTTTTCCTTATACAAACAAAGAAGCATCTGTCTATACACAGGCTTGCTAATAAAAAATAACAAACATAAAATTCTTGTCACATTTTTGTGACAACAACAGAGGTTTGCAGTGAGCTAAAGAAAGTGCATCACTTTGAACGAGAACACTAATCCAAAGTGGTCAAAAGCCATGCAGCTGACAGAGTTCAAAGATGCTTATTTCTATTCTTATTTTCTCTTTTTGAACAGAAACAATCTCATTACTGCCTATTTAGCTGCAGAGTTATTTGCAGAACACATTCAGGCAGCAGAAAGGATTGCTCAAGGGACATTTCACTGGAGAAAGTGGCAGGATAATGCTTGTGTAAATGGTTAATAAAATCTGCAGGAGGCAGCAGCAGGAGTAACATCACATGCTCTGAGAGCCAGGCCACTCAAGTGCTGGCAGCTGAAATGGCAGGGTCAGCCTGTCCCTCTGGACACAGGCACTGCAGGAGATAGGGCTGCTGGAATAACTGCTGCTCCAGACAGACGGTGCCTCCGAGGAGATAATGGACGTGGAGCCAGAGATCCTGTGCTCCCCTGCTTATGGAAGCTCTCACTTTTAAACTTGGCTTAATTTCTCTTCAGCTTGAGGTTCATAATGCACAGGGAGCACCAGGCCTGAAAGCAAAAAATTGCCTGGAAAAAGTAATGCTGAGGTAAAGCAGTGAAGTTTCATGGAGTTATGTTGCTTAAGGAAAAGGCAAGGAGTTTCTGACTGTGACAATGAGATAAACAGAGCAAAGTGTGAAAAACGCCAATCACTCGTTTTTAAAATTTTAAAAGTTTAACAGTAATAAAATGGTTATCGAAATAGTAATACCATTAGAGTAATGATAATTTGGACAAGTTGAATTAGGACAATATGAGACAATAGAAACAAAGAGTTCCAGATGTCCAGGTACCTTTTTCTGGGCAGCACAAGCCTGAAAAAGGACCCACATTAACAGAGGATTAACCCTTAAAAACAACAGCCTGTTGCATATTCATACACTTCATCCATGATGCATAAATTCCATTCAAACACAGGATTCTGTCTGGTAATGGTCAACTTCTTCCTCTGAATCCTGACAGCGCCTTTGAGGCAGAAAGAAGTTAGTTTCTTCTGATAATGGGGCAATAAATTCTCTTTCTCTGACAGATTCAGGTGTCCTGTGGCTGCTGTCTTGCTGTGAGTCCTTTCTTTTAAAAAGTATTCCACATAGGATCATTTCTATTTTAGTTTTTTATAACCTACAACTATATTTAACACAATACTTAAGAGTGTACAGCATTACTCTCTAACACAACACATACAATATTCATGTTAATATTTGCAAAAAGCCAATCATAAAATACATGCATTTTTCACAAGAGGATGTGCTGATGAGCCTTAGGGCTCACCATTACTGGGGTTTAGGCAGAGCAAAAGACTTGGGACTCAACCGAGTGTGAAACCACAAAGCAAACCTTTGTTGTGAGTGGCACTAAGTGGGCAACCAAAAAAACCTCTCCAGGAAGCAGCACTGACAGAGGGAAATTTAGGGTGTAACAACACAAAGGACAGGCAAAGGCTTTCCCAGAATAAATGAGATGCAGGGGCTTGTTTGTGCTCTCCCTTGTCTGGTGGCATGGGAAGAATTCAAATTACTTGGGCATAGATTACTTGGAAAGTGGTGATGAGCAGGATATTATTTCAGCCATGCCAATTTTTCTTTCAGCAAAGCTTGAGTTGCATCATCCCTAGCGATTAGTTCCTTAAAATAATAATTTAAGAAATTGTTTTAAATAAATATTATCTAGCTAGAGTTTAAGAATTGCCAGAGAGGTTGTGGACTTTGCATCCCTGGAAGTGTTCAGGGCCAGGTTGGAGGACAGAATCACAGGATGGCTTGGGTTGGAAGGGACCTTAAAGATCATCTCACTGCAACCCCCTGCATGGGCAGGGACATCTTCCACTGTCCCAGGCTGCTCCAAGCCCCATCCAACCTTCCACTTCCAGGGATCCAGGGGCAGACACAGATTCCCTAGGAAACCTGTGCCAGGGCCTGCCCACCTTCACAGGGAAGAATTTCATCTTAATATCTAATCTAACCCTTTATTCCTTTATTTTAAGACCATTCCCTGTGTGCTGTCCCTGCGCCCCCTGGCAATTGTCTCTCTCCAGCTTTCCTGGGGCTCCTCCAGGCCCTGCAAGGCCACCCTGAGCTCAGCCCAAAGCTTCTCCTGTGCAGGTGAACAATGCCAGCTGTGCCAGCCTTTCCTGCCAGCAGAGCTGCTCCAGCCCTCTGCTCATCCTGGAGCCTCCTCTGGGCTCTCTGCAGCAGCTCCAGCTCCTCCCTGCGCTGGGGCAGCTCTGCAGGTGGAAAATCACCTGAGGGGACAGAGGGACACAATCCTCTCCCTTGCCCTGCAGGTTATGCTGCTTTTGATGCTGATTTGAAGGGGGGAAAGTTCATAAAATACCACCAAAAGCACAGGAAATGGAAGTATTTTAGAGGTGTCATAACCACAAGCAGCAGAAAGCAAGACTGTGAGTCTTCTGTGAGACATGAACCCTCTCTCTCCCATAATTCAGAATCTTGCAGGATTCTAAATTCTAAACACCCCTGTGACTTGCAGCAACATTATTTTTTTTTTTTTTGTTTGCTCCAAGCTAAGCATTTAGTGCTTTTCAGTGCTATAAATAAATGTCTCCACTTCTGCCTGCCTTAATGAATAGTTCAATATCAGCTAAGTCTGGAGCAGAAAGATAATAAAGCTGGAGATATTTAAAATAAATTTCTGAAGCATCGAGAGGAAAAATACAGACTGCAGATTTGCCCCAGAGCCACAGTGAATTATAACATTCCTGCATCTGATCCACAGCACCAGAATGTCACTGGGTTCACTGCATTCACTTGCACAAAGTATTTATTAACATGAAAACCACTTGCAGTGGCAAGGGTGACCATGTAGTACATAAAATAGAGAATTTTTCATTCTTTGCCAATGATCCTCTGCTGATTTACACCAGGGGCTGGGCCCATCTTATACTGAATTCAAAAACAACACCATGCATTTGATGGGACCAGCCACCGAATTTGAAGAGTTCACCAGTACTTATAGGAGAATTTCAACTTCCAATTTACACTGTTTAGGGATTAAATTAATTCCTCTCAGGAAAAGCTGTACATGCTTGATACAAAATTTCTATTTAATAGGACTTTAGTGATATATTGAGGTTTGTGCTAACTCCCTGTGTGAGTGAATTTTATTTTATATATACCAGAACTCATGAAAGGTTTGTTGAAAGGATACCTTCCATCCATACTCATCAGAAAATGTGGAAAACTACTCCAGGTGTACTTGACATTGCAGTTCAGAATCAGTGATCTGAAACCATGCTGAGATTACTACAGATACACACACACACAGCACACCAGAAAGGAGCAAATACAGAGGAATATTGCCCTGTCAAGATTCCATAATTTTCTTTTGGAGTCTCCAGATCAAAACAGGCCAAACTGGAGCAAGAAGAATGCCCATGGCAATTTATAAAGTGAGTGTTTTATTACAAATTGCAAGCTACCAAACCTGAAATTCCCAACTTTCTCTTCTTTTTTTTTCCTCTTGTATCTGAAGTTCATTATTAAAAATTAAAAAAAAATTAAAAGAATGCTAAATATCAATAGTAATTTTAGAATGTAAGGCTTAGGAACAGGCTGGTGAGAGAACTGCAAATTTCCTCAGCAAGGAAGGAAATGAACTTTGGTAAAGGACCCTTGGTTCATTTCCTACAGATGATGGTCCTATAAATGGGGGGTGTTTTTTGGAGCTTTTCCACTCTGGAATCTTCTTAAAGAAATGCAGCTGGTGTCAGGGAGATAGAGATGTAGTTAGAGCTGTGTGCCAGCCCCAGCCAGTTTGTTTAGCTATGTCACTGAGAGGGAGGGAGTGCCAAAGGAAAACTGCAACCTGAGCTCATCTGGGAACTGGATATAAAAGGAAACAGTCCTTCCCCGGTTCCCACCTCCCACGGACTTCCAACCTCCCTACTATTCCCATGCCCTTCCCTTCAGCTGATACTCTCTGCTGACAGCTACAGCAGTAGATCTCAATGCTAAAAATCATCAGTATAGCATTTCAACAGACACACACCCCCCAAAAAAACCAACTAAAAAAACCCAACCAAACACCAACAAACAAACAAAACCCGAAAACCCAAAGAAACATAAACAATTAAACCATCCCTAAAAAAACAAACAAGAAAAATCCCAGAAAAACTCAAACAAACAAACCACAAACAAACAAAACCAAAAAGAAAACACCAAGTAAACAACATCCCTCCTAAAATCCAGGAAAAGAAGGAGCTTGGGAAATAAGTTTTTTTAACTTTATCCAGCTCCAGGTTCTTTCTTAGGCAGAGTTCCCCCTTTGCAGGAGCAGTGTCCTTAAGTCTCTTTTAAAAACAAACACTTAATTTTCTTCTGCAAACAGTCCAGCATCGCTTTTGCACAAACACAATACCCACTGTTTCCTTCTTCAGTTAATATATATTGCAAATAATTTCCTAAACAGCAGTAAATCTATGAAATGACAGGTAATTTAGATGTAAATGTTGTAAAAGCTCATACAGACAGTAATTCTCTACACCTTGAGCAACTTTCAAGAATAAGGTGGTCAGGGCAGAATAAAAATAATAAAATGCTAAGAATTCCAGTGGGTTTTTCATCACATGCAGGCTCTTTCCTGGCATTTCCTGGGCAAACTCCCCACCCTGATCACAGGAGGATGTTAAAGGTGTCACCTACCGCTGTAGAGCCCGAAGATGTGGCCACAAAGACTTTGATCACCATGCTGGCAGCGGTGGAAGTGAATCAGCAGAGCAGCCCTGCCACCCACGAGTCACCACGATCCCTGGAGGAATCCAAAATGTCCCTGAGCTCCTGGGCTAAGCCGGGTGCTAAATGGATGCTCCCTCCCCCCTGCAGCCCGGCTGCTTTGCCCTCTCTCCCTCTCCTCGGGGTCCCGGGTTTTCCCACTCCATTGGCTCTTGAGGTATTTTGGGACGAGGATTGGGCAGTAAGAGGAGCCAGAGCAAGGGTTTGCACCTGCCCCTGGCCTTATTGTGTGAGATTGACAGGGTGGCAGCCCAAAAAAGGCAAGGGAGAGTAGTGCACCAATGAGACAGGGCTGGAGAAATATTTGGGAGAGGGGGAAGGGACAGCTGAGAAGGGACGGGGAGGCGGTGACTTTGTGCTGGGGGCAATCCCAAAGCTATGGGAAAGAGTTTGGAGTTGTAACTGAAAATTTGAGGGGAAGGGGAAAGCAAAGGGAAGCAAAGATGCAGCAGTAATTATAGCAGAGATCAGATTGAAATAAGCCTTGATTACAAAGATTCTCAGCTTTAAAGAATTCACATCATCACCTACACTGCAGGGCTCAGGGACTTTCCTGACATAAATGTGTGTCTGACACTGCCTGATACTGATTTGCCTGACTGGATGTACCCTGGTATCACTACAAGGCTTTGGAGCTGTAGCTGGAAATTTGAGGTAAAGGGGAGCAAAGATGTAGCAGTAATTATAGCAGAGATCATATTGAAATAAGCCTTGGTTACAAACATTCTCAGCTTTAGAGAATTCAGATTATCACCAACACTGCAGGGCTCAGGGACTTCCCTCACATAAATGTGTGTCTGACACTGCCTGATACTGATTTGCCTGACTGGATGTACTCAGAACCTATTGGTGCATTTTCTCCTTATTGCATCAAAGATGTAAGAAGAGATCCAGAACACTCAGCAAAAAATATTTCCATTCTCTTGTATTATCCACCCTTTTTTTGTGTTATCCTCCTTTTTTCCATCTGGTTGTCACCTTTTACCCCAGAAATCACCACAACACAGTGCCTGCCTGCACATACTTGCTGAAGGAGATCTCTGGGCATGAGAGGCATTTGAAGAATGTTAAATGGTCACAGATTATTTTCAAATTTTAAGGGGCCAAGTCTGTTTGTGCTGTGAGCAACATGAGCTTAGTAATTCTGACCCTGTGCCAGAGGTGAAACTGGACTAGGTTTTCAAAAAACATATTTCACATGTTATGATTGAATGTAGTAACGTCTGCCCTGACCACCTTATGCTGGAAAGTTGCTCAGTGTTAAGATTGAATGTAGTAATGGGTCTGATCCTGAAAACACTTCAAATGGATTATAATACTTTATTTACAGAATTTATTAGATAGGGCTAAATACACTATTACATAAAGAGTAAAAATGCAGTTGAATTTTTTAAAAAGTTTAAAATTTTACTCTTTGTAGTTATAAAGAGTAAAAATGCTGTTGAGTTTTTAAAAGAGTAAAAATTTTACTCTATAGCTATAAAGAGTAAAAATGCTGTTGAAAGGAAGTTTTTTGTCTGTGTTAACCAATATGCTAAGCTGGAAATGCAGTACTCCATGTATGGAACTGGGATCCTGAAAAACTGCACTGAAAACTAAAAATAACAGTATGGGTAGTTTATTGTGGCTCACCATCTGTCATTTCTTTTTTACTTTTGAGGGGTAACAGGAGGTCCAGCAACAGGCCTATTAGAAGTAGATATTTTCAGAGTATTTTCCTGAAAAAGAACAACAACATGAAAAAAACCCCAGTGAGAAAACATTAATTGTAGCCTGAAGTTATTACACATGCTTGTTTCCCAGGAGATTTTATATGTGAGTGTAGCCTGGGAAAAGAACTGGCCATTTGGAATAGAATGTTTCCAAATTATTTGGTTCTCTGTGCTCTGATGAAGTACAACCAAAGGATGAAATGGTCCTGAGCTTCAGAGCATATGGATCAGCCTTGTGATAATGATGTTAAAAATTTATCAGAGAATCACAGAATAAGCTGAGTTGGAAGGGGTCTACGAGGATCTTCAAGTCCAACTCAAGGCCCTGCACAGCACCATCCACAAGAGTCACAAAAATCAAAGTCAAAGCAGTGAATTTTGCATCACCAAATGTTCACAATCAAATTCTGGGACAGATTTGCCAATGAACTCTCACTCCTGTTTGGCTTCATATGTGAAACCCTCACTGAGCCACACATGGAAATCCTATTCCCAAGGGCTTTGGGTCACAACTCCCATTGTGTGCAGCCTCCAAGGAAAACATGACTTCATTCTGAATAGATTTTTCTCCTTTTTCAATTTAAGAATGTTGAGTTTAACCCCAAGTTTGGAGCCTTCTGGGTCCGGCCTGTGTGCTCTGAGGGCGCATGCAGGCCTTGAGACACCTCCATGGCCAGGGCCCAGCAGGACCCACATCTCCAAATTCCCTTTAAAACCTGGAATGGTACTGAAATATGGGGGTGGAAATACACACACAGGCTCCTCTGCTGGGTCTGGGGTGAGGGAAGAGGGAAGGAAGAAGGAGGAAAAGGGCGAGACCCCGCTGCCAAGGTGCTGCCGCCATTTCCCACAGCAGCAGGGATGGAGGCCCGTGATGGCGGCTGGTGAGGCCGTGAGGGGACAGCACACACTGTGGTGGGAGCAGGGAGAGATTCCCAGGGAGGGCATGGGACAAGGTGGGATCCTTCACCCGTGGGTGCCAGGGGGACAGGAGAACAGAGAGGGGTGAAGGGAAGACATGGGGCTGGGTGTGGGATTGCGTGTCCAGTGGGACATTGAGGAGGTGCCAGGACATGGGGCTGGGTGTGGGATTTTGGGATATTGAGGTGGTGCCAGGACATGGGGCTGGTTTGGGGTTGTGTGTCCAGGTGGACACTGAAGGGGTCCAGGAGATGGGGCTGGTTTGGTTTGGGGTTGTGGGACACTGAGGGAGCTGCCAGGACATGGGACTGAGTGTGGGGCTTGGGGACGTTGAGGGGACTGCCAGGAC
>JAHXMQ010012338.1:24450447-24508632 GCA_020466415.1 Ammodramus savannarum pratensis | reverse complement strand
TTTCTATCGAATACAAGGCCATATGTGAGTAAAATAAAAAAAGGTATTTGTGTGGTGTGACTAAAACAGGAATTCCGAGTTTCATAAAAAATGTGTCTGACTTGGGATGAGAACCAGGAATTTGTGTTTTTCTTAATTTTACACCTTGAATTACCAATCTTTTCCCTATAAATGGCTGGAGGGAGAATTCCTTAGGTGCCCGGAGAGCAGGTAACGGGAATGGATTTTTTGGGTGGATTGCGCAGCTCCGGCCGCTCACCTGGGGGGCAGCGCCCCCTGGTCCCGGTGCCGGGGAACTCCGGGCTGGAAAAGCTCCCGGAGCTCCTGGAGCCCGAATTAATTCCTCCCGCATCGCCAGAGCCACCCCAGGCTGGTCACCAGCATCCCCTTCACCACCCTGCTGCCAGCACCCATTTTTGTGCGTTTTATCTTTGATTTCTGAGCTCAAATTGGGAATAAGATCCCATTTTTGCTGCTCTGGTGGTAGCAACTTTCTCAGCTGCTATGCCCGTGTCAAATTATTCTAATAATAAAGGAACAATATACTCATCTTCTCCATCTTATATACATATTTCTCTGGGCATCTCGTTCAGTCACTCCCTTGGAATTGAGAGGAATTGTGGATTTGTCTTTCCAAACAAGCTGTGGGTCTGCTGGTGGATAAAACCAGCAGTGGGAGATAAGAGAAACAATGGGAAGGATTCCACTAATTGATGAATGGAAAAAGATATTTGCTTTCACAAATAAACTTTAGTTTTGCTGATAAACGAAATTGGACACTGAAAGATAAAACAATGAGGAAGAAAAATCCCTGAATTGCATAAGAATTAAAAATTAAAAGTGAGGGTTATGCATTAGAGGGAAATCTCTGGTATCAGGTGTTTAGGGCAGTCTGTACCTCTCAAGTCCCTCAGCCAATGGGGAAAGAGAGAAGGGAAATGTGGCTGGGAAATTGGGAGAAAAAGGAGGCTGTGTCCTCCAAAAATCCGAGAGATCCCAGGGGAATGCTCCATGGCCTCTCCCTTTATTCCAATAAAGTAAAAGGATTCCTCTGTCTCCTTTTTAGACATAAACCTCTGATGTTTGTGGATTAATTTTCCTAACAGAATCTCATCCAAAGACCGCTGATATTTTGCACAGTGTGGAGCATTCCCCTGAGCTGGGTTCCATAAAGATCCAAATTTAGGAAACTGAACTCTGAGGCTTCATAGCAAACCTCTCAAATTTACACTAGAATGGAACCAAGAATTGAATCCATGGGGACTCTGGAGCATAAACACACTTGTCTGACTTTACATGCTCTATCTGAAAATATACTTAGTATATATAATATAAAAAATTATATATACTTTATCTATGCATCTATCTATCTATCTATAAAAATATGTACATATATATAATAATAACTAATATAATTAAATTAATTATATATAATAATTTATAATTAAAATGGAGTTTAATATATAATTAAATTAACTTTTACATATATATATTTATGTATATACTTATGTTCAGGATGCACTGATGTACAGATGAAAAGGTTCCAAAATCCAGGTTTGTGTCCAGTTTCAGCATTTAAAGATTCAGCAGAACAAATTATTTATTTTTTAAAGGGCATTAGGATATGCATTTAAAAAAAAAGTTGAAATTCTTGGTCACATTGCAGTATTGTCAGTTGACAGAGATATATTTTATTTATATCACCAACCTCATTCCAGAAATAACTGTATTGCTAATGTTTGTCCTATTCAACAGGTCTGAGAGTAAACAGATCAGTACAAGTAGATAAAGAGAGTTTTAGAGAACTGCTGCTGTCTCAGCACCAGGAAGCAGAAGAAGATCCAATCCAGCTAAAAAAGGTGGGAAAGATCTGGATCCAAATCCAATTCCCTGTTTAAACTCTCAGCTAAGGTGTATTTTATTCCCTAAGTTGCAGTAATGTGCCTGGATAACCTGATCCATCATCTAGGATGAGGATTTGGCATGAGTTGTAATTATAGTACAGAAATTATGTTGTGATGCAAAATATAATGTAACAGCAATAGAAATTACTGATTTTTTTAAAGTATTGCACTGATTATGTTCTCTTAGAAGTCATTAAACAAGCATTCTCTCATTATTTTTACCTTTAATTGCCAATTTTAGGAGAACAAAGATAAAGGTGGAGAAGGTAAAGCAAAGGAAGTGTGCTCACATGCCCAGGGTAAAAAAGAAAAGCAAGCAACCAAGAAAGTGCCAGAAACTTCAAACAGGACACACAGAGGTAGGTTTAATGTTTCTCTCAGAAATTCACCTGGTCTTTGCAAATTACCAGAAGTTCTGGTGGTTTCTGTGGTTCTGACAGCCCTTCACTGGCACCTGGCTGACAGGAACCGGTTCCAAATGGTGAATGAGGTGTCACTGAAAACCCAGAATTGTTTGGGTTGGAAAATGCAGCTGCTGCTGGTGCTGCTCTGACAGAGCTGCTCTGCAGGATGGGGCATCTCCACCCTGCTCTTCTCCCAAAGTTCAGGGTGGTAAAAACTCAGTGTTCTGTCTGTGACAGGATAATTAACAGTGTTAATCCCCACTAATCAAACCCTGATCTCAAAGCTAGAAATCTTCATCACTGATGTAAACCTATTGCCATGGCTGGAAAAGGAAAAGGACTGTGAGGGCTGGGAGCAGTTCCTCATTAGTGATCCCTGGAAAGAGATTTTATGGAAATCTCAGCCACTGTGTTCTCATGGAAAAGTTACATGCAAGGGACTCATCTGTAAACATCTTTATTCTAAAGAAATTCTATAGAACAGAGGAGAGAAAAAGCCACTGCTGTTCCCTCATTCACGTTTTTCTTTCTAGAAACATTCCTGTTATTTCCTGTAAGGCTTTTAGGAAAAGAAAATGTCTGAGTGCCACCATTCTAAACACAGCCCATGTGGCAGGAGACCTCCAGGTGCCACATTTGCCCAGGTGATGCCAGGTCCCATCCCTGTAACCTGGTGTATGTGAACTCCTGAGGTTTGTGCTCTGCCTTTTCAGCCTGCAGCCTTTCCAGACAGCCAAAATCAGCACTTGGCTTTAAAATGCCCTTTTAAAACTGACAGAAAACACAGGTTTTACAATGCTCCCTCTGAAAATCTGTGAAATCTGAGCTTCTCTCACTGATAGCAGACTTTTATTGAAGCCTTACTTGGCTTTTTTAGTTCCTGCAACTTCTTATTGCCCCTTTAAGCTTGGATTATGTCTCAGTTTGGGGGTACTCTGTGAGTCTCTACAGAGCACAGGACCCATTACAAGTCATTCCCTGCACAGATAAATGACATTTCTGCACACATGTTCCTTTTCCTGCTGAAAAGTGGAGCCCCCTCATTCCCAGGTGAGAGTTCCTGTATATTCTGCTCCACACAAGCAACTCTGTTGTGAATTTAGGGAAAGGAAATCCTGCATATCTCTAAGTTCCACTTAAAAGCCAGAAAGTGCCAATTAAGAGTTCAGATCTCCCCTGGTTTCTTTATTGCATTGTACATGATTTTTCTGGCACTGTATTTAGCCATTGCTGTACATAATGGTAGCTAAATCCATTTAACTAAATCAATTTAACTAAATTTTCATGATTCACTAAATCATGAAAAAAAGCAAAAATAAAGATATGAACCTGGATTCAGTAGTAGAATTATACAACTTGTCCCATGCTGTTGTATTTATTACAGATGGTATTGAAATACCATCAATAATAAGAATTGAAGCAGTGAAATAAGGATGTGAGACTTGCTCTTTTTAAAGCTTCATAACTCCTCATGTTCTTAAACCCTACAATATTTCAGGGAGCAAACTGCTGCTGGAAGAATGCAAATTTTCAGAATTTATTAAAGAAATGGAAAAAGAGACAGAGGTTCTTAAACAGGAGTTGAAAACTCTGATGAAATCTGAACGAAGTCCTCAAAGAGTAAAAAAGAACAATCAAGAGGAAGAGGCAGTGGAAGAAGTTTTAAAAGAAGAGAAAAAAACCCATGAGCAGCAAAAGAAGAAACCCAGGAGTGAAGGTCCAAGTCCAAGCAAAGACCCCACTAGGTTGAAAAAAAAATACATTTTCTCAGGGGCTGTTGAGAATTTACACCAGAAATTCAGGTGCCAAAGCAAAGCAGGGTTTGGGAAAAGCTGCCTGAGCAGCCAGAGACAGGCAGGGCAGGGCTGCAGTGATGACAGGGGGAAAATCTCCTTTGGGGCTTATGAGCCTTCCTTTGGGCAAACCCCCCTGGGCTGGCAGCACAGCACCTGTGCAGGGGAGGAAGGGCCTGATGGAGCTCTCTGGGGAGGAATGCTGGCAAGGAGAAAACTCCTGGAGCTCCAGCAGCACAAGGGTGAAGGCAGAGCAGGGAGGGGGGCAAGGCAAACCCCAAACTCCCTGCCAGGCTCCAACTCTCCTCGTTAAAAACAGCTCCTGAGTTACTCCACACTTACTCCTGATAGTTAAGTACAACAGCTTGCCTTTAGAAGTTTAAACATTCCCATTGTTACAAACCAAATGTTTTGCTTTCATTTAATGTTTATTAAACCTTACAAGCACTGGCAATTGCTTTCCATGATTTTTTCCAAAACAATCCAATCAGCTGTCACAAAAAACACATTGTGTGCTTGATCTTTTCCCACATGTACATTAAGAATTCCTTATCATTTTTACCTGTTACCAGGTAAAATTTAGTCCTTGTTTAGGAAATTCCAGGTTTTTGCATTCCCAAGGAGCTGGGATTTGGGAGCTGGGTGTTTGTTAGTTGCTGACATGAGCATCCAGCTTTCATAAGGTTCACTGCTGGGTGAGCACCAACAATGTAATAAAAGAAAAAACACTTTTTTAGTTCCTTCACTCCCCAAACAGCTTCCAGAATTCACAGATAATAAAAATAATTTGCTCCTACATTGTTTTCACGAGCATTAGGAACCTCTAAAGCCCCATTCTTTCCCTCTGTTGGAACTTATCAAAGCAGTTTGCCTGGTAACTTCCCCAGCTGACAGGCAGAGATGAATGTGCAAGAGGGAAAGCATTGTTTTGGAGAAGTCAGGCATAGCCAGTCCCCAAAAAGCCTCTAAAAATCCTTGTTTCAGGTTATGTAAGCCAGGGGAGGAGGATTGTGGTTTGTTCCTCACACTGATTTATTAAATACTTGCTAAATTCCAAGTTTGGAAAAAATTAGAGGCATTCTGTTAATTTTTAAAGGCAGTTGCACTTTTAAAAAATGTCCAAAATTACACTACAAAAACTTTTAAAGATGACAAAGGCATTCAGAGCTGAACCTGTTGCAGCAACATTTCAAATAATTAAAACAATTATTTAGTTGAGTTGCTTCAAACAATATTTCCTTATGCACAAAGACAGGGGCTGTTGTTTTGGCTTGGATTTTGGTGAGTTTGGGATTTGTTTTGTCATTTTGGGTTTGTTTGTTTGGGGTTTTTGTGGGTTGTTACGCAAAACTGCAGTGAAACATTAAAAAAGAGATTAAAAAAAACCCAAGATGGGTTGAAAAGCTTTATTTCCTTAATAAAATCACAATTTTACACAACATTCAATCACAATATTTTTCCTTGATATTTATTTTCATGTTGGCTAAATGTGATTCCTAATATAAAATCCAAAATTTTAAATTAATATTAAAACAAATAAACAAAAATATTTAATCCATATACATACACACAACACAACCTGACCTTTTGAACTGGGTTTTGAAGGCAGTGACAATTTTGGAGGGGTCCTGGCCCCTTCCTTCCCTTCCTGCAGGGAGGAAAAGGCCCTAGAAGAGCAGAGGGATCATTCCTGTGGGAATTCCAGAGTGGGAAGTTCAATCAGCATTCCCTGCAGGAACAGCACTTCTGCTTCACTGACACCAACCTGTGCTTAGCAGCTGGAAAAACCTCCTAAGAGATAAAAAACTTGATTTAACTCATCTATATTTTAGGAGAGTTCAAGAATATTCTGATTTTAGGGTAAAAAATGACAAGGAAATTGTTTTGCCCCAAGGCAAGCAAACAACCTCTGCCCTCTGCACGACCCAACACGATCCCACCTCAGGGTGAAGCTTCCACATTTCACAGCAAAGGAACAGCCAAGCTCCCAAATGAATCCCTAAAGCCAGCACATTTCCAATTTAAAACCACAAATCCAACACTGTGACAACAGGCCATGACAAAACCTTATGGTTCTGCCATGACTAAACCCAAAATGAGGTTTTACAACCAGCAATGCTGTTCTTTCCAAAATGAAAGACAAACTCTGGGAAGTGAAGCCAAAAGAATCCAAAGGACTGACAGATATCCAAATGGAGTAACAAGGGTTGTCTCAGCCCTTGTCTCATCAAAGATAACTGTCCCTTTTCTTTTTTTAATTAATTTAAAACAGTGATTATGTAAATGCAGCTGGGGAGTCCATGGCTTGCTGGGGTTCCTTCAGCTGAAGGGGTGCAGCATGATGGCCACAACTTTATTGCAGACCACGAGCCAGCAGGTGATTCCCACTCCTCCTGGAAAAGAGGGAGAAAACACAATTGAAGTTATTGGATCAGTAACTCTGAGGAACCTGTGCAGCTGCAAACAACCTTGGAGGTGTAAAAAATTAAGCTAAAAATCCCTGAGGCCAACAGGAACAAAAATCTTTGTATACAAAAGGGAGATACAAGAGATGGGAGATAAATCAATGCTGGTCCCAAAAAATTCTGGATTGTCTTGGGAAAAGAGCACCAAATACACAAATATGAGCTAAAGTGTGGTGAGTGCACTCCAGAGCTAAAACCATCTGCTACAGACCCAAGAGAAAATATCTTAAGTTTAAAGCCAGGCAGAATGCTTTGCCTGAACTTAAATTCAGGATTTGAGAGACATAGAAAGTAAATTTCCTCTGAAATTGAAATCAGTTGTTTTGTAAGTACATAGCTATTCATAGCACACCTGTGAAGCAAACTCCCTTCTGGGTGATTTTCTGATTTTCTAATTTAAATCTTCCCCAGGGTCTATTCAATACAGAGAAGGGCAATGCTCTGCTTGGGTGGAAATAGAAATAACAAAATTCATGAGCACTTCAAGAAACCAGAACCACACAGGGAAGAGCTGAAATCCCTGAGCCCTGGGAGTCAGGGAAGCAGCTGCTGTGAACCCCTGGAAGCTCTGGGGCTGGGCCATGTCCTGCTCCTCACCTGCCACTCCTGTGGGGAAGGCCACCAGGCGCTCCAGGGGAGCCAGCCACTTGCTTGGGAGCACGGTGACAGGCTCAGAGTAGTACTTCCAGATCAGGGAGATCATCAGGGCAGCCTGGAATGGGCATTTTTATTAGTTTGGATGATAACACACACCAAATACATTCCCAGTGCTATCTGGAATTGTTTCTTTGTTATTTTAACTTCTTCAATATATTTTTAGATTTTAAATGAACTTAAATTTATACACAATATTAGGAGGTTGCAGGGGGATATTTCTTTCAAGACCCTCTCTTCAATCCACACAGTCATAGCATCTGTTAAAATTCTGATGACCCTTTTTAGCCTGAATTTTTGCCTACAAGGAGTACAACTCACTTTAACAATCCCCTAAGGAAATTTTCATGCTGACCACTGCCATCCTTGATAGCAAATTCTCTGGCATCAGTCAGAACTCAGACAATCTGATGAGGCACTGTGGGGAAATGTGTGGCAGCTGTAGCTGGAGATTTGCATCCTCAGCAGAAATATATGTTGGTTTCAAAGACAGAATTCTATTTACATGTAGCAGAACTTTCCTGGATTTGGGTCCAATATAAAAAATCCCCAGTGATTAAAGAGCTAAGACAAACTCCAATCTTGTCCCCTCAAAACCAGAAACACAGAGTTGAGATGAAAGTTAAACTCATTCCATCCTCAACTACCAGATCTTATCATCATTTCCCTTCCAGTTGCAGAAATTCTTTGTGTCTGACAAACTCTGTTTCCTTGGAATCACAGAATGGTTTGAGCTGGAAGGAATTTAAAGATCCTCCAGCGCCAGGGCAGGGACACCTCCCACTGTCCCAGGCTGCTCCAAGCCCAGTGTCCAACCTGGCCTTGGGCACTGCCAGGGATCCAGGGATGGAATTCCATCCCAGCCCCTCCCCATTCTCACAGGGAGGAAATTTTTTCTAATATCTGATCTAAACTTGTAATTTTTCCATCTGAAGCCATTTCCTGTGTGCTGTCCCTGCATCCCCTGGCAATTGTCTCTCTCCAGCTTTCCTGGGGCTCCTCCAGGCCCTGCAAGGCCACCCTGAGCTCAGCCCAAAGCTTCTCCTGTGCAGGTGAACAATGCCAGCTGTGCCAGCCTTTCCTGCCAGCAGAGCTGCTCCAGCCCTCTGCTCATCCTGGAGCCTCCTCTGGGCTCTCTGCAGCAGCTCCAGCTCCTCCCTGCGCTGGATATGGGCCAATAAACCAGGAGAGAATTGTGACACTACTGAGGATTTGGGTAAATTTGCATCCATAACAAAATATTGACTTACCTGCAATATGTAGAATACAATATTTATGACCCACTTTATTTTGGCTAATTGGGCAGTTCGTGCTTTCACTGTTAAAGAAAATAAAAAAAGATTAGTTTCCATTGCTTATAATAATGAATTATAATTACATTAAATTAGTAATTTTTTAATATTTCACTATTTAAGGCTGGACATTACCCTGTTAAAAATCTCTTTCCATATCACTTATAGATATATTAAAAATACTCTTCTACAACAAACTGCCAGCTCTGTATCACACTGTAATTGCTATCTTGACTTACTCAAAACAGGATTCAGTAGTGGGCATCACTGAGAAAGAATAAATAATTACAGAGTGAAGCCCAGGAAATTCCTGGAAAGACATAGGTAAGATTTTCAAATAGTTTAGAGGGGGAAAAAGGGAGAGAGAGAAAGAAAGAGGGAAGGGGGGGAAAAAGGGAGGGAAGGGGAGGGAAGGGGAGGGAAAGGAAAGGAAAGGAGAAGGAAAGGAGAAGGAAAGGAGAAGGAATGGAGAAGGAATGGAGAAGGAATGGAGAAGGAAAGGAGAAGGAAAGGAGAAGGAAAGGAGAAGGAAAGTTTGAAGGACAAATACTTAAAGCTGAAAACGCTCTTGCCAGCATTTCAGAAACAGAAAATGTTTCTCCTTGTGCAGCAGGAGCAGGCACAGCACTGTACCGTGGGTTTTGAGCTTGTCAGTCATTTTGTTGATCTTCCTCTCCAGCCGCGCGTATCTGGCAAACTCGTCCATCATGCTGATGGTGGCGAGCTCCTGCTTCATGGTCTGGATCTCTGCTCTCATCTGGGACTCCTGCTCTGCATCCTTCTGCAGCAGCCTGGATATCTGAGAAGTGAAGGAAATGATCAATTCCTGGCCCAGAATTCCACTGGTTTGCTTCAGTGTGTATAAAGTATGATCTCAAAAGCCTCCCATAACAAAGGCCCTTTCACTGACATGCAGGAGATCCTTGGGTGACAGGAGAACAAGTGATAGGATGAAACAGCCTCAAGCTGGACGCCACGATCTTGAAGGATTTTTCCAATCTAAATGATTCTGTGATCATTCCCATTTCCAGCTCCAGCAGCCAAGTATTCCAACATTTTCTCCCTTCCTTTTACTTTCCTAATTTCTTTTCTTGAGGCACCACCTGCTTGTCAGTTCATGAACTCTGTTTGCCATAGAAATGCAGGCACAAAGGACACAAAATCTTTTCACTGCTGTTCCTCAGCAAATCTTCCAGCCTCCCCAAGACACATGTAATTTATTTCCCTGTGGATGCTGTTCTCAGGCCTGCACACAGTGAGAGCATTAACACCATCTTCAGCCTCAAACCACAGCAGAAAGCTGAGCAGAGATCTTCAGAGAATCTCAGAATATCCTGAGTTGGAAGGGACCCACAAGGAATTGAGTCCCAGCCCTGTCCCTGCCCAAACCCCCAAAATCCACCCTGGGCATCCCTGTCCAAAGGCTCCTGGAGCTGTGGCAGCCTCAGGGCTGTGCCCATTCCCTGGGCAGTGCCAGCACCCTCTGGGGAAGAACCTTTCCCTAAATCCAACCTAAATCCCTCCAGGCCCAGCTGCAGCTGCTCCCTGGGTGCTGTCCCTGTGCCAGAGCTCGGAGCTGTCCCTTGGGAGGAGCTGCAGATCCCAGCCTCAGCCTGCTCCAGACTGAGGGAACCAAATGCCCGCAGCCTCTCCTCAAATGGCTCTTTGATCACTCATCCCTAGCAACACTGAGTTCAGCTTCCCAAACTGCTGAGGGTGATGTAAGGTTTAAAGGATTTTTGTCCATTTTTAACAGTGCACACTGATCTCTGTGCCAGTGAAGTTATTTCCATGGTAGAGCAGAGTGACAGGGATTCCAGCATCTTTGTACACATGTGAGCTTATCTGGCAGCCACAGAGTTTATTTGTCCTCAATTCCATTATCCACGCTTCCACAGCAATGCTTCAGATCAGAACAGGGGCACCCTGATCAGATTATTGAGATTTATTCTTATCATGACTTAACTCCTTAATCTCCATATCCACTGATCTCCCATCTCAACAATGGGCACGTCCATCTGTTGAAAACACGTAAGACCGAGGAAAGTGATCCTTCCTACCCCAAAACCTGGAAGATGTGGATGCCCCGTCCCCGGAGGAGTTCAGGAGCAGCCTGGACGAGGCTGAGCAGCCAAGGCCGCTGCAAGGATCCCTGCCCACGGCAGGGGGGTGGGAGCGGATCATCCTTAGGGTTCCTTCCAGCCCAAACCTTTCCATGATTCCGTGATGCATTCCAAGGGCTGGAGGCTCAGGAGCATCAATGATAACACAGGTAACTCATCCCGCAGAAAGCGGGGCTGTGCTCCACCATCTCCAGCCCCAGCTTCTCCTCTGCAAGGCCGGCAGCAGGACCAGACCCTGCCCGTCCCCGCCGGGGCCGCGGGAGCGCTCCCGCTCCGGCACCGCTCCCCATGTACTGAGAGAACCCCCGTAACGCCCCGCCGGCTCCCTGAGGTCCCCTCCCAGCCATTGCCCCGCTTCCCCACCGGCGGCATCACTCACGAGGGAGGAGCAGGAGGGCAGCAGGATTTTGAGCGCGTTGCAGAGGAACACGGCGCTGAGCACCAGCAGCCAGGCGCCGCTCTCCGCCATGGGCCCCGTGCCGCCACCGCCGCCTCCTCACAGCGCCCGCCTGGGGGCAGGCGGGGCCGCGCTCGTGGGGCACGTGACGCGGGCGGGCCAATGGGGAGGCGGTGCGCTCGGGCGGGGCGGGGCGCGCGCCGATCCGGCTGGATCCTGTTGCGGCGCCGCTGGCGCTGCTGGGATGGGGAGGGGGGCGGCGGCTCCGCTGCGCAGCCGGGCTGGGGCGCGCAGGCGGCCGCAGCAGCAGCGCTCGCTCGCAGCAGCAGCCGCGCCACACCAGCAGGAGCAGCCGCAGCCGCGGGGGTCGCGGCCGGGAGCGTCGAGATGCCCAAGAGGAAGGTGAAGGCGGGCGGCAGCGAGCGGAGCCGCGGGGAGGGGACGGCCGGGGGTGTGTGGGGAGCGGGCTCGGCGGGAAGCGGCCGCGCCGCGGGCTCCGGTGCGGCGGGCGGTACCGAGGGCCGGCGCCTTTCCCTTGTGCTGGGGAGGGGGTAGGGGGTGTGGGAGGGAGGCTCGGGGGGGCTCGGCGAGACTGGCGGTCCGAAGGGGCGGGCGGGGGCCGGGGCCGGTGCCGCCCCGCTCGCTGACGCGCTCTGTGTGTTGCAGGTGACGGTGGCGGACGGGGACGCCCCCGAGGAGGTAAGGAGCGGGCAGGGAGACGGGGCAGGCGGGGCTGCCCAGGGCTGCCCGCCCCTCACGCCCTTCTCTCTCTCTCTCTCTGTCCCTGTGTGTGTCCGTGTCTCCCCGCAGCCCAAGCGGCGATCGGCGCGGCTCTCCGCGGTAAGTGCCGAGCGGCAGGGCCCTGCCGGGATGGGCGGGAGGCCGTGCCCAGACTGGATCCCCGCCTGACTTGTTCTCTCTCCTCAGAAACCCGCGCCTGCCAAAGCGGAGCCGAAACCTAAAAAGTTACCGGCAAAGGTGAGAGTGAATTGGAAAAGGGAAGGGAGAGGAGGTGGAAGTGCTTGGGGGCACCGTGCTGGAATGGTTTTGTTCCTTGTGGGAACTTGGCTGAAGCGTTGTTTTGATGTGCTTCTGCCATTATTTACAGGTACATTCCATCACTGTGGCTGCAGAGCCTTGTTAAACTCCAGGCATTGCACGGAAGCGTGGGCACGGATCCATGCGTGTTATATTGGGTGGAACTACCTGACTGTCAAAGCAGCTGTGTTAGGACATCAGGAGGGATTTCTTCACAGAAAGGCTGGGCAGGCACTGGAAAAGCTGCCCAGGGAGGGGTGAAGTCACCATCCCTGGAGGTGTCCAAGGATAGGCCGGGATCTGGTTTGCTCTGCTCTGGTTGACAGGGTGGTGCTCAGTTAAAGTTGGAGTATTTTGGAGGACTTTTCCAAACTGATTCTGTGCATAGCCTTGTATTTCATCTGTGGAACAAGAAGGGATAAAACACACTTACTGATGTTTTAAAGCAGTGTGTTAGGACAGGGAAAAAATGTATTAGCCACTTAAAAACCACATGAGCTTCCATTAATGTGGTCAAACTTTCAGGTGTTTGTGTGTAAGAAAGTGGCTTTGTGTGATCTTTGAATTTTTCAGCACAACTTCCACAGTGAAAATAAGTGAGGTGTAAAATTGTTTGTTTTTTGGGAGAATTAAAAAAGGCTTTGTGTCTGTTGGCTCGCTGCTGTTTGCGTTGTTAAGTGTTCCTTTGTCATCTTAAGCTTTTCTTAGTGATGTGTTGATTAAAAGCTTTGGGGTGACCTCATCGTGACCTTTCAGTACCTGGAGGGAGTTGATAAGAAAGATGAACAGAGATAATTTCCTAGGGATGGAGTGACAGGGAATGGCTTCTAACTGCCAGAGGGCAGGGCTGGGTGGGAGATTGGCAATGAGGAATTGTTCCCTGGCCGGGTGGGCAGGGCTGGGATGGGATTCCATCCCTGGAGCCCTGGCAGTGCCCAAGGCCAGGCTGGACACTGGGGCTGGAGCAGCCTGGGACAGTGGGAGGTGTTGGGGATTGGATGAGATGATCTTTAAGATCCCTCTCGGCCCAAACTGTTCTGTGATTCTCTAATTTCAGATAAACTCATCATCTTTTAGACTTCATGATATTTTCACAGCATTAATCCTCTTGACCAGGAGCCCACCTTCATTCCAGTGGTTTGAGCATCAGTGTGTTCCCACTCCCAGGGCTGTAAGCCTGAAGAATTTGGGGAAGCTTTCCAAAGCTACCAAGTTGTAATTTCCTTTTATTTGCAGTGTCTGTGATGCATCTGCACTTACTGCTGCTCATTGATATTGGATTTTCTGCTTAAAACTACTTCAAGCTATTAATTAACAGTCAAAGATTTTTTTATTTATCTAAAAACCCTTTTTTGCATCAACTTCATCAGTTCTTAAAACCTTCCTCAGTTTTTAAAGCAATCTTCAGTATTTTTTCCAGCTGTGAGAAGTTTGCTCATTATGGAGTTACGTGGTGGGCTTTTTAAATAAATACTAAGGAAGAAAAATATATTTTTGCATTTGAGATATATAAGTCAGTGTGTTGCAATTATGTAATTCTGAAATATTTTATAAGTGGGTGATCAGGGGTTGTTGGTAGCTTAGCAAATCTGTCTTTTTTTTTTGTGGTTTTTATTGTTTTCAAGGTTTAGCTGGAAGTTCTTAACAATTCACTTACTGGCAATGTATTTCATTGCAGGATAAATCTGAGGACAAGAAAGCTCCATCAAAGGGGAAGAAGGGGCCTAAAGGAAAACAGACAGAAGAGACAAACCAAGAGCAGCAGACAAAGGACAACCTGCCTGCAGAGAATGGGGAAGCTAAAACTGAGGAGGTGAAGTTTGCAGAGCTGGGTTTGGGTTTTGCTGTTACTGAGAAGTTGGGTGGTTTTTTTGCTACAAAAGTTTCTTGACAAATGAAATATTCTTTTTCTTGGGTCTGGAAAGAGTCTTGAGTGAAACCTAGAGATCTGGGCAAAGTTGAGGTGCCATTGACAGACCCTGCTGGGAGAAGGGACAGGTTGGTGCAGGGACAAAGTACAACAATTATTGAGTTGTTGCTGTGCCAGGTGAGTCTTGGTGGCTGAACTTTTTGGAGACATTGATCAGGTCACTTAGAGCATCCTCCACTCTGCATTACACTCCTGGATGCAGACATTGTTACAAATTCAGGCCAAGATTTTCAGGGATGAAACACAAGTGTGGTAACAGGCCTGGAGTTGGTGTCAGGTTTGTGTGACAAACATTTTCAGGAGTTCAGTGGAGTATTTTGGTTTTTTATTTTGGTTTGGTTTTGGTTCAGTGGAGTATTTTGGTTTTTGTTTGGGAAGGTACAGGATGGTACTTCAGTGAGCTCTGGGGTAACAGTTTGTCATTTGCAAGCTTGCAGTGTGAAAAAGTTGTGCTCTAACTGCAAGTTCTTCAGCTGACTCAATGTTTGGCGTTATTGCTGCCTTTAATTTGTGCTTGTGAAGTTTCAGCAGTGGAACCAAATTTGGCAGCATTCCCATCTGGGGTCCCTGTAGTTCACTGCAGAGATTATGTAAATGTACAAGGAATGGATGATGATTGCTCACAGCACCCAAAATTCCAGGTGTAATTTTATACCAAAGAGGCAGAGTCTGTCCTGTGGGATGTTATTGTTTGCTAAGAATTAAAATAGGGTTAAGATTTGAAGAATATTTGAAGTGTGGCACTGAAATTTAAAGGCATGAAGTGTTACCTCATGGATTTTCTAAGCACCTCAGATGGAACTGTAGCTGTGTAAGATCTGAAGTTTTTTCTGTCATAAAGGCAATAATCCAGTTAAAATTAAAATCCCTTGCAGTGTGTGTTTAGTAACAAATCAACATCCTGCAATCCATCCTGGTGATTCCAAAAGCCTTTTTGTGAAGCTTGGTTTAGCAGATCCAAAAGAAATCTGCAGGAACAAGTCAAGGTTATTCTGTGCAGGGTTTAATGTGCATTAAAACCACTCCAAACTAATCAGAGCCACTAAAAACTTCCTGCACTGAATTATTGTGGTTTTTTTCCCTTTTCAGACCCCAGCACCTGATGCAGCTGCAGAGAAAGAAGTGAAGTCTGAGTGACACCTGCTCCCACATCTGTAACTGGTGGTCCTTAAACCTTTCTTCTTGTACAATTCAGAGGAATATTTTTATCAACTATTTTGTAAATGCAAGTTTTTTAGTAGTTCTAGAAACACGTTTTTAAAAAGGAGAGAATCCCAACTCAACCCATTTTTTTACATATTTAGATAAGTGTAAATGCTTTTTTTAAGTGGTAAAATCATGTACTGGTTGTCTGTTTTCTATGAAACCAGAAATTAACAGTGTGTTAATTAAGGAGAGGGCATTGAGGCCTTGATTAAGCCTCACAGTTCCACAGCCTCCAAGGGACAGTTTTCTATCCTAGAAAATGAAGCATAACACAGGTCAGACTTTGGAATTCATAATGATGTGTTGAGAATGTCTTAACATTTTAGTTCTTTACCTTTCTCTGTGGTTGTACCATCAGTAGAATTGCTTATCTAATAAAACTGCTCCCTAGTGGTGGATTCCTTGCTGAGTGATGTATATCAGTGACAAAGTTATTTTTGGTAGTTGCAGCTTTATTTTTTTCCAACAACTTTGTAGCTGTGATGCAAAAAGATTGGAAACTTTTATTTTATATCTTTAAATACTGTGTTAAGTAAAAGTTTCTGCTTGGCAGATGGAACTTGTTATGTCAATATTTGAGATACTGGAACTTCACATCTAGTTTTCAAGGACAGCTTGTCTACAAAGATTGAGTGAAAAATATTTGAAATAGTGCTAGGAAAAAAAAAACAGAATTAGTTTTTAGATTAAAAAAAGCTCTGTGAATAAAAACAATTGTAAAATTGTTGATAGTGTTTGTGATCACCAAACAAAAGCCAAATAAATCTTGATTATGAAAGGATGTTTGCATAGCTCCTGTATTGAGTGTGAACTCACAATGTGAGTGCTGTGGTTTGGATTTGTAACTGTGTCCTTCAGAGTGGTAAAAAAGAAATCTCTTTAAAATTGTATTTTAAAGAGATGGGTGGCAGTTCAGGAGTGGAGAACTGCAGTGTTGGTCTAAACTTGCAGTTTGAAAGTGAGAGCTTTGTGCTGCTGCTGTTTGCTTTAAAAAGTCAATTATTAGAGAGTCTCAGATGGCAGCCAGAAACTGTCACCTTGTCCAGCTCAAACAGAAACATTTGTTCTTTGTTGTTTTTATTCCTCTTACCCCAGAATTTGTTTGTGCTCCTAAGTAACACCTGCAAGCCCAGTACCTGCTTCCTGTACATTTTTAGTGCCTTTTTCAAATTGTTGCAGTTAGTTCTAAAAAAAGCCACTTCAGTTTCACCTCTAATTTGCTTTCTTCATCAATGCTCTCATTGCAGGAAGAATTTTACCATTTTTACCATTTAACTTTTCTATAGGAAGTCTCCCAACCTCAGACCACAACCTGCTCCTGTTCCATTCCATCACAGGTGTGTTCCTCACAGAGCACCCCTGGCTTTGGCTTCAGCCTCTTGGATATTTCAAAACTGGAAATTGATGCCACTTTTATCACTCACTTCCCCTAACATCCTGCTTATATTTGTTGGTTTAATTTAATACTAACAAAATCTAGCTCTATGATATTATTCTCTGGTTTTGGCAAGCTTAACCCTCCAGTTAAATAAGTAATAAACTTGCAGGTAAATCCCCTAAAATAACCACACATCCCTGCTTTTACAGAGTGTGTTTTTCATGGGTTTTGAATCTCTGGTGCTGTGATCCTGTGCACTTTCAGCATCTCCCTCACATCTATCACCCACTGCTTAATTTATTGTAAATTCTTGATATTACTCTGTCCTGTGTGATACCAAATTTATTTGCTCTTCAGCTAAGGACTGGAGTGAGAGCTGATGCAGATTTGAATTCAATGGAGCACAATCTGATCCAAAATACAACAGCAGGAGAACAAAAAACAAAACTTCTTGCTTGGAACATACTCTGTAGTCTTTGTATACTCCTAGTTGTTTGGGTTAAGGGAATGAGACATAAAAATAATTTACTTCAAGGTTCTAAAAATGCATTTTAAGGTACCAGAGGTGGGGAATGAAATAGGCAAAGACCTTGGATTTAAAATATAACACAAGTACAGCCATTGCTGGTTTTATCAGTGTTCATGCTGGACATGGCTGGGAAACACCTGTGGGAAAGAAAAAAGATCAAGAATGGTTTGGGGTGGAAGGGAACATAAAAATTATCCACTCCCAGCCATGGCAGGGACACCTCCCACTGTCCCAGGCTGCTCCAGCCCCAGTGTCCAACCTGGCCTTGGGCACTGCCAGGGATCCAGGGGCAGCCCCAGCTGCTCTGGGCACCCTGTGCCAGGGCCTGCCTTGGGAATTCCTAATTCCCAATATCCCATTTAACCCCACTATCTGTCAGTGTGAAGCCATTCCCTGTGTGCTGTCCCTGCATCCCCTGGCAATTGTCTCTCTCCAGCTTTCCTGGGGCTCCTTCAGGCCCTGCAAGGCCATCCTGAGCTCAGCCCAAAGCTTCTCCTGTGCAGGTGAACAATGCCAGCTGTGCCAGCCTTTCCTGCCAGCAGAGCTGCTCCATCCCTCTGCCCATCCTGGAGCCTCCTCACAGCTCGATGTCTTGGCTCCCAAAATCCTTCTGCAGGAGCCAGGCTCGAGGTGGCACAGGCATGGGGGCAGAGCTGGTTTCTTTTTGGCTCAGTGATGCCAAGGGAGCAGTGCTGTGTGTGGGAAATGCCCCTCCCCAAGGTGGTGTTTGGGGACCCCCAGGTGCCCCCAGCATTCCACACGGGGTTCTGCTGTCACAGCAGAGGCTGAGCTAGCCCTGAGCTCTGGCACGGACACAGCATTGATGCTCCCCAATCCCTGCAGCCACGGCACACACTGGGCACCACGCGGCGCAGTGCACTTTGAATCACATTATCACAAAATCATTTTGCTTTGGAAACACTTCTGAGATCATCGAGTACAACCTTTGATCAACCCCTTGTCAACGACCCACTTCCAGTCGTTCCTTGAACTCCTCCAGGAATGGGGACTTCAACACCTCCTTGGGCAGCGCATTCCAATGTTCAATCACACTTCCAGCCAAAAAATTCTCCCCGGGTCCCAGCTGAGCCTGCCCTGGCCCAGCCTGAGGCCGTTCCCTCTGCTCCTGTCCCTGTTCCCTGGCAGCAGAGCCCGACCCCCCTGGCTGTGCCCTCCTGGCAGGGACTTGTGCAGAGCCACAAGGGCCCCTGAGCCTCCTTTGCTCCAGCCTCAGCCCCTGCCCAGCTCCCTCAGCAATTCTCCAGCCCTTTCTGTTCCCTTCTGTGGATAAGCTGCAACCCCTCGGTATCCTCGCAGCGAGGAGCCCAAAGCCGGACATGGCACTCGAGGCAAAGGCCTTGGCCTGGCGGCACACGGCGTCCGCTCCGTCACCGCACCCCCCCTGGAAACGGCTGTCGGTGCCTCGCCGGTCCCGGGAGGGCTGTCCCGGGCTAGGGAATGCCGAAGCAGCGGCGGCAGAACCGCTGTTCCCGGGGCCGAGTGGAGCAGCCCCACCGCCGCCGCCTCTCCCCCGCCACCCCTCAGCGCTGCCGCCTCGCCGCGCTCAGCCCCGCCCCCGGTGCGCGTCACCGCCGCCTTCCTCGCGCGATCCTTCCGCGCCTCCGCCTCCCCTTCTCCTCACCCGCATCCTTCCCCACCATCCCCCCCGCTGTCCACCCCGCTTCCCTTCGTGTATATTCCCCGCGGCCACACGCCTTCACCACTGTTCCCTCGGCGCGCTCGAAGCGCCCGGTACTGTGGGAACTATTTTCCGCCGCCCCCCCGCGGGCGCTCCTGGCGGAGGTGTCGACGGCGGCTCCGTGGCGGGTGGTGCGGCGGCGATGGCGGCGGCGCCGCGGAGGCTGCGCTGAGGGGGGAGAGGGAGGGAGGGAGCGCTGAGGGGAGCGGGGGGGCGGCCGTGAGGGGAGGGAGGGAGGAGGGGAGGCGCTGACAGCGCCGTGCCGAGCCGGGCCCGCCGCCCTCAGCCCGCCATGGCCGAGCCTGCGGCCTCTTCCAGCTCCGGCGCGTCCCTGCCGCTCATTGAATCAGGTAACACCGCGGGCCGGGGTGAGGAGGTGCCGCCGGTGCCGCCATCTTCCTGCCCCCCCCTCAGGATGGGTCACGGCCGCCCCCCGCTCAACCCCCGTGTCTCTTGCCGTGTCTCTTACAGAGCTTTACTTCCTCATCGCCCGGTTCCTGAGCACCGGGCCCTGCCGGAGAGCGCTGAAGGTGAGTGCGGGGCTCAGCGGGGCGCGGGCACCCCGTGCTGGCCCTGAGGGTCGGGGGAGGTGGGAGCAGCCGCGCCCCCCGCTCCGGGGGAGCCCGATCGTGCCTTGTCTCTGACTTTGTGTTTTTCCCCTTCCCCCTGCAGGTGCTGGTGCAGGAGCTGGAGCAGCACCAGGTCTGTGTGGGCTCTGATGAAATCTTGCTGTAGTCAAAAGTTTCCTTTGCAAGTCATTCAAGTTTCTGCCGCTGTCTCAACTTTTCCCCCCCTCGACACACATTGTTTTGGATGCGGTCTGTAATCCCTCCTTTCCCCTTTCACCGCTCACGGTTTTTCTGTTTGTTTTTCCTTTATTTAGTTGCTTCCCAAAAGGTTGGATTGGCAAGGAAATGAGCATTATAGAAGTTATGAAGAATTGGTGAGACTTTTCTCTTTAAAAAAACCCCTTTTATTTACGGTGATGACATTGATGTTAGACCCCTCTACCTTTAAGAGTAGGCCCAAATCTTCACCTCCCTGTACCATCCTGGTTTTGAACACTGGAATTCCTTTAGAAAGGGCCTTTAATTTCTTTACATCAGACTAACAAAAACACAAGCGGTGGTTTAAATTGAGGATATTGTTTACATAGCAGAGGTGGAGCTTGGCGTTGTGCAGTGGTACATGCCACTGCCTACATGCAGGCAGGAGCCAATCTCCAGCGAGGTTTCATTTCGGAGTTTCGGGCACCAGCTTGTGAGGCACGTTGTGATTTGTCGGTATTTATTTTCTGGTTGGTTTCTTTCAGCCCCCTCCAACAGATTAGGAAATGAAATCGCTGTTCAGAGAGCGAGGGTTGGCACTTGTGGTGGCTGTGAATGTGCTCGCATCGCGGCTCCTCGCTGCTCATGGCTTTGTTTCTAAAGTGCTGCAAGGATGGGGATGGTCTCTCCACAAAATTTAATTTCTTCCCTTCCTCGGCTGGTGTGGTGTGTTCTGAATTGTTTTTTACAGAAGGCAGAGCTGTGTTTTGGGGTTTAATTTTGCTGTTTCTTAAGTGGCAAAGAGTTTGAGCAGGGCCTGGTGGTGCCTGCCCTGCCCTGTGTGGTTTTTATCCTGCTTTATTGTATTTTATGGTGTTTCCTTTAAAGAATTGTTTATCCTTGCTTTTTCCCACCTAAGGTTCAGGCATTCTGGGTTAATTGATTGTGTCTGTGAACTCCCTCTTGTGAAGCACTTAAAGATCTCAGGCTCATATTTGCATAGAGAAGGAATGAAGTGTTGTTTAAAACACTTTTTAATTATTTGAGCATTGCTTGAAATGATAAGTGTGATTCCATTTCCTCTATTTGTTGTGGTCAGTTGAGCAAGGAAGGTTTTAGATCAGTTTTTTTAAGTCACTAAGAAGCCTGGCCTTGCTAAACAGGAATATTTTCAAGCTCTGACTTGAATTCAGGCAAGATGAAAGCAGGATTAAGCTTAGAAAGAATTGTTGGGAGGTTTTTTTTTGTTGCTTCATTGTTGATTTCTTGTCCCATTTCTTCTGGCAGAAAGCAAGGTGTTGGGAGATCCCCTGTGTGTGTTTTTCTGATTTCAGGGCTGCTTTTTAACTGTGATTATTCTGCATCCACAATTATCAAATTATTCTTTAACATGTGCTGCCTCTACTTCTTTTTTCCTGCACAATTTAAATGAAAACTCTGCTCAGGGCTGTAGTGTTTCAGAACATGTAAATTAATCTTCTCAGAGTTTTAGTTTCTGGTTTTTGAGGGGCTCTGGGAACCACCACAGACAAATCAGTCATGTGGTGAAATTATTTCTATTCCACTTTGCTCAGCATGGAATTGCAAATCTTTAAAATAACTGTTCCTTCCAAAATCTCAACAAAACTGCTTCAAAAAGAAAGGAATTGCAAGGGGTTGCATTTATAAAATATATTAGAAAATATATTTATTGCTGATGGCATGCAAACAAAAAGGATTTTAGTGTTTGGCAAAAAGCAGGCTGACCTTTCTGTCCTGGGTCTTGTGGCTGGTACTGCTCTGTAGCAATTCAAAGAGTCAAAATTGATAAGGAAATTCTGTCAAGCTGCATTTTGTAGTCTTTGGGCTACCAGATCTGTTTCTTATCATCAGCCTTAAGCATCTGATGGGCTGATTTGCTTGGACAGATTTGCCTGTGGGGCAGTGGGAACTTTTTACTGATGTTATCTCCTCCCAGCCTGCCAGGAGCACAACCTGTGCCCCACAAGCTTTATACCTGCATTTTATTATTGACAACAAGTGCAAGGCTGTGACTTAAACTGTGCTTTCTGAATGCTCTGTGTGCATTTGGGCAACTTTGTGGCAGTTTTATTTGAATTCCCACTGTTGTGTGAGCAGATGAGCCCTGTTGGGACACTTTGCTCATCATCAGCCCTTCAAGGGAGCAGCAGCAGCAGCAGGAGCTCGTTGTGCCTGTGCTCTGAGGGAGCTGGGCAGGAGCCACAAACCTGAGCTGCTGTGGCCTGAGCTCTCCTGCTGGGGTGACAGGTTTGTTCATGGCCAGGTCACACTGCAGGAAGTGTGGGGTTGGCAATCCCAGCTCCTCCACACCTCCCCAACAGCTTCAATTTATGATTCTGATGGTTTCTCTACTCTAAGCTGTTCAAACTTTTACTTTGTGTCTTTAACTTCAAGGATTTTTTAGATTGAACTCCCAGAAAGAAAAGGGGGAAAAATCATCGAAACCAGCACACATCTGTTCTTGTCTGAGACATCTCAGTGTGGGTGGGGTGGATTTTTTTTTAGGTTGCTTGATGCAGATAGTGTGGGATCATTCCTGAGTGTAGGGAGGAATGGTTTGATCCTTTGGTTTAAGGAAGTAGGACAGGCTTGGGTTTTGTGGTACTGGTTCTTCAAGGAAACTTTCCAGGGAGGTTGCACTCAAACCTGCTGGTTTGCACTTCACTGAACAAGTACCAGCAGTAGCTGCATAAATTCCCATGCATGATCTTGTATTCTGAGGGTTTGTGTTTTATTTCTTATTTTCAGTACAAATCCCAGGGTGAATTGGGCAAAGCCACTCAGTGTAGGGTGCCTCACAAGTGGGTGCCACAGGGGTGATTCCTGCAAGCTTCAAGTAATAAAATACTGATGTGCAGGAGTCACTTTACTCCAGTTATTTTTACTACAGCTCTCCCTCTTGCAGAGTTCCCACTGAATTTATTAGATCAGAGATGAACAGAACTGATTTTTCTCTGTAAATTGAACTTTAAAAAAATATCAAAAATATCCAATAACCTGTGCATATTGATGCTTTTAGATCCATCTGTTCTGGGTGTACCAACCTAATTTTTAAACCGTTAATTCCTGTCAGGTGCTGTCCAACAAACATGTGGCTCCAGATCATTTATTACAGATTTGCAAACGTATTGGCCCCATCCTGGACAAGGAGATCCCACCCAGCATTTCCAGAGTGAATTCCTTGCTTGGGGCAGGGAGACAGTCCTTGCTAAGGACAGCAAAAGGTAGGAACTGTTCTTTGTGTGAAATGGGGCTGGGTCATGGCATGGGTGCAGGGTTAGGGTTTGGGGAATGGGGTGAGAAAGGCAGGACTGATGCTGTGGGAGGGAAATCCCAGAAAATCCCAGAATGGTTTGGGTTGGAAGGGATCTTAAAACTCAACTCATCTCATCCCATCCCTGCCATGGCAGGGCCACCTCCCACTGTCCCAGGGCCACCTCCCACTGTCCAGCCTGGCCTTGGGCACTGCCAGGGATCCAGGGGCAGCCACAGCTGTGCCCTCCCCACCCTCCCAGGGAAGCATTTTTCCTCACATCCCATCTAAATTATCCTATTTTCCCCTTGTCCTTTCACTCCAAGCCTTTGTGAAAAATTCCTCTCCACCTTTCTTGTAAATAAATCCCCTTTAGTTACTGAAAGGTTCTTGAGATCATCTCATGAAATAACTTCATATTATTAACTACTCATTACATTCCTGTAGAAATATTCAGGAAAATGTTAAAAATCAGTTGGACTTTTAGTTTTGTGTCATGTGAACTGCAGGGGTGCCATCATTTAGGAGTAATTTCACAGTTTGCTGGTTGGTTGTGTTGGTTTTTTCTCCTTCTATTACTACTAAATGGATTTTTCTCTTTAACTCTTCATTATTGTGAGGAGTTTTGGGGCAGTTGGTGCTTGGGTTTTTGGTGGATTTGAGACCAGTCTAGATGGGCTCTTGCTGTGTTTTGGAACTGCAGCTCTCTTGGCATTTTTAACAAATATTTATGATGAATTTCAACTGTTGTTGCAGATTGCAGGAACACAGTTTGGAAGGGCTCTGCATTTGCTGCCCTGCATCGAGGCAGACCCCCTGAAATGCCTGTGAACTATGGCACCCCCCCAAACCTTGGTAAGCTCCTCTCACCTCTCCCATTGCTGCTGAGCACACCTAAAACACTGATAGAAAATTACAGATACCACAAGACCTGACTTTGTGAAATCTGACAGTAATTTCTATAGCTTTTTAATATTAATGACAATTGAATAAACCCAAGTTTTAGAGCAGACACGTTTGAAACATGATGTGATTCCAACCTTGGTAAGCTCCTCTCACCTCTCCCTCTGCTGCTGAGCACACCTAAAACACTGATAGAAAATTACAGATACCACAAAAACTGACTTTGTGAAATCTGACAGTAATTTCTGGTAGCTTTTTAATATTAATGACAATTAAGTAAACCCAAGTTTTGGAACAGACTTGTTTGAAACATGATGTGATTCCAACCTTGGTAAGCTCCTCTCACCTCTCCCACTGCTGCTGAGCACACCTAAAACACTGATAGAAAATTACAGATACCACAAAAACTGACTTTGTGAAATCTGACAGTAATTTCTATAACTTTTTAATTAATGGCAATTAAATAATGGCAATTTTTTATTAATGGTAATTAAATAAACCCAAGTTTTAGAGCAGATATGTTTGAAACATATGATTCTAACCTTGGTAAACTCCTCTCACCTCTCCTCCTGCTGCTGAGCGAGCACACCTAAAATACCTAAAATATAAAAATTACAGATACCACAAAACCTGACTTTGTGAAATCTGACAGTAATTTCTATAGCTTTTTAATTAATGGCAATTAAATAATGGCAATTTTTTTATTAATGACAATTAAATAAACCCAAGTTTTGGAACAGACACATTTGAAACATGATGTGATTCCAACCTTGGTAAGCTCCTCTCACCTCTCCCCGCTGCTTCTGAGCACACCTAAAACACTGATACCACAGATAGAAAAATTACAGATACCACAAGACCTGACTTTGTGAAATCTGACAGTAATTTCTATAGCTTTTTAATAATAATGACAATTAAATAATGGCAATTTTTTATTAATGACAATTAAATAAACCCAAGTTTTAGAGCAGACCTGTTTGAAACATGATGTGATTCCAACCTTGGTAAGCTCCTCTCACCTCTCCCCACTGCTGCTGAGCACACCTAAAATACTGATAGAAAATTACAGATACCACAAAACCTGACTTTGTGAAATCTGACAGTAATTTCTTTTTAATATTAATAACAATGAAATAAACCCAAGTTTTAGAGCAGACATGTTTGAAACATGATGTGATTGCTGTGTTCCAGTGGAGGTGCATCGAGCAAAGCAATTAACTGGATATGCCAAGTTCAGCACCTCATTCCCAGGGAGTATGTACCAGCATGTCAAGATGCACAGGAGGATCCTTGGCCATCTCTCTTCTGTGTATTGTGTTGCATTTGACAGGACTGGACACAGAATATTTACTGTAAGTTGATGAAATAAATCCAACTCTGAATATAGTTTTAGATGATGCAAAGAAAAGAGCTTGGAAATGGGTGTTGTGCTGAGAGTTCTGGAGATAAATATCAGTGCTGGTAAAATGCAGCTCTCACTCTGCTGAAGTGGAACAATTTGCTGTAATTAAAGGTCAGAAGTTGTCCCTAATGAATATTTCTCTGCAGGGCTCAGATGACTGTCTGGTGAAGATCTGGTCCACCCACAATGGCAGATTGTTCGCCACCTTACGAGGACATTCAGCAGAGATCTCTGACATGGCTGTGAACTATGAGAACACCATGATTGCAGCTGGCAGCTGTGACAAGATGATCAGGGTGTGGTGTCTGAGGACTTGTGCTCCAGTTGCTGTCCTCCATGGGCACACAGGCTCCATTACCTCACTGCAGGTATGGGGCTTTTCAAGTGTTCCTGCATGTTAAAAACTGAAATTCTTTCTCTGGGGCTGCCTATGGGAGTAGTGAAATCTGAATGTGTAAATATTCATGTCAAATCACAGGATAAACCTGCTTGAAAACAAGTAAATTCCTTGTCTCTCTGGAATTTCTAAGTGTTTAACTAAAGATAATGACAGGAATTCTTTTTCACATCAAGATCACTGTGTGCAATACTTGAATTGTTGGAACAAAAAGGAATTTCTGAGAAATATCCTGTCCTCCTGTTGTCCCTCACTGGAGACATGATTTGCTGTTGTGTATAAATGTGTTCTGATCCTGTATATTATTCCTACAATTTTTGGGATGTTGGTATTTGTGTAAATCTCCAAAATAGGAATTATTTCAGAAGGACAAAGGTGTAATGTGTGTATTTAAATTTGAAGGTGGTTTGATACTTTATGTGCTCTTGGTGGTCCTTTGGATTCAGTCTGAGTTTAAATTCCTTAATTAACACAGAAATTAATAGTTCATTATCCAGGTTTGGGGTGTTTTCCAGTGAGACCAGCAGCTTGTCTTTGAGGGGTGAAGAGTGGCTTGTGGAGCTCAGTACAAACAAATAATTTTGAATTTTTCTCCAAAATGCTGTCTCAGAGAGTAATCTTCATACCTGCACTTTCTGTGGCATTCATTGCATTTTTTGGTTTGATTTTTGAATATCTAAATACTTATGGTACTTCTTTTATTGCAGTGTGTGGATTTTTTAATTTAGGCTTTTTTAGTAATACCATAATTGTACTATGTATAATTTATATGACTTTCCAATGCTAGAAATTGATGAACAGTTTAAACAAATTGTGTCTGTAAAGTTTTCTGAAGGGCAGCTCTGTGCATAGCAATAAATCCATGTCTTGAATAACTATTTCTGAGGAATTCCCATAAAATTCCTATAAAATTATCTATGATGCTAAGTTACACATTCAAACTATCTCACATCTCATGCTCTGCTGAATTATTTTTAAACTCCACCTGTCTATTCCAACTTCCCTTTTTTCAGTCTGCTGTGCTCATTATTTTATTCACTGACAGGATTTTCAGTGAATGATTGTGGTCAGTGGAAACATCAAACCCAAACCACTGAAGGATTTGGGGTTTTTTTAACACAGTAATTGAAACACAGACCACAAACTTACCTTAAATTAGGGGAGATATTCTCTGTAAACACTAAAATGATTTACCCACAACTGCTCCAGCAGCCTGAGGTAAAAAATCCAAACTAAATCAAGCTTTTACATTAAGTTTTTTAAGAAATTGATGAACAATTGTTGAATCTCTGTCTGTGTGTGTGATTTTGTTCCCTCCCTGCAGTTCAGTCCCATGGTGAAAGGCTCCCTGAGGTACATGGTCTCCACTGGGGCAGATGGAACTGTTTGCTTCTGGCAGTGGGATACAGATTCCATGAAATTCAAGTATGTGAATGGTTTGTTGGTTTACCTTTATGCCATTCTGGGCTTGAGTAAAATAAATCAGGTGGTTTTTACTGCACTGGGTTTTTGTGGTTATAAATATGCTGTGCAAATCATGTATTCAATGGTTATTTTAAGGCAGCATCACCAACTGTATCCTTTACAAATTAATGTTGTTCCATTATCTTGGGAAATACATTAATTTCTTTCTTCACTAAAAGTACAAAAGTAGGACAGCAGGACTGGCTGGAAATATAAATATGTTGGAAAATAGAATAAAACTTGGTGGTGCTGTTGGTTTTCCAACAGTCCTGTAATTTTAGGATGTTTCTTACAGAACTTGCATGCAGGATAGTTGGAAATGTTCAGTTTGTGATTACTCTTTGTACCCAAAAATTAATTACTAGCAAGAAGAGCTCAGTGTGTGTGTGGTGTTTTCCACATCATGGTATAAAGTGATCCATGTTTAAAGAAACATCCCCTCATGCTTTGAAATGTTGCTCAAAGCCAAGTTTTGTGTGCTGTGACCCATTGCAAACATCTTTTCTGTTCCAGCACCAAGCCAGTGAAGTTCACAGAGAAGCCCAGGCCAGGGGTTCAGATGCTTTGTTCTTCCTTCAGTGTGGGTAAGTCAGGTGGATTCAGCCTTGGGATTTCTTCTTTCCTGCCTTGTAACTCTTGATTGTGACAGCTTTAAAATGGAGAAATCCTGAGTGGTGAGTAAATAACTGCACAGATGTGCACTGTTAGCTGTGCCATCATTAAATCATGGGGATTCCCTTAACTAACAGTGAAAAACTGTTGAAGACATTGGTGATTTCACAGAGGTGAAAGCCACCTCATGTCTGGGTTTTTCTATCCATCTTTAGTGGAGTTTTTATTTTTGTTTAATTCCCTCATGCAATATCAAGGATTGGCAGAATGGGTTCTCTGACACCCCACAGTCACCAGCAGTGGAGGTGGGTGCTGCCAGCAGCAGCTCCTGACCCAGAACCAGGGGTAAAGATCTCATAAAGATCCTCTCATAAAGATCTTTTCATAAACATCTTCCCCTCTTAAGGATCCAGAACTGGATCTCTAATGTGCTTCACTCCTGCCCTGCAGTTTCCTTTCACTCAGTTCATGTGAATTTCAGATTCACGGAATCTAAAAATTTTCAGAAATAAAAAGCAAATTTTCAGAAATAAAAAGCAAATTTTCAGAAATAAAAAGCAAATCAAAGTGCATCTTGTTAACATTGTCAGGACAGACCCCTGGCTTGTGTTGGGAGGGTGTCTTTGACATTTTGCTTGTTTGGTTTTTTGGGGTTTTTTTGACAGCTCTTAGACGCAAATCTTGGAATTTCTGCCCCCTCAGCTAAATCCTGGTGTGCTCACCCTGTGTGCTTCACTTGGCTGGTTTACTCACATTTCAGCCTAATTTTAATGCAGTTCACTGGCACAAATGAGGCACAGACTACAATGAGAGTCATCTACATAATTCTGATTATCCAGAGCCATATTCCCCACCACTGAAGGCTCCTCTGTGCAGTTTAATGTTAAAAGTTCCACTATTACCCTAAAGATTTATTTTAAAACCTTTGTAACACCAATTTATTTTTACAATGGCTGAGAACACTTTCTGGGGCAAGAAAGGGATTTCCTTCCACATATGTGTGTCAGTGGAAGAGCATAAAAAATGTGCCATTCTCCAAATAGTTGTGGGGTTTATTTTATTTAAACCAGGCCACTGAGCAATGGTGGTGACCTGTTTTCATTTCTTCCACAGCAGGAAGAAATGAAAATGAAATGAAATTTTTGCTTGATTTTCACAGGTGGGATGTTTTTAGCAACTGGCAGCACTGACCACGTCATCAGGATGTATTTTTTTGGCTCTGAAACACCTGAGAAAATAGCAGAATTGGAAAGTCATGCTGTAAGTAATTAGTTAATTAGTCATTTGAAGCAATATTGAAGTCACAAGATTATTTTATGAGTGGGTTTTTAGCTCTTAATTTTATTTGCATTAATATTTCCTCTCCTACAAAATCTGGCTTTATTTTTGTTGCATTGATAAGGCTTGATCAGTTCTTATTTTTTTACTTTTTCTCTCTAAGACAAAGTGTGGTATCTGTTTTTCCTGCAGTTTTTATTGTGATTAAAGTGAGTATTTTTTTATTTTTTAAGGAAAGTGTAAGTAGGAGTAGGAACAACAGATTCCTCACCATTTTAGAGATTCCTCACCATTTTAGTTGACTTATAGTACTGGAAATATATTTAAATATGATTCAGTTGTCAACCAGGTTATTTAATCTGTTAATCCTTCATGTGTAATTCAGGCAGATTTTAGATACATTGATGGTTAATGAATTCTGGGCAGTGTTTGGACTTGCTTTGCTGTGCAGTTAAAACTCTTAAAAATAACAACATTTTATTTTTTCATTATTTCAGATTTTACTAAACTCAGAATTATCAAAAATATATTTCCTATTTAAAAAATAAAACTTCTAACAAACTCTACTTTTTCTTACAGGATAAAGTTGACAGCATTCAGTTTTCTAATGGTGGGGACAGGTATGTTGAAAAATGCTGAAATATGGCCAAAAAATACATAATTTTGGAATTAAGAATCTGTTACTGGATGTTCCCAGTAAAGAAAAATCTTATTTAGAACTCAGAATGGAAATTTTGCACTGATGCAGGAGCATAATTCAGCTTCAGCTGTTCCAGTTTCTGTTGATCTGTGTTAGGTGTTTTTTGCCTGGCTTGTGTTTATTTACCTGGAGGAATTTTACCAGTTTTTCATGTACCCAATGTGTTTGTGCCCTCATAAATCTCCTTTTCCTCCTCCTTTCCTTTTAAATTCACTGAGTTTTGTATAGGAAACAGGAAAAAATCAGTGAAAATGGTCAAAAATAAATTAGAACCTTTTCATCTCATTTCCTCCTTTCCTTTCAATTTCACTGAGTTTTGTATAGGAAATAGGAAAAAATCAGTGAAAATAGTAAAGAATAAATTACAACCTTTTCATCTGATTTGTTATTGCCTCTATTTCACTATCTGAAACTCTGCAATTAAAATACATTAAAATCCTGTACTGAGGAGGAGTTGAGGATGAATTTGTGAATTGAGTCAAACTTTGGAACTTCTTTCTCTGTTCTTCATATTTTGACAACTTTATTCAATTTTCCAGTTCAGAAAAACTCTTTCCTGCTTTTCTGGAAAGAAACTTAATGGAAAGAATTCTCTTGAACACAAATAAAATTTCACTTCTATCAATCTTCCACAGCAAAATCTATGTTGTGGTGTTGTCTAAATGTAAACTTGCTTTAAAGCAGATTTTTTGGAGGGTAAATGGATGATTTTTAACCCTTGTTCAGGTTCATCAGTGGCAGCAGGGATGGCACAGCTCGGATCTGGCGTTTCGAGCAGGCAGAGTGGAGAAGCATTTTATTGGATATGTCTGATCGACTGCTGGGGTAGGTGAAATGTTCATTCCATGGTTTCTTTTCTGTAAATTCAGATTGAAAAACTCAGTTACTCCAATGTGAGAGTGAGAGCAGAATTCTGCTCAAGTTCTGTGGTTTTGGGAGGGGTGAATTGAATGTTCTGATGATGTAAAAACTGCTGAGTTTGAGTGCTTGCATAAATTCCTGAATGTTCAGAAAGCTCTCAAATGTACTCTGTCAATTTTACTGCCTCTTTTCAGGGAAAAAAGTGACAGAAAGAATCCAACTTCTCTCTCTGGGTTTTAGTCTGACACCTGGTGTGTCAGGGGAGAAATATTTTTAGGTTAGTACGAATAAAGTAGGTGGTGACCTATTTGCAGGAGAGGCCATGACATGGAATAGGTGGCTTTCCTCAAGGGCTGATCTTCCTCACTGTCCCCATTTTCTGCTTTTAAAGAAGTGAATTAATGAAATGCTGGTGGCACCCAGTCTGAATAATGTTATTAGAGATAAAAATCAGATTAATCTATGGTTTTGGGTAAACCTGAAGGGGAAATGATTTACAGGAGTACAGAAGCTCAGTAAGCTTCCACAGACAAGGAACAGAAATTCATTTGTAGGTGATTAACTGAGATTTTGATTAAATGATATGTAGGTGATTAAATAAAAAGCCAAACCTTGGATACACCATTTGATTGGAGAGTGATTTCAGGCTTTTCCTGTGATGACAAAGACCATGAAAGAAACCTGATTTTACAAAGGAGTTATTAATAGTTGAGATTTGACTGTGGCTGTGTAGTTGAGAGTCTTTGTAAATGGAATAAAGATAATCCCATGTAAATGTGTTTCAAGGAAGACTTATTCTTTGTATTGACTGGAAAAAGGCTGAGGGGCAGTGTTACAGAATCCTATAAATGTATTTTAGGGAGAGAATAAGGAATAGATTGAGGTTAAAACACAATGTTATCTTTCCTGTGTTTCTGTTGGGACTCATTAAAAACTGCTTAGCTAATGTAGAGGTTGGCTTGGGAATCAGTGAGTTGGAAAAGCTGACTGTAAAAAGTCCAGAATTTTGCAGGATTTATGTTAGGACTCTAATTGTAGAGGAGCCAAGATTCCATGAAAAAGGAAAACCTTTGTGCCTTGCATCTCAAATGGGAAAGAGATTATCCAGTCCTTTAAAATTTAAAAATCCAGATTTGCTTTAAATGAAGGATTTTGTGGACAAAAATTTCAACCTGAATTTAATCCACTTCCTTTCTGTTGTCTGATTTTTATATTTTAATATAGAAATGGGCTAATTAAAATACAAAACACATCTCTGACCTGTTGGACTTTTTTCAAACAGTGACACTTGTGCAGAAGAAGACAAATTCATGAAGCCTAAAGTAACCATGATTGCCTGGAACCAAAATGACAACTATGTTGTCACAGCTGTGAATAATCACCTGCTCAAAGTTTGGAATTCCAGCACAGGGCAGCTGCTCCATGATTTGGTGGTATGGGATTTTCCTTGCTTTGGGAAGATTTTCCTGGAGTTGCAGTGATATCTGCATGCTGAATTTATAATTAGAGCTGATTAGTCTTGAAAGCTCTGTATGGATGGTACAGTAGTGAAGTGTTCCTTGGAGTTCTTTTAAGCAAAATTTGCTGCTTCCTCCAGATTTGGAATTTCCCTGTCAATAAAAGAACAAATAAATGTGGAATAAATAATTCACCATCCTTTGGTAAAGCTTCATATTTCTACAGCTCTTGCTTGAATCCAGAAAATTTTTACCTTTGGAATGTTCAGATCTTTGTGGCTGCCTGGGGTTTAATTTTCCAGAGAGGCCAGCACAGGCTTTGTGAATATCCTGCTGCTGTGGATTTCCCTTTTTCCTGAGCTGTGCCATTTCCCATTGCAGGGCCATGCAGATGAGGTGTTTGTGCTGGAGACCCATCCCTTTGACTGCAGGATAATGCTGTCTGCAGGCCATGATGGCAACATCTTCATCTGGGACATCACCAAAGGCACCAAAACTAAACATTATTTCAACATGGTGAGAGCTTTAAACACCATTTGTTCACAGCAATGTGTTCACTACCAGCTTAGGGAATCACAACCAACACTCACACCTTTGTACCTTTAAGGGAAAAAAACCCAACCAAACAGGAAAACCTTAACAAGCAAAATTTATTAATTAATTTTTTCCCTTAGAGCTTTTTACCTTAGATTTTGCAAATTTTATATTACAGAATCACACAGAAATCACAGAAATTCTAGGTTGGAAGAGACCTTTAAGATCATCGAGTCCAACCCATGTTCTAACACCTCAATATTCTTTATTACTGAGGATCATTGAGCACTTCATTCATATTAATTATTTTCCTCAGCTGAGGGTGAGGTGCCATCTATAATGCTCTGTTTTAGGCCATTGTTTCAAGACACTTTTATTTTCCACAGGATTAGAAATTATAATCTTAATATCCATTGGAACAGTGCTTGAGGGCTCCATTTACAGCTCATCATTAATACTTTAAATTGGGTTCTTTTCTCTGAGACTTAGGTTCTGATCTAATGCTCATATAAGTTTTTCATCCTTTTTCCTTTTCATCCTTTTTCCCTGGTCTGTCAACAGCAAAGAGCTATTTTTTTTATTTTTAAGTTCTTAAAATAAAGAACTTCTTTCTTTTATTCTCAAGTTATTTTTCTTGTCTAGAAAGTTGTTTAACAAAACCAGTCTATGTTAGCTCCAGTTTATTTCAAGCAGTGTGCTGACAGCTAAAAAGCCTCACTAAAACATGTTTATTTCTTTATTTTATTCTCTGAATAGTAACTTTTCATAGCTTCTAGTGCATCTTTTAGAATTGGTTCAGGACTTAAATTCAAGAGGAAGAAATATACTGAAGTAACAGAATTATTTGGGTCTTAATTGGAAGTGTTTAGGGAAATGCATGGAGTAATTAATTTTTGATGCTTATGGTTTGCTCTGAAAAATTTGTCAAATAATCTTGAATTTTTTTCCTTCAATCCAGATTGAAGGCCAGGGACATGGAGCTGTTTTTGACTGTAAGTTTTCACCAGATGGGCAGCATTTTGCATGCACAGATTCTCATGGACATCTGCTGATATTTGGCTTTGGCTGTAGCAGGCCTTATGAAAAGGTAAGCTCAGCTTTATATCACATCTCTGTATGGAGTTTCTAACTAAAATTACATTATTACATTAATTAATTTAAAAGTTTATATGTAAAAAATAATTTGTGTGGTTAGAAGATCTAAATATAATGGATTCCTTGATGTCTGTAAGTTGTCTTGCTTATGTGATCCTGGCACAGCAGGAAAAAACCAAACTCTGAACATTGCCATGGGAGTGCTCCCAAGAATGTTCCTGGAACACATTTTCATCTTGGACACAGCTAATTCACCTTCATTGTTCAACCTCAAAAATGCTTCTGTTTCTGATTTCCACTGGTTTATCTTGCAGCTCTTTAGGCCTTTCCTCACTCAAGCCCAAATCCACTGTAGTTGATTAAATTAAGCAAAAGTAAATTATTGATCCAATGATTTAACCTATCCTAAATTTTTGAATTTATCAGCCTGCTTCTTTTTTGTTTTGATAAATACACATTTCTTCTTTTCTTCACTTCCCCTCCATTTTTTGGGGGTTGCATTTCTAGTTCCATGTGTGTAATTTTAGAGAATTATTTTTCCTTGCTCTGCATTCTCAGCTGAAATTGAAACTTTTTCTCTTCATCTTTGCCATCACTGCTGGAAGCAAACATTCTGAATGTGATCTAATAGTTATGTAACCATTTCCCTTCAGCCTCATGGTCTTCCAGTTGTAGAAAAAACTTCAGGTGGATAAAGAATGAAATCATGATTAGGAAAATAATTTGAGCTGATGTTGAGCTTTAGCCAAAGATCTCCTTGCAAGGAACCTTTGGGGCTGCTTATGAGTTAGATTTGATGATCCTTGTGGGTCCCTTCCAACTCTGTGATTCTAATAATTGTAGGGGAAAATGCAGAATGGAGATAAATATTTTTAAGTGTAAAACAGTACTTTTGCATCAAGTTACTTCAGCTTTTTGTTTTCTGAAAGAATTTTGTCCCCTGCAAAAGCACTATTGAAAAACTCATCCACGTTAACTGAAGTTACACATAAATCTTCTTTCTAATTGACAACTTGCCCTTTCTTCTACTTTTAAGGAGATTTTAGGGACTTCAGTGCTTGTTCTTTGTTCTTTAGCATATTCTTTTTTCCAAATTGCTGACATAAAAATCAAATTTCCTTTCAGATTCCTGATCAGATGTTCTTCCACACCGACTATCGGCCGCTGATCCGCGACTCCAACAACTACGTGCTGGATGAGCAGACCCAGCAGGCCCCTCACCTCATGCCCCCTCCCTTCTTAGTGGATGTGGATGGAAACCCTCATCCCACAAAGTATCAAAGATTGGTGCCAGGAAGAGAGAATTGTGCAGATGAACATTTGATTCCTCAGCTTGGATATGTAGCAACAAGTAAGAATGTCACTAAAGGTCTACATTCAGAAGTAGGTTATTCACTAGTTCCTAAGGGGAGATCAGCAATTTTAAAAGACTCTTTTTTTCCTTGATATTTGTATTTGTGTTTTCTAAAGGTGCTGGAAGGTCCTACAGTGAATGCAATTTAAGCAAGCAAGAAAAAAATTAGTTGTTCAAATGGATGTTACATTTCTTTTCTGTGGGCAGTGATGTTCACAAACCGATTGTACGTTCCATAAGTGTCTTACTTGGAATCAATAATTGGAATAAGGTCATTGATTTGATGTGTTTTACAGGTGATGGGGAGGTTGTGGAGCAGGTGATTGGCCAGCAGACAGTGGACCAGGATGAGGCAGGCCTGGAGCCCAGCATTCTGGATGGGATGATCAGACAGCTGCAGCTGGAACAGGATCAGAGAACTGCAGCTGATCAAGAATCTGCTCCAAGTGGCCCCCAAAATGGGGAGGGAACACCCAGGAGAGGTAGAACTGCTGATAAATTCTTCAGTAATTGTTCTGTCTCTGTTTTTGTTGTGCTGTGTGAAATACTGAAACAGATTTTAACTTCAGGGTAATTCTGAGGACTGAGATTCCTTTAACATTGTGATACCTGGTTATTTTTATTCATTAAAGCCCTGCTGCTCCTGTGATTTAATTACAAAGCCTTTCACTTTAAAAGGAAAAGGTCATTAATAACATGCAAAACATATACAATAGAATTTTTTGCAAGTGTTTGCCAATAGAAGTTATTTTTCCATTCCTTACTTTTTTCAAAGTAAGTACTGTGCCATTATTAAACTGGTTTTCCCTGTCCCTTCTTTAGAGATTGAAACAAGATACTTTCCTAAGCTGTGTCTTTGGAGTTTTAATTATGTAGTTACATAATATAGATTTAAAAATGTATATTTTCTTACATAATTATATATTTATTATATGTGCTCAGCTCTAGGAAAAGTGATTTTTAGAGCCTCAGCAGCCTCAGAGCTGTCTGAAATAGTTCAGAAGAACCCTTTTGTCACACCACAACCCTTCCACTGGGAAGTGTTTGGGAAACCTCTGGAATGTGGCACTCATTGCTCTGGTCTGGCTGACCAGGTGGTCATTGGTCAAATGCTGGATCTTGGAGGTCTTTTTCAGCCTAGATGACTGTGTCATTCTGTGAATCTGAAATAACCATTTTTAAAGTACTTTATGTATTCTGTGTTTTCTGTAATCCTCCTGATGCCTTGTGCAGGCTGAGCTGGAGCTGAGGCTGGACAGAGCTAAAGAATAAAGCAGGGATTTATTCACAGGATCTCCTCCATGGATGCACCTTGGGCAGCACCAGAGCCCAGCCAGGGCTGCACCTAAGATGAACCAAAATGGCCCCAAAATGCACGGCCGGGCACGGGCTCTGTCCCTGGGATCAGTTCTGCTCCATTTGCACCTTGCAGTTCATTGTCCCCTTCCAGCTTTAGCCCAGGCAGTCCCACCCTGCTTGTTTTTCTCTCTCCAGCCCACGGGGTTTGTGCTCCTGGGCTGAGATTTGGATCATTTGTCCTTGGTGCCCAGCTGGAGCAGGAATTGTTTTGTCTCCCTGCTCTGTGCAGAGAGTTTTCCATCCCCTCATATGAAGCTTAGACCCATACACTAAAGCAGCACAGAATGTGAAAATTAGAAAAGCCAAAACCTGAGTCATCACTGAAGGCTACAAGTCCAATACTTAGAGATGAAAATATAGCCATTAGTATTTTTAATTTTTTTATCTTTTAACAAGAATGTTCCAGTTCCCTTCAGCATGACAAAAACCATTTTGATTTGTTGATGCTGCCAATTTATTTACAGACACAAACAGGACGGGGCTGCTATGGAAAGTGTTTCGAGCTATTTATTTTTCCAGCATCAGTCTCATTACATGATTATGATAATGGAAAGATGCTAACCCTCTGATTTTATAGATTGCCACAATTTGTGTGTTTCAGCTTTCAGAAGGCCGAGTTTGGACATCCAGTCCCCACCCAACATCGGTCTGCGGCGCAGCGGGCAGGTGGAGGGCGTGCGGCAGATGCACCAGAACGCCCCCCGCAGCCAGATGGCCACCGAGAGGGACCTGCAGGCCTGGAGGCGCCGGGTGGTGGTGCCAGAGATCCCCCCCAGCTTGCTCAGGTCTGTCTGCAGCCTGCAGGGGATGCCTGCAGAGGCTGCCCAGAGCAGAGGCCAGGCAGAGTGCAAGAACCTGGCAGAGGCTATGTTCACCATGGGCAGTGGTCACGAGTGTTTTTGGCAGATATAAGTTTGGTCTATTTACATATCATAGGTTAATTCACTAATTAAATCTTCAGGTAATGAAGTTATACCCTTCTGGTTTGCTTCTTCCCCCCAGCTCACTTTTGTTATACTTTTGTGTATACCGAACTGCTCTTGGGCAGTGCAGGAGCCTGGCAGAGGCTGTGTCCACCATGGGCAGTGGTCACGAGTTTTTTGGGCAGATACAAGTTTGGTCTGTTTGCATATCAGAAGTTACTTGTCCAGTTACAGCTTTAGGTAATGAAGTCATATGCCCCTAGTTTGCTTTTTCCCCCCAGTTTATACTTTTGTTCAACCCCCAACTGTTCTTGGGCAGTGCAAGAGGTGGGCAGAGGCTACATCCACAATATAGACCATGGTCATGAGTTTTTTTTTGGCAGATAAGTTTGGTCTGTTTGCATATCAGAGGTTAATTGTCCAGCTTCATTACAGCTGCAGGTAATGAAGTCATATCCCTCTGGTTTGCTTCTCCCCCCAGTTCACTTTTGTTTATTCTTTTGTTCAACCCCCAGCTGCACTTGGGCAGTGCAAGAGCCTGGCAGAGGCTATGTTCACCATGGGCAGTGGTCACGAGTTTTTTGGGCAGATATAAGTTTGGTCTATTTACATATCATAGGTTAATTCACTAATTAAATCTTCAGGTAATGAAGTTATACCCTTCTGGTTTGCTTCTTCCCCCCAGTTCACCTTTGTTATACTTTTGTATATACAGAATTGCTCTTGAGCAGTGCAGGAGCCTGGCAAAGGCTGTGTCCACCATGGACGATGGTCATGAAGTTTTTTGGGCAGATAAAACTTTGGTCTGTTTGCATATCAGAGGTTAATTGTCCAATTACAGCTTTAGGTAATGAAATCATATCCCCCTAGTTTGCTTCTCCCTCCAATTCACTTCTCTTCAACCCCCAACTACTCTTGGGCTGTACAAGAGCCTGGCAGAGGCTACATGCACGACAGGCAATGGTCACAAGTTTTTGGGCAGGTATAACTTTGGTTTATTTATGTATCAGATGTTAATTGTCCAATTACAGCTTTAGGTAATGAAGTCCTATCCCCCTAGTTTGCTTCTCCCCCCAGTTCACTTTTGTTCAGCCCCCAACTGCTCTTGGGCAGTGCAAGACCCTGGCAAAGGCCATCACAATGGATGACGGTCATGAAGTTTTTTGGGCAGATAAAACTTTGGTCTGTTTGCATCTCAGAGGTTAATTGTCCAATTACATCTTTAGGTAATGAAATCGTATCCCCATAGTTTGCTTCTCCCCCCATTTCATTTTTGTTTATACTTTTGTTCAACCTCCAGCTGCTTTTGGGCAGTGCAAGAGCCTGGCACAGGCTACATCCACAATATAGACCATGGTCACAAGTTTTTTTGGCAGATAATAACTTTGGTCTATTTGCATATCAGAGGTTAATTGTCCAATTACAGCTTCAACTAATGAAGTCATATCCCCCTAGTTTGCTTCCCCCCAAATTCACTGTTGTTTATACTTTTCAGGGCCTGAAGCAGCTGGTGTGACCTTGGTTTCCAGGCCCAGAAGGATTGTTTATTCTGACCAAAATTGAAGAGAGCTAACTAGCATTCTATATAGAATTCAGAGTTATGCAGTGATCCAGTAGAGAATCTGTAAAATATAAAAGCTACAACTTCAGGCAGCACTAGGGACAGCACAGCAGCTTGATTATCTAAATAAAGTGCTTTTACACCAAGGATAGAATGGATGCTGTTGGAATAGTTCAGTGTTGTGAGCAGATGTACTAAAAACTCATAATTGTAAGGTCCATTCAATGAGAAGAAAGGAAAATTGTCCAGTTGAATGATTCTCCCCTATTTCAATATTTTAAGTCATCTCCAGGCCAGCTAGGTCACCTAGATTCTTGTTTCCTCCAAAATAAAAGGTTGAATTCATTTCTATGGAAGAGTTGGGTGGGATTGTGCTGTCTGTGAGACTTTTGGAGGTGATGAGTTACAACCCCTTGAAATGCTAAACCAGTTGCTTTCAAAAGTACAATCAGTATTGATCTGTGAAAAGGAGAATTAGTAGCTGAACATCTCAGTTTAAAGCCACAGCCATAGGTGCTGCCACATCTCTGAGGGTTTTAAGAAGCATTCCCAGTGTTGGGAGGTAGAGTGATTGCAAATGGAAAAATGTGAATTAAAAACCAGGTTGAAAATGTAAATTATATTTTGATGTTTGGAAGGAAGACTTTCTTAGCATCCATATTTTTTACTGGTTTAGGATGGTTTAGAGTTAATTGAGCACCAATAACATCTGAAATTAAAAATTAAATGGAATTGGGTGTGAGAGAGGTCCCTGGAAGAGACCAGCATTGTCAAAACAGGTGTAGAATTCAATTTTCATGTCTTTCTTGTAGGAAACAGGAAGAATATCGGATTGCAAAAGGGGAGGAGGAGAGAGATCTTTATGCAACAGAGAATAAAAAATCATTTGAGTCACTGGAAAAGGTAAGAGGCAGCTTCTGGAGAAGTGAGCACTCTGTGCCCAAGGACAAGTGGTGCTGTGGAAAATGAAAGCAGAGGGTTCTGGAATGGTCTTCCAAGGACTCTGATGATTCAGCTCCCACTTATTGCAGGACAAGGCTTGGTTTATTTTTATGGATACCTGGAATTCTTTTTGCTTTCAGTCTTGCCTGGTTCTGTGTGAGGTATTTGGGAGTAATGTTTGCAGGCAGGATGGCTTTCAGGCTGTTCTGGTTTGGCTGCAGTTACTCAGTTACTGCAAGTCCTGCTGAAGCACTGAGAGCATTCAAGGTCCTGTGCTTGAGGAATTACAGGCTATGTTGCTGTTCCTTGTTATTTTATTTTAGATAAACAATGTTTTTTGTGTGGAGAAACTTCTTCAGACTTCCCTCCTTTTAAGTGCTTTTTTATCACCTTTTTGGTTTTGTGGGAGAGATTGGCAAGAAGGAAACATTGGTTATTTTGCTCTTTTTATAAGTTTGTTGCCTGTTTTGCTGTGTCTTAGAGTACAAAACAATTTGTCACAAGAATTCTACTGCACAATCCCCTTTACTGAGGGGAGCTGGGGTCTGAAACAAAATGGTGTTCAAGATCCCTTCCAACCCAAGCCATTCTCTGCTTTTATAATTGCACATTGTAGGCAGATATGTTTTGATTCTGTAAATACATTTATCAGGTGATGTAAATGAAGTTGTCACAGTAGTTTATAAAGAATTTCTTAGAACAACTAATAAATATTAAATTTGTAACAGAGAATTTTAAACTTTGGGCTTACATGAAAATTATTTCTTGTGAAAAGGAGTTTTAACTTCATCATTTTGTTTCAATTTTTGCATTCAGCAGTGCTTTTAGCCACCCTTTCTCCCTCATAAAAATTTGCCAGATAAATATTTTGATTTAACTCCTGTCCTTTCCCTTCTTATAAATCAGAGTGACTCTGAATCTTCATTGATCCAATCCAAGCGTCGACTGCACAGACGGAAATATTCCAACTACAGAACAAGGAAAAACATTGAGCAGCTGGAGTCTTCTGAGGAGGAGAGGGACAACTGCTTTGGCTTGATAGAGCAGGTGACTTCTATTTTGAGTTTGGATTTTGATCATGAGTAGCTCAGTAAATGAAATTTCATGTAGATGTGCCTTTTCTCTGTTAAACAAGCAAGCAAAAACCTCCACTCCTTCTTTTTCCAGGGAAAGTATTTCTTTAAGCATCATCATTGTTGGTACTTCTCAAATCTGTTGTGTTGCTTTAATAAAGACAATATTTCCTGTCTGATTATAAATGGCTCAGCTGGTTTTGCTGAGAATATTCTAAACCAAATCCACAGCCCATGTCAAAAATCTGATGGACATTTGGTTGGATTCAGGTGACATTTGGAGTTTAGATGTGGTTTAGTGTTTTTCTATGAAAATTTTGAAAGTTCTTGTAAATGTGATTCCTCCACAGGGTCTGTTCCTCTGACCTGAGGTGACACAGGGCTTTGTGGGTAGCAGGAGCTTTTTGTGGTGTCTGATGTGTTATCAGACTGTAAATGGGTACAGGACTGCCTTTGTCTTGCCTTGCCCACAAGGAAATCATTTTAAACTGGAAAAGGAGAAGTGGAAGGAGCACAAAGCTCAGACTTGTTGGAGCTGTCACTTTGTTGAGGAAGAACAGCAACAAAAGGGAACATGTTCAGGAGATAAAGAAATATTGCAAATAAGATGAGAACTGATTTTCCTTGGAAATGGACTCTCCTTGCCTCCTAATAAAGAACTTCAGTGTATAAAAACAATAAATCCCTTAAATTGAATGTAAAGTTCAGTGAGTATTGCACTTTGATATTGTAGTGTATCATTGCACAGGGTATGAGCAGGTTTTAGTGAGAGGACTCTGAGCTTTATTACTCTGAAAATGAGACAGTTGGACTAATTCAAACATTTGAAGCTACAATTGAAATCTCATGGGATTTTCTCCTATTTTTAATTTTTTTGCTTGGCAAAATACAACCTGACACACGAGCATTGTATCATACTGACTCAGTTATGAGAAACACATTTAAAACATTATGTTCATGCAAATAGTTGGTGAGCAACAATCAGGAAATTAGTAAAGTCATAATGTATTTTGGTGTATCTCTACTGTTTAATGTTGCATTTAAATACATGCATGAATACTCTAATTAGTACTTGGTCAAACATTTCATACTTAAAGGAGGGGGTGAAAAAAACTCCTCAGCTTGCAGAACTAATGAAAAAAATTATAGAAAAAAAATCATAGCAGTGACAGAACATGCCCTTGTATGTTTTTGTTTTTCTTGATCCTTTTGTAATGTAAATTCTTCCCTGTCAGATTTTATTTTGAACTTTGCATGGCCTGATTACTTTTATTTCCATCTTAACAACTTTTTACCAAACTTCTTTAAATTTGATAATATGGACAACATGTTTTTAAGTTCCAGACCCTTAAAACATGGATTTGGCTTGAGTTTGTATTTTTAAATTTAGGAAGCTGAAGAAAGTGAGGGCTCTGGTTCATCTGATGAAGAGGAAGAGTGGAGAAGTGACAAGAAAAGCAACAGTAATAGTTCTAGGTAAAGTGAAGAATCATATCCCATAATGAGTTTTACTTGAATTTTGATAAATTATGAGTTGTATGAAAGCTCTGTTGTGCTTCAGAGATGATAATTTATAATAATAATCATATAAGGTAGAGTTCATATACTTCACTGACACATTACATTGTTATTTACTGTTCCATTTCACCAAAATATTTATATTTTTTTAATGTAACTAATTCTCTCTGGTTTTTTTCTGTATGCCAAAGAGGGATAAGAGTCTGGAATATTTCTATAGTGTGTTTTGGTCTGGTTTTGGAGGGATGAAAGATTTTGTTCAGGAAATTTTTTCCCCCAATTTTGTTCGGGGAAATTTTTTTTGTTTTTTTTCTTTCCTTGCTCTTAAAAAATTTTTGAAAAATATAAATTTTTTTAAAGTTTCTGGTTTTATGTAGAACTGTTATAGATAATTTTAAATAATTTTCTTGTGGCTATTTTAGATACTCTTTTAGAATTCTTTAGTACTAGAAATAAAAAATATTCAGAGGGAATGATGGTACTCAGAGACCCACTCAGAGTGGATGCATAGCTGAGATTTGGATAAGTGTAAAGAATTTAAGCAGTATTTGGTTCATGTTTTCCTTAGGGAGGGCTCCAATTAGTCCAGAATTCCACTGCACAACTTGACTAAAAGTACTGATTTTAGCATTCACCAGATTTTAGTTGTTTCAAGAAATACACTTTGAATTACTGAATTCTCCCAAAAATTCATGTTAAGCTCTGAGTAAAGTAATGGCTACGAAACGGGCAGAGTGATTTTGAAGTTGTTGTCAGCAACTCTTGCTGCCTGCTGTTTTGCTGAGTGAATTGAGCATTGTGCAGCAGTGAGAGCTGGGCTGAGTTTGTGTTTCTGTGTTTCCCTGCCCTGTGCACAGCGACTCCTCGAGCAGATACTCGGACTGGATCGCGGACGCCGGCATCAACCTGCAGCCGCCGGTGCGCAGCTCGCGCAGGAACGCGCTGCGCTACTGCAGCTCCTCCGAGGACGACGTGTCTGCTGAGAAATCCTCTCCTCCCAAGAGGAGGAGGAGGAAGAGGAGGAAAAAACCCAAGCCTAAAAAGCAGGAGGAGGTAGAATTTTCTTTTTGTTGCTGGTAAAATCCAGGGTAAGGAAGCAAAAAGGGTTTTTGTGTGATATGCGCTGATGTTTAATTCAGCTGTGTGGTTCAGGGCCAAGGCACACACACAGTCAGGGTCCAGCTTTCTCTCCAGGGGCCTGGGGGCAGTGCAAATGTGAGGGCCAGTCAGGGGAATGGGGGGGAGTGGCTCAGGAACACCTCGGTTCACACATAGGAACAGGGGAAGGAGCCAGTGGAGTGTAGCTTAGGAGATGCCCCCAGGGCTGTCGGGGCCTCTGGCTGGTCAGTGTGACCCAAGAAATGTTAGAAAGTCTCTGTTCCCAGCCTGGCAGTTGAAGAAGCAGTCAGACTGCTTCATTTCTCAGTCTCAAGGTTGTTTATTGTATCTTATCTATAAAATTCTTTCTCCTGTCCAGCTGAGGTCTGCTCAGCAAGACAGTTCAGGCACTCTGCCTGCCCCCAGGGCAGTGTTATGTCTTTATACTAAAAACTACATGTACAATATTTACAGTTACTTCCCAATACCTATCACCTATGTTAGACAGTGAGATTCTACTCTAAACCAATCTAAAAGTGCCAACATCACCCAAAAGATGAAGGTCAAGAAGAAAAAGGAGAAAGGCTGAACACGCCCAGATCCCTCCATCTTTCCCCCCTGAACCCCCATTCTACAAACCCCAAAATCTACTATTTCACCATGTGATAAATTCACTGTCATTCTACTTAATTTGTCATGGCATGCAGATCTTCATATAAGGTTGGTAACTTGCTCCATGGGTCATAATCAAAACCACAGGGACATCTTGGGCTCTGTGCCAGGGTCTCTGAGCCCCCTGGCAGGGAGCTTGGCTGCTCAGCACAGCCAGAGGGATGTCCTGGGTTCTGACACAGGGCTTCCACACATTTTTTCTGCACAATCTTCATTTTACTCTTAGGGGTTAGGTGTCTTGGTTAGAAACTGCTAAAATAATTCTTACTGCCATCAGCCAAGGATCTTTCTGTCACACACACAGGGAACATGGGATTGGTTTCAGACCATTCCCAGTGTGAGGGATCTGCTGATTTGTAGGGAAGAATCTGCATTCCCAGTGAAAGTGCTTTCATTTTCCCAGTGAAAAGGATTCTCAAGGTTGATGGTGTTAAAGGGGAAATGTGTTTAATAAATATCAGTACAGAATATCAGCCTTTTCCCAAGGGATAGAACAAGGGAGGAGGCTTTAAGCTGAAGGAGGACAGGGTTAGGTTAGATTGGATTAGGGAGGAATTCTTGACTCTGAGGGTGATGAGGTTCTGGGACATGTTGTGCACATGTTGCCCTGTCCCTGGAAATGTCCAAGGGCAGCTTGGACAGGGCTTGGAGGAGTCTGGGATAGAGGAAGGAGTCCATGGAACAAGATGGTCTTTGAGGTCTCTTCCAATCCAAACCATTCTGTGACTCTAACTTAACTGTCTAATGCATAGGGAACACGGTCACATTGCTGGTTGCAGTTTATACTTAGGTTTAATTTATTTAATTTTTTCATAAGTTACAATAATTATTCTATTTTAAGCAACTGATTTTTTAAGTTAATTTAAATTAATTACCTTAAGTTACAATAAGTACTGTTAGTTGTTTTCTCTCATAAAGGAGCAAACAAATTCTTTTTTTAAGCCTGGGGTAGTTTTGATGCATTTGGTCTGTTTTTCTCTCTATCCTTTCACTTCCTTCTAAGTAGAATCAGCTTCTTGCAGCTTGAATAATTTTTAATTGGGTACTGAGACTGTCTTCTAAATTAAAAAACTTCTTGCTAAGGCTGGCATAATAATGATGTGCTCACTCAAATCTCCAGATAGGAAAGGAATGTTTAATATTAGAATTACAAATACAGCGACAACTCCAGCAAAGCCTTGGAGGGATTCTGCTGATACTGTTTGGAAATGCTGCAGATTAGTCCTTTGTAAGTTAAGCTGTTGTCTGCCAAACCAAAATGGAATGATTTGTTTAGAATTCATGTCCATTATGTCTGCTTTTGTGAAGGCTGATGCTGCAGCACAACCACTGAACTTGGAGCTGTCCTATGACTGGCACCCCCCAGTGTGGATCACAGACACGGCGCTCCGGAGGTCCCCCTTTGTCCCTCAGATGGGGGACGAGGTAGGAACAAGGATTAAACCCTTCCATTGCTTGTCATTGTTCTGATTGCTGAATTCAGGCAAACATTCACTGTTTGGGCTGGTTGGGGTGTTTTTTAGGTGATATATTTCCGACAAGGACATGAAGCTTACATTGAAGCAGTGAGGAGAAATAATATTTATGAGCTGAATCCACACAAGGAGCCTTGGAGAAAAGTGGTGCTTAGGGTAGGTCTGCACTGAGGGTTCTGGGGGTGTGTAACAGAGCCTGTGACTGAAGAATTTTACTGTTCTGATTGTAAAACATGGATTTGAGAGGTTACTGATGTATCCCTATGAGAAAGGGATACATTTCAGTGGGCAATTATTAGATTGTCTGCAGAATTCTCTGTTGGAAGCCAAATGAAAGATCTGTGTTAAATCCTAAGGCTGACAGACTGCCTTCCATTGAAATCTCAAATCTCATTTTGCATGTGGGTACAGCTGGTTAATTCATGTTAAACTAACAGTTCTGTGCATTGTCCCTGAGACAAAAAACTTGCTGAAGCTGTTTGTTGTTACCTTTAGGATCAAGAATTGGTAAAAATTGTTGGAATCAGATACGAGGTCGGTCCTCCCACGTTGTGTTGCCTCAAGCTTGCCTTTATCGATCACGCCACTGGGAAACACACAGACAAATCATTTTCCATCAGGTATGTGCAGTTTTATTCCCTGAAAATTGTTTAAGAATATATTTCTCTTCTTCCTAAAGCCCTGAGGCACACATGAGTGATGATTTTTTCTGTCCAGATACCACGACATGCCCGATGTCATCGACTTCCTCATCCTGCGTCAGTTCTACGATGAAGCCCGGCAGAGGAACTGGCAGGCCTGTAAGTGTTTGCTGGGTGCTGGTCTGAGCAGTTTAGAAATCACAAATGTGTCCTTAGCTAAATGCTGCATGTGTTTGTAGGGTCAAGAGTCAGAAATTTGAACCTTGGAGGGACTGCAGTAGATGTAAATAAGGGCAATGCCTGTATTTATGTAGCCAGACTGTTCCGTTCCCTTTTTATTTTAAAGCTAAATAACAGACTTATGTGTCAGTGAGTCTAGAACTTCAATTAAGGAGAGGAATACAGTTATCAAAAGTTTTTGTGATGGCTGTGGCAGCCCCAGAGTGCAATGCTGCTCTCAGCAGTGTCTGTGTTTGCTGCAGCCGACAGGTTCCGCTCTATTATTGACGATGCCTGGTGGTTTGGGACAGTGCTGGGTCAGGAACCTTACCAGCCTCAGTATCCAGACAGTCACTTCCAGTGCTACAGTGTCAAGTGAGTACACCAAGGTTTGATTTTCAATGTTATTTGAGTGCTTTTGCCCTCACACAACTGCCTCATTGCTATGGGAGTGTATAAATTGTTCACTTCAATGATTTTACTCCTGGTATTGTCACTTCTTAATGGTTTTAAGTTGCTGCTGTAGCACAGTGTGGATATGTAATAGCTTGTGGCAGCTTGTTAATGAGCAGTAATATAGTAAAAGCAGTTGTTGACCTCTTCACATTTCCTGTACTGAGTAATTGTGTGTCCCTTCCACAAAGCAAGCAGTGCAGTTTTCTGTGAACATTAATTATTGGTCTGCACTGATAGTTGGTTTGGGGATGCTGAATCTCCTCTGTGGCTGCTGACATCAAGGTCCTTAATGCCTCCAGTCCTCACACTTTTTCTTTCACATTGTGCCCCCTTTTCATATCAACAAACAGGCCTTGGCACAAAGGAGGGGAAGGGTAAACAGAGATATCTCTGGACTTCAGTGCTCAGACTCAGATACTGACCTTGAGCTGCCCTGTCCAAACTGTCTGGAATTCACAGGATGGTTTGGGTTGGAAGGGACCCTAAAGATAGTCTTGTTCCACCCCCTTGCCATAGGCAGGGACACCTTCTGCTCTCCCATTTTACTCAGAGCTCCAAACAGCCTGGCCTTGGACACTTGCAGGGATGAGGGAGCCACAGCTGTGGGCAGCTTGTGTCAGGGCCTCACCACCCTCAGAGTCAAGAATTCCTCTGCAGTTTCTAATCTAACCCTTCCCTCCTACAGCTCAAGGCCATTCCCCCTTGTCTTCACTCCATTCTGAACATCCCTCTCCAGCCTTCTTGTCACCTCCTTTAGAACGAATAATTCTGGGATTTTGCTTGATTTGGTTTCTCCCAGCAAGGGAGGACTGTAAGGAGAATAAACAGCAAATATTCAATATTCCTGTTTCCAACATACCCAGAGATAATTCCCATGCCACAGTTTCATTGTTGGAGGACTTCTCAATTGCTTTTTCACTCAAAGGCTTTTGAACCTGTTGCTTACCACAAAGGGAAGTGTTATAGCTACCAGACAATCCACTGACCCTGCCAAGGCTGTGTTAGATGTTTTGGTTCCCTGTTTTGTCTATTTGTCTTCTCTCTCAGTGATTTTCCTTGGTGGGAAGGTTGAAGTAACTCCCAGACTGAAATTCTTCCCTTCCATATTCCATCCATTCCATGTGTTTTGTTGTGCCACAGATGTTCCTTAAGAGCAAGTTCAGGTGGGCTTTGGATTTTTCTTGGCCAGTTCCAAATCCAGTTTCCAGTCATGAACAAAAGCCTGGTGCCAATTTGCTGAGCTCCTTTCTCCTGTGAGACCTAAAGGGTATTTCAGTATTTTAATGCATCAGCCTTTAACAGAAAAGTCTAGAGCTGCTTTCAAGGATGGAATGCTGTGTTCCTTAAGATCCTTTTCCAAAAGGACTTGATTCTATCTGGCTCTTCTAGAGCAGGAATCCTAGGATTTGTGTGTGAAAATATCTGGCAGCTGTGTTTAGGTTTTGTGACTTTTCTGGATCTGTTGCTCTTTTTGTCACACTTAGTTCAGTTTATCACTGTTAGTGTTGTGTGGAAAATAAATGAAGATAATTTTCAAATTTTTTATTATTTAATTGGCAAGGCAATAATAGGTATTTGTGTAGAAGCAGCTTCATTTATTATGAAGTTGCATTACCTGGATGAGTGGAACTTAAGCAGAACTAAGTGGGGCTTAAGTTGTACTAAATTCTTAATAAAGTCTTACATGCAAAATGATGAATTAATATATCCATTTGTGCATATCAACAGCTTGTGAAGTATTGTACAGTAACTGGGGAGGAGAACTGAACAGATCAATCTCTAGGACTCTTAGTTCATAAAAATCCAACAGGCTGAATGATCCAAGTGTTCCAAGGCATTGGGAAATCCAAAGCAATGGAGATCCTTGCCAGAGCAGGGGTTTAGTCACAGAATATTCTGAGCATGATCATTGCAGTTTGCAGTTGGTTTGAAACAAATGCACAGGAGGCATTGGAGCAAATAGCTGAGTTTATTAATGCATCAGAAATAGACCCAGGAATTTGGAGAACCTGACAGGAAACTGCTGGCAGAGCTCTGGAGGGAAATTGGTGAAGTGCAGTCTGATCTGTTGATTTCTGGGATGTGCTTGTAGTAAAAAAGAAAAATGGGAAAGAAAAACTGTCTGCATCAGTGAGGTGTGAGGCTGATGAAGTCAGACATTTCTTACCTGGGAAATAGCAAAATTCATTGCTATTTTATGTTTTTTTAAAAACATGCAAAAATCTGCCCAAATGTGGTGGGATTTGGAGAGATCTCAGAGTGATCACACACCTCACAGTTCAGTATCAGAATATCCAGATCTGTCAAGAGCACTTGTGTTGCTTCTGCTTTGTCTTGAACCTTAATTAACTTCAGTTTCTTCATTTTATATTTATTCTTTTCTTTGTTTTACTGCCCTGTGCCTCATAAATGGAAGTGCTAACATGAAATGTCTCACTTCCTGTTCTTCCTTCATCCATGGACTTGCACAACTCCTGTTGTGATCAGCAAAAATAATCTGTGTTTTTTTCAAATCTTCCCCTTGATATTATCTCACTTTTCCAAATGTGCAGCTTATTTTTCTTCATCTACTTGATACAGGCTTTGTAAAACTGATTTATGTATTGGGTAAGTTGCTTACAGCCAAAATCAGGAGCACAATTTTAATCTGAAATTGATTATATAAAATGTTTCCTTTTTGCTGTTTGCAAACCAATGCCTTTGTGTCTGTACATGTTTATACAGAGTATTTGTCAATGCCTACAAATAGCTGTACTTTAAATACAGTGCTTATAGCTAAGATTTAAATATGTTTTGAGTCAAAACTAAATTTTGTATTTTTTTTACTTGGTGAACAGATGGGACAATGGTGAAATTGAAAAGCTGAGCCCGTGGGACATGGAACCAGTCCCTGATAATGGTAGGTAAAAACCCCTTAATAAAACTTAATTTTATTAAGTTTTATAAAGTTTTTAAAATAAAGCTTAATATGCTTCTCTCTCTTTCCAGTTTCTTTGTTTCATGCAGGTGATTTCTGTCTTAAAGGCAGTCTTGATTCAGATTTAGTAAAATAATTTAAATATTGAAATTATAACCTATATTTTTTCCTTTTGCATCTTCAGAGCAATTTTTTTAAAGGTACTTTAAATATGTAGCTCTGACTTATGGAATAAACCCTGCTACTTCCAAATGGCAGGTTTCAGAAAACATCTCAAGTTTCAAACTATGAGTTTGTTGTACTTTACTATAATACAAGGAGATGTAAGAAGACAAAAAATAAAATAACTTCCAGTCAGCAAACCCTTACTGCACATAGTTTAAACCCAACAATTTATAAAGTTTGCTGGTCAAATCCAGATTATCTGTAAATAAAAGAGTGGAATTTGTGGTTTGTCTTAATATTTCACTTTTCCAGTACTTGTCAGTACCAGCTGGGAGTGGGGAGGAACATTTGGGAGATACTGAGGAAGTAGTTACTGAATAAGCTGTCAGAAAGGGAATAAACTTAATTCAAACTGCAGAAAAACAGAATTTTAAACATTTTGCTGTTAATATCCATTTTGTATAATTTTTTCCCCACAGCCTTAGCGTTAAACTCTATTTCAAGGCAAGGATTTTTTGTCAGTTGCAAGCACACAATAATTTAATAACTGTGAGTGCTCAACAATTTATCTTGTTCTCACTCCTTCCCCATTGGCTGTCTGCAGTTGATCAGCCTGAGGAATTGGGAGCAAGTGTCTCAGTGACCCTGGAGGAGGTGGAGAAGCTCCTGTACAAGCCCCAGGAGGGGGAGTGGGGGCTGAAGTCCCGGGACGAGGCCTGTGAGCGGATTATCCGCGGCATTGACCAGCTCATGACCCTTGGTGAGTGTCAGCTGAGCTTCAGGTGCATTTATAAACAGCCTGGAATATCCCTGGCATCCTTTAAAAATTCCCTCTGATAAAGTACTTTAATGAGAAAATGTTTTTCTGTGCAGTTCTTTGTGTTTGTACTGAGATCTTTATGATTTTGTACACATTGATTTTATAACATCCATCTCATTTGTCATGGACCTGCAGGCTTTGAAATGCAATCCCAGAATGGCTTGAGTTGGGAGGAACCTGAAAACCAGCCCAGTTCCTGCCATGGGCAGGAGTATTAATCTCTCTTTGATTTTTATTTTTATTTTTCTTCTTTTAAATATGCTTATTCAACTCCAAATCTGAAGCCACATCTTGATATGAAACGGTTTTCTATGTCATTATCCTCAGAAATGGTATCAGAAATGGGAGATGTGGAGTGCTGGCATAATGCAGAAATCGAGGATGATCCTAAGAATCATCAGGAAGAGGATCATGGAATTTGCTGAATCCAAAAGTGCCCTCATAGTGCTTTATAACTTTGGCAATGTGTTGTGTCACAAGGGAATGAAATTAAAATATTACCAAGGCTTTCCCTCACAAAGGTTTAGGGAGGTAATCAAAAGGAGAAGGAAGAAAAAGGGAAAACACAAAAAAGAGAAATAGCACCTCTTCCTGCACTAAAAAAAGAAGCCAAGGCCAGGAGAGTTGTAGAATCATGGAATGGATTGTGTTGAAAAGAATCTTAAAACTCATCCAGTGCCACCCCTGCCATGGCAGGGACACCTTCCACTGTCCCAGGGACACCTCCCACTGTCCCAGGCTGCTCCAGCCCCAGTGTCCAGCCTGGCCTTGGGCACTGCCAGGGATCCAGGGATGGAATTCCATCCCAGCCCTGCCCACCCTGCCAGGAACAATTTCTCATTCCCAGTCTCCCATCCAGCCCTGCTCTCTGTCAGTGTGAAGCCATTCCCTGTTCTGTCCCTCCATCCCCTGGAAATTCTCTCTCCTATCAGCTCCTTCAGGCCCTGGAAGGCCAGAAATGAAGTCAAACAGTAAAATGTTGCTGTTGTTGCTGTTTTTCCCCAGACATCTCAGCAGCCTTTGCTGGCCCTGTGGACCTGTGCACGTACCCCAAGTACTGCACGGTGATCGCGTACCCCACAGACCTGACCACCATCCGCACCCGCCTGGCCAACCGCTTCTACAGGTGAGTCCTGAGTGACAGCACCCCTGACAGCCCTGCTCTGAGCCATCCACCACTTCAAACCACCAAATAGCAAAAAACTCCCTGGAGTTACTTCAAATTCAGATTTTGAAGTGCTGTCCTTGGGTTACGTTGAACTGAGGAAGGTTAAGCTGTTGCTATTTTCAGAAATGAGCTTAAACACAGGAGGTGAAATGTTAAATGTGAACAGCAGCATTTGAAATGATAAAAACTCAAAGTTCTTCCCTCTGTCTCCTCTGTAATCATGACAGAGCTCTGGTTTGATGGATGTGCTGGTCAGCCATAGCTTGAATATATATCTAAGTATATTCTTCATCTGGACCTGCATTCAATGTCTCTGTAAATACAGTGAAGAGTCATTAATAGTGATTTTCCTCCTGTATAAGATGGAAAAAATATTTTGGGAAATAATTGTAAATTCTCTAGGTGAAGAACTGCAGAGATACTTGGGGTATCTCTGCTTCACAGGTATAAAGAAATGGGAAAATGAGTTGTAAAAATGAAATTACAGGTTTGTGGCAGCTCATTTCTGTCAAGTTATAATTTCAATTTGTAGCGGTTTCTCAAATCTTATTTTTAAGATTTTAAATCTGTCATTTTACAGGGGACACTGTTTTCAGTGGTCAGTTGGCCTCAAAGCAAGGTCTTTTCCTTAAAAATGTAATTGGACTAAGCTCTTGTCACTCCTTTTTAATTGTTTGTGCTTTGAATTTATACATTAAAAGTTCCTCAGAGATGTCTCAACTTGTGTTCCATTTTTCAGGGCTTTGTAACAAGCAGCTTCTGGTATTTCCAGAAGAAATGTGATAATTTAGAGTAGTGATTAAATTATATTCTTCCTCTCCATTTGAATAAGCCAAATGTAATATTTTTAAAAATTGTTGTGTTTTTAAAGAATCCAGGAAATCCACAGTCCTTGGGATGATTTCAGTGATATTTTGTGATTTAAGGATAACAAATGCCAGTGCTTACTTGGCCAGCTGAATTAACTGAGTTTATGTCCCCAACTGCCTAAGGATGAATTGTTAATAATGAATTGGGAAATGAGTGATCAAAGCTGTGCATTGCTGGTTCTGCTTCCTTGGGTTTTCCATGTGGAGGAAAAGTTTGAGACTGCCCTAAAGGGCCATAAAACAGAGGACATCTAATTCTAATATGGAGAGAAAATTACAGAGATACATTTTTTGCTGGTTTTAAGCTTTTCTTTAGTATTAAAGGTGCAATATTTTCTAATTTGAAGGAGAATTTCAGCATTGGTTTGGGAAGTCAGATACATTGAGAGCAATGCCAGAACCTTCAATGAGCCTGGGAGTGCTATTGCCAGAGCTGCAAAAAAAATCACCACCCAGCTCCTAAAGTTTATCAAGTAAGTGGCATTTTAATGTAAATAATTCTTGAATCCTGGTGCTTTTGAACAGTGGATCGTAAAAACAGCTCAGGATCCCTTTGTGGTGAGCCCTGCTTTAAAAAGGAAGGGCAGGTGTCTCATTCTGAGTGTTACCTTAAATACTGACATGTTTAGCTTAGAGGCATTTTACCTTTTTTCCTGGTGTTACAGACCCAAAATGTCACTTGAGATTGAGTATGTTAAATAGCTCAGCCTGTAAAATGTGATTTCTGTGCTGTCCTGTGTAGAATTTCCTGTTGGAGCTTGTCTGACTTAATTGAAAGGTTAAAATAAACTGAGATGTTTATTTAGAAATGAGTGTGACCTGCCTTCCTGCAGCTGGGCAGGTCCCTTTCAAATCCCTAATCCTGATTTTTATATTCCATTTAATACTCAATTACTGTCTTCCCTTTAATATGGAGCACTTGGTTGTGGCTGATTTTAATTTAAGAAACAACAACAGCTCTGCTTTTGCTATTCCAGTAACAGAGATTTAATTGCATTGCAGTGACCAGGACTGTACAAATATTTTTGAATTATGTAGCACAACAGATGATGAACAAGATTGTCATGATGCTGATCTGGTAAGTTGTGGGGTTTTTGTGGAAAATTCAGTAATTTCCAGTAAGAAAATACCAACAACCTTCAAATATTGTTGGTAAAATTGCTGAGTTATTTACATAGCTAATACAAACATGGGCTATATTAGAAATTTTTATGAATGTTTTATGTCATTATATTATATTATATTATATTATATTATATTATATTAATAATATATATTGTTATTTTATGTCATTTATTAGTGAATTGCATTGCTGGTAATATTTAGTGATTGAATTCAAACCTGTTGAGTAACTTCTAATTGCAATTTCTGATGGAGGTTTTTCCTTTTCTCAAACCACTGAAGATTCCAGACTCCACCTTTTGTCCTTATCTAGGATATTGCTTTCCAAATCTTCCAGATGCTGTGTGGTATTTTTCATCCTCATCTTTTGACAGAATTAAGAAGAAAATTTAATTTTACCACAGTTTCAAATCTAATGACACTTTTAATCTCCATCACCTATTTTTTCCTACATCACTTTTAAGATAATTGATTTTATTTTGTGCAGGATGATGAAAAATGTGTTCCAAGAACATCATACAGAAGAAGAAAAGTGAGTTGGCCAATCTTTACCTCATAACCCAAATCAGGTTGAATTTTTTCTTGCTCTATTCCAATAATACTTTCCCTAACTTTTTTTTTTTCCCTCAAGGGACGGGGTTTAAAAAAAGGGAAAAACCTGAAAAGTGGTTATGATGAAAACTGCTGGAAAAAGCAGTGCATGGAACTGGTGAATTTAATTTTCCAGTGTGAGGATTCTGAACCTTTCAGGCAGCCAGTTGATTTGGATCAATATCCTGTAAGTTGTACTTGATAACCTTAATAGATTCTTCTTTTCTTGCTGTGCCTTGTAAGGGGATTATTTTAGAAAAATCTGTATTTTCTTAATTAAAATGAGTATCTTGAAGGTCTAAAATCTGTTTCCTGAGCCTGCACTATGATTTTGATTTTTTAGCTGTTCATGGTAATCTTACAATCCCTCAATCTCTTTTTTCTCTAAAAACCCAACAAACTTAATTTAAAGGAGAGAAACTTCTTTACAGCACATAAGTTCGCCTGGTGAATCCACATTTTAAATCTCACTTCAGGGTTTAAAAACATCTTGAGGTTCTCTAAAAAACAAGAATGTGAGAGAAAGAGAGCTTGAGGTGTTTTGATGGGGTTTGATTTGGGGGTTTTTGTGTGGTCATTGTGTTTTAGGGTTTTGTTTTTTTTTTTTCTTGCTGTTTTTATTGTTTCTCACAGTAAAATTCATGGGATAATGAAAAAGGAAATTTTAAATCAAACTGTCTCAGCAAAAGTGTTGCTTTCTGCTGTGGTGCTTCTCTTTTCACTGCTGCTGAAGATAATTGTGTAATTTTAGCTACTCCAAAATGACAAATAAAATTCAAAAGGTTTTTTTTCCTTGATACTTTCACAGGTTTTTTTTTCATATTTTTTTAAATAGGATTACAGACATATTATAGACACTCCAATGGATTTTGGTACAGTGAAGGAAACCCTGGAAGCTGGGAATTATGACACTCCAATGGAACTGTGCAAAGATATCAGACTGATATTCAGTAATGCAAAATCTTATACTCCAAACAAAAAGTCAAAGGTAGCTGTCACTATATGGGGGGTTGTGAATGTCTTCATGAAATAAATCTTATTTTGTAATTTGTTTATCAGTACTTTTAATAAAACTGTTGGTTTGGTAGATAATGGGGAGAAATAGGACAAAAATATTTAATATGTTAATTTTCTGTTTATTTGGTGTTGCACGGGACTGCTTGTGCTTTTCCTATTGCTTTTTTATGCAATTTTTAATATTACAGATATTATTCTTGAATCAAAAGCTCTGTTTTTAATAGAAAGCACTTCCTTACCCAGATTTACAGCATGACCTTGAGATTGTCAGCACTGTTTGAAGAGAAAATCCGAAGAATTGTTTCAGATTTCAAAAATGGGCAGAAACAGAATGAGAAGCTAAGGAGAAACCAGAGGTACAGCAGGAGATTCAATAATCAGAGCTCAGTGCAGCAGCCCACCAAAATGCTCAGGTAATCAAATCCTGGAGGTACAAAGATCTGTCTCAGCTGACTGATGCTCATATGGACTCTCATATTTAGTCTGTGAGGAGGGGAACAACTGATTTTTAAATGATTTATAAACTTTTTATAATTTTCATGCAGTAGAAAGAATATGTTAAAAAAAAACAGGGACTTTTTATAGTATAAAACTGAGAAATACCTGGAGACAGAAGAGTAGAAAAGGTTGGGTTTTTCTTTAATGTTTGAATCAGAAAATCAATATTTAAGTAAAATAATGAGGAATGAAACAGATTTACTTGCTGGATATATTACAAAGATGAAAATCTGCATTAATTACATATTTTGTTACATACAGAATAAAGTCAGTCCTGTGGAATTTCTAGAAATTGTCACTTGCTGTAGCATTCAGTTGGGAGCCAGATTTGCCTTTTCTCTTTTGAAGGCAAACAAGGATTTGACACAATTGCTGTTTGACATGATTAACTCCTGTTCTTAATTTGCATGTGGGACAAAATACAAAAGCTAAATGTGATAAATGACTGACACTGAGCTTTTCCCTTCTGCTGCTGTCCAGTCTTCATTCTCTGGCAGGGAAAGGGCAGGAATAAGTGTTTTAATTTTAAAAAAATTAAAAAACAACAACAAAAAAAATCCCCAAACAAACAAAAAACCCCCTAAACCTAATTTGAAAAACCCCAAACCTAATTTCAGGGGATTACTTTTATACTTAAACATAACCACCCACCAGGACAGGCAGAAATTGTCTTTTGAATCTCATTTGTGCTCAATTCTGGAGAATTGTGTGTGACTGTTCAGTGGGGCACAGCAGAAGTGAGGTTTGGGATAACAGAAATTACCTTGTGCACCTGGATGAATGTCTGAAAACCTGCAGTGTAAGGAAAAAATTGACAAAAAACCAGTTCTGTAGGTGAAAATAATGGATTGAGCAGGATGGCAGGTAGCACTCAGGTATGTGGAGGTAAGGAAGGATCAGTTTAGTGAAATTTTCTTCATTTTAATAAACAGTAAACTGTAAGATTCCACCTTCTGTGTGTGTTGGGAACTCAATTTATTTGGAATAATAATAATTTGCCTGGATATCATTTAGTTTGAGGCTTGTGCAGCTAACCAGAGGCTGGGAATCCAGCAGGAATTGAGGCTGCTGCAGTGAAAATGAGAGAACATGAATTGTCTGGAGGACATCCACCATTAAATTCTGTTTGTCAGAGCAGACAGAGATTGTCTCCTCTTGTATGACTGCCCAAGGAGTGCAGAGTGTTATTTAATCAAAGTAAATGTTTTTAATGTTTAGTAAATGTTTATGTTTATCCATTCCAGAGGTAAAACTGTCCCACACCACATTAGCTCATAAAACCCTCCCAGAAATAAAAAATCAAATTAAATGTTGTTGTCTTCTCTCTCCTACTTTCACTCTCTAGAAATCTGAAGCAGAAACCCCTCAAGTCTCAGGCCAAACTTGAATCTGAGCAGGAAGATGCTTTTCCTCAGCCTACCTCAAGCAGAGCTGCCTGTGTCACAAGCCATAAACCCAACCCTGGCTCCTACCAGCAGAGCTCCTCAGGAGAATCCTCAGATTCTGCCTGCCTGCCATCCTTTGAGAGGAATGGGAAAGCCAGATCCACCCCACAGACCAACTGTTCAGCTTTGTCATCAGGTCAGGATTTACAATTGCTGCATTTGCACTCTCAGTTGGTAAATGAGCTTTGTGTTTTTAACATGGAATTTTTTTTCCACAAACCCTAAACCAAAGTTTAGGGTTTTTGTGTGATGCAGAGTTTTGTTTTACTGGATTTTGGACACTTAGATTATTTACAGTGAATGCTATAAAAAGATTTGTGTACTATATATAATTTCTTGCTTTGAAATAGTGCAGAATACAGTAAATTTACTTTTATTAATTAAGAAATTTGCCAACAGGAAAGCATAGAATGATAATTGATACTATATAAAACACAAGTTGTATGCCCATATATGTATAGTTATATTATATAAGATTTCTTATGGTGTATTTGATAATTGATTCTATATAAAATATATGTATGCCCATATATGTATATATAAAAAATATATATATATACCAATATATATATATTATATATGTTATATAAAACTTCTTATAGAGTATTTGATAATTGACTCTATATAAAATACAGGTTGTATGCCCATATATGTATATTTATATTATATAAAATTTCTTATACAGTATTTGATAATTGATTCTATATAAAATATATGTATGCCCAT
>JAHXMQ010012338.1:24417253-24431023 GCA_020466415.1 Ammodramus savannarum pratensis | reverse complement strand
CTGCACTGGGGCAGCTCTGCAGGTGGGAAATCACCTGTGGGGCACAAGGACACAATCCCAATCCCTTCCCTGCTGCCCACCTTGCAGACAGGATTCACATCATTCCCATTCCTCATCTCACTGCACAGCTCCAGGAAATAATTTAATTCTTTCTAGATTCCATGGTCACATTGGCTCTGCCCTGCAAAGTGCTTTGTTGCCAAAGCTGCAGAGGAAGAACATCACTTCTGACATGTAATTCTACAATTTTTGTGCCAAAAAAAAAAATTAAAAGGCAAGTATTTTGTTCTACCTCATTCTTTCTGGTTTGTGTCTAAAACACTGACACATCTAAATGAGCTAAAAACAAAATGAAAGTTAAAGAGATGATTTTACTTTTTTTTTTTTTTTTTTTTTTTGCTGCCATCAAATCTCCACCTTTTTTTTTTCCCCTTTAAATATTTTGGACTGAAAGTTTTGACAGCTGCTGCACATGGCAGCAACCAGCACCTACAGGCCCCTCCTTGAGCCAAGTGAGATCACAGCTCTGAGGTCGGAATTTCTTACTTGAGGGAAAACACTGAGATCCTGTTGAGAGCTCTCCAGAATGGCTGATGAGCAGAGGTACCTGAGAATTCTTTTATTAAGAATTCCATGCAGTAAATACTGCAGGAAACCTTTCACTCACAGGGATAAAAATGCAAAGCTCTCATTTCACTTTGCTGTCAAGGTATCCTGAGGTGAGGGAGGGCCACAGATCCTAAATTGTGTGTGTAGAAGAAGGTTAAAGCCAAGTTTTTTTCCTTCCAAACAAGGTTAAAGTCAAGTTTTCTCCTTCCAAACAAGGTTAAAGTCAAGTTTTCTCCTTCCAAACAATTATATAACAATGTTTAAATGTTCTTTGGATGGGAAATTTGGGCCATTGCTTTAAAGTAGGAAATGTTTCATGAGATAAATGATGCACCTTCAAAGCACAATTTCCATAAAGCATTTTTTGAGGAGACCACAGGTTCTTCCCCTGTGTTTGAATCAGAGAATTCCAACGTGCTTTCATTCACTGAAAATACCATATTTCATGTTCAGCATTGATATTTTAATTCTTCTTTTAGGTGTGACTTGGATCCCTTTTCATGAAATAAAAGCAGCCTTGTTTCTGTCAGTTCCAGAGTCTTTAAAGCTGCTTCATGGGGAATTAACAAAAGGGGAGATGAAAAATAGTAATAAAAAAAATAATAGAGTCCAAATCACTGAACGCAGTAGTTTGATTACTGTGCAGATGAACAGAGAATGTACAGCCTCGTTTAATTTAAAGAAAGAAAAACCCAAAGGAAACCTGTGGGAGGAAAGGTTGAATGAGAACAACCACTGTGGAAAGGTGAGAGCACGGCAGGGAGAACCTCAGCATCCATCATCCTGTAAAATCAGGGTTTGAAAGTTCCTTTTGTGGGAACTGCTTTGGGGTTTGCTGTTCCCTTTCTGCTTCCAAAGGGGGATTATAAAGATATTTTTGTGCAGAATTAGCACAGAATGCTCTGCCTGGCTAATTCCACCCTTGAACCCTGGAGGACACTTGCAAGAACCCCAGTGGATGCTGTCAGGAACCAGCCAGTGTTTTGTTCATTCCTCTGAAGGTGCTGTTGCACAACTGCTCCACCTGAATCTGGAATTGAGGCAGCCCATGCAGCTCCATCAGGGTGCTGTGGGTTTTTTCCAAGTGCCAGGAAATAATTTGGGATCACCTGGTAATGCCATGTGTGAGGAAATGCTCTGCAACAGAGGATTCAGTGCCTGCCCTCAGAATTTCCACTTTTTTATGTTCTTCCCCTTCCTATCAGACCGTGTATATAGAGCAAAATTTACTTTTAACAACTATTAAAATCTAGTAGGGTTTTTTTTAGCAAAAAACAATCTGTGGGGGTTTTATAAATAACCTTATTATTTATAAATAACCTTGTGGAAGGCACATTTTCTGTCTTTATGGACAGGAACTTCACCTCCTGCAAGGTTTGTGGTAGAGATCTTTGAATTAAACCCCACATTCTCCAGCTGACACCCTGCCTGGCAAGGGAAGGAATTCTGGAGGTGCAGATTTGTCTGAGCATAATGATCAGTGAAGATTTTGTTTGTTTTAGCAATTCCTGCAAGAATTTCTTCACAGAAAACATTGTTAAATATTGTCAGGGGCTGCCCAGGAAAGTTTGGAATCTCCATCCCTGCAAGTGTCACCTGGAGGTGGCACTGAGTGCTCTGGGCTGGGGACAAGGTGGAGATGGGGCACAGCTTGGACTCGATCTTGGAGTTCTTTTCCAACCCAAATCATTCTGCAAATGCTCCATTTTGTGTCCTACTGGACAATAATCCTATTATTTGCTTTCCTGAGCATCCCAGTATGGAGCTGACTGAGGTCAGGCACTCAAAGCGGCAGGTTGATGTCAGACATCTTTTATGAAAAATCCTTTCCTTGGGATTTTTTCCTCCTGAGAAGCTGGGAGGCCTCAGGAACAAAATGTAAACAATGATTATCTGCTGCTGTGGAATGCAACAGGTGCATCTGGGATTGGTCTCATGTGGTTGTTTCTAATTAATGGCCAATCACAGTCAGCTGGCTGAGAGTCTCTGTCCGAGACACAAACTTTTGTTATTAATTCCTTCTTTTTCTACTATTCTTTTAGTATAGTTTTAATATATATGATAAAATAATAAAATCAGCCTTCTGAAACATGGAGTCAGATCCTCATCTCTTCCCTCATCCTCAGACCCCTGTGAACACGGTCACAGGTTGGTTTGCCCTGTGGTGCCCATTTGTGGCACCATAAAGGCATTCCAAGGCTCATGTAAGTTTTAATTTTTTCACTAACTTATTCAGTTTAGTAATTGTCAGAGAAAAATCTGGGCAAAAATATTTCCTCCAGTCAGTGCTGGAGGTCAAATTTAGTATCAGGTCAGTTTTGAGATGGTTTTTGAATCTATTCTGGTTCAGGCTCAGCTGTTTCTGGATGTTATTTGATTAAAGCAGTAAATGTTGTACTTCACAGAATCACAGAATGGTTTGGGTTGGAAGGAACCTTAAAGTTCATCCCATGGCAGGGACACCTTCCACTGTCCCAGGCTGCTCCAGCCTGGCCTTGGGCACTGCCAGGGATCCAGGGGCAGCCCCAGCTGCTCTGGGAATTCCATCCCAGACCCTGCCAGGGCTGAATTTTTTCCCCAATATCCCACCTAACCCTACAATCTTTCAGTGTGAAGCCATTCCCTGTGTGCTGTCCCTGCATCCCCTGGCAATTGTCTCTCTCCAGCTTTCCTGGGGCTCCTCCAGGCCCTGCAAGGCCACCCTGAGCTCAGCCCAAAGCTTCTCCTGTGCAGGTGAACAATGCCAGCTGTGCCAGCCTTTCCTGCCATCCCTCTGCCCATCCTGGAGCCTCCTCAGACCTCAGGGGCTCAGGTGATGCTTCAGGTGCTTCTTGAGGAAGTGGCACCCCCCTCTATTCCATGGGACAGAGGGAATTGCTGCAGGAACTTCTCCCTTGCAGCAACACAGTGAGTGCTTCCCTTAAATAATAAGAGTTTCTCTGCTAAATCCACTCTCTGTGCTCTCCAGAGCAGCCCAGCAGAACCACAGGCTGCAGAAAGGGGTTTTCCTGCTGCCTGTCCATGTCATTCCTTCCAGCTTCTGGGACCCAAATTCCCAGAGCTCTGCACCACTGAGTGTGACCGTGTTCACAGGGGTCTGAGGATGAGGGAAGAGATGAGGATCTGACTCCATGTTTCAGAAGGCTTGATTTATTATTTTATCATATAGATTATATTAAAACTGTACTAAAAGAATAGAAGAGAGGATTTCATCAGAAGGCTGGCTAAGAATAGAAAAAGAAGGAATGAATAACAAAGGCAGACAGTCCGAGCCAGCTGACTGTGATTGGCTATTAATTAGCAACAACCACATGAGACCAATCACAGATGCACCTGTTGCATTCCACAACAGCAGATAATCATTGTTTACATTTTGTTCCTGAGGCCTCCCAGCTTCTCAGGAGAAAGAATCCTAAGGAAAGGATTTTTCAGAAAATATCATGGCTACAACTGAGCACTGCAGGCAAGATGCTCCCCTGCATTCCTGACCAAGCACCTCAAAACAGGAATAAATACTGAGTGTTACCAGTGAGGAGCAAGCAGGGCTTTTAAATATCATTTTTATTCAATTTTCCCTCATTTAATTTTCACTTTTTGAACAAAGACACAGCCCCAGCTGTTTGGCTGTGTGTGCCTCACTCTGCACTGCTCACAGCCAGATGTTAAAATTCAGCTCTCTTGGAGGAGATCTTGACTCAATCAGCGTGGGGCAGAGAAAGTAATGCTGTAATGCTGATAGCAAAGGTCACTTGTCTGAGAGGAGAGCAGCCTGCCCTGGCTTTTCCATCCCCTCCACCCTGCCTGGGGGTGCTGTGGCTGCAGCTGCTTGGGCTGTGCTGTTTGGGAAGTGCCTTTGATTTTGGGACTTGCAGGGAGCCAGCCTGGTGCTGACATGTGGCTTCCAGACCCTCAAATCCAATGCACATTATGAAAATGCCTCAGTGTTGGATTGAAACCATATTTTAATAATTTGGCCACCTGTACAATATCCTAATAACCTTAGGAGAACTTGAGATCCTCTGTAAAATTATTTATAGCAGATGTTAAATCTTTGGTGTATTCTACACATTTACACACTGGGGGACAGACACTAAACATTGCCCTTACCAAAATAACCCCAAACATATTTATTTCAAAGAATTACAGTGGGTCATAGCAGGAAGTGGATGCAGGAAGCTCCATCCATTGTTGTGGTTTGTTTTAAAGGTGTGCTCCAAGTGAGAGGATTAAAAAAACGTTTTGGTTTTTACTACAGTTGGACAAAATAATTCGAGTGTTTAAAAGATAAAAAGCCTTTTATTATATACATTTTGTTCCAGTAAGTTTCTCAGCTGTTATTTTTCTGGCCCAGTTTTTTTATTTTTATTATTTTTTTTTTTAGCACACTGTAACTCTCCAGCTTTGAAGCTGTCATTACAGGGCACTAAATCCTAAGTGCCAAACCTGTTCTCTAATGATTGAAAAATTGCCCTTTTGGTCAGAGCTTGAGAGCCAGAAATGCAAAACCTGCTGGAAAGAGGCAAAAGTTCTCCTCTGATGTGACTGGGCAGCAAATCTCTTTGAGCAGCCAAGTGAATTAGCTTTTAGAGAGCTTTTAAAGATGAAAACATTGCTGGCAAGAAAATACATACATATATATATATATGTGTGTGTGTATGTGTGTATATATAATATAATATAATATAATATAATATAATATAATATAATATAATATAATATAATATAATATAATAGTTATATATATGGTATATGCATATATATGTATACTACAAAAATATAGTCTCCATTGGTGTAGGTAGCTGTGAGTTGATTTTATAATCAAATTTTAAAAACTGAGTATGATTTGGGGTGGATTTAGTTGCCTCCTGAGGTTTTTATTTACCCTGTAACTATGAGGGCTGGATTTTTTTTTGTGATGAAAAGTTCTGGCAAAGTCATAGAGTCACAGTCACAGAATGGGTTGGGTTGGAAGGGATGTTAAAAATCATTTATTCCCATTCACCTGCCATGGCAGGGACAGCTCCCGCTGTCCCCTCCCAGCCCCAATGTCCAACCTGGCCCTGGGCACTGCCAGGGATCCAGGGGCAGCCACAGCTGCTCTGGGAATTCCATCCCAGCCCTGCCCACCCTGCCAGGGAACAATTCCTTCCCAAAATCCCATCCCATCCCTGCTCTCTGTCACTTTGAAGCCATTCCCTGTGTCCTGTCACTTCAGACCCCTGGAAAAAGTCTCTCTCCATCTTTCTTGTCATTTTGTTCAGACTATCGAAGGCCAAAGTTGGGTGTTCCCAAAGCCTTTTTTTCTTCAGGAATCTTTAATGCCAAGTCCTAAGAAACAACTTTAATGCTGAGTTATATAGCCAGGAAATCAAAATAGACACCTAAGTCATTGCTTGTGATGCTCTACCTGGCTAAACAAACCAGCCTTCAAATGATAAATAACACCTATTTCACCAAAAGATCAGAAGCTGTCTGTGTTCAAAGGCCTCTTGATATGATCTCAGCAACTCAGTAAATCAATATTTGCCTGTCAAAAATCTCTGAGAGGTTATGTAAGTCCACATATTCACATACAACCACAATTTGGAACAAAACTAAAAAGCCATTGGGATGAGTTTTAGCTTATTTCAGGATAAAGCAGTGGGCATCACTTATTTCAACAGCACATCATGCACCACAAAGTTGCAGGATGATCAGTTTTATTCTAATAATCACAAAAGCTTTGCATTGATTTTTGATAAAAGAGGAAAATGAGGACAGGACCCCATCCCTGTCTCCAGCTGCAGATATTTTTTCCCTTGTGGAACAGCCGTGATCTTCTCCTGCAGAAACAGAGAGGTCACATCCAGGCTGACACTGCACCTGCAACTGGAAAAGCCAGCCAGGTGTGTCTTTATGAGCTCCAGCAGCAGAGGAACTCAGACTTTTCACTCCCTAAACCAATTTTTCAGTGGCAACCCCTAAACACAGCAGGCAGGAGTTCCCTGAGTGACGCTCATTTGTGCTCAGAAAATGTGACAAAACTCCTTGTTTTGATTAGTCCAGAATATTCCAGTCTGTTCTTTAGGGAAACACAACTCTGGGCCAAGGCTGAGCACCTGCCTTTTCACTTCCCACTGCTGTTTAGAATATTCAGAGTTGGAAGGGCCCCACTACAGCCATCCAATGCAGTCCCTCAGGCTGAGCCAGGTGAGACAGCACAATCAGACCCAGGCTGGCCAAAAGTCATCACCAAACTCTCTGGAGAAATAAAATTGAAGCCCCTACAACCAGTGGTTTGTTGAAAATTTGGTGACTTTAGGAAGAAATTCCTCCCTGGCAGGGTGGGGAGGCTGGGATGGAATTCCCAGAGCAGCTGTGGCTGCCCCTGGATCCCTGGCAGTGCCCAAGGCCGGGTTGGACACTGGGGCTGGAGCAGCCTGGAACAGTGGGAGGTGTCCCTGCCATGGGTGACACTGGATGGGCTCTAAGATCCTTTCCAATCCAAACCATTACAGAGTCCAAAGACCATTCCATGATCCAAGAGCTCCTTGGCTTTCAGGGGTTACTCCATCTGTGATGGCTGTGTGGCTAGTTTGGATTTCTCTGCTCATCTCTCTTCTCCCTTCTGCTCTGTTTTCCCTTAAATATTCTGGATTTGGTGCTCAAACCCTCCAAACAGAGCACTCACAGACACTTGTGTCCAGACGATCATGGATCCAAAAGGACAGGCCAGTCAATCCAAGAGTCAGCTCTGGGTGAGGATGGTGTTTTTAGGAACTTTCTAGGAGCCCCAGGAGTAGAACTAGCAAGTATGCGGGGTAGGAGCACCCTGGACTCTTCTGACCCAAGTCTCAGTTTGGGGCTGTTCAAAGCTGTAATTCAATATATTCCTGTCCCAAAAGGATTTTCCTCAGTATCTCTGTAAGCACTGTTGATTTCTGTGGGCTTTGGAACAGCCCCTCTAGTGCACAAATCAAGCATGAATTCAATAAACACAAAATCACTTCTCTGGTCTCACCATAACTGAGGACATGCAGTGAATGTGGAGAACTGCAATGAAACATTTCCCACCCTGTCACCTACCACTGGCAAAGCTGTAAATCCTGAGCAGGTAACGTGGAAAAGCTGATGCCTTTTCCATGGACAATGGCTTAACAACTCCTGTTCCCTGTTTCTTTCAAGTCATAAAATCAAGAAATGAAAAGTTAGTAGCTCTTGAGGTGAGAAAACAGACCGTAGCTGCATAACCTTTGTTTAGTCATGGGCTCTGACTCTCTGGATGCCGCTTTTGCACAAAATGCTTCTGTTCTGGAAGCATTTCAGCAGCTAATGAGCAGTGGGGAACGTGGCTGTGGTCACTGTCAGGTTGCTGGATGGGCCATGCTTTGACATGGTCAATTATTTCCTTCTTTTTCTGCCCTCAGAGTTGAAACAGTGTTATTTTATTTTATTTTCCCCTTCACTGGCTGAAGCAAAGCAGCCTCAGAAAAAATGGCTATTCTGGGTCTGGGAAAACATGACAAAATCTCAACAAAATAAAAAGGGAAAATGGAATTTTCAGGGTTTGTGGGGTTTTTTTTGTTTTTTTTTTTTTTTTTTTTTTTAATTGACTGAGAAGTTTAATTTGTATTCAGACTGAGTTCATTTTCAAAATTGGTTGGGTTTGTTTTCTTAATTTGATTTTTTAAATCCAGACAAACTTATCCTTATTTTTTGTATGCCATCATCAAAACCCTGCTGTTTAAAAAATAGAAATGCAAAGGTGTGAGAGCGCTCCAATCTAAAACATCCAAAAAGTAGGAGGGGGAGAAGGTTGATATCTCCTTGTTCTTCCATCAAGACAATGGATAAATTTGTGCTAAATCTGGGAATTCAGGGAATTCTGTTGACTTCATTCCTGCGTGATTATGCACCGCAGTCTACCCTGGCTGGTGTCACTTGTGGGCGGGGCTGAACCTCCTGGGTGGGGCTGGGTGGGTGCAGCTCTGAGGGGCGTGCCACTGAGGGATTCATTATCCCTTTTCCAGGGTTTTATAATCCCTCAGATCCATGGGACCAGCTGCCAGGCTGAGCTGGGAGAGCTCTGCCCATGACAGCGACGACAACGATGACAATGATGACAACATTGACCATCACTTCCCTGTCTCCAGGGGTGTTTTCCCTCCCTGCCTCCCACATCACCCCAAACCTTCTGGAATGTTCTCCCTGGCAGCCATTTCCCAGCAGTTTGCTGTTGTGGTTGGCCCAGGTTTCATTCAGGAGGAAAGTGAAGCTCTGCCTTCCCCTCTGCTGCCGGTGCCGCGCTCACGGATCCTGCCCGATCCTGTCACCATCTGCTTTCCATATGGGAACATGCTGCTCTGGTTAGCCAGGGCCCTGCTCTGAAACAAATAAATTGTCTGCTGTCTACTGTATTTCCTTTCAGGCCACGCTCCCCACTTTAAACTTGGCAGCGTTTCAGAGCAATCAAAATCCAATCAGCGGCCGCGCTAACTCCGTATGTTTTATTTCCAGCAAGGCAGAGGAAGCTGGGGCTGGTTTGGGCTGAGGGGGACACACCACAGAATGTGTGCACATTTCCCTCTGCCTGGTACCCAGAGCCCTGCTTGGGTTTCCTGCACAAAACCCAAGCTCTGTGGATCCAATTAGCTTTCCTGGAAAGTGGAGCAGCTCTGATGGAGAGTGAAGCGAATGTAAACTGCGATTAGCTCGATGTGTTGGAAATTCACTGGAGTCCTCTGGGGCTGAGCCTCACAATATAAGCAAAGCTGACAGGTTGCCTTTCTGTAAATGGTGTTTGGGACGTGGTGATTAGCCCTGTCATGCTGGTGTGTTCTGCAGGGCTGTGTGCTGGAGCCTGTGAGAAATAGCTACTCACTTTTCATACTTTAGGAAGGTTTATTAGACCTTATCAAAAATACAACAGAAGACTGAATAAAGGAAAAAGGTTACGGTGCTGGGAGCAAAATATTTTCCCCACCATGTGCTCAGCTCCCCCACAATGGAGGTTTTACCCTTTTTAACCCTTTAACTCCTCCCAAAGTTCTGTCCATCCATCCCTTCTTTGCTGTCCAGTGGTGGAGATCTCTTCCTCAGCCCTGCCAGATTTCCCAACTCCAGATGTCCCCTGATAACCACACGAGGGGGTACAACATCACCATAAATCTATAAAACTTTTCTTAACCTATACACATGATATTTGTCCATTAATTGTGAGAGCCAATCATGGCATTACTCATCTATCACAAGTCCATCAGTCAGGCTCCTTCTGCCTCTGAGAATGCTGCAGGCTGTGTCTGAGTGTAGAACACGAGTCAGGAGGAAATATGTGTGAAGGAGTTTCTCCAGCAGGGCTGCCTGGAATCCTCTGGGATCAGGTTTCTCCCCGTGCCTTTCATAGAATCACAGAACCACAGAATGGTTTGGGTTGGAAAGGACCTTAAAGATTGTTGGAACCCAGGAAATTCCTCTGGCTGCCCTGGAGGACTCCAGCCCTGCCCAGGGGGCTCAGAGACCTTGGCACAGAGCCCAAGACCCCTGTGCCTTTGATTTAGCCATTGGAAAAAACAATTACCAACCTTTATAGAAAGAATTACAAGTCAAGAGAAATTAAGTAGAATGATAGTGAATTTATCACAAGGTGAAAAAATAGATTTTTTGAGGTTTTTAGAATGGGAGTTCAAGGAGCAAGATGGAGGAATCTGGGCATGTCCAGCCTTTTTCCTTCTTCTTCTTGGCCTCCATCTTCTGCTGTGATGGTGGCACTTTTAGATTGGTTTAGAGTAGAAGCTCAGTGTCTAACATAGGTGATAGGTATTGGAAAGTAATTGTAAATATTGTACATGTAGATTTTTGTATAAAAAGATAACACCACCCTGAGGTGCTATCTGACTCTCAGAATGCCTCTGACTGTCCTGCTGAGCAGACCTTGGCTGGACAGGAGAAAGAATTTTATAGAAAAGATGCAATAAACAACCTTGAGACTGAGAACTGAAGGGCCCTGATTCCTTCTTCAACTGCTGGGCTGGGAAAAGAGACTTTCTAATGTATCTTGGGGTCACTCTGAGCAGCTAAAGCCCTGAGAAAAGATCATCTCATTCCACCCCCTGCTTTAGGCAAGGAACCTTCCAGGATCCCAGGTTGCTCAGAGCTCCATCCAATCTGTCCTTGAGCACCTCCAGGGAAGGAGCAGCCCCTTTGAGCTGGGTCTATTTATTTTGCCCTGATCTTGGCTAGGAGTTGGCAGCTGACAGCTGCAGTGCTGGAGTGTCTGGGCAGGATTGTCACCTTCATGGCATCTCCTCTGTCTGTGCCCCACAGAGGTGAAGCTGTGACAGGGCCCTGTTGGTGCCCATGGTCTTGCAGCTCCTCTCCCCAGAGATGGTTTTGGTCCTACAAGAGGCTCCTGACCCTGCAAGGAGGGATGCAGAGCTGAGGAAATTCCTTGATGGAAAGCTGGCAGGAGGTGCAAGGTGGTGTTGGGACTTGTGCTTGAATATCTGGAGTGCTGAGACCTGGAGCTGACTCTCAGAGGAAATTATTCCTGCTTGGAGAAGCACTCATGTTATGGGAGAAAAGGTCAAGTGAACCCTGTAAGGTAAAGCAAAATCATCCTGCACACAGGAAAAGCAGTCTTGATCCCAAAGGGATCACAGCTCTCACTGAGGGGAGTGCAGGGAGGAGAGGAAACCAAATCTCATGACAGAACAGGGTTGAGCACATGTTTTTCCCTGGGCCAACCATGCGAGTCAAGAGTTACAAACTCATTTCCCAGAGGCTGGAAAGCAGCAGCAGCCTCATCCCCCAGCCTGTGATCCTGTTGTGCTGCTCCATTTCCCTCTGCCTGCGTGTTGAGAGCAGAACAAAGGGATCCATTTTCAGATTTTTTAGTGGGAGTTGTAACCCCATTCCCTGAGCATTCCATGTGGGGAGAGCTCTCTGCCAAAGTGCAGGAAGCACCAGCAGAGCTGCTGAAGGTTAATCCAATATTTAACATCCAGTGGGTTGCCAGGAGTTATAAAACCCTTCATATGGTTTGATGGCTGTGTTCAGTTTTCCATGGTTACTTCACATCTGCCTTGGAGGGTGATGGATTTGAAAGCACCACCAGGATGTCTGAGGGATTACTGAGAGGCCTTAGGACGGGCAATAAACTGAGATTTGTCAGTGTCAGGCTTGAAGGATGCTTTGAAAATATCTCTCTGAGTGACCTGGGTGTCACAGACATCTTTTCTGAAAAATCCTTTCCTTAGGATTTTTCCTCCTGAGAAGCTGAGAGGCCTCAGGAACTAAATGTAAACATTGATTATCTGCTGCTGTGGAATGAAACAGGTGCATCTGTGATTGGTCTCATGTGGTTGTTTCTATTTAATGGCCAATCACAGCCCAGCTGGCTTGGGCAGAGAGCCGAGCCACAAACCTTTGTTGTCATTCTTTCCTATTCTATTCTATTCTATTCTATTCTATTCTATTCTATTCTATTCTATTCTATTCTATTCTATTCTATTCTATTCTTAGCTAGCCTTCTGATGAAATCCTTTCTTCTATTCTTTTAGTATAGTGTTAATGTAATATATATCATAAAATAATAAATCATCCTTCTGAAACATGGAGTCAGATCCTCATCTCTTCCCTCATCCTGAAACCCCTGTGAACACCATCACACCTGGGAGTGCAGAACAAAGCCAAGCAGCAGGGCATCACAGCAAGGCCACAGGTCAGGAAAAGCCAACAGGTATGGGAAGGCTGGAATGTGACAGCCAGCATGGGGCAAATGTGCAGATCAGTGCTGGGAAAGGGAGCAGGAATGTGTTGGGGTTTTTCCCCATAGGACAGGACTGCTGGGATGCTCCTTGTGCTTTATTGCAGCATCAGCCTGATTACATGGCTGGGACAATTGGAAGATGGCAACAGCAGCCCGAGATTTCTTTGTTACAGAGCATCTGAAAAACTTTCTAGCCAACAGCACATTGCTAAAGCTTACAGATAAATGTTCAAGCCAGTCACTAAAAGCACACATACACCTGCTGCACACAATGCTGGCTTGGCTTCTTCCTATAAACAATACACAATACTTCATTATTAAGCTTAAAACCTTCTACTATCTTGCTAAACATATTTTTCTACAGTCTCAAGGTCTGTCTTAGCCAAGCCTAAAACTCAAGCTATTGTTTCACATCCTCGCTTGCTGTACTGTTGCAACTTTTCCACTTTCAGACTTTGCAGCTGCAGCTACCTCCAAGTTTTCTGTTCTTTCTGTTTCCAAAGCCTGCTTTTACAGCTTTCTGGAAGTTTCCCTACCTTTAATATTTCCCACACAGGAATATTCCAGTGAAAAGACATGTGGGACCGTTCTGCTGTGGAGTTGATGCAAAATTTGGCCAAGTTGGGGGTAAGAACCTCACCAGCAAAACTCCCAGATCTCCCTTGTTGGGAAGTGTATTGGTTTGGAAAGACAGGAGTCTGCTAAAGAAGGCAGGAGCCTCCCCTGAAATGCAAAATGTAAACCCTCCCCACACCTCTGAATTGCTATAAATTTTAAATTAAGAGGCTCTCAGGCAAAAAAAATATGGGAGCAGGAAATAATTGCCTTTAATAGGGAAGAAAATAAAAAGATAAAATAAACAATGCAGTAAACTAAACCAACACTGACAGAGTCAGAGCCCAACCTGACACCCTGTGGGTCAGGGTGTTGGCAGCAGTCCCATTGGAATTGTGGCTCAACCCTCCTGCAGTGTCAGGGGTGGTTCTGCTGGAGCAGGGATCCTGGAGAAAGGTGCAGTCTCTTCCTCTGAAGATCCAGTGGGAGAGGCAGCTGCTGTTCCTCTGGGGAATCCAGTGCAGAAGCTGTGCTGGTGTTCCAGAATCTCCAGATTATATCCAGGTAGGAATGTTTGGCTCCTCCCTCTGGGCTCACATCTCCCAATGGGATGCTGTGGTTCTTATCAGCCATGCAGGGACATTCAATGGCTGTTATCAGCAGATGTCTCCTCCTGATGGAGGAGTGTTTGTGATCACTGAGAGAGAGAGATAAGGCAAACTGCCCACTTGACAAAAGATAATCTGCCATAGAGATGGTGACAGAATCCATCTTGCCTTGCAGTCTGAAACAGGAAGGATGAAAGTTTGACAAGAAAGTCTCACAGATAGGGATGCTTGGCAGAAAGATTCTTGAATGTA
>JAHXMQ010012338.1:24395652-24405946 GCA_020466415.1 Ammodramus savannarum pratensis | reverse complement strand
GCAGGGTTGGTGGAGAAGGAGGGGCAGGAGGAGCTCAGGGTGCTGGAGCTGAGATTCCTCTACAGGCCATGGTGACCACCATGGTGAAGGAGCTGAGCCCCTGCAGCTTTGCATCTCATCCTCCCATGATTTTAAGACTCAAGGCATGGGGAACAACCTGTCCTACATGGACTGATAACAACTCAAATAAAAACAACTTCTTGGATTGTCCTCAACTACCTTGAATTTAATACCATGTCTCATAATCTCTTGGTTTATCACTGATCATTTTTTTATCATCTGTATGTGTTACATAAGCTGAAACAACAGCAGGTGCTTCTTCTCCATTTCAATAATAGATGCAATTTCTGTTGAATAAATAGTGCACTTTAGGAAAGCAATGTGTACCAAAGCATCTCCATGACCCCCTCTGGGATTGCTCCAGCAGTTCCATTTCCTGATATTGATCCAGGTGCTGGATGCAGCTCTGCAGGTGGGGGCTGATGGAATCACAGAATCATTTAGGCTGCAAAAGCCCTTGGAGATCCATCCCAACTATTCCCAGCACTGCCAGATCCAGGTCCCTCCAAACCCACATGGATTTGAAATCCCTCCAGGAATGGCGACCCCACCCCTGCCCTGGGCTGGAAAACCCTTTCCAGGCATGGATTGTTCCCAGTTCCTTTGCCTGGCACAGCTGGAGGCCTCTCCCTCTCAGGCCATCCCTCATTCCCTGGGAGCAGAGCCCGATCCCAGCTGGCTCCAACCTTTCTGGGTTCCCACAGGGGCTGGGGCTGAGCAGTCGCTGCTCCCAGGGCACTCCCTGGGACTGAAGTGCAAAATCCATCAATGGCTCAGAGAGAGGAGAAAGGAAATCCAGAGACTCTGCTCTTGGGCATCACAAATTTTATTGGAAAACAGAAATTATTTGCTAATTTTTCTTATTTTCTAAATTTTAGCTGTATTTATGGAATTCTAAATCATTCTTCATATTCCTGTTATTCTCAGTATTCTGTCCTTCTTTTCTTCTACAAATTTTCACGTTCTACTTATCATTATTCCTCTTCTCCTATGGGTTATACAATTCTTATTCTTATTTCTCTTCTTCTGTGGATTCTAAAATTATTATTCTTACTACTATCCTTCTTCTATGGCTTTTTAAATTCTTGTTCCTCTCCTATGGATTTTAAAATTCTTACTTCTATTCCTCTTCTTCTTCTATGTAGTGCTAAATTCTTATTCCTATCTCTACTCTTATTCTTCTATGTTTCTTTAAATTCTTCTTCTTCCTCTTCATTGTCTTTGTCACCATCATCACCTTCTTCTTCTACATCTTCATTGTCTTTGTTGACTTCTTTGTCTTCATCATCTTCATCTTTGTCTTTGCCTTCATTGACTTTGTCTTCTTCATCTTCATCATCCCTCTGTCAGGGGGCAGGTGAGGCACAGAGCATCTCTGTGCGTGCATTAGAAAAGACAGCAAAGGTCTGGGAAAGCTGTGGCAAGGTCTGATTTCAGTGGGGCAGATATGAAATGAGATTTTGAGTCAGTTTCTTGGGATTGGAAGCCTTGTGGTCGTGGTTGATTTCAGCACATCTTGCTTGCCCAGAGGGTGGTTCCATCATCTCAAATTTCAGGGATCTGAAGGGAATTAGTCTGGTACCAGGCAGGACAAGGTAAAGAGGCAAGACCAACTTCATGAATTAAATGATTGAGCTTCACCTGGGATTGGATTAGCCATGGCTCCAGGTCATAAATGTGTAAAGATGACTTGCTATGATGTAGCAAAACACTCAGAATCCAGCTCAAAGAAACTGGTGCTGAATTTGCACACTTGCCTCTCAGCAAGTTAAATTCTTCAGGTTTCTGAGGGCTGGTGAAGGTGTAGGAACAGTCTTTTCTCATTCTTGTTCCAGTGGACTCTTTCCATGTTCTAGAACTGAGCCAGTGATTTGTTATCCCCCCTGGCATGCTTAGGGCATCAAAGCATTCCAAATGATGGAGACAAATGTGGACAGTCAATTACAGCTCTTGTCAAACCATGGAGATCACACAGTGCTCTGCTGGTTTATCTGAGAACCTGATGAAAATACAGTCTGTTGGTCAGAATTCCTCTCATTTTAGGAATCCAAGCTTAAAAATGACTGTGTTTCTGGATGGTAACAATGGTATTGCCAAAAATAATCCAGGTTTGTGGCTGAACGCTGACTTGGCATGGTGGCTTTCTTTTCCCAAAAGGAACTCAGGATCCTGGGCTGGATTAGGTCTGGAAGAGAAATGAGTTTTGAAGTCTCAGCTGCAGGTTAGGATGGGAGCCTCCAGACAGAGCTGAGGGGCTGGTGCAGGCAAAAAGGGATTTCAGGGATTTCAGGGATTTCAGGTGCCCAAAGGAAGAATGTGACATAAGACCAGACCAGGACCTGCTGGGTCTGTGCTCATGGACTGACTTGCCCTGGCTCATGGGTGGTGGGTCACAAACATCACAGAGAGAGGGTGACCAGCCACTGCAAGAGGGATCTGTGGTAGGAATCAGCCAGGTTAGACACTCCTGAGCTGCTTTTGGGTGCTGGGAGTAAAACAAGGGGTGAGTATCACTTTCACCACCAGTACAAGGAGAGGAACTTGTCACAGGCTTTCCTCTGACCTACCACATCACAGACTGCTAAATGCCACCCAGCTGAGGGCTGGAGACTGTAAATATTTTCCCCAAATGTGATGTGGTTTTCCCTACTTCTTCCTGCCTGCCTGACAGAGCAACCTGCCACAGCTCATCAGCATTGTGGAGAAGAAGGTGATGCGCCATCGAGGTAAAGGAGATTTATTTATTAAAGATTTTAGCACTAAAGAGCTGATATCAATCCAGAGCCATGGCAGGGGGGTCAGGTGGCTGCCCCATCATTTCTTGCTGCATCAGAGGCATCGAAGCACTGGCTCCTTGTGAGTGAACACTGGGAACATGCAATAGTAGGTACTGTATGCTAACTAAAAACCTCATGTGTTATTCCTGGCTTTTACACACCTGGTTTGCCATGGATAAAGCTATAGGATATTTATTACAGCAGACCATGACTGCTTTGTAATCTGAATATGCTGCATTCACACCAGTGACTCGAACAAAGTGTTTCTTCATTCCTCCGGCCATTAATGGTTTTCTCATAAGAAACCATGAAGTCAGTTTTGTTGTGTTTGTCAGCTGGGCTTTTGACTGCGTGTATTTTGTTCCACAAAGGGGTTATTCAAAGCCTCCCCTCCAGTTTTTAATTAATTGCAGACCTGGTGGAAGGCGAGCCCAGTGGGGCTGGAGAGGTTCCCGTCTGGTTTCCATTTCGCCCGCGGGCTGTGTGTGGAACCACGGCTGGCTCCTGGGCTGCTCGGCCCTCAGAGGGCTGGGATTGACAGGCACTGCTCATTTATTTATATATTTGTTTGTTCATTTGCTTTGATCAGCCTCCAGCCTGCACCCACGGTGCTCACTGGGGGCAGAAAGTAGCTTTGTGCTGGTAAAGGGGATGAAGATCCCGCACATCCCCACTGCTTCCACGCTATCTCCTTTGGGCAAAGCCTTTGTGCCTCACTTGGAGACAACTCACCATTCATAGCACTCAAATCCTGTGCTTTTTAGCTGTGCCTGCTTTCAGCTCTTGGTGTGTTCCAGGATTTTGCCTCTGCCAAGGTCTCCTAGCACTCCAAGCGAGGGGATTCACGGCGCTTTCAAAATGCCACCGTGTGTTTTACTACAGCTGGGAAAGTCAGACGTGGAACTCTAACATTCCCTGTGAAAAAAAACCCAAACCCCATCCTTAATAAATGTGCCTAGTGTCTGAGTACCCTGGCTGCCTTCAGCTCCTCGGAGCCTCTACCTACCCTTTGAATTTATGCATTTCATCTGCCTGCTGTAAATATACCCAAAGCCTGGAGAATGCTTCTGTTTCCCCAGGGGGATATTTCCTATTGAGCTTGGCTGTGCCGAGCTCTCTTTGGCAGATGAGTTATGAAGAGCAGACTCATAAAAGCAGGAGGCTCTTCCAAGCATTGCACAAGGGTTGGGATGAAAGGTGGGTCACGCTACCCTAGTGAAAAACACACCTTACTGCAGAGCAGGATAGAAAAAATCCAAAAATCCAAAGAAGAGATCCATGGAAATACCATCTGCCCTGCTGGGTTGTACTTGTGATGCCTTTCTGGGCTACCTAAAAATAGAGGCCAGACTAATATAAATATATATTATAAAACATATACAAATATATTTTATAATATAAAAATTATATAAATATAATTTTAAAAATATATATATTCCCTTATCTATATAAGGGAATTTATATAAGTGAATATATATATATAAAAAAATAAGGGATATATATATATATATATATATATATATATATATATATATATCTGTATATATCCCTTATTTATATATATTTTATACAAATATAAATAATATTTTATATAAAAACTTATATAAACAAGGGAATGATATATAGTATATATATATTATTCCCAAATATATATATATTTATATGTAATGTATATATTTGTATATAGTATATACTTATATTATATTATATTATATTATATTATATTATATATATTTAGATAGAATATTTTTACATATACATAGAATATATATTTATATATATAGTATATATAAATATAAATAAGGGAATAAGAAGTGGTTCTACTTATTGAAGGGCCTTCAGGAACACACAAAGCCCCCCAGGGGCTACACCCAAAATGGATGATGGGTCAGGGGTTTTCACATTTCTATAAATTTGGTCCATTTGCATATTGGTGGTGAATCTTCCAATTACAGCTTCAGGTAATGAAGTAATTTACCCCAAGGTTGCTTCCCCAAACTCACTTTTGTTTCCATCTCTCAGGGTCTGAGGCAGTGAGGTGTCCTTAATTCCCAGCCTGGAGAGGAATTGTGTTGTCTGACCAAACTGGGAAAGCAGCAGCTCACACTGTATATGGAGTTTAGAGTTATAAACTAGAGAATTTCAGTATGAAAAATACATGAAAAATAGAAAAGCTAAAATCCTAAGGCATCACTTGTGGGGAGAGCAATATATGGAGATCCACACTCTGCAAAACCAGGTGGGAAATGCAGCTCCCATGGATAAAAAGGCCTCGTGCTCTGCTGGGTTCCAGGCTAAGAAACAAGGGGAAACGTGCTTTCTGCTTCAAGCAGCTTTCAGTGTAGTAAATTAAAAGTCAGACATAAAAAAATGCCTCAGGAAATGCCAGGGATGGTCCTGGCATGGCACAGCACAACAGTTTGGTATTTGGCATTCTGGTGCCTCCTGCACAGACAGACAGGAGGATTTCTGAGCATTGATGCAGCATTTCTGATGTGTAAAAAGGATGAAATGATAAAAAGGACAAAAATTATCCCAGCAGGTGAGGGGACAGCAGAGACATGGAATAGAGCTGGATTTATCCAGTGCTAAATTCAGTAATGTTGTGGCAGGGCATTCCAGGGTGAAACACTTATTTCAGCACCTTCTTCTCCCTACAGGGGAGAAAGATATGGGAAAATTTACACAGGACATGGGAAAATTGCCCATGCTGGGTTGGTTTCACAGCCTCCCATCTCACCCAGTGGGCACAGGGCTCTGGCACCAGTTACCCCAAGCCAGTGAAAAGTGTAAAAAAGCTGTATTATCCTGACCTAAAAGGATCAGCTCCTTCTGTGGGCAGACAAGCAGGAGATTATTCCTGCCACGTGGCTGGGGAAGCTGAGAGGATTTTGGAGAGCTGTGCCTGCACATTCCTGCTGAGCATGAATCTAACACAGCAACACAGGAGTGAGGAAAGGATGCTCAGCAGTGCACTGGTGTGTCAGGTGGAGTTCAGCAAGCTGAGCAGAAAAGTACTGCTGCAAAAAAACTGATGCCATGTGTCAAAAAAGCATTTCTGTGACCAGGACCTGCAAGAGAGCTCAGTCTACTTGGGCATGGTCTGGGAGTATTTTTATGCACATCTCTCATTGGCATCCTGACTGCTCTGAGTGAAAATTCAGTGTTGTCACTCATGGAAAACCTCTTTGTGTCAATAGTCCCTGCTGTTTGCTGGTGTTGATTCTGGAAGGAATGGTTCCTGGAGAGGGTGGTTATTTCACCCTCTGTAGCTCCTTTTTGTTCTCTTTTTGCTCCAAGATAAGAAAATAATGATTTCCTACTTCAGCAGTTCAGAGCTCTCTTGGTTTGGTTGCTGTGGCTCAGTGATATTTTCTCTTCTACCCCAGGTGTGCTGCTGGAGGAATTTTGGTCCCCATCATGCTGATGCTGCACAAAAGCTGCTCCTTGATTTGGCTTTTTAGGTGAAAGGGGTTTCCAAGAAAAATGGGCTTTCCATACATTGTCTGCTTAAATTAATTAGCAGCTCTAATCAACTATTAAGCCAGCAACAGCTCAAACACCTGTTATCATAACCTGGTGAAAAATAAAGAATATTTAAACTAAAATTAATCTAAAAAGTTAAGGGATAAAGTCCTTCAGTACAAAAGAAAAGTGAGGTCCTAGGAAACCAAAGCACAAAGAAGAGGTAGCAAAAAATGGGAAAAACAAGCAGGAAAATTTAGTTTTCAGCAGAGGAGTGCAGTTTGCCTTCTGTACATGATGCAGAAAAATATGGAATATCCAAATGAAATCACTAAGTCCAGAGGGAAAAAGAAGCCTCCAGTCTGCTCCTTTTCCAGAAGTTTTCCTGGAGTTCAGGGTTCCAAATGATTTTGGGATCTGAGGTTTTGGGGATCACGTAGACATAAAAATTCTGCCTTGGTCAGCCCTGTGGGTGTGCAGACATGGTGACCAGGATGCACAAAAGTAAATCCTCTGTGTGCTGGAATGGTTGGTTCTATATTAAGGCTTTTGCTGTCATAAAAATGTTGTAACAACAACAGCAATAACATCCCATCAGCTAAAGCTGACCACAATTATTAGGCAAAATATTTATGTGACTATCTAGTTTTAAAAAAACCCCTCATGTCTCACATTCTCAGCATCAATTTTTGGGATGTGCTGTGAAGGAGTTGTGGCAGGTGAGTTGCAAGGCAGAGCAGCTCAAGGGTTTGATGTGAGAGACGTGAAAAAGGAGAAGAAAGGATGGAATGATGCTTTTTAGTGAAATAAAAGACACCTTTACCATTCCAAGTCTTTAGAAACCTTACCTCCTATTTTTAGGAGCTTATTGTTGGAATTTTGGAGAAAAAAATACTGAGAATTTGAGACTTTCTGTGCTGCCAGGCACTGACCCCCAAGAGAACACTGCATTGACCTGAGGCCCTGGAGAAGGCTCCAAAATGGAATGACAGAACTGGGATTGTGGGGGTGGAGTTTGGATAGAAGTGTGTGATCTCACAGGGTGGGAAACTCAGAGTTTGAGAGTTTAGAATACAGGAATAGATAGAAAGCAAGATAGAGGTTTTAGGGTGAAGGCTGCTCCTCCTCCTTCTTCTTCTTCTTCTTCTTCTTCTTCTTCTTCTTCTTCTTCTTCTTCTTCTTCTTCTTCTTCTTCTTCTTTCTTCTTCTTGTTCTTCTTTCTTCTTCTTCTTCTTTTCTTCTTCTTTTTCTTCTTCTGCTTCTTCTTTTTCCTTCTTCTTCTTTCTCCTTCTTCTTCACCTCCTCCTTCACTTTCTTCTCCATAGGTTTGGGTGGTTTTGTGTCATTGGATAAAAAAGTCCCCATTGTGGGCACGGGTGGTTGGTTGTTGGGTTAAAAGTAAAAATAATTGAGGTGTCATTTCTTAATTGGACAGTTTATCCTTAAAAAGCCTTGGAGAGAGAGATGCACAGCTCCATATTATAGTTTATTAGAGTGAAGTGCTGTGGAACTCACAGTTTGTGGGACTATAATATAGATAAAAACTAATAAACATCTAAGTCCAATCAAAAAAATACCATCTCACACATTTAATGCCAACTCTAACAAAAAAGAAGTTAAAACTCCACAGCTTATTCCATTTTTTATTGGGGGTATCTGTACTGAATCAGAAAGACTCAGTCATGGAGGGGTTCTCTCCATCTCTCACTCTGCTGGGCTGGAGTTGTTGGGACATAATTAACACTGAAACCACATTTCTCATCAGTTTTACCCCTTATTGGTAACAACCTTGAACAGTTATTACCACACTTCCACATAAAAAGAAATATTTTGAGAGGTATTTAATCAGGCTTGGGGCACTGCTCTAATCAGAACTGTTTGGCCTCTGTTTGCAGAGACAGAGAGAAGAGCTGCAGCTTATAAATTCTTCTGAAAATCAGGTGAAGTTTCTCCCAAGCAGGGCAAAGAAATGGCTCAAGCCACTTTGAGGCTCCAGCCTCAAAAAGATTGCCTGAGGAGAAGAAAATAACTCCAGAATATAAAAATATAAATATAAAACGACCTTAAAGTAGATGTTGAAGTGATAATATTTCAAAATGGATAAAAAGCCCATGTCCTGTCAAGTTCCAATAGCTATGGGCTAAGCTTTTACTGCAGACCACAACACCCAGCACACAGCTACAAGAAATTCTTCCAAAATACACAGAAAGTGGTGAATTTCAGTTCCACAGAAGGAAAAAGCCCAGCTAGAAAACACATAAAGCAGAATAGTCACTAGTAAATAGGATATACCAGTGTATAAAAAACAATTAACCCAAAATTCTGTGATTATGACTGGTGGACATTTGCTCAAGGTAGTAAAAGAGAGAACAGAATTATGCCTTCAGATGTGAATTTTAGACCACAGAGGCACTGAGTGTCCAGCTGGAGGAAGGAAAATAATGATGGAGCTGAGATGCAGAGGGAAATTCCAGCCTCATCCATCTGCTGCTGTGCTCAGAGCAGGATTTGGCCTCGTCCAGTGCCTGAGAGGTGTCACCACAGGCTGGACCCCAAGCCTGAGTGATGCTTTCCTTGCCAAGCTGAGTTAACATCTCCTCCTTTCAGACAGATTTAGTCATGTTCCCAGGAACTGAGACAGCTCTGAGAGCCTGCAGGAGGTTTCTGTACCAGCCCTACCCTTGAACTGTGTGGAAATGAACCAGGACTTTCTCAGAAGCTGGTGGGACATGGAGAACACTCAGCTGCTCACACAGAGATTTTCATAAAGACAGAGCAGTCACAGAGTTCCCTTTTTGGCTGTACTGATTTTTTTTAGGAGTATTTCTGTGTAAACTCTCAGTTTGTCATGTCAGACTTGTTCCCCTACCAGCAGCTTTTGTGGTGGTGTCACCTGCAGAATTGTGCAGCACACCTGGTAGAATCCAGCAGAGGGGATAAATCTGGTTAAGAAAATAAAGAAATTTCGTTTGCAAACAAGTCCCTTGGAAAGGAGAAATGATGGGTTGGAAAAAAAGCCTCAAAGCATCAGCAGGACTTTAGGAAAATACGTATTTCAAAGTTTGCCAGAGTGTGGCAGTGGTCCTTTAGCAAAGGGAAACACAGTTAAGTTTCAGGCTTCACTGAGGAGTTCAGCTTGGAAAAGGACCCAGACAACACCTCACAGGGCACACTCAGCATTCAAAACAATTTTTGAGACAGCAATTAAATAAAAACATCTTTAAACCCCCAAAATCTCTGCAAGATCTACAGTAGCTTGACCCGAGGTGTGACAGAAATGAATTGCTAATAAAACCTTCCAAGGAGGAGCAGTTTAAAGGATGCCTTTGACACTTTCCACAATAAAAAAACAGTTTTCCTAAGCACCTCATATATCCCCCAGGCTGCTTTGGATGTGCTGCTGCTGAGTGACTCCTCAGTCATTAATGCATTACAAACCCTCCCTGCCCACTGCCAAATAATTAACAACTCAGTGCCTTCCCAGGACAATCCCCTCCTTTGAGAGATGCCCTGGAATGCACCACGTTGGGCAATGGGCAGAGCTGGGAGCCCCAAGGGTTGGGAACCTCCCTGCCTTTGGGAGCTGGGGGAATTCCGTGGAATATCTGCCTGTACTCACCTCCAGCTCAGCTGCAGGGGCACTGCTTGGGCACTGCTCTGAAACTGGGGGACAAACACAAGGATGAGATCCATCCAAGCTGAGTTTGAAGCTGTGGCCTTGGAAATTCTCGGGTTTCTGTGGTTGGAATGGTTCCTGAGGTATTAGAAATCATTTTTCCCAGCTCCGTGACCGAAGAAGAAGTTGAGATTCATCAGTTCTGCTTTTCAAGGTTGTTTATTTTCTCTTATCTATGACATTCTTTCTCTGATCCACTGGGGTCTGTCCTGCAGGTTGGGTTGTGGCACAGCCACTGCCCTTGGGGTGGTGTTAACTTTTTATACTAAAAACCACGTGTAATTTATTTACAATAATTTTCCAATACCTATCACCT
>JAHXMQ010012338.1:24371342-24388943 GCA_020466415.1 Ammodramus savannarum pratensis | reverse complement strand
AAAAAATCCTTACTGCAGCCAGAAACTAAAATACCACTCTGTCCACAAAGGCAGGATTGAGTCTGTTTGCCTTGAGGTAGGTGTGTAACAGAGGCACCCTGGATCACACCACCCTCCCTCCTGGTCTCTCTCTTGACTATATAGGGAATTTGGTCAACTAATTTTGGCCTTGAATCACACCCACAGCAGATGACTAATGCTGCCCTAAACAGAGATTTCTACTATAAACCCTCACTGAATGGGCCTGGTGCCTTTCTCTCGGCATATGAGGGGCTGGCACTGCCCAGAGCTGTGACCTTGGCCAGGCCAGTGTCCCCTCCCTGCCATCCCTGCCACTGCAGGGGAAATAAGGAAAGCTCTGCTGGCCTGGCACAGCACACTGTAATGCCAACCACTTCTCTCCATGGATTATTTACTGCTCCCCTCCCTGCCCAGTGGATTCCCAGGTGGATGGGGCCTGTGGGGGCTGGCTGGGGTGTGCTCCTGGGGCTTTTTGGGAAAGCAAATGGGGCAGAGCAGGAGCTTCATCCATCCAGCTGGAGAGACTGGAAAGAGGGAGGGGAAGGGCTCCCCCCAGCTTGTGGACTGTTGCAGACATCTTTTATAAAAAATCTTTTCTTTAAGATTTTTCCTTTTGAGAAGCTGAGAGGCTTCAGGAACAAAATGTAAACATTGATTATCTGCTGCTGTGGAATGCAACAAGTAGATCTTTGATTAGCCCATGTTAGATGTTTGTAATTAATGGCCAATCACAGTGAGCTGGCTCAGACAGAGAGCCAAGCCACAAACCTTTGTTATCATTCTTTGTTTTTCTACTCTTAGCCAGCCTTCTGATGAAATCCTTTCTTCTATTCTTTTAGTATAGTTTTAATATAATATATATCATAAAATAATAAATCAAGCCTTCAGAAACATGGAGTCAGATCCTCGTCTCTTCCCTCATCCTAAGACCCCTGTGAACACCATCACAGTGGACAGTGCCACCTTAGCTAGGTTTTACCCCAGGTTCAACATCCACCTCATACTTCCCTTTTTTTCTTTTTTTTTTTTTTTTTTTCTTTTTTTTTTTTTTAATTCAGATCTTTTATTTATTTGCCCATTTTTCCATGAATAGCTTCATGCTTGTCAGGTCTCAGCCTTGGTAGGGGGAGGATGGACAGAGCCCTGCCTGAGCACCCACCACAACAATTCCCAGAGAGGAACCAGGTGGGAAAAGGGATCAAGGATGGGCAGCACAGCCTCAGTGCCCCATCAGCGCTGAGCTTGCCCAGGGGGCAGAATCTGAAGTTCAGCAAAGATCCCTGAGCAGCCAAGGGTGTCTCCCAGTCACTTCTGGCCCATTTCTCCAGTTAATCTCTTTTCCAGCAATGTTGTCGCACCTCCCCATTCCCCTTTCTCCCAGCCACCTGAGTTTTCCAGCTCTTTGTGGTGAGGATGTAATTATTTAAATTGCTCTCCACAGTTACAGGCAGGCTGTAAAAGCAAGAGCTTGAACCAGTGCCCCAGCCTAGATAATGTCAGCACAGGTACATTTGATACCTGTGGCATAGATATGCAGTCAAATTTCTGCTGATCCACCAGAATTCCTGAAAAACTTTCTGGTGCACTTGGGTGTATTATCCCCTGCTTGGTTTTTATGGGCAGGGCTACAGCCATGTGTCTAAACCCTGTGTCTGACACCTGGGTGGGAGCTACAGGAGAGTGACATGAGCAGAAGTGGGATTGCTACTCATTAAAAAAAAATTAAAAGTCCCTTGAGCATGCATTGAAACCAAGCTTTTGAATTGGAAATGAGTGAAGACAAAAAATACCTAGAAAACCATGGAAGTGTGGCCTGTTCAGAGCTTCCAGCTGTAAAGTGCTTGGAATTCTGAGCCTGGCTTTAGGGAAACTTTGGGCACACCTTGTGCCAGCTGGGCTCTGCTCACCTGTGCCAGGGGGGTTGGCAGGAATGGTAGCTCAGGTCTCTTGCCAGCTTGTATAAAATGCTATTCTCAACAGAAAAACAATGAAATTGTTCTTTTTTCCTGCCTGGGAGCCATTAGGGAAAGTCAGAGCAGTCCTTTTACAGCCAGGCTTCCCTTTGATGGCCACCTTCCTTATCAGCACAGCTTTGCCAAGCTGGAGACAGGCTTTGGTGTTTGAGATCACAGAGCTCAGAAATGACTGCAAGTGTGTAAGAAGAGCTGGGGACAGCAACTGCAGCTTTATCCTTTCCTGGAGTCAGCTGGCACTTTATCCTTAGGCAGTGTCAATTAAAAATTCAAACGGGCAGGCAACTCAACGTGCAAAACCCCATTTATTCTGTGACAGAGCAAGCAAAGAGCTGGATTTTGGGGTGAGATCCACTTAAGGCTGGACCCACTTTGGGGCTAGATCCATTTAAGGATGGATCCTCTTTGGGGCTAGATCCACTTGAGGCTGGATCCTCTTTGGGGCTAGATCCACTTGAGGGTTGGAAGAACACAGGACTGGAGATGGGGAGGTTGTAAATTCCCCCTCCTGCCCCTCAAACCACCCAAGAGCTCTGCAGAGTCCTCTCCCCCTTTTCACACTCTGTTTGTAGAGCTGAGCTCCAGCATTCCCAGCCCAGCCAGCAGAGGAGGTCCAGGCTGCTCTCAAAGTTGGCTGTTTCCACACCATGGCTTGTGAAAAATCAGCCCTAACCCAAAGTCACTGGCAGGAAACATTCCTTACTCATGCTCTACTCAAAAGTTACTCTGCAGCCAAGCTGAGGGAGAGCAAACAGCACTGCCAGCAGCAGGGATGGGCTGCAGGTGTGAGGCTCTGTGGGTTATGAGCAAACACTGTGCTCTCATAAAGGGAAAGGAGGCTCAGGAGCTTCCAGGCTCAGCCCTGTGGTCCCAGACAAGCTGCTTTCACTTTGTTTCAGGCTTTCCCACCCAAGAAAAGAGAATAATATTTGCTCACCTCCCTGGCTGGGCTGTTGGGAGATGGCAATGAATGTCTGCACAGAGCTGCAAACATAGAAGGTGCTAGAAAAATGTGGAGCCTCCAGGTTCCCAGCAGCACGTTTGAACGTTGCAGGAAAGGGAAATAGGGTGCTCAGACACTTGTGGGGTGAGCACGACAGGTTTATTGCAGGCAGGAATGTTTAAACTCACAAACACAGGGGGGTTTATGAGGAGGTGATGGACTGTAGGCACTCCATAAAGCACAGCCCTGCTGACCAGTGGCACTGAGGCACAGCTGGATGGGTGATCTGAGCAGGCTGTCACATCTGTCACCCTGCCAGGGGGCTGGGCAGGGCTGAGGGAGTGTGGAGAGGAGGCTGATGTGTCCGAGGAGTCACCTCTGAGCAGAGGAGTGGGTGCCACAAGTCCTTGGCTGCAGACACTCATTATCAGGGATGTGTGAGAGGTGTCTGTGCTGCTGCAGGGCTGCTGAGGGCTGCAAGTGCCACCACTCCAGAGCTGGCACTGCTCCTGGGGACACACTGCTCCTGTGCTGAGCCCCCTGAGGGTGCCCTCATCACTCTGCACAGCTCCTGAAAGGTGCCTGTGCTCAGCTGGGGCTGGGCTCCTTCTCCAGCAGCACTGACACAACCAGAGCACACAGCCTCGAGCTGCACCAAGGGAAACACAGGTTGGAATATTAAGAAAATTAGGAAAAGAAGTTTTTCACTGAAATGGTGATAAAGTCCTGGAATGGCTGCCCAGGGAGGTGCTGGAGTCCCCATCCCTGATGTGTTTATCAAAGCCTGGATGTGGCACTGGGTGCCAGGGTTCAGTTGGGCTGTTGGGGCTGGGTTGGACTTGATGATCTTGGAGGTCTCTTCCAACCTGGTCATTCTGGGGTTCTGTGAGGAAGGAGACAAGGAGCCATTCCCTGCTCTGCTTTCCTGGCTCTGCAGGGTCACTGTCCCAGCACACTCAGCCTAAGGCTGCACAGTTTGGTCCAGGCTGTTTCCCAGGGTATGTACCCAGCTGGACATGGCCATGTGCAGGTTCTTCCACGAATTCTGACAGGGATTTAATGGGTGGTGTGATAGATGAGTAATGCCATGATTGACTCTCACAATTAATGGACAAATATCATGTATATAGGTTAAGAAAAGTTTTATAAATTTATAGTGATGTTTTACCCCCTCACGTGGTTATCGAGGGCCAGCTGGAGTTGGGACATCTGGAAGAGCTGGCTTGTGACTGTGGTGACATCTGACCTCCAGTCAGGATTTGAGGAGGAGATCTCCACCACTGGACAGCGAGGAAGGAGTTGATGGACAAAATTTTGGGAGGAATTAAAGAGTTAAAACAGGGAATAAACCTCCATTAGCTCTAATCACAGTTCTGCTGTCTCTGAGGCCTGCCTTTTGCAGCTTTCCCAAAACCCTCTGACATTATGGATTCCCACACTGAGCACATAGCAGGGAAAATCTTTTGCTCCCAGCGCCGTAACCTTTTTTCTTTATTCAGTCTTCTGTTTTATTTTTGATAAGGTTTAATAAACCTCCCTAAACTATGAAAAGTGAGTAGCTATTTCTCACAGTGGCACTCCTGGCAAGGGGCAGCCCAAACTTGTCCCCAGGCATCACAGCTTTCCTAAAAGGGCAGAAAATGCTTTGAGGGAGGGGGAGATGTGCTGATGCCTCACTGCCCTGGAAGGCACTGGTCAGGCACTCAGAGGGACAGGGAGACAGCCAGGCCTGGGGCTGGCACAGAGCCACCTCCCTGGGCTCAGGGGCCTGCAGGACACTGCTCCCCAGCAGGGCCTGGCAGCCAGAGCCTCCCCATGGCAACTGAGACAAACAAACCTGCAGTGATGACTGAAGGGGAAGGGAACAGCCACACTATTTTTACATTTCCGAACCACGCAGCAGCAGCAGCAGCAGTTACTTTTATTTTTTCCTTTTCCGTGCTGAGTGGTCACGGTGGTGTGCTGGGTGATATCCCCCCTCCTTCCCCTGCTTGCTCTGAGCTGAAGTCTCAGCTCTTTGTCTGAGAAGTTTCACGTCTGTGGGTCTCTAGCTCATACACAGTGTTTGTTTCCTGACATTAATTCATAGTATGATGTGCACGTCACAGACATCTTTTATGAAAAATCCTTTCCTTAGGGTTTTTCCTCCTGAGAAGCTGAGAGGCCTCAGGAACAAAATGAAGACAATGATTATCTGCTGCTGTGGAATGCAACAGGTGCATCTGTGATTGGTCTCATGGGGTTGTTTCTAATTAATGGCCAATCACAGTCAACTGGCTCAGACTGTCTGTCTGAGACAAGTTTTTATCATTCTTTCTTTTTCTATTCTTAGCTAGCCTTTGGATGAAATCCTTTCTTCTATTCTTTTTGTATAGTTTTAATATAATATATATCATAAAATAATAAATCAAGCCTTCTGAAACATGGAGTCGGATCCTCATCTCTTCCCTCATCCTGGGACCCCTGTGAACATCATCACATGTGCACACCCAAACACCTCCCTGGCAGAGCTGGGACCTGCATGCAGTGAGTGTCACAACCTTTCTGGGTTGTGACATCCCTCCAAGGGTTGGGGACAGCTTGCCAGCCTGCAGGAGATCCAAGTGGCTCCAGGTGCCACCTCGGATGTTTCTGCTCCTTGGAGGCTTCTCCCAATGGCCAAGCTTGGGCAGTGGGGGTGCAGGGGAGAAAACCAAAAAAGTTAGTTTTCTTTCTCTTGGCACCTTATAAATTGCAAAACCAAAAATATTTTGCTCTTTTTTTTTTTTGTTTTAATCATGCTTGCTTCTTTCTTGCTTTGTCAACTAATAGAATCAGCCCCTTTTTCAATGAGTTAATTTAACTTTTTATCTCTTGGACTTTTTCTTTCTTGCTTTGTCAACTGAAAGAATCAGCCCCCTTTTCAATGAGTTAATTTAACTTTTTATCCCTTAGACTTTTTTTTTTTTTTTTTTTTAACACAACGGCTACAGCCTTGGGTCATTTTCAACTATTTTCAACTACTGTATTTCTTTGATGAGTTGATTGATATTTATGCCTGATATTTAGACTTTTCTTATTTGTTGACACTATTATTATTTAAATATGCCTATTTAAAAAATTAAATATGCCGATTAATTAAATATGTCTATATTAAAAAAAATCAGCAATTGCCTTTTTTGGTAGCAGCCAAAGTCAAATTTCTCACATTGAAAAAGGCTGGAATAACGATGGGTAAAAGTGACTTCTTAATTCCCTAAAAATATTATTTACAATTACTTTGCTCTCATTTTACTCAGCTTGGGTCCTCAAAGGCATTGAGGTGCCCAGTTCCTGCTGGAAGGCACCAAAATCCCTGGGGGGACCATTTTACATCTTAGCTGGGTAGGAAATCTCTCCACACAATTCCTGAAGGGGTGGGAATGTTCCCTTTGGGAAGTGGAGACCCTCTGCAGCTCTTCATGAAGTGTGGGAAGGGATGGGAACAGGGATGGGAACAGGGATGAGAAGGATGAGAAGGGATGGGAGAAGGGATGGGAACAGGGATGAGAACAGGGGTGAGAAGGATGAGAAAGATGAGAAGGGATGGGAACAGCGATGAGAAGGGATGGGAACAGGGATGGGAACAAGGATGAGAAGGATGAGAATGTTCTCCTTTCAGAGCCAGCTCAGGGCAGGGGTTGGAGCAGGCTCTGGTGGCTGAGGGCTCCCAGGTGGGAGTGGATTTGACTCACCTGCCTGGGTTGTCTCCATCACCCAAGGCTCCCTTTACTGGCAGCAGGAGAAATGGGTGTGTTTTGGGCATGAGTCAACTGGCCTAATTTTGCTTTCTGTCTTAGGGCAAGGTGAATTCCTCTGGATTTCCCTCCTCCTTTCTGTTGGCTGCTAAGGGACATTAGCTCAGATCAATTGGGCTGATCAATGGCCATGCCAAGTCACTTACTGAGTGTCAGCTGCCCATGTGCCCTCCCCTAGCCCAGGCAAACATAACCTCAGTTGGCTTTGCTCATGCTGCAAGAAAGGGAGGGATCCCTCATGCTGCTGTAGGGATCCCTGAGTTGTGACAACTTATTTTTTATTTCAGTCTGAAGAGAAGACAAATCAGTGGCTCAGAAACCAAGGGCCAGCTGTGAGGGAGCAAATGCTCCCTCCTATTAATCTGATTTTTCTGTTAAAAGGTTCTTTGAGTGTTTTGGTGGGAAGAGTCTCAAGCAAATCTCAAGAGCATGGAGGGAAGTGAAGGAATTCCTTCAGAGGTAGCTGTCTTTTTCCTGCCTTCATTTACTTTTACTTTTCCACCAGATTTACCCAGCAGGCTGGAATCCATGGCCTATCCAGGATTCCTGGAGCTGCAGCTGCAGTTTATGATGGGGTGGGTTTGGCTTAGGCCCCCAGTGTGTCAGGCAGCACGCAGACAGTTCCTGTTCAATCCATCACAACAGCAGCAGCACTTGCTGGTGCTGATCACACATTTGATGTTTTCCTCCTGGAAATTCCTGGAGGATGCACTGAGCAGCCACTGGGGCCAGAGGTGAAGCCCTGAGCTGGAAAGGAGCCTTTGTGGGGTGGTGATTTATGGCCAAGTTGTGCAGCCATCACTGGGGGACACCAGAGCAGCTCCTGCCACAGTCATCTGGCAGAAATCTCTCTTCTTACTGGAAATTTGTTGTTTGAGGAGATGTTGATCAAACCAGCACTCCTGTCTGGGCTTTGAACACCCCTGGAGGCCAAGTTTCAGCATGCAGCAAGGTACATGCTAACAGGCAACTGAATGAATGAATCAAAAGGAAAATTAATGAGGTTTCAAAGGTGGAGACAAGTCAGAGCCACGTCTTTACACCTAAATGCAAATTTGGCTCAACCCCCCCCATCCCTCTGTGTTTGCCAAGGGGTTGCAGCCCTGGCTCAGGGCCTGTTGAGCAATGGGGTAAAGCACTTTGTGTTCCTGCCTGGTGGCACAGACACATCAGCTGAGGCATCCACGGCCTGGTGCTGTTTGGAGGAAGGGCTCGGTCCTGTTTGGGTGGGGATGTGTAGGAAATAAAAGAACAATAAGCTCATTCTTCTTCAAATCGGCCCTTTGTTCTCAGCTCCTTGATGTGCTGGAGGAAAGTCACTGCAAGTGCCATTGTTTTCCCAGAGTGTTTTTGAAGGGCTTCAGTGTGTTGGATTCCTCAGCTTAATTCAGCAGATTTACTTGTTTTCAGAATATTTCAGATGAAACATTCCAGGAGAAAGCCAAGACGTTAATTCTGTTTCTCTGCTTGCATTGGGGAATCACCTCTGGAAGGTTTTGAAGCCTCTTTGTTTGCATTGTAAGAGGTGTCTGAGAATGATTTGTTAATGACTTCACCCTAGAGAGTCTATAAAGAGGCTGAGGTGGTTGGATGGGGAAAATCATCCTTTTATGCCCATTACTGTTTGATTTGTAGGCCAGGCTGGGGCAGTGCCTGCACTCCCTGGCACTGTTCAGCTGACCTGCACCACTCCAGCAGGCTGTAATTCAGCAATTCCTAATTTCAGAGAAATGGAAAGGGTGGTCCTGCTGAAAAGCTCCCAGCCACGTTGATATTCTCAAAGGGAATTTTTTTCTTTTTTGGCTGTAGGTGTGCTGTACATCCGCTACACATCCTAAAGCAATTATAGGAGAAAGGAGCCATAAAAAGGGCTCTGTGCCCAAAACCTCACCTGTGTTTTCCAGCTGTGTTAGGGAAGCTAAGAAAAGCCATTTCCTCTTTCCACAAACCATCTTTCTTTGAAGGCAGCTATGTGTGGAATAAAAAGTGGGGTTTTTTTTCAGTGCTGCTGCAGAGCATTGAAGGAAAATATTAGTAAGACAGGTCTCCTTCAAAGGCCAGCTGAAGAACCCTTGAAGAAAAGTCCTTGAAGAAAGAGGGTGTGGGAGCCCTCCACCCTCTCCACACCACTTCAGGGACACTGGAAGTGCTGTTTTGCTGCCTCAAAAGCTGTCTGTGCTGAGGAACACAAAGGATGAGACAACTTTACCCCTCTGGCCATGTTCCTGTTGGTACTATCACTGCACTCCTGCTCTGCTGGCTGCTCTACCTGGGGCTAAATCCTCTTCACTTCAGAGGCAGGGAGACACAGACACATTTCAGAGGGAGAAAAGCAGCAAGGACTTGGTTGCAGCTCTGTGGAGCACTGGAAAAAGTAGGAAAAAGTGGTTTAATACTTGGGAAGTGATGGGTCCCTCTGTCTGCCTACCCACACAAGCCCTACAGCATAACATAAAACAACTTTTCTTTTTTTGTTCCCCATAAAATCAACATTATCAACAAAGTGGTAGTTGCATGTGATGTCGATGAGGAGCAGCAACAACAATAAAAAAAATATTAATTCTGAATTAAAACTTTTTTGGGAAAGCTTGGCTTTGAGCTTGGAATTGGAGTCAGGAACATGTGTGAGCTTGCTGGGAGGTGATGTAAGGCTGGTGTGAAAATACACCTGAGGTGTTCCCTGGGGACTTTGGTAACTGCTTCTGGTTCTGGGCTCTGATCTCCAGCTACAAGATCAGGGCTTGCTGCCAGGGGAGCAGGAATGGGAATGTGCTGCAAGGAGTCACTGGATTATCCATTCAAAAGCTGCCTGGAGTGCTGGAGGGTTGGCAAGGTGTGAGGAGAGGGAGCCTGGAGGCTGCTGGAGGGGTGCAGGAAAGTCTTCAGAGATGACTCAGCCCAGGATGAAAGAGAGGGAATTTTGGGGGAGGGAAGGAAAGCTGAAACTGGCTCCTTTTCAATTTTCACTAGACTCCAGAGGGGCTGGGTGGGGCTGGATGCAGAAAATAGGATAAAAAATAAAAGAGCCCTGTGCTGGACAGTGCTCAGGTGGAGATGCTGTGGCTGCTGCTCGTTCCTGATTTACCAGGAAAGTGGGAAAACATGAGCAGGAGGCATTAATCATGCCATTCCACGTAGTCCTCAAATACATTGGATTACTGGAGAATTCACTAATAGAGAGGTGGGTGATGACTTCCAAACAAAGAGCTTTTAGGGCAGGAAGTCCCAGTTGTTGAGTGATAATAATTGAGTGTAATTATTTTAAATAGAACATTTCCAAAGAATGAAAAACGGTGCAATTCTCTCCTGTTGGACAGTGCTGTAGGCATCAAAAAAAAAAAAAAAAAAAATGAATGCTGCACAAGGAAAAATGCCTTTCCTGCCAAACCTGCCAGGCCAAGACACTCAAACTTTTGTGAGGCCATGGGGAAAAATTTCTAGAAATGGTTTATATAACTATTATCACCACCTTACACCTGTAGGGCTCTGTGGAACCACAGCAATGCAACCAGACAGATGGGAAACAACTCCTGAGCCTCTTGCAGGTGACTTAGTGGTGAATGGGAAAAATCTGTTGTGCTAAAATTTGTTGTGAAAAAAGACCAAGGACAGCATGCAAAAAAAAAAAAAAAAAGTATTTGAAGTCTTTACTACTCCCAGTTCTTTCAATAGGTTTTTTTAAAGACTTTGCTGTAGTCAGATTTTTTTTTCCTTCAGTATAAGTGGTTTGGACCTGCCTTTGAAATCTCACTTTCATACTCTGTGTGCTAATTTATACTCAGAAACCTGAGTCCACACTCTGCAATCCTCTGCAGGCAGGGTAAGGCTTGCAAATGCCTCCAATTATCTTTTGAAAGCAGAGAAAAAGTTGGAGCTTCAAAGCTGCCTGTTTTATCACTTATGTTATTGATGGATAGCTCTGAGAAAGAGTCACCTAGGACAGGAGAAGGGATTAAAAAATAATTGTTGCATCACCTTATTCAGGTTTCTCCTTTCCTTTTCTAACTCATCAAAGAGTAGATGGATTACTTGACTCTGTCATCCCATAGGAACCCTTTTCCTAAATCTGGTTATCCTAGTGATTTAAACATTCCATCTAATTTACAGCCTAAATAAATGGATGGCCAGTGGGTGTCCACATGTTCTTATGGGGAAATTATCCTGGCAGCTCTTCCCAAGTGGGGAACACATATCTTATAGAATTACAGGATCACAGAATATCCTGAGCTGGAAGGGACCACAAGGAGTTGAATTCCACCCCTGGCCCTGCCCAGACCCTGGGCATCCCTGGCAGTGCTGGCCAAAGGATTTCTGGCAGCCTCAGGAGCCTGGGCAGTGCCCAGCACCCTCTGGGGAAGAACCTTTCCCTAAATCCACCCCAAACCAGTTTTTATTCTGCTCTTTTCCCAAGGCAAAGCTTTTAGCAAAAGTATCCTGGTGATGCAGCCTTTTCTCTTCTGATTATCCTGATAACTCTTCTCCACATCAATTTTATGTCCCTTGGGAGTTCAGGCTGGAAGCAAGAATTGTGTAGTGGCATTGCTTGTACCCTCCCTAGGGCATCCCTAACAGAGGCACCTCTTTGGAAGCATTTTAAGGCTGAAGTTCCTTCCTCACATCTGCATCATGTTATCATTCCTAACTGCCCTTTCCTCAGGGGGAAAAAGCTCTGTTGCTGCCAGGTGATGAATTTCTTGCTTGGAGAAAAAAAATCATTAATTCCCAAAGGCATGACCCTGCACTACTGAATTTCCTCCCTTTTCTGCTATTTTGGATCATGAGTTTTACTGTAACATGCTCTAACATTCTGAATTGAAGCTGCTTCCCAATTTTGTGACATCAGCAAATTTTATTAGCACATGCTGACGTTCTGAGCCAAGGCTATGAGGAAAATAATTGAGTCAGATCAGCCTTGGAATCAGTCTTGGAAAAGGAGCCTCTGACTCTTCTCCCAGTGCCTGAGGCCCCATCCCTTCAGTTTTGCCCATCTCAGCCTCCTCCTTCTCCAGGTAAACCCATTCCTTGCCCTGCAGCATTTTTGGAACTGAGAGAGGAAAAATTTATCACAGATCTGATCTGCAGAAAATCAGATACCAGGTTTGACAAGAACAATCTGCCCTGTGGTGAACCTGTCTTGCATCTTGCCTCATCCACCTCCTTCAGCTGCATGTTTTATTTCCTCCTTTATTGCAAGGAGGTGAGTCCAGCAGGCTCACAGCTGGACAGACGTGTATTTTTACCTGGGGAAAATTTATGTGTATATTTTGTAGTGTGTATGTGATATATATACATATATATATATATATTACATAATATACCCAATATATACCCTAAGTATATATACCCAAATTATATATTATATTATATTATATTATATTATATTATATTATATTATATTATATTATATTATATTATATTATATTATATATTTATTATATTTATTATATTTATTATATATTATATATATTATATTATATTATATTATATTATATTATATTATATTATATTATATTATATTATTACATTACATTACATTACATTACATTACATTACATTACATTACATTACATTACATTACGTAATAATTTTATGTGTATTTTTACCTGGGGAACAGCCCAGGTGTGAGCTTTGCTCTGCTCTGGGCTGTGGTCACACAGAGATCCTGCCCTGCAACTGCACAAATCTCCTTTTCCCTGCCCTCCAGGGAGAACTTCAGCTGTTTAATGCTCCATCTCCATCCCTGGCTAGATGGGTGTGCAGGGAATTCCAGTGGGAACAGAACCAGGGTTTAAGCAGTGCTTGTATCAACTGTGCTTTGCTGGTGCCTGAAACAGCACAAGCTGCATCACTTCCCCCTCACTGATGAGATCTTTGAGGAAAATTTCAGGTCAGAGATGATGTTTTTCCTTTTAAAAACAAGCATGAGATGAGTGACTGCCTGTTTTGCCCCTGAAGACACATAAAATGGAGAGCCACCACTCTTTCAGGTAGCATCCACCATGGTGTTTTATTTCTGTATCAACTGCCAAACAAGCCATCAAGTGAGGAATTTGAAGAGATTTACTTCCAGAATTATTTTAATTTAAATTTTAAAATCCCAACAAACAAACAAACAAAACCCAGCCTCCAGACTTTACTGTAGCATGATAGGTGCATGGCAGGATGTGACACAAGATTTTACATGGCAGCATCTTGTCACAACTTTAGCTGTTGAGAATTTTAGACATTTTGTGTTGATAGGCACTGTTTCTCAAGATAACACTGCATTTGACCTGAAGCCATAGAAAAGACTTCCAAAATTGAATAATAGAACTAAGATTATAAGTGTGTAGTTTGAATAGAAGTGTGTAATATCACATAATAGAAAACTTAGAGTTTAAAGCCATAGAATATAGAATATAACATATAAAAAACAATATAAAAGTTTTAAAGTAGAAGCTGGTCCCTACTTCTTCACCTTCTTCTTCATGGGTTTGGGTGGTTTTGTGTAATTGGATTACACAAAAAAAAAAAAAGTCTACATTACGAACCACGGGTAGTTGATTATTAAGTTAAAAATAATTTAAGTGTGATTTCTCAATTAGGCAGTTTATCCTTAAAAGGATTTGTAGAGAGAGAGAGATAGGGCTCCATTTTTAGTTTGTTAAAGTGCTGTAGAACTCATGCTTTGTGAGACTGTAATATAAATAAGAACTAATAAACATCTGAGTCCAAACAAGAAATACCATTTCGTACATTTAATCCCAACCCTAGGAAAAGAAAAGTTAAAACTCCACAGCATCTTTGAGCACAGCAGGAGCACAGGGTCTCCTTGCAGCACCACACCCAGCTCCAGTTCCCTCCTGGTTTTTAGTGCTGCTGCAGAGGCAGACTGAGCCTTTCCCGGATGCTCCTCCAGCCTGCAGCACACACACAAATTGCTCATTTCCTAAATTACCGGCATCTCCCGTTGCCCGGTGACAGTCCCAGGCTGTTTGTGTGCAGCAGCAGATGCAGAGCAGAGCCTAGGGCTCTGGCAGTGTCCCCATGGTGGTCCAGCAAATTCCCTGGCACACAGAGGCTGGCAGAGACCTCAGGGGGCTTTGGAGCTGTTGGGTCCTGAATTTTCCATCCCATGTCCACAGCACCACCCCGGACACATGGCATGGTTGCAGCTCTCCCTCTGAGCAAGGATTTCATCTGGATCTTCAGAGGGATGAGCAGCTCTGCTGGGAGAGCTGGGATTGTTCACCTGCACAGGAGAAGCTTTGGGCTGAGCTCAGGGTGGCCTTGCAGGGCCTGAAGGAGCCCCAGGAAAGCTGGAGAGAGACAATTGCCAGGAGATGCAGAGAGAGCACACAGGGAATGGCTTCACACTGAAAAATTACAGGTTTAGATCAGATCTTAGGAACAATTTCCTCCCTGGCAGGTTGTGCAGGCCCTGGAATAGATTTCCCAGAGCTGTGGCTGCCCCTGGATCCCTGGCAGTGCCCAAGGCCAGGTTGGACACTGGGGCTGGAGCAGCCTGGGACAGTCGGAGGTGTCCCTGCCATGGCAGGGGTGGCACTGGATGTTCTCAGTGCTGTTTGATTCTAGTTAGGAAGAAGGACAGAGAAGAACAAGTGATGAAATCATCAGGTCTGACTGGTTACATCACACAATTCCAAAATAATTTTCAAATACTCAAACCAGGAATGAAGAGGAGTAGGAAAAGTTGTTTATGTCAGTGGAGCAGGAATATCAACAGTTACATATTGGATAAGCAGAAAATAAACACCCTGCTCATATTACTACTGATTTTTATAAACCTGTCATACACAAAAAGTTTAGTGCATATACAGTCCTTTTATTGCCACTTTTGAGCCACATAATGGAGGATTTACCTCGTGGTAAGGATGTAGCATCCTTTTAAAGGAATACACTCATGTCTAAGTCAGCATCTTCCTCTCCTTGTGTCTCCATTGCCAGGTTATTTATGAGTATGTGTTACATTATCTACGTGTTCTGGTGGCTGAAATGAGTGAAAATGGCTTTATTTAGTAGTTGGTAATTAAAAGTGAGTCTTTGAGGAGGAGGCTCCCCTGGAGCACAATTTCTTATTTTTTAAGATGCTACTAGGGATGGGTCAGTGAGATGAGGCAGCAGCTCTTCCTCACACCAGCCTGAACATCCTAAAAGTTGGATGTAGCCTTTATCCCTGCTCCCTAAAGCCAGAAAAACCTGCCAGCTGGCTGCTGTAGCTGCCAGGCATTAACCTACTGTTCCCAAATCTCTGAAATGGAATCCAGTGAGGGGGATCAGGAGTACAGGCTTTCCATGATCTTCTACCTGGAAACCTCATCCTCTGTGACTCCAAGCCTTTGTGGTGCCTCAGGTTTTGGCTTTTATTTTCAGATTTCTTTTTTCAGATTCTGTGCTGTTTTAATGTGTAGCTCTGAGCTTCATATTATGGGATGGCGAGCTCTGTGCACAGAGCAGGGAGACAAAACAATTCCTGCTCCAGATGGGCACCAAGGACAAATGACCCAAATCTCAGCCCAGGAGCACAAACACCGTAGGCTGGAGAGAGAAAAACAAGCAGGGTGGGACTGCCTGGGCTAAAGCTGGAATGGGACAATGAACTGCAAGGTGCAAATGGAGCAGAACTGATCCCAGGGACAGAGCCCGTGCCCGGCCGTGCATTTTGGGGCCATTTTGGTTCATCTTGGGTGCAGCCCTGGCTGGGCTCTGGTGCTGCCCAAGGTGCATCCATGGAGGAGATCCTGTGAATAAATCCCTGCTTTATTCTTTAGCTCTGTTCTAGGTCAGCCTTCCCAAGGCACCAGTTTCAATGGTGAGGATGGGGTAAGATGTGATGGGAATGATATTAGAATTATTTATCCCACTCAACTTTTGGGATTGTTAACCAAGTCAGCATCCAAGGAAGCTCACAGCTATTCATTTGTGACATTGGCAAGGTGAGGGGCTCGAATTGAAAGATGTACAAAATATTCACAGCAACTCTAAAGAGTGGCTCACTTCTTGTTCCGGGTAACATCCCAAATCCTGGGAAAGGGGCAACTTCCTGCAAAATAAATCATGGGGTGGACAGCTGTGTAGAGGCATTCTTTGTCTATAGGTGTTCTGGAGGGCAGATTTCAATCTAAGAGTAAAGTGCAAATGCACTCCTAAAACTGTGCTTTTCATAGTACAGAGGAACGCAGAGACTGAATTTGAATAGCACCTGCACAGGGAGCCTGCAATTCCAAAATACTGAACTTAAGCACTGGGAAAACATTGGGAAAGGTGTCATGGAGCAGCAGCAGGAGCAGGCTCAGCAGTCAGACACCATCTGACAGAATCTGAAGATGTTGCATAAGCTGTAAAACAAGAGGTGGCAGCTCAGCAGCCAGGAGAGGCAGCCAAAGGAGTGGGGATGCTCTCAGCCTGTGACATCAATTTTACCCACACCTAGCACAGATTTAGTGTCTGTTGTTCACTCACCTGCTCCTGCTGGGGGTGGAGGCTCCTCCTATTACACTTTCTGTTTTCCAGGAGCTCAGCACAGCAGCTGAGTTAAATCCCTGCCCAAATTAACCCATTATTGATGCACTGCAGCTGTTGCCATTCCAGACCCAAAGGAAAGGAGATTTAAGAGGTTGCCTTTGAGTGAGGTGATATTAGAACTGGGGATTCTGAAATTTGGGGGTCCAGTGGTGGAGTGCTGTGGGCAATAGTGCATCAGATAAGATATTTAAACACTTATTCACTCAAGGGGCATTGAAAATGGATGTTTTTAGTTTTGATTGTGACCTGTTGGAAGGTTTTTTGTGGTATAGCTGCTTTTTCAAGATCTGAGCATAGGCCTTTTCACAGGGGCCCCTGAACATGTGCCTGTTGAATAATTGTGCTGCTGAGAAACAAATAATTTACTTTGTTGTTTTATTCTGCAGATGGATTCCAGTATTTACCCAGTGTTGCTGCTGAAGCAGAATATTCATGTGACAATCTCAAATAAAAAAGGGTAGATTTAAATTAGAAATTAGGATGAAATGCTTGACTATGGGGGTGGAACAAGATGTCCAGGGAAACTGTGGATGCCCAATCTGTGAAAGTGTTCAAGATCAGGCTGGATGGAGCTTGGAGCAACCTGGGATAGTGGAAGGAGTGAAATGAGATGATTTTTAAGGTCCCTTCCAGCCCAAGCCATTCTATGATATGTTTCTATGAACTTCCTCTATAGAAAAGCTTAATGCATTTATGTGATTGGCCACTGGAAGTAATAAATCAAGTATATATTTGAGTCTTCAGAGCTTGAATATTGCAAAGTACTGACTGTAGTAGGTTTCATTATCCAGCTGAGAAGCCCTAAAAAAAAATAAAAAACCCAACAACTGCAGAAAACAAGTCTGACTTGAACATCTGGAGGACGAGGAGCAGGAAAACAAATGAAAGGGCCTGCTGTATTCTGTGCCAGGAGGATTTGCAATCCAGAAGGAGATGCAAATGACTAAGGCTGAGTGATCTACTTTCTGTAAGCAATCAGCGTGACAGACTTAACCCCTTCTCTTGTTTGCAAATGATCCTGGAGTAAAGTGCTGCTGCCCTGCTTACAGATGTGTTTGCTATTTGCATAGACTTTGTGAATAAACTCCTGCTCGGGGCTTAGTCATGAGCCACTCAGCGTGACTATAGCCTGAGTGGGGCTGTTTGCAGCCTGTGATTCATCAGACCTGCAAGGGAGCTGGAAGGGAAGGCAGCGTGAGCACTGCTGCAAATATGTGTACGGATGCATATTCACAAATTGTCAGCGTGTTTGCCATGCTCTTTTCATCTCTCTGCAAACAATCTGCTCTCCAAAGAAAACTTTGTACCACAAAGAGCTTCGTGCTTCACTTTTTTTTTTTTTTTTTTTTTTTTTTTTTTTTTT
>JAHXMQ010012338.1:24356205-24371242 GCA_020466415.1 Ammodramus savannarum pratensis | reverse complement strand
TGAGGGGAGCAAACTTGGGGTAAATTACTTTATTACTTGAAGCTGTAAATGGAAGAATAACCCCACAATGTGCAAATGGAACAAACTTATAAAAGTATGAAAACCCATGTCCATTTTGGGTCCGCCATTTTGGGTCCATCCCCATGTCCGCCATTGAGGCGGCTTCATCCGTACCTGAAGGCCCTTCAATAAATATACCTGCTTTTACTCCCTTAGTTTTGTCTGCCCTCTGGTTTTAAGAAGCCCAAAAAGGCATCACAAGCTCTTGAGCCTCAGCCACAAGGTGATTCCCTGTGGAATCCATTAATTTTTTTTGCTGCAGAATGTCCTGAGGGATCTCTGCCCTCTGGATTTACTCCTGGTGAGGTGAGTGGGGCAGAGGCTGTGGCGCTGCTGTGGCTGTGGCCCTGCAGGGCTGGGAGAACAGGGAAATGGGGAAATTCTGTGTTTTATGGTCTGCTCACAGAGATATAAATGCCTCAGTGTGAGTGCACTGGATATGCCAGCTCCAGGCCAAGTTATGGTTTGGTTTGCACTGAGAAGGCCCAGTGTCCACACAGTGTTCTCAAAAAAGACCCCTTCACCTTCTAAAAAGGAAGGTTTGCTAAAAAACCCTAACCACCAGGTGAAAGCAGAGACACTTGACTGTCCCAGCCTGGCAAAACAGCCCAGATCATGTTACTGCTGAGAGCAGAGCTGCAGTTTTGCTATTTGAGTGCAAAATAGTGACAAAAGATGAGTTTTCCTGTCACATGAGGGTCATGCAATAAATTCCACGGAATTTATTTTCAGAGCTAGTTTTGGTGTCTTTCTAAGAGATTTGCTTCTGGGGAATGAGCTGATCTCATCACCCTGATATTATTTTGTGGTGAATTCAAGGGATGTTTCTCCTGGCCTGGAGAGGCAGGGCTGGGGGGATCTATGGGGTGCAGGTGCCCCATGTGGGGAAGGAGGAATTGTGTGCAAGGGCTGATTTCCCCACAGGTCCCCACTGCACCTCACCAGTGCAAGGGCAGGTGCAGTTCCCAGTCCCTGGGATTTTTCAGCCTGGTTGGGAATGTGATGTAACCAGGGCTCTGGAATCATTACCAACTTAATTAAAAAACAGACGGTATTCAGCCAGAGAATTATCCCAAATGCAAATTGTGCTTCAGGTGCCTTCCTTCCCTTAGCCTAATTTTCATTAAGAAAGCAATCACTTCTGCTTGAGGCTGCCTTTTTTGGGATAGGGAGAAGGGGAACAAGAAGCTGAAGAAAAGCCTTTCTGCTCCAGTTTTAAACCCTGAGAAGGCATGAAAACACAACACATGGTAGGGGATTTATCCCAGCCCCAGCAGCCCCCTTATCTTCCTTTTTTTTTTTTTTTTTTTTTTTTTCCTGCTGACTTCCTGCTCTGGACTCCTTGGCAGCTCCTGGGACAACATCTAAACTTTGCAAACGTGAAGGAATTCAGAGGGAGCCCTGGACGTCAGAGGGCCATAAATCAGGGTTTGTTGTGGCCCTTCTCTCGTGAGGCAGAACATGTGCAGGCAGATAAGAGCCTGGAGGAAGGAGAGGCACAGAGAAAAGAAACACCAGTAGGAAAGACCCCATAAGAAATGTTTTGACAGCCTCAATTGAGCTGAGCAGCCCAGGAGGGGCTGGGGTGAGCTCCCATTGTTGAGGGAACAGGGCCCCACCTAATTTAAAGTAAATTTGCTCAGGAGCTGGAAGGGAGCTCTTTTCCCTCACCATTGAGGTTTTGTGTCACTGGCAGTGGGATTTTCCCAGTGAGGCAGTATTTTCCATCTGCCTGATTCATCCTCCAGGGATATTAATAGACACAACCTCCACCAGCTCCAGTGGTCTTGCACCAACTTGCATCAGCACAAGAAAGTCATGGGGTGGAAAGTTCCCAGTGCTTTGCTCTGTCCCAGCCACTACCAGCTGGGCTCTTGCTGGACATCAGTCCTGGCTGGGCTTAGAAACAGTCAGAGAACTATCCCAAACAAATTGCAAAACTCCCTTTTTCTTGGTTAACAGAAGAGATAGATTGGCTTCCTCCCAGGAAGCTTTCTCTTATATCCATTTTTTTAAACCCTTGCTTTGCTCTTGGTTTAACCCCCCCTTTCATAGAATCCCAGAATGGTTTGGGTTGGAAAGGGCCTTAAAGGATGTCCATGGACAGGAACACCTTCCACTATCCCAGGCTGCTCAGAGCCCCATCCAACCTGGCCTTGGACATTTGCAGGGATGGGGAAGCCACAGCTTCTCTGGGCAATCTGTGCCATGGCCCCACCACCCTCAAAGTAAAAGATTTTTCCCAATATCCACTCTCACCCTACTCTCTGTCAGTTTGAAGCCATTCTCCCTTGTCCTGTGTCCTATATCTCTTATAAATTTGATTATTTGGATATTTGGGCTGTGGGATGTTTTGCTGGTCCTCCACAACAAAACTGGGCATGGGGATCCACTGGGGAGTTGCTAAACCCTGGATTTAGCAGTGGATTTAAGGCTTTTAAATATTAATCATTTTAACTGGGGCTGGTGGGAGGTTAACCCGGGCAGCAGCTCCAGACAAGGAGGTGATGATGTTTATTCCCTGGCTGCATTGTGTGGAATGCAGATGAGGGTTTAAGTGGCTGTAATTACCTGTGCAAGGTGTCATTCCTATTTTACATCAACAACACCAAGCTCAGCTGAGCCTGGATCTGCTGCCTTGGCTGTGCTTGGGTTTCCAAGCATCTTCCAGCCTGCCTCTTTTCCCTGCTTGCCCAGCAGATTTCCTGGGAATAAACCCTGTTAAATGCTGGTTTTACTCCCCTGGTGCTCCATTATGATGCCATATCATGGCCAAGGGTGAATGTCTGGTTAGAAATGTTTGTTATTTGCAGACATATTCACTGAGGCATTTTTTGCATCTCTGTGACACTTGGGCCTCTCAGGAGAGGAGGGATCCCTAGAATTTGGCTGAGCTTGCTTCTTCCTTGTTAAGGATGGCTTCAATAATCTCTCCAGCTTCCAGAAATAAAATGCAGCAAGACCTGTTCTCTTTATGTTGGGTTTGCGGGGAAATAAAAGAAAAGGAAAAGGAAAATAGGGAGATTCCTGACATGCCTGCAGAAATTTGGTTTAGGGGAGAGTGGGCAAACCTCTCTTCTTGTGATTAGCACCAAAAATCCATACCAAGAATGCAATGGTTACATCAGATGAGACCTCACAAAACAGCTCATGTCCCTTCCATAATCTTGTTTCTCCCTGCCAAAACCCTCCTATGGAAATGGGATCAGCAGGGATGCAGCTTTAAAGGGTTCCCATTGTCCCTGCTGCCCTGGCCTGTGTCCTGGATCTGTGAGGTGCCCTGCTCTGTGGCACAAACTGATCCAAAATGGGCATTGTGGGGTGGGAGCAGCAGTGACTCCTGCAGTGATGGAAGCCTGGAAGGGAGCAGGAAAATCTGGGAGTTGCTGCCAGAACTGTGACAGAAATGAGAAGGCAGAGTGGTTGCTGTGGGTCCCCCTGCAGTGGGGCAGGGTTGGGAAGCTTGGGACAAGAGGAGGAAGAGGATGAGGAAGAGCAGCTCACTAGGTGGCATTCTGCCCTCTAATTGCAGATGGGAAATTGGGAAGTGGGGTTGGAAAGTGAGAGTGGCTTCCTACAAGAATCTTAGTCCCACAAAGGATCCAACACTCCTGGTCATCCTGGGAGCCATGGTTGGTGTGTTGGGACCTCAGGGAGGTGACTGACTGCCCAGAAACCCCTGGTTTCAACAAAGCCTGGTTCTAGATCTCATATTTTTGGGGCAAAGCTCAAACTAGTGTTCAGAATATGCCTGCAGAGTTAATAAACCAAATTAACTGGTCAGGATTAAGGTTTAGAAGCTCAGGGTTTTAACTGTTGGTTATGGTTTTTTCATTTTTCATTTTCATTACTGCTTATTTTTGGGGCTGGCAGATATGCTAGCATCAATCCTCACCTCAGTCCCACTGGTTGTTTTGTTGCTTCCAAATTTCTGGTTGCCTAAATCCCTGGTATTTCAGTTGGACAACCTTCCCCTCTGGTTCTGCACTGCTGTGTGCTGTTTAAAGGCTGTCAGGCCTGATTCTCATTTACACTCTGGCAGCACAAAGCTTCACACCCACTTGAGGGTCCTTTTCTTCTTCCTGAGTGTTGGAAGGAGGATTTGGATGCAGGAGGGAGCTATCCCCATCATTGCATGGGGCTGTTACACAATTCCTCTGGTTTGAGTCAGCTTGCGGCACCCTCTGTGACCCTGCTGCATGGAAAACCAGGAGCAAAATGTCAGCTGGGAATGATTTCTGCAGCCCAAGGTGGAGCCTTGGGCCTGAGCAGGAGCAGCTCCAGTGCAGGAGTGGATTTTGCAGTTCCTGTGTTGGAGCTGTTGCAAAACTTAAACTTCCCTGTGCTTCATTATCGAATTTGCAGGGCATCCCCAACGAGGGGAGAGAGAATGATGATGCATGTGACTCCATCTTATCAGAAGGCTAATTAATTACTTTATTCCACTGTATTATTCTATACTATGTTACATTACATCTAAATTGAACCTGCCAAGCACTCAACTGCACAGAATCTCGTGACTGTCACCCTCAGTCCCAACACACACACACACTGATAGGCCTTGATAGGCCAAGGAAATAAAACACCATCACTCTGGGTAAACAATCTCCATATTGCATTCTGCTTTTGCACAAACACAGGCACAGCAAATAAAATAAGAATTGTTTCTCCTTTCTCTGAGGTTTAGAGAATGTGAATACCCCAATATTCTTGGGAAGAATTGTGCCTTGCTTTTCTCTGTGAAGAGGAATGTGGTTGCACTTCCTGTTGCATGTGCTGCCAGCTCTGTCTCCAGCTGTGAGGAACAGCCTGATGGCATGCCAAGGGTCTGTCCCCAAGCTCCATGGAGACTCCAAGGAAAGGCAGGATGGGTGAATCCAGCTGTGCTCAGGGAAAGGCAGGATGGGTGAATCCAGCTGTGCTCTGCGCAGCTCGCGGCGCTCGTCACGCGCCCACGGTTCCTGATGGATCCCTCGTGCATCCAGTGTCAAATTAGTGGGTGTGTCTTATAAACAAAAAGCAATAATCCCGTGAGTCAGAGCTGAAAATTTTCCCTTCTGTGCGAAGTGTTCATTATTCTGGAATTTTAAGTGAGGGGAAGGGCTGAATGGAGAGGGTTTGTGCTCGCTGGCTGCTTCCTCCAGCAGCTGTGGGGACATGGCCAGCGATGGCTCTTCTGATGCCCTGTCCTCTGGACACATTTTTAGGGCTGCTGCTGATGTCTTGAGAGTGTGAGGCTAAGAAGAAATAATTTTATTGTTGTTTTTCTTTCATTTGATTTTGCCCACCTTATTTTTTTTAAGAGAATTCACAAAACCACCACAATTTCATAGCAGACATATTTTCCCAGAGATGTTGGCATCACATTTAGACATGAGCCATAGAAGAGGCTTCAAAGACCTCAGTGATTTTGGGAATGCTCTGCTTCAGAGCCCAGATTGGCACAGGTGTGTTTGATCCCCAGTTCTGTGATTCCCTGAGGGGAAGTGCTGGATCTATTCAGATATTTAGAGAGGGGATCAGACAAGGAGGGGCTGAGGGAGCTGGGCAGGGGCTGGAGCCCCAGGAGGGGCTGAGGGAGCTGGGCAGGGGCTGAGGCTGGAGCAAAGGAGGCTCAGGGGCCCTTGTGGCTCTGCACAAGTCCCTGCCAGGAGGGCACAGCCGGGGGGGTCGGGCTCTGCTGCCAGGGAACAGGGACAGGAGCAGAGGGAACGGCCTCAGGCTGGGCCAGGGCAGGCTCAGCTGGGACAGCAGTAGCAATTTGCCCATGCAAAGGGAGCTCAGGCCTTGGCAGGGGCTGCCCAGGGAGCTTTGCAGTGCCCATCCCTGCAGGTGTCCCCTGGAGGTGGCACTGAGTGCTCTGGGCTGGGGACAAGGTGCCCGTGGGGCACAGCTGGCACTCCATGGGCTGGGAGGGCTTTTCCCTCCTTGGGGATTCCAGGATCCTCTAAATCTCTGATTTTTGTAATGGAAGATAAATAGCTACAGCATGTCAGTATCTAAGTCAGGGGAGAATCACTTTTCTAACCCTGACAAAGTGCTGCAGAAAAGGATCTGGTGGAAAACACAGGAATAATTTCCCTGCCAGTGCGGCCAGAAGACCCTCAGAGTACTTGGGTGGAATTCCTGAACTGCTGGAAGCATCACCCTGTTCTTTCAGGCTTTTTGTCAGCTGGAAGCCTCTGCCAGAGCTGCAGTGTGGTGAGGAGCCTGCTCCTCATCTCCTCACATCTGGACCCCGTGACATTAATGGCAAACGCAACTCTCTTTTGCAACTCCATCCAAAAACTGCAGGCATCAGCCCTTCACAGCTAATGAGAGCTGAGCTGGGGGAGAGCTTCTCCTCCAGAGCCCCGTGACAAGTCAGCTGCATGCCTCTTGATCCATGTCATTTTATTCCTTCTGGAGACCTCACATAGGCACAAATAGAGAGATTTGAAAATAGTGTGACTCCTGCTTATTTATCTTGCAATGAATTCAATGTCTTAAATCACTTCCCTGCTAAAAGCCTGTCTTTCTCCAAGATCACATCCTATGAGGTCAACTCAAGCAAATAAAATGGCTACTAAATCTTTGCTTGTCGTTGCAACACTTTTTTAAAAAAATATTTTTATTTTTTAAAAACAACAGAACACTCCAGTATTCATTCCAGGGCCATAAACATGCTAAGTAATTGAGTATTTATCTGAAGAGAATGAGAAATGTGGAATTTATTTCTAGGACTTGAGCTTTAAATAAACAAGACACTTTTAAACATAACTCCATTTTGGATAATGAGATGTTTTCATGGACATAATGGCTATTTGCAGCATGTTTTCCCATGACTTTTTTTTTTTTTACAATATGACATTTAAATCAGACTAGTACAGAATCTTTGTGCATTAATAGAGGTCAGCTCTTCTCAGGAGTAAATATTTGTATATCTGTGGGTGTGTGTGATATGTCTCATGCAAGAACTGTGTGTAACAGTGGCAGTTAATTTGTTTAATAATCAAGCTGTAAAAATCTAACAGATTGATCAAACTCATAAATTGGCTTCCTGGTACAAAAGGCATTAAATAAGTAGGTTTTCCTACTTCTATTAAATATTCTTTATGTAAATATATGGATACACCTAAAGAAACATGATGGATCTATCACCAAAGTGCTGTGATCCCTGACTCTTATGCGTGGAAAATTTCAGTGCTGTCCCATGAAAGTAAAAAAAAACAAGTAAAACACCACATAGGCATCAGTATTGTCATATCATGTGGCACTTTTTATTTAATCCAGACTGCAATTTTTTGTTTAATCCAGACTGGTTTTTATTTAATCCACTTTTTATTTAATCCTGCACTGCTGGGAGGAGCAGCTTGTGAGGACAGCAGAACCACCTTGTGAGGACAAAAAGGGAGATTTCTGTCACCTGGCCAGCAAGGGGTCCACAAAATTTCTGTTTTCCATAGGCATGGAGCATTTCTAGCCATGCAGGTTTCTCTGCTGAATCATCTGTGCCCCACCTACACAGAGCTGAGATTTGCCTGGAATAAGCAGAGATGCCTGAAATAGATGTGAGCAGACATGAGCAGCAGTGTTTGTCAGGGGAGAGAAAAGCACTTTGTGTTTCATTTTATGTTCAGTGTCACTGTTGGAAGAGGTTTCAGTCCTTCTTTTCCAGGAACTGGTGGGGTTTTTTCCCCCTTCTCTTGGTGTGAGTGGCCTGCAGAGAGGTTGTGGTGGTGCTTCCCCATCCTGTGTGTTCTGATGAACTTGACTCAGAAGGGATAAAAGGGGCTGTGAGAAGGTGTCTTGGGGTGGGGAAGCACAATTAGGGATTGGATGGAAGTAGATGAGGTGACTTTATTCACACCAGGCATAAATCAAAGTTGAGCCCTGGCATTTGGACTGCAGAGAAGATGGGCTTGGGGTGCTGGTGGGTGAGAGCTGGACATGCCCTGTCTGTGTGTGCTGGGATCAGAAACCAAACATGCCCTGGCCTGATCCCACAATGTGGCCAGCAGGGAAGGGATTGGGATTGGGATTGTGTCCCTGTGCCCCCACAGGTGATTTCCCACCTGCAGAGCTGCCCCAGCCCAGGGAGGAGCTGGAGCTGCTGCAGAGAGCCCAGAGGAGGCTCCAGGATGGGCAGAGGGCTGGAGCAGCTCTGCTGGCAGGAAAGGCTGGCACAGCTGGCATTGTTCACCTGCACAGGAGAAGCTTTGGGCTGAGCTCAGGGTGGCCTTGCAGGGCCTGGAGGAGCCCCAGGAAAGCTGGAGAGAGACAATTGCCAGGGGATGCAGGGACAGCACACAGGGAATGGCTTCACACTGACAGAGAGTAGGTTTAAATGGGATATTAGGAAGGAATTGTTCCCTGTGAGGGTGATGAGGCCCTGGCACAGGTTGCCCAGAGCAGCTGGGCCAGGTTGGATGGGACTTGGAACAACCTGTTCAAGTGGAAGATGTCCCTGCCTACAGCTTGGCACTGGATGATCTTTAAGGTCCTTTCCAACCCAAACCATGCTATGATTTCATGTTCCTGTTTGGGGGACAGTCCTGCTCCTCAGTACAGCACCCAGCCTGAGCTGGACACCCCTCACTGCAGGATTCCCACCAGCACCATTCCAGGGCAGCAGGTCCTCCCTGGAGATGAGTGACCTGATCCACTTCCCCATATTAGATAACATCTGTCATGCTGGGCTTTGCCTCTGTCACACTCTGAGTGGCCTTGCCCAGTCACAACTGCTGGGTAAGTGAATTTTTGTTTTTGCAAGGGCCTGTCTCCTCCCCGCCCTCTTGCTAACCCACTTCTGGGCAAAGCTTCCCACTTGGAAATCTGCCTGTCCCATTAACCTCTGCAAGCAGAGTGGTGATTCCAGTTGCTGGGGTGTTTGGGAGCTGCTCCAGGAGACATCACTCCTGGGCAGGTAGGCAGGGATGGGGAGAGCCAGCCTGGGCACAGAGGGTCCAGTGCCAGCTGCTCTGCCCTCCTGAGTAACCCACAGAAAACTGGTTTTGCTCCAGCCAGGAATCCCCATCTCCAACACATGTTCAGCTCCAAGATACCTACACCTCTTGTTTTCCAGTTATACAGATGATTCCCTTACAGATCTTCCCAGTTGAGAACTCCCTCCTCAAAGCCTTGATGCCATTTGGTCATTAAGGTCACTTGGTAAATCTGTGCTAAAAAACATCCCAGTCCCACACTGCTCAGTAAAATCCCCACTGGAATTGGAGCAGGGCAAGCTGGTGGTGATGGGATTGTGTGAGCACAGTGGAGGTGGAACAGTGTTTTTTTTTTGCCCTTCTCTTTCCTTGGAGATGAAAGAGAAAGATCAGAAGAGGGTTGGATCCATTACCTTACTCGTAGGTGTGTGTGTGTACCTGGTACTTATTTACGTTGGCGTCTGTGTACAACTGGGCAGATAAAACCAAAGAATTTAGGACATATCTGGCACAGCCACACACACTTTCAGAGCACAAGATAAACAATAGATGATTGCATGTTTGAAGCATTTTCCTTGATAAAAGATTGAATAATTTACCAGTAATGACAGGGGAGCGATGGAGCGGTCAGCGAACCACAATGCACGACAATTGCACCACACCAACTCCAGCCATGCTGTTGGGGCTATTTTGTTTGTTTGTCTTGGATGTAATTATTTTTGGCAAGCTTCTGTTGGAGTTTACAACAGAGCAGATCCAGTGGGAAATGCCCCATGGGAAGCATGGAATGGAGTGTCTGTGTAAAAGCAGCGTGGAGGAAAATTGGAATTTTATTTTTTTTTTTTGTGCTGGCTTGGAGGAGATGCTGAACTAGAGAATGAGAATGGGCACATCTGGCATAGACAGACCTGGGAAAAGGATTGTCCTACCTGGTCCCAGCACCTCTGTTGACCAGGGAAACACAGACTCATAGAATGGTTAAAATTGGAAAATATTCCAAAAAATGGTTAAAATTGGAAAAGACTCCAAAATGATCTTGTGCAAGCCTTCATGGATCACCACCTTTTCAACCAAATTAGAACACTGGTCCAGTTGTTTCTTGAACACCTCCCTGGCCAGCTCCTTCCAACTCTTGACAACCCTTTCATTGAAGAAATTCCCCCTGTTTTTCAACCTGGACCTTCCCTGGTGGAACCTGAGCCCATTTCCTTTTGGGAAAAGAGACTGTCCCCCACTCTGCCCACAGGACAGTGCTGCTGAGCTATTTCTCCAGCTTTCTTTGCCATGACTGAGGCACAGGGCACCAGCAGTTCATCCCCTTGGTGCTGCCAGCTGAGTTAGATGACGCCAAGCCGTGTGAGCTCATGGGTTCAACCCCTTCAGCTTGCTGGAGCTGATAGAAAATCACCAGCTTTGTCTAAATTACAGCTTGGTCCTCATGAGGTGTCAGGGAGTCAGGTCACTGTGTGGGTGCTGCTGTGACCTGGGTCAGTGGCTGCCTGCACCCTGCAGAGCTTGGGGACGTGGGTTTGGGCTCCTTCCTTGTGCCCAGGCTCCAGTGACCCGGATTGGGAGGGGTTTTATCCTCATGGACACTGTGTGAGCGAGCCTGGCGTCCAGATCTGACTGGGGAAAGGTCTTAACAGATGGTTCAGCTCATGTTTCACTGAAGAACAGGATTTATGGTGTATCAGACATTCAGGACTATTTTTGTTCATCTCCTGTTTGGTTTTGTTTAACTCTTCATCTCCTTCTTTCTGCTTTGTCTTTGGGAGCATCCTGACCCATCTCCAAGCTGTCTCAGCAGGGGAATCAGAGTTTTCCAGATCTTTTTGGCTGTCCCAGCTGGGCTTTCCAGATACTTTTCCTGTCCAATCTCTGCTTGAAAGACAGAAGCATCACCCCCTGACCTGGGCAGAAAGGCCAGTAAGCAGAGCCAGGTCTTGCCCAGACCCCCTCTCCACCATCCTGAGGAGCAGTTCCATGCACAGGGCAGCCACAACACCCTCTACCCACCCCATGGCCATGCAGGAATGCTCCCACAGCCCTCCCCATTCCCCTTTGGCCAGGATTGTCACCCATCACTGCTTGTGCTCACCCTGTGTCCCAGTGCCCTGCCCAGACAGGCTCTGTCCCTGCTGCCACACAGCAAACCCAGGCTGGAATTCATGGGAGTCCTGTGGAAAATCACTGATAATACCTGTGCAGCAAACAGGTGATTTTACTGTACACAACATCACACAGAATTTTACCATCTGTTTACAGTCAGGTTGTGTGGGAGGGAGAATTTAAACAAGGGGGAGTTTTAAGGAGGGAGGGAGCAATTCCTGTGACTTTTAAAGCTGAGAATGCAGATCTCAGGGAGAACTCAAAAAAAGGGATAGGAGCCCCAAGGCTGCAGAAGATGAGCAAGTGCATTGAGAAACATGAGTGTTAGAGCAGGTCTGAGATATTTTCATTTTATTCTGATTTCTCTCTGAAGGGAGTGAGATGATTGTCCCAATACCCTGCCCAGACAGGCTCTGTCCCTGCTGCCACACAGCAAACCCAGGCTGGAATTCATGGGAGTCCTGTGGAAAATCACTGATAATGCCTGTGCAGCAAACAGGTGATTTTACTGTACACAACATCACACAGAATTTTACCATCTGTTTACAGTCAGGTTGTGTGGGAGGGAGAATTTAAACAAGGGAGAGTTTTAAGGAGGGGAGGGAGAAATTCCTGTGACTTTTAAAGCTGAGATTGCTGAACTCAGAGAGAACTCAAGAAGAAAAATGATAGGTACCCCAAGTCTGCAGAAGAAGGGCAGGTGTATTGAGAAACATGAGTGCTAGAGCAAGTCTGAGATATTTTCATTTTATTCTGATTTCTCTTTGAAGGGAGTGAGGTGATTGTCCCAGTGCCCTGCCCAGACAGGCTCTGTCCCTGCTGCCACACAGCAAACCCAGGCTGGAATTCATGGGAGTCCTGTGGAAAATCACTGATAATGCCTGTGCAGCAAACAGGTGATTTTACTGTACACAACATCACACAGAATTTTACCATCTGTTTACAGTCAGGTTGTGTGGGAAGGAGAATTGAAACAAGGGGGAGTTTTAAGGAGGGGAGGGAGCAATTCCTGTGACTTTTAAAGCTGAGAATGCAGATCTCAGAGAGAACTCAAAAAAAAAGGGATATGTACCCCAAGTCTGCAGAAGATGAGCAAGTGCATTGAGAAACATGAGTGCTAGAGCAAGTCTGAGATATTTTCATTTTATTCTGATTTCTCTTTGAAGGTAGTGAGATTATTGGAGTCACACCATGCCCTCAGCCCATCCTACATGGGATTTCAGGGTTTAAAATGTGAAGGGCTCCATCCAGCCCTGCTGCAGGAGGCTGAAAAGTTGCTTGCTCCTTCCCCAAAAGTTACTATACCCTTAGCAGAAAAGCAGGCTGGTTTATGACTCACCCATTCAAGATTATGTATTAAATAATAAGCTGGACTTTGAGCTGTGGCAGCTGAGAGGCAGCACATGTTTGCCAAGCTCTGTTACAGGGGTGACAATTGGAAACTTGGCCATTTACACGTTGACTTGTGGACTGAGGAAAACCTCCTCACCTTCAGCAGGAGCAGGGGAAAGTAGCTTAGGTTCCCATGGTTTGGCATGGAAAAATCATTGTGTTAGATTTTAAAAAGAGCAGCCAGAACCTGGGGGATTTGAAGGTGTCTGACTGTTTGTGCTGAGCTGGGATGCATCTTGTGAGTGAGAGAGGAAACCTTGCTGAAACTGAATGGACAAAATATCAGGCCAGGGCAAGTGATGGGAGGATCACTGTCACAGAATCACAGAATTTCAAGGTTGGAAGAGACCTTTAAGATCATTGAGTCCAACCGATGTTCTAACACCTCAACTAGATCATGGCACCAAGTGCCACATCCAGTCATTTTTTAAACACATTGAAGGATGGTGACTCCACCACCTCCCTGGGTAGATGTCTTGGTCTAGGTTTAATTAATTAATATTCCTGATGAGGAGAGCTGCTTCTTGATGTTTATCATAGAATCATGGAATGGTTTGGGCTGGAATTGACCTTAAAGATCATCCAATTCCACCCCATGCCATGGGCAGGGACACTTTCCATTATCCCAGGTTGCTCAGAGTCCTGTCCAACCTGGCCTTGGACACTTCCAGGGATGGGGCAGCCACAGCTTCTCTGGGAAATCTGTTCAAACCTTTTATGGCTCCTGCTGGTGGAGTCATGTCCATGCAGAAATATTTGTTTCTGGCCTTTACATCTTCCCCTATAGCAGATTCAGCTGTTTCACTGTGGCTTACAGAGCGTGGGCTTTGCAAACTTGCATTTCTAATTTTTCTCTTCACAGACCTTTTGTTGTGGCTTGGGTGTTTCCCATGGGCCTGCTGCCTGCAGCAAGCAGAGCAGTAACCTTCAGTGTTACTGCTGTGGGCCTGATGAAAGTTAGGATAAATTTATCCTGGGAAGCAAGATCAACCAGGGGATGAATTTAGTTGCATGCCAGGCTAACACTGTGCCTATGCTGCAGACAGATTCCATTTGAAGTAAAGCTAAAATGGCAATGAAGACAAAGAAGCCTGAAATGTAGTTAAAGAAAAAGGGACTGAACTTAAGTTTGTTAATCAGTAGTTTTTGGATCTCCTTTTCTCCAACCCAAATAAGCTCTGGCTACCCATCTGTGCTATGACCAAGCTTGTTCTCTCTGCAAACACACACACAGCCTCACGAAGCACCATTTTTCCATGCAGAGGTGGGGTTGGCTGCTGTGATCTTGAAATTAGACCTGCAAGAAGTTCATGTCACAATGTTCCTGTTTGCCTATCTCTGCTTGTTCATAGAAAAAAAAAAAAAAATTGTGCTAGGTTCACTGAGGTTGATGAGGTTTGACTTAGACACCCTGATGCCACCTGATCCATTCCGAGCAAGAATTTGCTGCTGCGTGGCAGCTGTGGCTTAATTTTCCAGGATGGTGCTTCCTTCCCTAGTTGTGCCTGAGGCAGATTCTGGTTAGGGATGGTTCCCTATGCACAACATCTGCTCTGCTGTGTGCTGGTCACGAGATCTGCTGGGCTTGTGTAAGCCTGTGGTGAGCTCTCCTGGCACCGGCTTTTTCTGCGCACGGATCGCTGCCAAGTGTTTGGGGCTCCAGGCTCTGCCAGCTCCCCACTGCTCACACAGATGGTTCCAAAACCCTCTGTGCAGATCATTTCCCTCCTCTGACAGGCTGAGGTGTCCTCATGCCATGGTGCAGTTATGTTTTCACTGGAAGGTGGTTTCAAAAGTAAACCTCCATGTCTTCACTCAGTGGTCGTTCTCAAAAGCCAACTGAAGTTTTTGTCTGAGTTTTATTTAGCTAGAATTTGCTCCCTAGTGCAGCAGGCATTACCATAAAATCCTGTTTATTAGTAAACCCAGTGACCTGCCCTGGTGAAAATCCCTTCCCAAAGTCCCACCCTGTTCCTCGGCAGTAGGTGCAACCACCGAGTGACGTTAGTTTCGTAGTTTAAAGCTTAAAAAAAATTCCCCAAACCAAACCAACATGTAATAATTTGCAGATGTTGGCAGACAGTGATGATGCATGAGTTGAAGCTCTCTTTGGGTGCCAAACCACAAATATATATATCATTTTTTATAGTCTCCCATTCCTGGAACTGAAAGAGGCTTCAAAACAATCAATATGTAAACACAAATACAGAGCACTGCCTTCTGAGCAGCTCCAGTGCTGCTACTGCTACTACACACAGAGGGCTTTTTCTTAGTGCCTGTGTCCTCCTTCAGAGCTGCTTTTTGTCCTTTATTTACAGGCACAAGTCTGCAGGGCCAGTGCAGCTCCTGCAAAACAAGGGGAGGTGCTCACACTTTCTGACCTTTTTAAGTTGCTGACTGTCTTGGTTTGGAAAGACAGGTGCCTGCTGAGGAAGGCAGGAGCCTCCCCTGAAATGGAAAATGTAAAACCCTCCCTCCAAATTCCTGTAAAATTTAAATTAAGGGGCTCTCAGGCAGCAAATATGGGAGCAGGAAATAACAGTTCTTTAATA
>JAHXMQ010012338.1:24344431-24356105 GCA_020466415.1 Ammodramus savannarum pratensis | reverse complement strand
GCCATGCAGGGACATTCAATAGCTGTTATCAGCAGATGTCTCATCCTGAGGGAGAAGTGATAGTGGAAGAGATAAGGAAAACTGCCCACTTGACAAAAGACAACTGCCATACAGATGGCAAACAGAATACATCTTGCCTTGCAGTCTGGGACACTGACCAGCATGGGCTGTTTCAGGCTGAAACCAGGAAAGAATGATGTTTTATTTACTGCTGGATTTCCTTAGGGGCTTTCTGCTTAGCAGCACTATGTCCAGGGGCTTTGAAAACTGAACTTTTCTCTTAGTTCCTTGAAATCTTTATTACAAGAGTGCTTCTTTCCCTTCACTGCCCTCCACAGGTATTTTACTTTCAAACCAAAGGGGCCACCTTGGAAGATGAGTTTTCTTTTCACATGAGGGCCATGCAGAAAATGACATCAAGCTTACTTTGAAGCTAATTTTGGTGTCTTCTTAACATCTTCTCTTGCTGGGAAATGAGCTGATATCATCACCCTGACAATCCAGGAAGGGCCAGGTTGTGGTCAACTACAAACCACTTGCAACCACTCTATCAAATTGAACTTTCCAGCATGGTCTGCGATGGTTTTGGGGTATTTGTTATTAGATTGTGTCTAGGGCACCAGTCAGAAACTGGGACACCATTGGACTGGGTCTAGTACAGTCAGATATTGGAGAGAGAGAAGCTCCTTCCCAAAAAAATTTAGGATTAGAAGTGCAGGGCAGCAGGTGAAGGAGTGAGATCAGGAGACAATAATCAGGAATTTGATGTTCTCAGCATTCATGTTGTATTCCTTCCTGCTTTTATTTGTTGCAGCTTTCCTGGCAAAGACAAAGGTTTTAAGAAGACTTTAAAGAAGGTAATGAAGTTCCTGAGAGTTCTTTCCACAAATCTGCCCTGGAATGTAGGGGGAACCTGGGAGAAAAACCCAGAGGTGCTTGTGAAGTGACAGACTGAAGATGGAAGGGGCACTGCTGGCCAAACACAGTGCAGGTTGGAAGCTCAGCATCCAGGAGGGATGGTGTGTGAAGGGATGATGAGATGCTGATGGTTTGGTGTGGTTTTGAGGGTGAGGAAAATTCCCCATGGACAGGGTGTGCCAAGGTGAGGGAAGCTTTCTCTCTGCAGTATTTGAGATGTGTGGAAGCAGAAGGAGCTTTTATTTATTAAGCTAAAGAAAAAATGGGCTCTCTGAGCACAGATGTAAGGGATTGAAAGGCTACAGAGGGGATTTTTAGCTGCCTGGATGGGTGGGAGACCACATAATTTAAAGAGATGACAGAGGGAGTTTGTGTAAGCTGGACAAAGCAACCACAGGGACCTTTGATCTTACTGGGTAAATCCCAAATGATACAAAGGTGTCAGAAAAACCAGGTGACAAATGGGATTTTGTTCAACAAGGTCTTAGGTAGAGTACTGGGCTTAGCTAAGAAGAAAACAACCATGTAGCTCTGCCTGCTCTCTGGAATTTCTTCAGGAAAAAAACAAGTCTTCAACTCTGGGAAAAAGAGAGTCTGCAGGAGATTTGAACTCATCTGTTTGCTGTAGTAAGCACAAATAAGGATGTGAATGAACTGTGGTCCAGGAAAGATCCACAGCTGGAATGGTGAGCAAGGAGAACAGGGATTTGATGGACATGGCTGTGTAGGCACTGGGGTGGTTTGGTCTAAAAAAAGTGAGGGATGGGACAAAATATTGTAATATAAAAGGGTGCTGCAAAGATTAATCCATCATCCTTCTCTGTGGTGATTAGGGCAAGAAGTGCCAGGCTTTATTTATGGCAGGAATAAGCCAGACATCAGGAAAAAACAAAACTTTCTACCAGTCTAAATAACAAAATCAGGTTTAAAGTGGCTGGAGAAGCTCTGCAGTCTCTGTCATTGGAGGGTGTTTCAACCTAGTAGCCAAGAATGGTTCATCAAGGATGGCTGAGCCTGCCCAGCTCCCAGGGATGGGCCTGACATCCCCATGAAGTCTCTCCCAGCCCTGAAGATTCTCCCTGAAGATGAGGTTGCCCACAAGAATTAACGTGAAGGATTAAAGGCAAGGCTACACATGGGATGGGTCCTCTTTCATGTGCTAAAAGAAGTTCAAAATCTAGGGACAGAATCGGCAGGCAATTGCAGCTCAGGGTAAAGGGTGGCATAAGTAAAAACATTGGCTGGGTGAAGACTTGGAAAAGTTCATTTAATGAGACTGAGTGTGTTTCCAGTGTGTCTCCATGGCAGGAAATTGTTAGAAGAGGGCCTAGAATGAGAAAGGAAGAAAGGAACCACTCAAATTGGTGAATGGACTTGAAGATAGAAGAAAAACAAGAGACCAGTCTACAGCTGGAGAGGGTTTAAAAAAAAAATTAGTAACATCAGAAAGAATCAAGTGCACTTATAATGTGAAAAGAAAAATGTTGGAAGATGCATGGCTGTTCCTTCCAAGGGAAATCAGCAATTTAAGAGAGGGGTCATGTGCAGATAAACCACCAACAAATCTCCTCTCCTTGGTGCTCAGTCCCATGGTACAGTCACAAAGGAAAAGGGACCAAAAGTGACAGAAGGGTCTATGGGCTCCTGGTTCATCTTCTGCCATGTGGAACTGGGAAACTTCTCTCAGGAGAAGTGGAGACAGATGGAAGAGTGTAGTGATGAGTCAGAGGTGATGAGTAGGAAGCTGGGCTTTCTCATACAGGATCCAGAGTAGAATCCTGGGTAGGAATCCCTCAGGACAGCTGGAAAGTGGGACAGGGTAAGGATGGAGGGAAGTCAGTGCAGTCATGGAGCAAAAGGCAGCAGTAGTGTAAGGAAGGGACAGAGAAAAGAGGTGTCAGATGTGCCAGGGGCTGCCAGTGGCCAGGGCAGACCTTGTGTTGAGAAGCAGGAGCCAGCAGGAGGGATCTGGAAGCATGTGAGAAGGAATCAGAGCTGTGCCACTGAGTTACAGCGAGGAAAGAGCTCGGAGTGGGTCCCAGCAAAACAAAAGTAGTCAGTGGTGACAGGTTGGAAAGTGTAAAAACACATATGTACAGTGACTGGGTGTGAAGACAAGGATTGAGAGATGATGCACAAAGCAAGTGGGAAACAGATGGAAAGTTGTGATCTCAGGAGAGGGATGGGAAAGGGCAAAGTGGAGTGACCAGCCTTGGGGCAAATGGGAGAGCACAGCCAGCAACAGGGTGAGGGTGATGGGACATGAAGGAGACAGAGCAGGATGCAGATGGAGGGCCAGGACTGGAACAAGGGTGAGGGATGAAGGAGTGGGGATGTAACCTCTGGAATGAGAGTGAAAACAAGAGGACCAGTGTGCAGAGCTGCATTCTGGAGAGAACTGAAGGGAACCATGAGGGGCCTGGCAATGAGTGCATTCTGGGCAGTTCACCTGCAGTTCTGAAATCTCTCATCCTCAATAAATGTCCCTCAGCTCCTCTGTCTTCCTCTCCAGAACCTAACCAGCCTCTGAAGTTCTGAATTCCCAACTGGAAGCCTCTCCAGTGGGCACAGCCAGCCCCCTGCTCATCTGGCAGCAGTGCCAGGTGCTGCTGCTGGAGGCTAAAAGGCAATTTGCTTTTTGTGCTCAAAGCTCAGACACTTGTCCCCAAGGTGAATCAGGGGACTTCTGTGTATTAGAAAGAAAAATCCAAGCCAGCAACTTTAAATTATGCACAAGCCTTGAGGGACCTGTATCTCTCTGTGCATTATCCTGAGCCCAAATAGCACAAGTATTTGAGCAAAAAGGCCATAAAGGATTTCTGGGTAAATTATACATATTTTAAAATCAGTTTCAATGGCTGCTGTGTTTCTCTCCAGCTGGTGGGTGAAGGCAGCCCTCTGTACAGACTGTGTTCATTGCCTGGAATCTGCTGGCACCTGGAGCAACCTTTATTTGGCTGTGCCCAGGAGCTGAGCTGCAGCCCCCGAGGTGGAGAGAGCTGGCTGGGACACCCAGAGGGTGACACTTCCTTGGCAGGTCTTCCTGCACAGCCTGTGCCAGGGGCTCCGTGGGAAGCCTGAGGAAGCTGCAGCTCTTCTCCTCCTGCCTCCAGGAAAGCTGTAGCACGTCATTGTCACTGTCACTGTCAGGGTGAGCATCAGTGCCATCACCTCTCTCCCCCAGTTAATTCTGAGGAGTAGCAGTTCACTCCAACAAAAAATGTCCATTTAAAGGATAAACCAAAGGCCCCTTTAAAGGATAAACCAAAGCCCTATTTAAAGGATAAACCAAAGCATCCCCCTGAAAAATGGGTAGGACTTGGCTGGAGTTCACAGCACATGCGAGCACCAAGGTGGAAGCCAAGGCCTGGGGATTGGTATCCAACAGCTGAAGGAATGGGAAGTGTTTGAAACCTGAATCCCATTCTCATGGCCCACCTCTGGGACAGACTACAGGATCTCACATTGCACCAGCAATAGAGATCTCTGTCCAAATCACATTAATTTACTTTTTGTTTTAGCATGAACCAGAGCTATCAGGACTTTGCTTCTTTCTCAGTCACACCAGGTCAGTGGTGTCTGAGGCACGCAGTGATGATGCACAATCTTGCACAATGACCTCTTGTTCTGGGACTAAAAGCTGTTTGTTTACATAGTATAAGATGGCCTTTCAGCCATACAGTGTTGGTTCAGTATAATGACACTTCTGAGTTTCCCTCCATGCAGGAGAGCGGCGAAGTTTCGCAACCCAGAGCGAAGTTTCCCATGTGTGCTATGACTCAGTGTTCTCCTGGTGTCTCAGAAATAGAAATTAGAGATCAAGACATCCCATCCTAGCACTGTGGAAGTCAGGGTGCTGTGCTTTGGGTTTGATTTTTTTTTTTAAATTTAAATTATCTTCTCTCATAGAGTCAATAACCTGGTAATTATTTTGCAGAAGGAGGATGGGCCATGTTTCCAGGGAGCAGCACCAGGAGACTTATCAGGCAGGATTCCACTGAGCCATTCACCCTTAATCCCTTTTACAGCGCAGAAACAAATGCAAATAAGATGCAATTCCCCTCTTCTGGAGTGTCTGCAAGGTGCTCTGCCATTAAACACAATTACAGAGTGCAGCTCAAACACAGCTTCCACTCCCAGCTTTAGAAACCAGGGCAGGGGCTCAAAGTTCAGCCCAGGTGTCTGTTTGCTCTTCAGCTGAAGTGGAAGGAGTGCTGAGTTCTCTCTCTGAATGCTTCAGCTGGTGTGGGATATCCCCTGGCTCCTCCCCATGCTTCTCCTCTGGCCATGGAGGGATGTTGGGACAACTCTCCTGAGCTTCAGCTTTATCCACCAGAACCTAGAGCCTCATCCTGAACACTTCCAGGCTGCCTCTTGATGGTTAATATTATTGTTTAATGCCTAAATAACAGTGCAGAATGTGCCTGGAGTGCATTTAATGAGTTGCTATTAGTCATAAGGATTCCACACTGTTGGTGAGTCTGTATTTGCAGAGCTCGGTGTCACGGGGGTGTCACATGGAGAAAGCACTTGCAAGAAAAGGTTAAGAGCTAAACAGACAAAAGAAACATTATTATCACCATTTCAGCAGAGTGAAGCAGGCCTCTGAGGCAGTGTTTACTCAAAAAGTCTGTGTCAGCCAGGAACTGGAAGGAAAATCCCTTTCCAGTTCTGCTGTAATTCAGATTTTATTAACAACAATTATGCCTTAAACACCTGTTAAAGCTGAAATCTGATTTACTCAAGCAGTCAGTTGCTTCTCAGAGCTCTGATCAACATTTAGGGACATAAATTTAAGTCTTTGCTTGGACTGGTACAAACTTCTGAAGTCTGGAGCTGCCTCCGATTGGCACAGTTTCTTCTCAGCTCCATCCACTACAGGCACGTCTGCACAAGGAGCCTTGCCCAGTCATGTAGTATTTTCTCCTTTTTTCCTGGATAAAATTTGATATATTTCACCAAATAAGTTCCTCCATGAAGACTTACAGCTCTTTGAACTAAACAATAATCTAAATAACTAAGTTAATTCTGTAGCAGCCTTCTCAGCAGGTTGGCACTGATGCTTGAAAATGCATTTCCTTTCTGTTTGTTTTTCCTCATTCTTTCCTTAAAGGAATGTTTCTTTAAAAGATATAGATATAAATATATATATATATATATACACATAAATATTTTTTGTGGGATTTTTTTCCCCAGAGTACAACATCTAGAGCTCTATTACAATTTAGCTGGTTTTTTTTCCAAGTTCATGTCTTGGCTCTACAAAGCAGCTGCACTCCCTGGAGATCCTTTATTGTAACTGTGTAAAACATTATGAAGTGTGGGAAAAATCTTGATCTCTTGTTGTTTTTGTATTTCTTTGTGGAGGGGGTGCTTTTTTTCTTCCCCCCTTCCCCAAGACAATTGATTTATGGGAGAGGTCTCAGCCAGCCCTTCTCATTACCTCAGGGGTTTTTTTATGGTTTGATATGAAACACAACCAGCATTTAAAAATTTTTCCTTGACTCTTCACCCAATGGTTCTCCCATGCTGGGGGATGTTTCCTCTTCCTTCCTCTCCTTTGTTGGGATATTTGCCTCCAGGTTTGCTGCTGGATTGGGAACACCTCCATAGCTTTGGGTGAAGCTTCCTTGTCTTCAGTCACTGTTCACACACTGATTTTGCTGCTCCCTTCCTCTCTTGCTTCCTGCACTTGGTTTGCTGATTTCTCATTTGATTTTCCCTCTTCATTTTATGAATCTGGAAATATATTCCTGACTATTAGAGAGAGAGGCAATACACCAGGCTAGCATTTTTCTCAAACACCTTTTTTTCTGCCAGATGCTGTGACTTTTTGACTCAAATAAAAATACTCAAAACCCAAAATAAACAAATAAATAATAATTAAAAAAAAACTCACAAAAAGCCAAACTGGAAAAAAAAAAAAAAAGGCAAAAAAAAGAGGAAAAAATGGGATATGAGAGAAGCTAATAGGTTGAGGTGGTGTTAGGGAGTTGCATTTCCTCTCTTGATGGGTTCGCTGGTATGAATGCAGCTTTTTTTCCCTTTCCCTTTCCCTTTCCCTTTCCCTTTCCCTTTCCCTTTCCCTTTCCCTTTCCCCCTTTCCCTCTCTCTCTTTCTCTTGTATTTCCATAGAGTTTTACAAATTCTGTATTTGAGGAACAGGGGTTGTCCCCAGGGAATAAATGCCATAATTCTCTGCACTAAGCTCCAAAGTCCCTTGCAGACACTTGAACAGGTGGAAGGATAAATTCACACAAATTGAAGATATTTATGTGCTGGTTTAAAAATACACATTAACTGTCTAAAAGGCCTGTGAGGCTTGACTTTTCATTCTTATAAAATCCATGTAAGATATTTAAGAAGGTGGAGTGATTCAGAGAGAAATTCAATTCAAACCTAAAACTAAGTTTTCAAGCATAATCACACCCAAGCTCAGCACAGAAGGCCTGTTTTGTAGTTGTTTTTTTTTTTTTCCTGAACTACTGGCGAAAATGCCAAGCCAGCACAGCCTGTATTCCATGGGAAACATTGTGAAAGTTTTGATTTAATTTAGCTTCATTCCTATTTCCCAGAAACTGGAAATTTACTTTCTGAAAGCACTGCAAACATGCTGTTTACTAATGAAATAAATAACAGCAGCTGGGAGGCCGAGGACAGTGAGGATTTCGTAAGTGGCTGCCAGGATGATGGGGAGCTGTGGCTGGGAGCAAACCTGCTGCCAGCTCTGCTCTCAGAGCCAATGCTGAACCCAGCTCAGCACAGGGAGCCTAGGAGTCCTTGTGCCATGGCTTTTTTTTGAAAATCAGCATTTCCATGACTGCAGGAGGAAAAAAAGTGAAGTTTTCTACCTGAGAGGAGGTTGTAGCAAAGTGGGGGTTGGCTCTGCTGTCAGGGAACAGGGACAGGAGCAGAGGGAACGGCCTCAGGCTGGGCCAGGGCAGGCTCAGATGGGACAGCAGCAGCAATTTGCCCATGGAAAGGGAGCTCAGGCCTTGGCAGGGGCTGCCCAGGGAGCTTTGCAGTGCCCATCCCTGCAGGTGTCCCCTGGAGGTGGCACTGAGTGCTCTGGGCTGGGGACAAGGGTGCCCATGGGGCACAGCTGGCACTCCATGGGCTGGGAGGGCTTTGCCAACCTAAATGATTCTACAATTAGGACTAAATTCAAAAAGGTCTTACAGCTCATCCAGTCCCACCCCTGCCATGTGATAAAAATGAGAGCAGGCTCCTGGTACTAAAGTGATTTCAGCACTAATTATAAGAAAAAGAAAGGCCTGAAGCGTGAGGGCCTGTGGGCCGAGTTGGAGCGTTTCCATCACTGGAGTTGCTCAGCAGTGATGGCCCCAATGTTCCAGGTGGAGCAGCACAGCTTCCCTGGGTCAGGAGCCCCTTTTTATTCTGTGCTTTGTCCCTCTGGATTGGTTTCTTTTAGGATCCTTCATTTACACCAAGGTTTAAGGTGCTTGATTGGCCCATTACAGTTCTGTCCAGCCTGGCTCGTGGTGCACTTTACTGCGGTGTGTGATGGTACATTGAGTACCATATTTCTTATAACTACCCTTTTAACCCATTTTACAACATAATAACCAAACTAACAGTACATGCTTAATGATCTATCAATCATTTTACATCAGTTTCTAACCTATTTTTAACACCATGGACAGGGACACCTTCCACTATCCCAGGCTGCTCCAAGCCCCAACCTGGCCTTGGACACTGCCAGCCACAGCTGCTGTGGGCAGAAAGCAAGCTGATAACCAAAAATCACATCACCAATCTCTATGAAAAGGTGTATTTTCAATCATTTATGTTTTGACTCCTTTCCATTCCTCTGATGGTTCAAGTTTTTCCAACCATGAGATCAGCCTGCTTCAAGTCTTGCCCCTTTCCTCAGTCTCTTGGGCCTAATATTTGATAAGTTTTCAGTCCCTGATTCATGCTAATGGCCCACACAAAGATGAGCCAGATAAGCAGGAATGTCTCCTACAAGGATGCCAAATATTGAAAACTGGCTCTACAGCAAGGAAAGAAATTTTTATTTTTTAATTTATTTTTATATACACTTTCTTAAAGCATTTAAGAGTTTACACTTTCATCTCAGAGAGCTGGAACAATAACACATCACTTCCTGCCAAGGGCTGGTGCACACAGACGGGGTTGCTGTGATTTACATGAATTTACATAATTCACAGACCAGGAATCATTTGATGCAGGGATAAATGATATAAAACGAGATAAGCTGCAGTAAAATTTGCAGTTCAGCTTGTGGTCATCCAGGGGCAGGGAGGGGCAGGATTTATTGTGGTTTCAATATTTGTTTTCAGATTATTCCCACAGCTCCCCTCGATGTGTGCTGTGTTTCCTATCTGTCCTTGGTATCCAACACTTCCAGACAGACCCAGTGCAAAGAACAGAGCTGGTTGTGATGGTTTTTAATTAAGTGAACGCTGCATGCATGTGTTGGTAAATTATTTTTTTTTGCTTTAAAGGTACCAAGGTTTTGACTTCTGGAGGTGGAATGTGGTCCTGCTTTGCTTCTGTCCCACTTGGAGCAGGTTAATGCTCCGGAGGCCTCTCTGCTTAGATCTCCCTTCATTCCCAAAGCCCTGCCTCTGGTGTGAGGTGATGGATGCCTGGAAATGAACTGTGGGGGGATTTATTCCGGGAGAGGAGATAAAAATAACTCAGCTTGTTTCTCTTTGCCCTGAAACTTTGGACATTTTGCGTGAATTATGAGCAGCCAATACGTCTTGTTCTCAAGAGGGTCAGGTAGGAAAAGGGGGTTGGAGCTGGCAAGATAAGCCTTCCCTAGAAATTAGGGACACATCCAGAAATAACCCAGAGTTTTCAAAGTCTTGGGGGCTGCCTAGTGATTTAAGGAAAAAAAAAATCCCCTAGGACATGAAATCCAAACAAAAAAAGGCAGCACTTTTGCAGTGCAGCTAAATGGAGAAGCAAAGAGAAAGTACCAGGAGGGGCCATTAGAGAATAATGCCCCTGGAATTAAATAGATAACTTGGAGGCAGGGAATTTCCCCAGGCACGATTTGGCTGCGTGCCTGCCCCAGTAAAGCACTTTTTGACTTTAAGGCAAGAGCAAAAAGAAACTGGGACTTTCAAAGGCCCTTTATCTCCAATTGTTCCAGTCTTATTTTCTAATTGGCCTGGACTCTAGACATTAAAAGGGCTGACAAATGCTGCAGGAGTAAAAGTATTAGTAACTAATGCACTTAATGGTTGTGAATAGACTTAATACATGAGGAATGAATTCTCCTTTATTTCACAGGAATTCAAAGGAACCTTGCCATAGGCATTAATTGCATTTAATTCCACGTTAGGGCTCATTCATCCTACCAACAACTTGGATAACAGCCTAAGAGTAAATGTGATTCTCTCTGGAAGTGTTTCTTTTGATCAAATACTTAATGAAAATGTTTTTGTGACATTGCAATGAGTTTTTAATATTTTTTTTAAATACAGTCTTAAACCAACCTGCTTTTCTGAGTGTAGAAATTGGCTCTCCAAAACAAGTAGAAGTACAGATGGATGCAATATTTTTATTTTGTGCTTCAGATGATACCATATGCCAAGCCTTAGGAGGTACTCAGCTGCCAAGAAGGTACAAATAGAGATTTCCACAAGGTGAAACTGCCACATTTTCACACAGCAGGGCTCAGTGAAGTGTCAGCCTGTCCTCAGAGAAATGGTGGCTTCTCAGCTGAGAAATTCTGGTTTTGCTTTGTGCCACAGCAATTTCCCTTGAATTACCTTCTCTGAGACCCTTCAGGGTAACTGGGAGTGCTCAGTTTTAGCTGAGGGAGGACATGGAGGATGTTTGTGAAGGTGGGTGATGGCTGAGTGTTCAGAAGGTGGTAATGGCTTCAAAATTTCATATTTTTAAGGTGGACAATGGTTGAGGATTTAGAAGGTGGCAATGGCTTAAAAAATTCATATTTTTAAGGTGGGTAATGGCTGAGGATTTAGAAGATGGTAATGGCTTCAAAAATTCACAATTTTGAAGGTGGGTAATGGCTGAAGGTTAAGAAGGGGCTTGAGGGCCATCATTGTCTTATCAGAGCACATCTCCTGTCACTTAGGCAGTGAACTATCCTGATTTTCACCTCATACCAAGGCCACAGGCAGCATAAACAGTGTGATATCTCAAATAATCCTCCAGCTGTGGGTATGGAAACACTGTTCAGAAAACTGAAAGGGGTCAGATGATCTCTTTTGGGGCCAGCAGGCTCATTCAGCTTTCTCACAGGAGAGGCCACAGACAGCTGAGCCATTTCCAGAACACCTTCCTGCCTCTCCCCTGCACTCACCTACCCCTTTATTCTGTGGGATTTGTTTGCAGCCCTTTCCCACAGCTGGGATGGTGCTGGCAGGGCTTGGGAAGGCAGTCAGTCTAAATTTAGAGCACCCTGACCAGTCCTTATAAAAACTAAACCTGTGACCTGCTTCTGCCCTCCCTCCCACTCCCCTGTGCTTTAATTTGAAATGATTTCATGTGCCTTGAGCTGGCAATGTGAACCAGTGTGGCTCTGGTGGCAGGAGGAAAAATCACTGATTTACACAAGCTGGGGATCACGGGATTGTTTGGGTGGGAAAAGTCCTTTAATATCTTCAACTCTGACCATTGACCCTGGCCTGGATCAGGAATGGTGTGGCCAGCAGGAGCAGGGAGGTCATTCTGTCCCTGTCAGTCCCTGTGTCTGTCCCTGTGTCTGTGCCTGTCTGTCCCTGTGGCTGTCCCT
>JAHXMQ010012338.1:24314587-24329791 GCA_020466415.1 Ammodramus savannarum pratensis | reverse complement strand
TTTTTACTCCTTTCCACTTCTCTGATGGTTCAAGTTTTACCAGCCATGAGCCCACTTCAAGTCTTGCTCCTTTCCTCAGTCTCTTGGGCCTAATATTTGGTAATTTGGGCATCAGGCACAGCTGAGACTCTATGGGCTGGGAGCGCTTTTCCAGCCTCAGGGATTCTGTGAAAACTGAAGGTCTAAGCAGAAATAGAGGGAGGGAAACACAAAACATGGCAGATGAGAGAAGCACAACAAGGAGCTTTGGCCAAAGGGTGGCAGGGACAGGTTGGGCACCACGTGGGTGTTGGGCAAGACCTGAAATGTCTCAGAGATGGCAGCGATAGCAGAGGCACAGCAGTGCCAGGAGCTGAGCTCTGAGTGACTCAGGGAGGAGCCTGATGGAGCATGTCCTCTCCTAGCCCAATCTCTGATTCTGATAACTTATTTTTTGACACTGTGAATCACTGTGTTTTTCAAATTCAGCTGTTTGACATACAGGAGAAGTGGGTAGATTTCAGGCTGAAAATCCATTGTTATAGAGCACATTAATCTTACAATCCATTTACTCTCCACTTCATTTGGCAGAAGTGAGGCACAGATTAATGAGTGAAGACTTTTTTTTCAGGCTGTGAAAGATTAGAAGCATGAAATCTTTGAATAGTTTAGAAACATGAAATCTCTGAAACTTCAGATTTGTTTCATGGCTTAGAAACATGAAATCACTGAATATTTAGAAACATGAAATCTCTGAAACTTAAGATTTGTTTCATGGCTTAGAAATCATTGAATAGTTTAGAAACATGAGATCTCTGAAACTTAGATTTGTTTCATGGCTTAGAAACATGAAATCATTGAATAGTTTCGAAACATTAAATTTCTGAAACTTAAGATTTGTTTCATGGCTTAGAAATCATTGAATAGTTTAGAAACATGAAATCTCTGAAGCTTAGATTTGTTTCATGGCTTAGAAACATGAAATCATTGAATAGTTTGGAAACATGGAATCTCTGAAATTTAAGATTCATTTCATGGCTTAGAAATCATCAAATAGTTTAGAAACATGAAATCTCTGAAACTTAGATTTGTTTCATGGCTTAGAAACATGAAATCATTGAATAGTTTGGAAACATGGAATCTCTGAAATTTAAGATTCATTTCATGGCTTAGAAACATGAAATCGTTGAATAGTTTGGAAACATGAAATCTCTGAAACTTAAGAATTGTTTCATGGCTTAGAAACATGAAATCGTTGAATAGTTTAGAAACAAGAAATCACTGAAACTTCAGATTCGTTTCATGGCTTAGAAATCATTGAAAAGTTTAGAAACATGAAATCTCTGAAGCTTAGATTTGTTTCATGGCTTAGCAACATGAAATCATTGAATAGTTTGGGTTGGAAGGGAACTTAAAGATCATCTCATTCCATCCCCTGCCATGGGCAGGGACACTCCACTAGTGCAGGTTGCTGAGTCCCATCCAGCAGGTCTTGAACACCTCCAGGGATGGGGAGTCCACATCTCCTCTGGGCAACCAATGTTCTAACACTAATCTAAACTTCTTACTGATTCCAGAAAGTTTGAATTAATTTACTATGAAAAATAACAGGAAAAAAAAAATCCAGAAAGAGCGGGAAACCCAGGGTTGGCACCAGGGTGGCAGAGGTCAGAGCTGTGCTGCTGTTGGTGTCTGTGGCACACAGGAGGTGATGTCATTAGGAAAAGGAGGTGGGGAGATCAGACTCCAGGAGGAATAGGTGCTGGAGGCAGGTGAGGATTTACAACATGAGCTGGAGGTGACCTCTGCCCCCAGTGCTGACTCACAAACCAACCCTGTAGTTTGGACAGACGTGTGTACACTGAGAGGGGAAAATACATATCTGTGAGGGGTGTTGTGTGCAATCCCCACGGATTGCAGCTGCAGCCTTACTCATGGCCATCATCCACGGGCAGGAACAAAGTAATCTAAGGAGGGAAAAAGCCAGGGAGCAGCTGGCCACACCCCAGGAGCCCTGTGTGGCTTCACGGTGAGCAGCATCCCAGGATTGCAGCTCCAGGTGGGAAAGGGCTGTGGGTTTGGCAGCGAAGAGGATGTGCTGAAGGGTGGAGGAAGGCAGCAGAGGGTCTCTGGGGCTGTGTGGGCTTGTCCTTGCTGCAGCAGGGGTGGTGAGGCTGGGCTGCAGGTCTGGCAGGCAGGGCTGGAAGAGACCTCTGGGTGTTCTGGTCATCCTCCCCCAGAGCCAGAGCAGAGCCCTGTGGTGTGCAGACATTCCTCACGGGACAAACCCTGTGATGGTGGCAGCACTGGGCTGATCCTTTGGCACCAGCACCTGAAATTCAGGTGGGGACTCCTCAGTAGTAGGGATGGAAAATCCCCTGCTGAATCCCCCACCCCATCCCCATCTCCTGCCTCTGCTGCAGTTTGGTTTGTGTGGTTTTGTTCCTAGAGCCCTTTTGTGAAACCAAATTTTGCTTTTCCCCGTGCTGTCTTTGTGTTTTAAACAAAATCTTCCATTATTCTGCTTCCCCAGAATTCTAGGGCTTGGGTACGTGTCAGAACCCAGGACATTCCTCTGGCTGCCCGGAAGGACTTGACACCCTTGCAAGGAGCTCAGAGACCTTGGCACAGAGTCAAAAACACCTCTGCCTTCAATTTTAACCCATGGAAACAATTACCAACTTTGTGTGAAGATTTACAAGCCACAAGAGTTTAAGTAAAATAATAGCTAATTTGTCACAAAGTGAAAAAGTAGAATTTTAAAATTTTAAAATAGAAGTTCAAAAAACAAAATAAAAAAATCTAAGTTGTCCTATCCTTCTTCTCCTTCTTCTTGTCCTCCATGTTCTGCTGTGATAGTAACACTTTTTAATTAATGTAGAATAGAAACAAACTGCCTAACACAAGTAATAAATATTAGAAAATTATTGTAAATAAAATACTTGTAATTCTTAGTATAAAAAGTTAACACCACCCCCGAAACAAAGTGTGCCACAACCCAACCTACCAAACAAATCTCATCAAGTCAAAGAAAAAAATGTAATAAATAAAAAAAATAAACCACCTTAAAAAGCAAAACCAATGAATTTCAACTTCTTCTTCAGTCGCAAAGCTAAATAAAAAACTTTCTAATACCTCAAAAGTCATCTCAACCACAAAAACACAAGAGGTATGGTACTTTTTGTGGGCCTGAGAGCTCATGATAAGATCAAGTTGTAAAAAATTGAAGCTAATTCCAGATGACTTTCCACTGTAGAACTCTAAGTGGTGTTTGCTAACATGGTCCCCCTTGTTACCACAGAAATTCAGAAATATTTCCCCACTCTTCTGGCAGACACTGTTTACATCTTCAAATGTTTCAAAAGGAATGGCAATTAACAAAGCTATTTATGTTCCTGAGGAAATTAAAAAAAAAAAAAGTTATGTCATAACATATTTGTTGTATCAGCATCATCTGCTTAGCCTGGATTTTTGAGCAGCATTTGCTGGGAGTGTTTTTTGAAAGATCTCCAGAAGATTTGGCCATGTCCAGTGGCACAGGAGACCTTTTTAACCCTGGGCTGAGGCAATTCTTGTGCCTCCCTCTGCCTTAAATCACCTTTATCTGATCTGCTCACGTTTGCACAAGGCTCAAGTGCCTCTCCAGCCCTATCTGGATGGAGATTAACTGCTCTGGGTGGGGTGCTGGGAGGAAGAAGAACTTCCTCCCCTCCATAGATGGCTGAAATGTAGAATCTTTGGGATTAAAGGCTCAGGGAGCTGTGTCCATGGGAGCACTTCCCACAGGGATGCAGGAGATCCAGGGTGCCCCAGCAGGGACATCTCCTCCCTGGATTGGGGTCTGGATGCCCACACAGGGGCCAAGACCCAGGGAAAAGGCAGGAACCACAAGGTTTCATGGGAAAACAGTGGGAATTACCTGGAAAAGGCAGTGCATTTGTCATTTTTTCACCATTCTCCCTTGCTAGAAAGCTGTGGGGATGTGGAGGTTGGAGTATTGCACCATCCAAAAGACAGGAAAGGTACAGCTCTGCTGCTTTTTGCTGATTGCTCACCTGAGGTGGGAAAAAAGGTGAGAGAAGTGTGGCCAGCAGGCCAGGAGAGAGAATTCTGTCCCTCTGTCCCCTCAGGTGATTTCCCACCTGCAGAGCTGGGCCCAGCACAGGGAGGAGCTGGAGCTGCTGCAGAGAGACAAATATTTAAAAAAAATCCAAATTATGATGACCTAAACCCCACCATTGCTGGCTCCCCAATGGTGGAGGTTTACTTTGAGCTCAGCGCTCCAGGTGAAGAGAAGAAAGGCAATTCCATCCAGAAAAATTCCTGATCCTGAAAGGAAAACATCACCCAGGTGCTGCATTGGGTGAAACTCAGCCTGGCTGCCTGGGTGGACAGGGACAGCCAGGAACACCTGGGATGCTCCTGGTGATGAGAAGTCTCCCAGTGGCTCCTGGAAACTCTGACATTTCTCCTTAATTTTGGTGGTGAATTTGCAACTGGCAACAAAAATGAATTCTGGGTCTAGCACAGGCATGGAAAAGGGGCCAAGACCCAGGAACCACAGGTTTTCATAGGAAAACAATGGGAATCACCTGGAAAAGGCGGTGCATTTGTCATTTTTTCACCATTCTCCCTTGCTAGAAAGCTGTGGGGATGTGGAGGTTGGAACATTGAGGTTTCCACCATCCAAAAGACAGGAAAGGTACAGCTCTGCTGGTTTTTGCTGATTGCTCACCTGAGGTGGGAAAAAAGGGTGGGAGAAGTGTGGCCAGCAGGCCAGGAGAGAGAATTCTGTCCCTCTGTCCCTGTGCTCAGGTGATTCCCCACCTGCAGAGCTGCCCCAGCACAGGGAGGAGCTGGAGCTGCTGCAGAGAGACAAATATTTAAAAAAAATCCAAATGATGATGACCTAAACTCCACCATTGCTGGCTCCCCAATGGTGGAGGTTTACTTTGAGCTCAGTGCTCCAGGTGAAGAGAAGAAAGGCAATTCCATCCAGAAAAATTCCTGATCCTGAAAGGAAAACATCACCCAGGTGCTGCTGCGGGTGAAACTCAGCCTGGACAGGGACAAACAGGAACACCTGGGATGCTCCTGGTGATGAGAAGTCTTCCTGTGGCTCCTGGAAGCTCTGATATTTCTCTCTAATTTCAGGAATTTGCAACTGGCAACAAAAATGAGTTCTGGGTCTAGCACAGGCATGGAACAATCAGGACTACTCAGATGAAACCTGCTTTGCAGGAAGCTGAAAATGCCAAAAAATGGCAGTGTTTGGGTAAATCTCTGTATTTGCTTTCAGATTTTGTGGGTGTTTTCAAAGCCTCAAGGAGATGCATGTGGCCATTTCCACCTCTGAGCCAAGCTTGCCCTGCTCAGAAGAACCACCAGAAGATTTTATGTTGTGCTGAGCATTTACTCCCTCTATCTTTAGCTAAATCTGAGAAAAATGTATATAAGCACCCAAAAATGTAGATAAGCACCCAAAACATGAAACTCTTGGTGCAAGAGTTCAACAATCAGTTCTTTCAACACTCAGTTCTTTCTCCTCTTCTTCTCAGGTCTCCCATCTGGTGAATCTTTTTTGATTTCCTCCAAGCTTATTTAAGGACAGGCTATTTTTTCCTCCTGGGACAGCAGAAGACAAAGACCACTTGTCATTTTATTTGCTTTTAAAGGGACACAGTGTCTGTTCTTAGAGTGCCATGAGTCCCTGTTCAGTTCAGGCGCTCGCTGGGTTTGGCTTTCCAAGAAAAACCAAAAAATAAAAAGGAAAAAAAAATCACTTGCGAGCTAAAATTAATCCTGGGAAATTTCAAACCAACAGGAACATCCTTGAGAAAGCCAGAGCATAAACAAGGGGTGAGAAAACAAACATTGCTTTGAATGCTGCTGCTTGTGATGTTGCTGTGACAGAAGGAAACGGGCCCAGGCTTCAATGGATCAAAAGAAACAAAGGACTGGCTCAGCTTCACTCACCAAAGCCAGCAGGCTGTGTGTGCTCAGCCACAGCTACAAACAGACATTTCTTTCCTCCTGCAAGTTAAAAGAATGTCTTGGACCACCTATCATTTTTAAATAAGATATTACAAATAAGGTATTTATAATATAATTTATATTTATCATGGTCTCTGAAGCAGGGGACAGGTTTTTGGTGCAGATCAGGGGGAGCAGGTTCTCTGGAATGGCACTCAAATGTGCATTTTAACAGAGTGCTGAGGGCACAGCAAGTGCATTTAAGGTTGTGCATGATGAAGGGGTTGTGTTCTCCTAAAAGGGCGTCATCCTAACTTCTATAGTGGCTTTCTATTTAAATACAAAGACATAAATATATTGCACGGCAAGTATATAGGACAAGAGGAACATACATGTCACTTTAAAAAAAAACCCTCAAAAATGGTTTAAAAATGTTACAGCTCCTTGTGCAGCCTTGGTGTGAACAGAACAGAATTATAGAACCTTTAGTTCTGTAATTCAAGAGCAAAAGTTGAAACATCGTATATTTATATTTATATTTATATTTATATTTATATTTATATTTATATTTATATATTATTTATATGTTATTTGTATTTATATGTTAGTTATATGTTAGTTATAGTTATATTTATATGTTAGTTATAGTTATATTTATATGTTAGTTATAGTTATATTTCTATATAATTATATGTATACAAAATACACTGCTTTTTTCCATATGCCTTGGCCTAGTGGAGAGCACAGCATGGCTGGTGATCTTAAAAGATCTTTAAGAGTCAGGCCCAATTGTAATATTAATTTTACAACTAACACAGTCAAAACAAGCACTGCTGTTAAACATGGTTGCACAAGCTCAAATTAAAGCACTCTCTAATTTACCCAGAGCTATGCCATATATCATGTTTTATACTGGTTATCATCAGCTACCCAGTTTGTCCAACACTTCAGAGGTTATTACTTCAAGGAGGGGCTGCAGTGCTCTGTGCCAAAATTTCCAGTTGTCCTGGGTTGAGACAACCATTAAACTCCTGCAGACTGAAGCCAATTTCATTATGAATCATGGATTTTGTGGATTACCACATGCTTACTTAAAAGGACAAATAGCTTTGCTACTACAGGAATAACAGTCTCCCTGAGATCAAAAGCAAGAAGGAAAAAAAATTTTAAAAAAAGCCTCCAGTCATGAAGAACACTCAAAGCAAGTGGTGGCCCAAGGATTATATATTACCCATGCATGTAGAGCAAAGCAAACTGTCATTAAATGTTCCCAGGAATGCAGCTGAGGAGTGCTGGCAAACTCTTAGAGTAGGGGAGGTTTGGGAGGCCAGCACTTTTATTTTTAATTTTTAAATGGAGTGTTTCTGTTAAGCTCCTTGCAGCAGCTCAAGGAAGATGTCAGGCTTGCCTTGGGCTTTTGTGGACATGTTTGAAAATCAGGGCCAGGGCTGATGATCTGCTGCTTAAGGATTTGGGAGCTCATCTTTGGGGAGGAGGAGGAGGAGATGGCTGCAGAAAATCTGAAAACACACATCTGAAAATCTACATATTTACCAGTGCTTTCCCTAACTTAGAAGCACAAGCCCCATTTTTAACTGCAAATATTGAAATCCTGGTGTGTGAAATATCTCCTGCTGTTGGGAATGTGGGATGAGAAACTGAAGAAACAGCTCTTTTAGCCCAGTGGCAGTGTACCCTGAGTGAAGACTTTTGCAGAAAAGGATTGAGGCCTTTTCAGAAAGCCAGTTTTCTCTAAAAAAAAAACCAAAAACGAACAAACAAAAAAAAACCAGATCTAGAATAGAGTGCCTTATGAGCTACACACATGCAGGGATAATTCTTCCTATCTTCACAGCCTTCAGGAGCAATGCAGCAGTTTCATTCTTCTTTCCAGGGCCTATTTTAAAAAGGTTTAAAAAATTATCAAATTATTAAGCGTGACAATTTAGCCACAGGTTACTTGAAGGCATCCCTGAACTGCAGCATCTCCCAGGAGCTCTCTTCGTGTTCATCAGGACAATGGAACTGCACAGACACCAAGAGCTACCACTGAGACCAAGGGTTTTTTCTTTCAGTGCTGTGACACGCTTTCCAAGAATTTAAGTTTCATTCAGGACAGAATAAGAGAGTGGCAACTTCTCTTTTATTTCTTTGTCATCCTGAAAGGAGAGAGGTTTGAGATGTTTTTGAGGGTCCCTCCTGCCCAGTCCAAACTTCACAGAATCACAGAATGCTTTGCATTGCACAGGACCTAAAGATTATTTTGTTCCAACAAAACTGGACATGGGCAGGACCTTTAGGGTCCTTTCCAACCCAAACCATTCCTTGATTGTCTCACTCTTTGATGAGAACTTCAGCAAGCTGCAGTGAGATTTAACTCCTTCCCTTCCCAGTGCTTTCCCACCTGTGGATAAGGGGTTTGATGATCCTGTTACGTCTGCTTTGCATCTCCTGGGCTTGGATGTTACATGAATAAAATCTGGCTTGGGCAGCTGAAGATGCTGCCTTGGCTCTGGTGAGAGGCTTTGCTTGGCCACGTGTAGAGAGCCCTGAGCATTTCCCCAAGCTCCCTGGGGCACAGTGACTCACCAGAGATGAATGAATGACAGGACACAGCCCCTGGGACACGTGCAGAACATGTTAGGTCACAGTTTCACCTCCTTCAGATCCAGAAAAGGCATTTCTGTAATCCTTGTCACAGCCAGCAACATCTGAGCTCAGTTTTCTCTGTGACAGAGGTGACAGGGTGTGTGTCCCCAGCAAACCCTGGAATGGTGCAGCAGGACTCTGTGACCTGCTGATGTGACCTCACCATGTCCAATTCTGTTGGAACAAGACAATCTTTAGGTCCTGTGCAATGCAAAGCATTCTGTGATTCTTGAAATTTGGACTGTGCAGGAGGGACCCTCAAAAACATCTCAAACCTCTCTCCTTTCAGGATGACAAAGAAATGAAAGAGAAGTTGCCATCTCTCATTCTGTCCTGAATGAAACTTAAATTCTTGGGAAGTGTGTCACAGCACTGAAACTAAAAACCCTTGGTCTCAGTGGTAGCTTTTGGTGTCTGTGCAGTTCCATTGTCCTGATGAACACGAAGAGAGCTCCTGGGAGATGCTGCAGTTCAGGGATGCCTTCAAGTAACCTGTGGCTAAATTGTCATGCTTGATACTTTGCTCTTTGTTATTTTTTTAAAAAACCTTTTTAAAATAGAAGGCAAGAAGAATGTCTGGAATTGCTGCATTGCTCATGAAGGCTGTGAAGATAGGAAGAGTTATCCCTGCAGCAGCCATGTGTGTAGCTCATAAGGGACACTCTATTCTATATCTGTATTTTTTTAGAGAAAACTGGCTTTCTGAAAATGCCACAATCCTTTTCTGCAAAGGTCCTCACTCAGGGTACACTGCCACTGCAGCAAAAGTGCTGTTTCTTCAGTTTCTCATCCCACATTCCCAACAGCAGGAGATATGCACCATCAGCATTGGTACAGAACACCAGACAGAGACTTGGAGGCTCTGACAAGGAGCTCCTGGAGGTTCTGACAAGGAGCTCTTGGAGGTTCTAACAAGGAGATTTTGGAGGCTCTGACAAGGAGCTCTTGGCTCATCTTCCCTGGCTGCATCCCAGTGAGCACAGAGCCCACAGCCCCTCCTGGGCTGCAGGATTGCCTCCAGCCCAGCCTGAGGGCTGCAGGGCTGCTCTGAGCAGCTGGACAGTCAAGGAGGGAAGGCTTGGAGCTGTGCTGGCTCCTGTCCCACCAGCTCAGGCCAAGGTTACACCTCTTTGTGCCTGGCCTTTGTAAATGTGCTGCTGGTGAGCATTGCTGTGCTGGGTGTGAATCCCTCTGCACCTCACTCCTAAAATTACTGTCCCTCTTTTGCAGCCACTTTCTGTTGCCACCCCTTTTTGGGCTTTTGTGGTTGGAATGGTTTCTGAGGTATTAGAAAGTCTTTTTCTCTTAGCTTTGTGACAGAAGAAATTGAGATTTGTTGGTTTTGTTTTTCAAAGTTGTTTATTTTTTATTTATTACATTCTTTCTCTGACCTGCTGAGGTCTGTCCAGCAGGTTGGTTTGTGGCACACTGACTGCTCTTGGGGTGGTGTTAGCTTTTTATACTAAGACCTATGTGTACTTAATTTACAATAATTTTCTAGTACCTATTACCTTTGTTAGACAGTCTGTGTTTATTCTAAACTAATCTAAAAGTGTCACCATCATAGCAGAAGATGGAGGACAAGAAGAAGAGGAAGGAGGACAGGACACATTTAGATTCTTCTACCTTGCTTCTTGAACCTCCATTCTAAAATTTGAAAATTCTACTTTTTCACTTTGTGACAAATTAACTATTATTCTACTTAAACTTTTGTGACTTGTAAGTCTTCACACAAAGTTGGTAATTTTTTCTATGGACTAAAATGGACAGCACAGATGTCTTTGACTCTGTGCCAAGGTCTCTGAGCCCCTTGCAAGGGTCTGGAGTCCTCCAGGTCAGGCAGAGGAATGTCCTGGGTTCTGACAACCCCTGATCCCTCCTGGGCACCCTGTGGCACCTCTGTCCTGAGAGTGACATCACTCCATGTCAGGTTGAGCTGTGCCAGCAGATTCCCGGATTGTGCTTGGTGAGGGCTCAGCCAGGACACCCTGTGTGCTGCAGGGAGGTGAGCAGAGCAGCTCGCGGCTGAAAGGACAAAGTCCCCGGGGCAGGTGACACGGCTGGGCTGGCAGCCCTGAACCCTGGCACTGAGCACACCTCCCACGCTGTGGGCACTCAGCCAGGAGCTGCACCCACACACTGTGGAGCCCACAGCACCAGCAGGAAAGAAATCAGCTTCTGATGGCATGGGGCTCCTCTGGCTTGTGGGATTTCTCTGTTTTCTAACCCCTCTCTTCCTCTTTTTCTTGACTGCCATTCCATTTTGCTGCTAGATCTCATTCTTACTCTTTTTTTCTTTTTCCTCAGCAAGAAGCTTGCCCACATCCTTCCTGATTGCCTTAAAAAGTTTTCTCCAGCTTGTAAATAAACATCTAGAAAAGCCAAAGCTGTAATGATAGCTGTTAATCCTTCACTATAAAACATCCACAGGTGCTGACAACAGCTCTTGTGCTGCTTTCTGCAATGCCCTCCACACCTTATCAGAATTCATGCATTGCTGCACTGCTGATGGTCCTGGAAGTGCCAGGATGGACAGAAAGGGACTGTGCAGTTCTGAGACCCCACTCTCCCTGCTCAGTCCCTCTCTTTGCCCAGATCCTCTCGGGATTTCTGCTGCTCAGAGTGACCCCAAGATACATTAGAAAGTCTCTTTTCCCAGCCTAGCAGTTGAAGAAGGAGTCAGAACTCAATTTCTTGTTCTCAAGGATGTTTATTGTTTCTTACCTATAAAATTCTTTCTCTCTGTCCAGCCGAGGTCTGCTCAGCTGGACATTCCAAGGCACTCTGCCTGCCCTGGGGCAGTGTTATCTTTTTATACAAAAATCTACATGTACAATATTTACAATTACTTCCCAATACCTATCACCTACGTTAGACAGTGAGCTTCTACTCTAAACCAATCTAAAAGTGCCAAATCATAGCAGAAGATGGAGGCCAAGAAGAAGAAGGAGAAAGGCTGGACACACCCAGATCCCTCCATCTTGCCCCCTGAACCTCCATTCTAAAAACCCCAAAAATCTATTTTTTACCCTGTGATAAAGTCACTATCATTCTGCTTAAACTGTTGTGGCTTGTAATTCTTTATATAAAGGTTGGTAATTGCTTTTTCCAAGGGCTGAATCAAAGGCACAGGGGTCTTGGGCTCTGTGCCAAGGTCTCTGAGCCCCCTGGGCAGGGCTGGAGTCCTCCAGGGCAGCCAGAGGAATTTCCTGGGTTTCTACAAGATCCTGCCTCAGAGGGGATGGCCCAGCCTCTCCCTACACCTGCTCCAGCTTGGAGCTCCCAGGTGATGGTGAGGAGGAGGGTTCAAAGAGGCAGCGAGCTGGCTGTTGGTACACAAGTGGCTGCAGATAAGGCCCAGACAGTGATTCAGGTGGGGTAGCTGTGGTTCAGGTGATGAATGAGGGCTGCTCCCTCTCCCTCTGCTCAAACCTTTGCTCCTGCAGACAGATAAATGGAAAGCTGACGTGGGCTGTGCTCCCAGGCAGCTCTGAGGACAAGGCTGCTCCCTGTCCTGGCTTTACTCACAGGTCAGAACCTCAGGTGTTAAGCCTCACTTCTGAGGCGGCTCATAAAGCAGATTTATGAAAGCCAGGGAGTGCTGTAAAAGTTGGCACACCCTTGGCCTTTACTTTCTGCACCTGCAAGAAGGTGCTGCCTGGGGAATTGCTGCCTTGTGAGGGGGTCTGGCCCCAGCTGCCACCCTCTGCCTGTCCCCTGCTCCCCCTGGCAGGGGTGGTCCCCATAAGCATCTCCTCAGTGCCCTGGCAGCAAGAAAAAATTCCCTCCCCCCGGAGCTGGGGGACACAGCAGGTTCCAGATATGGGGAGCACAAATGTAATTTAACACCGGGCTGGGTTTGGGTGGGCTGCAGAGTCCTGCAGCAAGGCCAACAAAGAGTATCAAATTGTGCTCCTCAAACCAACACAGGCTTAGTCATCTTCTCTGGGGTGTTCTGGAAAATGTTAGGGAACAGCTCAGCTGGAGTGACCTCGTGGTGTCAGTCCTTCTCCCAAACTCTGGCCAGTCCTAGACTTTCCCAGGGAGCTCTCAGCCTCCAAAACTGGAGGTGAAGGCCAGGTTCATTTGGAAGGCCACGTTCATTTGGGTGCCTTCATCCTTGCTGGCATCTTTTCAGTGTATGACCTGTGGGTGTTATCACAGGAGATGCTCAGGGGGCAGAGATCCCACTCTGGTGACTCTAGAGGGTTTCCTGTGGGCAATGGAAGTTTTCATCAGCTTTGTACCCCTCCATGCTGTTTCCTGGCACTGCAGGGCTGGAGGAGAATACCTGCAGGGTGGAGCAGCTGATGCTCAACCCCCAGGAGAGGAAAAACCACCCCTGGTGCTCAAGGGGTCACTTTTGGCCATGCCACCTCTTGACAGTGGTCACTGGAGGAGCTTAGGCCTGGCCATCTTCCTTGCTGCGCTCCCGTCTCCCCTTCCCCACTGCAAATTAAAAGCAAAACAAAACATTTCTGGATATTATAAGCAGCCTGTAACAAGTTTTTGCCCATGGGGGCAGCAGGAGAGGGAAAACCACCCTAGAGCCCAAGGGGTCACTTTTGGCCATGTCACTTCTTGACAGTGGTCACTGCAGGAACTTAGGCCTGGCCATCTTCCTTGCTGAGCTCCTTCCTCTCCTTCCCTCCCTTTCCCACTGCAAATTAGAAAAAAATAAAAGATTTCTGGGCATTATAAGCAGCCTGTAACAAGTTCTGTCAGGTTTTGGTCAGGCCTCCCCTTAGCAGTGGTCACTGCAGGAGCTTAGGCCTGATCGTCTTCCTTGCTGAGTTCCTGCCTCCCCTTCCTCACTGCAAATTAAAAAACAACAACAACAACAAAAAAAAAAAAAAAAAAAAAACAAAACAAAACAAAAAAAAAACAAACAAAACAAAACCAACAAAAAACCCACTCAAAATAAAATACTTCTGGACATTATAAGCATCCTGTAACAAGTTTTTTCAGGTTTTGATGACCTTCCAGGCCTTAGCTGAGCAGAAGGGCTGGCAAAGATGTACAAGCACACGCATACTGCTCCTGCAGGTCTCTGTGCATGCTCTGAGTCTCCAGGGAATGCTGACTGGGAGGCATGGATGCTATTCTTAGAGGGCAAGGAAGAGTTTTCGTGTTCCAGAGAGGCTTCAGCTTGCAAAGGCTTGTTCCTCCATCATCCCTTTCAAACAAGCTGAGGGTTGATGTAACTGTCAAAGATAATTAGTGGAACAGGCTTGCTTTTCTCGGAAAGATTACACTCCCTCAAACCAGCTTCTTCTGAAAACACTTTGCAGACAATAAAAGGTTATTGGCTGCTATTAAGTCCTAAACATTATCTACCTGCTGCAAGGCAGGTTCAAACTCCATGCCAGGGGCATGGCTGCTCCTCTGCTGTCTCCCTGGGGCTTCCATGGTGCCTTTGGCCCTGGGGGAGCCTCACCTGGCCCAGACTCTGGCTCCAGGTGTGCAGCAGGCAGCCCTGTGCTCCCGTGGCTGGGGGCTCCCAGATCCTGGGGTGCCTTTCTTTACAAAGAAGGTTGGGTTTGGGTTGGAAGGGAACTGAAAAATGATCTCATCCTACCCCCTGCCCCTTCCACTGTCCCAGGCTGCTCCAAATCCAATGTCCAACCTGGCCTTGGGCACTGCCAGGGATGCAGGGATGGAATTCCATCCCAGCCCTGCCCACCCTGCCAGGGAACAATTCCTCATTGCCAACATCCCATCCAGCCCTGCCCTCTCGCAGTGGGAGCCATTCCCACTTTTCTGTCCTTCCAGCCCTTGGGAATTGTCTCTCTGCGTCTCTCTTGCAGGCTCCCTTCAGGTACTGAATAAGCCATACATAAATTTAAAAGTTGATCATATTTACGTATGTTCATACATTTTCTGTCTATTTTTTTTCCAAGGCATGCTCGTAAAACATTCAGTCTTTGTGTTTACTCTCCCCTACACACTTCAATGAAAAGTCTGATTTCAATTAAAAAAACAAACAAACAACAGGGAGGAAGAAGTTATCCCTGTACTGTAGGACCTTGTAAGTTGGCAGGTTTTCAGTGCCAAATTATTTTTTCTTTTAGCCAACATGGAAACTTTTTTTTTCAGTGGATTGGCTGGGATTTTGCTCAAGGAATTGACTGTGCCAACTCAGCTGCCACAAACATTTATCTCTTCTCTCTCCAGGACCACAGGGTGCTCCATGATCCACACTGGCACCAAATGGGTGGAAGAACTGAACTCATTTCTAAACCTGTTTTAACAAAGGAGCAGCACAGGCTGGGCCTATAATGGTAAATTAAATGTGACCAGAGATATTCCAAGCCCTGAGAGCACAAGGCACAGACCAACCTGTGTCTGTGCTGCTGAACTGGCTCACAACCCAAAACAAGGTGGCTTTGTGCAATCCACCTTTTGGGAACAATCCCTGAAATGCTCTGTCCTGGATTGCCAAGCAGAGCAACACACAAATAGATTGTGTTCTATTTGCCATCTGTATGGCAGTTGTCTTCTGTTCAATGGGCAGTTTTCCTTATCTCTTCCACAATCACTCTTCCATCAGGATGGGACATCTGCTGATAACAGCTATTGAGTGTCCCTGCATGGCTGATAAGA
>JAHXMQ010012338.1:24275201-24305798 GCA_020466415.1 Ammodramus savannarum pratensis | reverse complement strand
TTGGGCACTGCCAGGGATCCAGGGGCAGCCCCAGCTGTACCAGGGCCTGCCCAGCCTCACAGGGAAGATTTTTTTGCTAATATTCAATCTAACCCTACTTTATTTCAATTTGAAGCCATCCCCCCTGTCCTGTCATTCCATTCTCCTGCAAGGGATGTCCCTACAGTGACGGAACTGCAGGAATGCAGCTGCAGGGACGAGTTCCTTTTCTGATCCATATTTAAATTCTTATTTCTGGGGGAGCTTCCACCCAACACCACCTCTGCTGCTGCAGTGGGGACTTGCAAGAGCAGCAGAATCCCACTCAGGTCTCAGCTGGATCCTCTGCAGATCCCTCTGGAGTGGAGGGAAATGCAGGGACAGTAATTGGCATGGAGCAGCAGCTCGACTGTGCTGGTGACAGAAGATTCTGTGGGAGTTATTAAGGGGCTGTTGTTAAGGTATTACTAATAATTTTCAGAATCATTTCCATTCCTATTCTTCCCCTGACAGCCTGCAAGTGCTGTGGGTCCTTTTACAGCCATTCTGCCTGTGAGCAGTTTATTGTTTTATTTGATACGTTGCTTAGGGACAGCTCGGCACCTCCTGTGCTTTATTTCCCCCCTCCCTTCAAAGAGTGAGAGCATTTTAATATTTCTTGGAGAAAAATGGATGTAATAAAACATGAACATCTCGGGCCCAATCTCACTGCAGTGGAAAGCTCTTCCCTGAGAGGCTGTTCTGTGCTGGCTTTTCCGGTTGCTGTGCTCTGCAGAGAGCTTGAAGCACCATCCTGCTTCCCATAAACATCTCTCTGCTGCTAGTGGAAGGCTTTGCTCACTTATGATGGGAGGATGGAGCAGAGATGGACCTCTGTGCTCTCCACTGATGGGTTTTTGGTTTTTTTGAATGAGTCACTGCACATAGCTGAGATGGGTAAAGTCACACAATGATGGTCAAAGTGCTGGAGTTACCCCTGGCAGGGTCACTGAATAGAATCATGGAATGGTTTGAGTTGGAAGGGACCTTAAAATCATCCAGTGCCACCCCTGCCATGGCAGGGACACCTCCCACTGTCCCAGGCTGCTCCCAGCCCCAGTGTCCAACCTGGCTTTGGGCACTGCCAGGGATCCAGGGGCAGCCACAGCTGCTCTGGGCACCCTGTACCAGCCCCTGCCCACTCTCCTAGGGAAGAATTTTTGTCCTACTATCCCATCCAACCTTGACTTCCTTCATCTTAAGGCCATTCTCCCTGTCCCTCCAGGCCTTGTCCCCAGTCCCTCTGAGCTCTCCTAGAGCCCCTTCAGGCCCTGCCAGGGACTCTGAGCCTTCTCCTCTCCAGGTGAGCACCCCCAGCTCACCTGGAAATGAGCTGTGTTCCTGTCCCAGCCTGGCTCCAGAGCAAAGGATCCAGCCCTGGGATCATCTTAGTGGCCTCCTCCACCCTCCTTCCAACATTCCTAAACCAGGCCTAGACCTAGACCAGGCCTAGACCTAGACCAGGATGCAGAAGTGTTGTGGGGCCTCACAAGAGCAGAGTGGAGGAGGAAAGTCTGCTCCCTCAGCTGCAGTTTGGCACTGGGAGTCCTCAAGGTTTGGAAAACACCCAGGTGAGGGCAAGGCCAGCAGTGAGACCTGGCTGTGCTGACCCCTGGAGAAGTGACCTCATGGAAGCCACCATGAGACCAAAGAACATTAAATGAGTACCTGGGTGAGGCCTGCACAGGGATCCTGCAGGGGGGATGGAAAAATCCCCATTTGTGAGCTGCTGCAGGCTGGAGATACTCAAGGGAAGGAAGGGAAACAGGAATCACCCTCACTGTCTTCTCCTCACCAGCAGGAATCTCCTTTCCTGTCACAGTCGTGGGATGAGGACTCAATCTCAGCACTGGGCTTAGCTGAGACATTGCTTAAAAACAGGGAATGAAAAGTGTTCATGTGCACCAAAAAGAGGAGAGATCTGTGAATTCTGGAAGGCACTGCCTGTGGGAAAGAGACACCCCAAGCCTTTGGAACCTGGCAAAGCCCCTTGAGGAGAAAGTGGAATTTTCCCTACATAAACAACAATGGTTGTATGTGTTTAAAAAAAGGAAAAAAAATAAAAAAGGGGATGCCAGCAGGCATGGAGCCCTGATGAGGAAGAAAAGGAGTGCTGTGCACAGGACACTGGGGGAACTGTTCCAAACCATCCTAAGGCAGAGATGTCCCTGCTGGCTCAGCAGTGGCCCCAGGGAGGACTGGGCAGTGTGGGAGAAGGGAGTTTGGGACTCACTCCTGGCTTCAGCAAGATGTGTGTTCCTGGCATCTCCCAGGGCTGGCACTCAGGATGGGGAAAACAAACAAACAGGTCTGTTCAAAGGCATGTGGGAGGAATGATATTTCTCTTGGAAGAGCTCCTCTTCTTCCACAGGGCAAAAAAAAAATTAAAAAAAAGCACCCTGCAAGAGAAGGAGAGCTGCCTGTGAATGGCAGGAAGCTAAATGGGAGAACTGCATCTGCTGGATTGTTCTTTGCCTTCTGTCAGGGGAAAAAAGAAAAAAAGTTAGACAAAGAAATGAAGTTTGATTCAAGATACAGCCGGCCAAAGACAAGCAGCCAAGCAGGAATGGGTTTATTTATTTAAATTTATTTATTTAGCTTAAGAATCATAGAATGATTTGGGTGTGAAGAGACCTTAAAGCTCATCCAGTTCCAACCCCTGCATGGGCAGGGACACTTTCCACTGTCCCAGGCTCAAACATCCAGATGAAGGAGAAGGGGAATTATGCTCACTGCACCAGACTTTCAACCTGCAAATATTCCATGGAAAACACTTTCCTTCCTTTCTGCACTTCACTCAGATGGTTGAAGGTGGGAGAAGGGCTCTGGAAACCCTCCTGTGGCAGAGCTATCCCACCCCAGACCATGCAGGTGAGTTGTACATGGAGAGGGTCAGGAGGTGTCACTCCATCGCTGTCCCCTTGGCCTCAGGAGGATGAGTCCAACCCTGCTTTTCCAGAAGGAAGGATGTGGCCCCAGCTTTCCAGAGGGATTGCAAGTTTTACTCCTCTCCTTTGGCCAGCCCCACACACACTCGTGGTGGGATCTCCCTCCATTCCCAAACCACACGATTTTGGCTCAGCTTGCCCACCTCCCTCTGAGCTCTGGGTTTCCCTCCACAGCCCAAGGAATGCACAGACAAACCTGTTTTCCCTTCTGGCTCTGCTCATGGTGAAAGACAATAAAGAGCAAACATGTTTGGGGTATGCAGGCTTTAGAGAAATTGTATTTTGCATTTGCTCTCTCATTTTACATCATGATGCAGAAAACCATGGTAAACATTCTATATATGGGATTTTTGGACAATTTTCCCAGCTATCTACACAGCAGTTGGGAAAAATATCTTCCAACACCCCCACATTTTGCATGTGCAGAGGTTTCATTACATTTGTTATACTTGCTACTCATATTTTGTTGGGTTCATCATTCACCTCGTTGTAAATGCCAAGAGAGGTAGAGCCAGAAGGAAGAAAAATGTCAAGCTCTGATGCTCCTTCCCCAAAGTACAGAATTACTTAATAACTCCTTTATTCATACCCAAAACCTTATCACTTGAAAATCTCAATTTGCACAGAGCAAATTAAGCTGTTACTGACCAGCATATCTTATTTATTTTTAATAACTTCACTGATTGTGTGGCTGCAGAGGGCTCATCACATGGCAAACATTGGACATGAGTTCCTGGCTACCTTTCCCAAGGGCTGTGAGCCACAGGGTGACTTTTTCATTCTTCTGGCTCACAGGGACACCTTTTATTCCCTCTTTAGCCTTTTGAGCATTCACGTGTCTGGCATATGAACTTTGCTGCAGTCACAGGGTGCTGGGAACACAGGGGGTTCAACTTGTGCTCCACTTCACACAGAGAAACAAAGAGAAACATGAGACACAAGATTAACTCACATGGCCAAGGTCTGCAATTCTTTACCCTGTCAAAATTTAGGTCAGCCTTGGAAAGGGCATCAAAAGGGCCATGGTAGAGATGGGAACTAGAAATAGAAGAAAGGAAAATCCTGCAACCATCACATGGCCAAGGTCTGGCAATTCTTTTTCCTGTCAAAATTTAGGTCTGCCTTGGAAAGGCCATCAAAAGAGCCATGGAAGAGATAGGAACTAGAAGCAGAATAAGGGCAAAATCCTGCATCCATCACATGGCCAAGTGATGGGAACTAGAAACAGAAGAAGAACAAAATCCTGCATCCATCACATGGCCAAGGTCTGGCAATTCTTTACCCTGTCAAAATCTAGGTCATCCTTGGAAAGGCCATCAAAAGAGCCATGGAAGAGATAGGAACTAGAAGCAGAAGAAGGGCAAAATCCTGCATCCATCACACGGCCAAGGTCTGGCAATTCTTTACCCCATCAAAATTTAGGTCAGCCTTGGAAAGGGCATCAAAAGAGCCATGAAAGAGGTAGGAACTAGAAACAGAAGGGTTGAATCCTGCATCCATCCCTTTGGTCATTGGCATATGAACAGCCAGCAGGGCCAGAAATACAGGGCTGAGAAACCTCCAGGATTGCAGATAATGCTGAGTATTTTCAGTAGCCAAATGCCAGAGTGCTGGTGAGGAACTCCAGGAGGACCTCACAGCTCACAGAAAGGTGCAGGTGAGCATCAGTGTAGGTTGGTTTAAAGAAATCCACCCGAGGAAAAGTAACCCAAGCTGAGTGTATGTGATGCTGAACTTGGAAACCGTAGCTACCAGGAGATGGATCGCTGACAACTCTCTGAAATCATCAGCTCAGTGTGCAGGGACTGCCAAAAAGCCAAAAAAGCATCAGGGTACAGCTAAAACAGCTTTGTTTTGCTGCTGAGCACAACATTGGTGTGCCCTCACCTGAGCCTGGGTGAGGTGCTGGCCTCCAGTGCTTGAGGACAAGTCAGCAGAGAGTGGCCAAGGGGCTTCTTCCTTTTAGGCTGGCCAAGGTGAGAAATCCCAAAGTTAGAAGGAAGAGAAATAGGCAGGGTGTCCCTTCCAAGACGCTGAGCACCGTGAGGGGATGGGGGCTCACTTGGGGAACCACCAGCAGGGAGTGGCCAGGTTTGCTCAGTCCTCCTGCCTCCAGATAAAGGATGAAGCAGCAGGATAAGTGATCCATCATCTGCCCCATCCTCACTCCTCACCTGAACCTGCTGTGGCACACAGCTCAGACCTAGGGTGAGTGTGAGAATGAGGAGCAGCTGACAGATGTTTCCCAGAAAAGTTCCCTGGACACTGAGCATTTGTAGCTCAGAGATTTCCCAACCCACAGGTGGTGTTTTACTTGGGATGGCATTCTACATTTTTCTTTTTTGTTTGTTTTTTTGTTTTTAATTAAAAAAAGAGGCAAAAGCTTTGAAGTCAAAACTCTGTTATTAGAGGTGATATGCCAGCCATGGGTAGGTGCCAACTGCAAGACTTTATTTTGACTGCAGTCTCATGAGGAAAGCTGACAGCTGGGAGCACAGGGAGGTATGTCCTGAAGAAGGTGAACAATTCAGCCAGACTCCTTTCAACAGCCTCTTTGATGCTGGGTGGCTGAGAACACAGAGCAGGGCTTTCTGTGTGTGCTGGGACAAAATATCCTTTAATGATTATCTTCTAGGTCACCCTGGGCTACACTTGAAGCCCTGTGTGGACCCAATTCAATGCAGCAGAGCAGGTTTTCATGGAATGGATCACACAGAACCACTGAGGTTGGAAAAGATCGCCAAAATCATCAAATCCAAGCTGTGCCCCATGCCTACCTTGTCCCAGCCCAGAGCACTGAGTGCCACTTCTAGGGATGGGGACTCCATCAACCCCCTGGGCAGTCCCAATGTTTTTCTTGAATATTTTTACTTCTTCCAAACACCCTGGTGTGGGTTGCATGGATCAGGATACTTCTACTACCATGAAATTTCTTTTTTCTGCTGGGGGAGGAAAATAAACAACTTTCCTTGAGCCTCTAATTTGGAGCCTTCAATGATCACCCACGCAAGAGGCAACCATGGTTTCAGTCTAAATAAAGAAATAATTTTGTGTTCAGGGGAAAAAAAGGCTGCAAGTGGGACTTGACCAGGTTGAGAAGACAATTAGTGCTCTGCAGCCATGGTGTGAGAAAGGGAAAAAAAAACTTCACGTTCATCCTGACAGCCCATACTTTAATTTCACACAAAATAAATAATTCCCTCAGGATCAGGAGCACACGTAGCACTACTCCTGTCCACAGCAAGAGGCTGGAAGGGGATGATCTTGAAGGTCCCTTCCAACCCAAACCATTCTATGATTCTTTTCCTTTTTTATGCCTTTATTCCTTTTATTCCTTTATAGTTCTTTTATTCTTTTTTTATTTCCTTTTTCCAGGGACAAGAAAAACTAAAGCTGAAGAACAAGGAAAAATAAGTTTGCAGCTGTTTAGGGCTGAGCAGGGGCCTACCCTCTCAATTCCTCCCATTTAGAAAGGCTCATTCCCCAAAAACCCCAAGCCCATGGTTTTTCACAGGGTGACTACATCAAAAGCAGCAGCAAGACACAGTTTGGAAGAAAGATCAAGAGGCTTAGGGCCAGCATTATTTAATATCTGTATTTTTTACTTTTTAAAAACATGGAAATGTTTCTGCATTTCCTGCTTGTCTGGAAGGTGGAAGGATGAAGAAGAGAGCGATGAAGGCAGCAGGGTTCCTTTGCACAGGGTGGGAACAGTTCAAGCTAAAGTTGTCTTCCCACCTGTGTTTTTCCATATCTTCCCCTAGCTCTTTCACACCACAGAGCTGCCAGTTTTCTTTCAGAGGCACAACACAAAGGTGTTAACTCGAATTTCTATCCAGAGAGGGTGGTTGCATCCATCCAGCTCAGCTCCAGACCAGCCTCCACATTCTTGCAGAATTTTCTCCAACAAGTCCCAAGCCTGGCTGGTTATTTTCTTTTTTTTGGGTTACTTTTTTCATCCTGCAGTTGTTGAGGGTGGTGAAGGATGGACAAGGATTGAACCAACAAACAAGGAAGGAACTCCTCTGAAACTTTCCAGATCAAAAAGCACACACAAAATTCTCTTTTCAAGAGGTTTTAATGAAGAATCATATTTTTAACCTCTCACACTGTACAACACATTTAACTGTACATCAAGCTCAGATAAAAAATAAAGCTTTCTTACAAAGTACGTTTTTCCAGTGATTTTTTTTTCTTTTTTTTTTTTGCAGTAAAAATAGCTGCTACATAAAACCCTCCTGATCTTTGAAAAGGAGTCACAGTTATTTCCAAAAATAGAATTCATATTTTAATCATACAGAATAAACTGCAGGAAGAGACAAGTGAACTGAAAAAATAAGGCTTGTATATAAACTTTTTTTTAAAAGTACATGCATAGAAGTTGAAAAACATATGCCATTTATAAAGAAAAAAAGGTAATTTTACCCATATTAATATTTTTATTTTTCAGTTACAGAAGAAACCACAAACAGGCCCTTTTATGTCCCAGAATACAACATTAGTTTCCTGTAAAAATGCCAAAATGCACAAAGAATTGCCAGCTTCAGTCCTGGCAAAATCCTGAGCCCGACCTCCCTCCCTGCCCCCCCAATGCATGCACACTGAGCACAGAACTTCTGCTGTCTCTCAGGCCAATTCAATATTTGCAGAAGGTTGTAGATCCTATACAAACATGAAAGCTCCTCCCACCCCCCATTTGATAAGTTTACATTCATCCTATTTCAAAGCACACATACAATTAGTTTAATTTACACTATACAGTATCTGTTAAATAGGAACATCAGAGTTTCCAAAGGAATCACAGAATATATACAAACTGAATATTGAAATGGTATGATTTTCCTTCCCTTCTTTTAAAGGGTAGGGGTTTTTTTTATGTTAACAGTTGCTACATCTGGTTTTGGACACGAGAGTGTTTATGTACCTATGCAGCAGATTTCTGGAGTAGTAACAATAATAATAACAATAACAAAACGTGCTTTAAAACAAAAGTAATACCAGTTCTCCTTACTGCTCATTTCAAATAAATTAGTTTGTGTTTGCTTTTAAATAAACTGCATGAGGACGGCGGTGTTTCAAAAACATCCCAGCCAGAGCTCTGCTGGGTTTCTCACAGCCAACCTTTGGTTCCACAGCCAACCCATCCTTCCAGGGCAGTGTCAAAGCGCTGTGTGGGGCAGGGCAGGCAGCTGGAACGCTGCCCCCAGGAGCATCCAGGGCTGTGCCCCCCTCCCCAGAGCCCCACCGGCTGCTCCCAACACGGATGAAGCTCCCGCTCTGCCTCCCCCGAGCGCGGCGGGCATGGCTGCCGTGGCTCCCGGCCATTGTCCCCACCACTGGTGACTCCAGATGCACTGCCAGGCTCTGGGATCAGTCCTCAGTGTCGGGCTGCACGCCCAGCATGGCGTGCAGCTCCTCGGGGGTGTAGCCCAGCAGGTTGTGCAGGTCGCACACGAAGCGGTACACGTAGCGCTTGCCCGACGTCTTGTGGATGATGTTCTTGTCGTAGTAGTAGCGCAGGCCCCGGCTCAGCTTCTCGTAGTTCATCTTGGGCTTGTTCTTCCTCCTCCCCCAGCGCCGTGCCACCTGCCAGAAAGCAAAATGCATTCAGAATCTGTTCATCTTTTCTTCTTCTTAATGACTGATTAAAGAAAACCCTTTCTCAGTCAGAGCGTTTATTTGGTTTGGGTGGCCCAGCCTCACAAGAGAAGAGCTGGTGACTGATCCCACAAGAGACCCCAACAGCAGCTCCAGGAGGAGGTGGCTGACAGCAAAGTGGAAGCTGGCCCAGAGTCAGACAAATTTTACTCCAAAAGACCCAGGCTTGAGTTTCAAGCCCAGGGAATCATTTGTTTAACTTAGGGTTAGCTTGAGAGTTCCCCCATAAACCTTTGGTGTTGTTATGCTAAGTTGTCCATGTTCTGCTCCCCTATTGGATTTTGTCCAGTTTTCTGCTCCCCTTACTTGTTTCCTCTCTATGGTTATTGTTCTAGAATGTTCTACCCCAACTGTACATATTGTTGCTTCCCCTTTATCTCAGGTCTTGGGATCCCACCCCTCATACTGTGCTCCACATTTGCTGTTTTCACCCTTTATTAAAGTTCCCTTTGGGCAACCCCATCAAATCTGCTCCTTATTTTTGCCACCCTCACCCTGAAGTCGGGGAACCAGAGAGGTTTGTCACAGCCACCCTCACTGTGACAGACACCAGTTTGTAGGGGATGGGCCAAAACATGCTTAAAGAGGTCAAATTTGGGGAGAAATCACAGAATATCCCAAGCTAGCAGTGTCCACAGGGACCAAAGTCTAATTCCTGGCCCTGCACTGGACCACCCCAAGAAACACAGAATATCCTGAGCTGGAAAGAGTCACAGAATCAACCAGGCTGGGAAAGGCCTTTGAGATCAAGCCCAAGCTAAGACCCAACACCATTGTGTCATCCAGACCATGGCACTGAGTGCCACATCCAGTCTCTAATCCTTAAACACCCCCAGGGACAGTGACTCCACCACTAGTGCAGCTCCTGGCCCTGCACAGGACAAGCCCAGGAATCACTGAATACCCTGAGCTGGAAGGGACCCCAGGGATCCAAGCCCAGCTCCTGGCCCTGCACTGACACCCCAACAATCCCACCCTGTGCCTGGGAGTTTTGCCCAAACACTCCTGGAGCTCTGGCTCAATCTGCTCTCTCAAAAAACCACTGGTCTACCACTGATGAGCTATCAGGCAGCAGGGGACAACTCTTCACTGGAAGTTCAACGCTATGAAGTTCCTTGCAGTTCATTATTCCTCTCCCCTCTTTTTTCTTAACTCTAAAAGCTTCACTGGACTTTTTATCTCTTAATACAATAATTTTCCTACTGGCAACAGTATCAGAAAATGAAAATGCATCACTATTAATGAATGAAGTTCCCAAAATACTTTAAAAGCAGCACTACCACATTTGATGTGCAGCTAAACATACATTATATCCAAGGCTGGGCCCACAGAGGTCAGATCAGACCCCAAAATCTTTGTTTTCACGCCAATTAGCCACATACCTCATCTGGGTCAGCAAGTTTAAATTCCCATCCATCTCCTGTCCAGCTAATGAAGGACTGACAGGACTTGTCAGTCAGTAACTCCAGAAGGAATTGCCACAGCTGGATAGGTCCACTGCCTGTTGGGAAAGAGGAGACAGAAAAACCACAAATTAATACCTCTGCCAGCTCTAACCACAAGCAATGTATGTGACCAGACTTGTATCACAGACCTGGTAATTAATCTGATTTATCTTTCTTATAGATCAGAAAGAAACCTAAGGTTTTACTCTATAGCACAAACCTGCTATTACCCATGGGAAAATGAAGTCATGTTTTTCATGGAAACAAAGGATTTGACAAAAGTTATGGCTTTCCCCCTCATATGGATCCTTTAACCCTCACTCCCACCTCCCAAACAGCTGCATTTTGAGCTCCAGGGTTTGTCCTGAAGTCTTTGGCTTGGCAAAGATCCTACAGGAAAAAACCAATTTCAGCAAGGACTACAGCAACAAGGCCTTAACAACACCTGTGGGAATTTCCAAATCTGGGAGATTTTGTCCAAGCTCCCCTCTCTTTCAAACAGATCTAAAAGTGCATTTTGTTTTTACTTAATCTGACATGCCTGCCTGTTCTTGTTTTGGGTGGATAATCCCCGAGACTTTGTTTGGTAACATAAAAAATTGAAATTATTTGTGACTAGTGGTCTCTACCTTCATGGCACACACTTGGAGGGAACACTGACGTTACATAAAAAACAGGAGTGACCATTTTGCCTCAGCACTCACCAGTAAAGCCAGCCAGGATGGCTGCTGGTATAACTGGTTTCCCTTGCTCCACAGGATCACTCCTCTCTTGAATGTAGTCTTTGAAGGACATGGTAGGTTTGCTCAGGCACAGGGACTGGCTGCAGTCATCCTCAAAGCTCTCATAGGATGGCACACGCTGCAAATCCACCAGGGAGGATTGGCTGTTCCAGGACTGCAGCATGGAATCTGAGCTCTCATAGCTCTCAGCACCGCTGTCACTGGATTCGTGCTCTCTCAGCTTGCCTGCATCAAATAAAACAAAATAAATATAAATACAAATACAAGAATATATAGAAAATACGGATGAAAATAAATAAAATATATAGAAAATATATAGAAAATATGGATGAAAATATATAGAAAATATATAGAAAATATGGATGAAAATATATAGAAAATATATAGAAAATATGGATTAAAATATATAGAAAATATGGATGAAAATATACAGAAAATATGGATGAAAATATGGATGAAAATATGGACCCAAAATATGGACCCAAAATATGGACCCAAAATATGGACCCAAAATATGGACCCAAAATATGGACCCAAAATATGGACCCAAAATATGGACCCAAAATATGGACCCAAAATATGGACCCAAAATATGGACCCAAAATAAAAATATATAACAATAAAAATTAAAATACAGAAAAATAAAATAACAATTAATAAAAGACAGTGTTGATGGTTCTTTTCCCTCAATCCAGCCTGTCCATATAAATCATGCAAAGGAGGAAGAGGCATTCAGAACATGGCCTTGGCCCCCATGGTTATCATGCAGATAACAACTCACCAGAGTTATCCATCAGCAAATTGAGATTGTTCCTTGGGAAATCTTGGTTTACTGCACAGTAGTTCACACCAACAGCATCTGCTTGGGTTTTAGGGAACAATGGGAAGTCTTGTTCTGGGTTGAGGAGATTCGGTGCCGTGGAAGTCTGACAGACGTCAGTCAGGAGACTGGGTTTGGGATAACTGAGGGGTTTAGGGTATCCAGGCATTTGCATTCCATAGGAATTCTGATCCACGTTAACAGCTGAAAAAAGAAACCAAAGAATTAGATGATTTTTCCCCTGGAGACCCTTAAACAAACTAATACACTAAATACACCAAATCAGATTCTGCAAATCCCCCTCTCTAACGTGCCAGCCACAAATGCCCATTGTTCATTATTCAAGGAAACTACAGAAAAAATTGGGGAAGTTTTAAAGTGGTTTTGAGCAAGGCTCTCCCTATTAAGTGGTGTAATCAGGCTGAGCTGAAGGCTAACTGTGGTAGAATAAAACACAGCATCAATCAAACAATCCAAGGGAGCCAGCACTGCATCCCACACACTCCCAGCAGCTCCAGCACACTCCCAGAGCCTTTAAAAAGGCCTAAACAGAATTCTTGCTGCTTCTCAGTTTTTGCCTCTGTTTGCTAGAGATGGGAATGGTCATTGTGCTCCACACATGGAGGGCTTGGCATAGCAAGAGGAAATTTGATTTTATCAAAGCCTTTGCTCTTCAAACGATTTCCAATATGAATTAGGTGACAATTGAACAATACAAGGAAAGGCTGGAGCAGCTGAAGTCAAATGTTCTCCTCAAGCACAGTAACTATTCTGGTGCTTTTTGTTTGTACCCTGAATCTTTGACATGCTCAGAATAAACTGAGAGATGCAAAAATATGAATTTTTCAAAATACTTACTTAAGGAATTATTATTGACCCAGTGAGGAACTGAGGTGAGGTGAGAGTTCTCCACATATTGATCCTGTGTTTTTTCTTGGCTGTCTGGGGAGAGAAGAAAAAGAGAAAATTTGGGTTTATAGTTTTAAAGATCCAACCTGTATGTCATGGAAAGCTTCTGACTCTTGGGAGTATTTTGGTATATTCACAAAAATTTTAGTACCACACTCTATTTGTATTGCATTCTCTCTCATGACAGAAATCACACAAAAAAAAATCCAACCAACTTCCAATAGGCTTTAAAACCATCACTACCAATTGAATTTTCCCATTAAACTTAAAACCAACAATAATTGCAATGTGCTTTAAGGTCCAACTGCTGGTTAACTTTGTATTTATGGGGTTAACTGTTTTATTTATGGGGTATTTACAGTGGTTGTACCCCAATTTCCCTTATTCCAGTGATCTTCCCAAATAACACCTGCCCACAGATCTACTCAGCCTGCACACAGAATGTCTGCAGCCATCTGCATCTGTGCTTGGCATACCAAGAATGTACTGACAGTGCTGATAATGCTGTTATTAAGCAAGTTTTAAAGTTCATTTCGAGTTTTCATATGCAATAAAACCCCTCATAGTGAAACCAGTGTTGAAATCGAGTCCCATTTCTGTTTCTGTTAGGAGAGCCCTAAACCAAAAGCTTTTTCTGGCTCTCTAACTACCTTTTATCATCTGTTCCAGGTGTTCCCACAGAATATCACCCACATAGTCAGGTGCCAGTTCCAGGAAACGTTCCTTGCCCAGGTTACACAAGTCTTGGCCACTCATAAGAAACTGATGGAAATTCACATTTGCCAAGCTGAACTCATTGGTAGCCCATGAAAGCCACTGGCAAACTTGTTGTTCAGTCCACAGCCAGGGATCTGCAAGACAGGAAGGATCCAACATTTAGAGATAACTCCTGGCCCTTGTCAAACAATCTTCCTTAAAAAACAGTGAATTAAAAAAAAAACTAAAATTCTTTAGCCAAGTTATTGAGTCCTGAATGAATTCAGAATGAATGTATTCTTGAATTTATAAAAAACCCAAACAACTCAGTTCTCTCTTTTCTTTCTGCATTCACTTCCAACCAGAGATGTCCTCAGCTTGCTTGACTCTCTCCTGCTGCCAAAGCATGAGCTCTCCATGCACCCATTTTTAACACCAGCAAGTCTGGCCTCTCCAAGGCAAGCTGTGCCAGATTCACATAGGATCCATTCTTGTATTTCCTACTGACATCATTCTTTCCTTTTCAAAGAGCAGCTATTCAGCCTCCTCCTTAGCATTAAAAGAAAAAAAAAAAAAAAAAAAAAGAGCTTATAAATAGCAAACACTTACTATTTGGGATACCCAGCCGACACTGTTCCTTTGTGAAACCACTGAAAGTATCTTTCAGGGCCTGACTCATCACAGCCTTGCTGCACGGGGTTAACAGAGGCAATTCACAGTTGTTCGACTCTGCAAGAAAAGAAAAGGGGTGGAGGGGAGGAAGAAGACACATTAACTTCAGAGCACTGAAAGGACTGATTGGCTTTTACTATTTGAAGAATTAAAAAAAAAAAAAAAAACAACATGCTGAAAAGTTGGAGTTTTAAAAACAGAGATCTCCATGCTCTAAAATCTCTGTGCTACTCGTTTGATAAGATTGCATCACTAATTAGAGCTTTGCAGCTTTCCATGCATAGATCCTTATTTACTCTCAGTAGTTACATAAAGTGCCTTTGTTGCAGGGAAAACTTGATTATTTTTTTAAGGGAAATGAGACTGCTTATTCCTCTTTTACCACCTATAATTTGCCCTGAGACTTCTTTGCAACTCCAGACAATCTTTATTTAATTTGAGAGCTAAGTAACTGACAGCAGGGTTGTGAAGAGCCAGCTTGCACTACTCAACACTACATTTCAGACCTTATCACATCTCATCACCCAGGCACATGGTGCAATGGATTATTCCATCATCTGGACCAAACAAGTGTGACTGGTAACAAGCTGGGGGTGAATAATGCATCCAACCACAAAGCTGGCACCATTATATGTCAGTAAAAATCACTTCTCTACTTCACTGGCTTTCAAATTTACAAGAAGATTCTATTTTAAGGATAAATTCAGCTCCCACTCAGCTTTTCTTATTGGTCAAATTTTACCAGAAGATGCCTCATTTTATCACAGGATGATATCACAGAATGGTTTGGGCTGGGAGGGACCTTAAAGTCCATCCAGTGTCACCTCCTGCCATGGGCAGGGACACCTTCCACTATCCCAGTCACTCCTGGCAGATTCCAAGCCAGTTCAGAGCTGTGCAGCTCCTCTTGCTCTCCCAGACTATCTACAGGCTGCTCTTGTGCTTAACTTCTGCTTTTACCACACCCCTCCTAATATCTGCAAGCACTTGCTTTGCTGACCAGAGCAGGTGACTGATTAGAATCACACTAGAACAAAGGACCTGTGGTTTTCTGGGTTTGAGGGCTTGAGGTTTTTTTTTCCTTTCCCTAAGGGGAGATAAAAGCAGCATCAGGTAAAATATCTACATTTTGTCAGGGATTTTTGGCAAGGATATGTAGGGCACTCTTGGTGGGATACTGACCTACACACACACAAATAATTTTAAAAAAATCTTAAAGCATCCCTACCTTATTTTTTAAAGTATGGAATAAAACATACTGAGATTTAACACCAGAGAATCAAAAAGCTTTCAGAATATTTGCACTTTAATTATGGTTGAGATGTTGCAAATATAAACACATAAAATCCTCTTTTTAAACATTTTTAAACTCTTATATCTGCTTAAACTCCTACTCAGGCTTCTTCCATGAAAAATCAGTCTATTAGGCTACTGCATCCCAGTTCCTATTTATTTTCAGTATATAAAACAACAACTATCCACAAAGAAACTCACATGAATAAAACCAAGCACGTACACAGAAGTCTGTGTATTAAACTACCCAGGAAATGTTAGTTAGACCCCAAAAATTTCTGCTCTACCAAGTGGACTAAGGAGCAAAGTGAAGATTTACCATAAGAAGTGGAGTCAAATCCTGTTGGCACTTCCTGAAGCGTTTGGTCTTCACTGAGTGAGCAAAAATATCCAGCAAAAAGCGAGTTGGAGCTGTCAAAGGTGTCAAACGCCGGCTGACGCTGCAGGGGAACAGAATAAACACAGAACCACGTCAGCATTCTGCTGCAGAGCTGTGAACTCCTCTGCTAGGAAGTGTCTGGGTTTGGTTTCCTAGATCTGGAGATCATGCACAACCACTACCTTGAATGAGGCAGCTTTGAAATGTAACCACAATGAGGGCACAGCTTGTGCTACGTGAATAAAACCCACTGATAAGGGCCCCCGAGGTGGGGGATGTGCTGCAGCTTACAGTAAAGCCAAATCAAGATATTCTTGGGTTTATTTCCTGTAATTGAGGCTTTTAACAATAGACAATGCTCATGTGTGTATAAATACATATTTATTTCCAGGTGCATTTTAAAGAAATCTTCATTTCCTTAACCCTTTAAATTGATTTTCCACTCGATGGGGATTTGATGGCAGATCAGTAAATTATGGGGAAAATGCCAGTGCAAAACCCACAGTAGATTTATGAATTTGGTTTTTTCTTCTAAAGGATAAAACTCATCTGAACCACATCAATTGAAGCTACACAGTCAGCTTTACAGGACTTGAGGAAGGATGTTGCAGCAACTTTTACACTTCTGGCTTACTAGATTTGCCAGCAACCACAACTTGAAGTCTTTCAAGTGCTCAGATGTTCAGTGAAACATTTCTACTTTCATTTTACAGCAAAGGATAAACAAGACTGATAAAAATGTTCCAGATAAAAGTGGTTTCTACTGATATACTGACATTCAAGAAATATTGTTATATTTTGAAAACCTAATTCCTTTCAAACTTGACTTGAGCCAATTGAATATGCCAGAAATATTGGTATGAAATGACTAAATTCCCCTCAACCACTTCAGTCTTTGGGGGGCAGAAGGAATGTGAGCAGAGGAGGAAATAACTTCAAAAACATCTTATGAAACTTGCTTGTCAGTCACAGGGAAACCCTATCTGCAACATCTTGAGGCAAAGATGGATAAAAGATTTATCTGCCTCTGAGATTTTTTTCAAGGCACCTGAGGATAGAACATTGCTCTGGAAAGCTGCAGGTGGCACTTGGCAGCTCCTGCCCTTCAAGAAATTGGAGACAAAGGCAACTTGCAAATGTTTATTTGGTTTAGGCAAACACTGATTTGCCAGCTTGTGCCAAAGGAGCGGATTTAGCTGAGGACAAGGCAATGATTTTTCAGGGCAGTATTCACATGCAATACAAAAAGCAACCTAAGCTATGTTCCTGGAACAGCAAATTAGGATTAATTTTCCCCTCTCATTCCCTAATTCTTCATGTAAAAATCTCCTGGACAGCAGGGACAAATCATGGAGCTCTGTTTCAGGTACTCCCCAAATCAAAGGCAGCCCTTGGAAAGGCTCATGTCTGAATAAAACAAGTTAATAACATCCACCAAATCTGCTGGTAAAAGATTCTTTATACATTACTAGATAAAAAGCTCTGACTCATCTCTAATACCTAAAGAAAGGGCAAGTTCTTTCAACACAATCTGGAAACTCCTGCATTTTGTGTAAATGACCCTTCTCCTGAGTCACTGGAAAAAATGCTGTGGCATGTGAATGAGTAAAATCCATACCGTGCTGGTTTCAGATTTCAAAAGGGAGAAAATTAATGTGCAAGCATGTTCTTCATTTCATAGTAGTAAAAGAGGAGAAACACAATGCAGGATGAATTCTGCTCGTCCTATCAGTTTCACAACTACCTTGTTTGGCTTTCCAATACATGTAATTATTGCAGAATGAAATAAAATGGAATGTGAACAGCCACAGCACAGCAGAACACAAATCTCTGACTTAATTCTATGAAAACTGAACACTGAATAACTGCTCAGAGCAAGCACTGTGGAAAGAGCACACAGATGTTAAGCTGGGGATCTCTTGGATTTTTTTGTGAGGAGAAAAAAAGGTTAAGAAGGGACATAAAGCATCAGAGCAGTGAGCATCCCAGAGCCTCACTGATTCTTCAAAGCATGGCCATTCCTCAAAGCTACTGAGACAAGAAAGGGTCTCCCTGACCTTTACATTGATCAATCCTGGGTAAAAAATTGATACTGGGATTAAAGAGCAACTTGCATGAATAGGTAGGGGGCCTAAAGACTGAGGCTTTACAGTCTGCTCTAAAGGCTCAGTCTTAAGAGACTGTAAAGTTACAAACCTCAGTTTGTAAATTCTGTAGGAATTTCAATTGTAAATTTCTGGAAAATACTGTTTGTAAATTTACAGTCTTAAGAGACTAAAGTTACAAACCTCAGTTTGCAAATTCCTTTCAAAACAAGGTAACAGACACAGTCTTCCTAAAGATCAAATACATTCAATGATTTTTGGAGTTGTTACAATGTATTTGGCTTCCATTAATAACAGTTGGAAATGAACAACCTAGTTTTAATCCAAACAAGGTTCAGGAAGGTACCAAACCTGACCAGTCTTATAAGGACAGGCCTCTGCCAGCCTCATTAAATTAAAGATCTCCTGCCCATCTTTTAGCCTTTATTTTGGCAGAAGTTCCACCAACACCAGCAAATTTGAGCTCAATTCTTGCTACCTCTTTTAAATTTAGGGAATGGAGAGAGGGAGCCTTGCTGGGGGAGAAGGTTGAGGGTTCAAGATTTGCACCTTCCCGTTTCAGCCCTGCTTTTCACATCTCTGTGGAACTCAGTGGGAATGCTCTGGCAGAGGATTAGAAGGAAGCAATGAAACCTGTGCTCACTTCTTGTCCAATTGCTGTTCCAGCACTGCAGGAACACAACAGGAGCACTGCTGGGAGCTGCCCCAGCTGGGTTTGGGAGCTGCCAGCTCCAGAGCACTCACCTTGAGCATTCCTCTGTACATGTTGGACACAGGAGCCACTTGATCCATGTTCCTGACCCCAAAGTCACTCATCTGAAAAAGGAGAGGGGTTTCATTAAATGCACAGCCAAAGGAGGGGGAAGCAGATGTTACCAGATGTTACCAGATCCAGCTCTGGCAGTGAGATACAGGGAAAGCTTTTCCAACCTCCCAAGCACACAGGGCAGCTCCCACCTTGTTTTTCAGCTGGGAGAGCTTTCAGAGAATTTGTGTTTGCTGCAAAGCCCACAGCAACCCCCTTGCTCACTGAGTACCTGTCTCTTTGGGCCATGCTCCAACTTTTCACCCATTAGCTGAGGAAATCAGTTTTGTGTTATTTTTGTGCCCTCTCACAGGCCATGATTCACCTCAGACTCTGGCTTTCAGAGGCAGAGGAGTGACAGAGTGACACTGTGATACACCTTCACCCCTTCATGAATAATCAGAGAAGCCAATTCCCAGTGTCCCCCACCTCCTGCCTTGACTCCTTCACTCCAAACCACATCATCTTGTACATTTCCTAAACACAGGATTAAAGCATTTATAAAGCTTTAGAGGGCTTAAGTTTCAATTGAAAAGGGGTTAGTGCAGTAAAATACCCTTTTTAAAGGGCTGATAATGGGACCACTATCAATATGTTCATGGCACTGAAGTCAAATCTTTATCACCAGGAACAGAGTTGTGTGAGCCCTGTGTGACTTTTTTCCTATATATCACTTTAAGGAGAAGAGTGATAAGATTCATACCCGATGGGAAAGATCAAACATAAGGAATAAAGCCACTTTTATGGCCTTTGTTTAGGTTTATCATGATGCAGCAATTCAGGTGTCAGTGAATGATACCTTATCAAGCTACACTCTTAATTTTCCTTCTCTTTTTTCACAGCATTGGGTGAATTCCCTTGCTCCACAGCAACTGCCTGAAAACATGCACTTGTACTTAAATCACAGAGGACACTATCAAGATTTCCAAAAACTGTGGTCACTAACTACAAGCCAAATCTACCACTCACCATGTTAACACAAGGAAAAAAATCACTTTAAAATTCAGAAAAAAATCATAAATTAGGATCTTAAAATAAGCCCAGCTTGTTGAAAATGGCAACACATTCAAAAGCTGTCCATATAACCAGAGAGGAAAATAAAAACAGCCAAAGACAAGGAACCTTTTCATCCTTTTAAATAGCTGATCACTTAAAAATAAAACTAAAAAAAAAATAGCAAGAGTCCTTAACATGAAAGGCCTATTTCAACTTGACTGGGCCTTCTAATTGAAACAAAATAAATCAACTGACACTGAAAAGAATATTCATTAATGTTACTCAAAAAGTGCAATCTACTGAATGATGTTTTTTACCTCAAACAGCACGTACAAATATTTGATCTAAATTACACATCTCATTGAGCAGCAAAGAATTTCACACAGCGTGAGTCTCACTCAGCAAGCATCCTAATCTGTTCATTAAATTTGCCACAGTTTAAACAACTGTTTATCCTTGCATTTGGCTGGGCTTTTTAAAAACTATATGGCAATTTCCAACACTCTTTGTTTTGCCTTTGAATTCTGCTCTGGTGGCCAGGGATAACTGGCTTGGGGATTTGAGTATTTGAGGAAATATTCTATGTATATTCTGTAAGTTGATGTCTGATCCTTGGTTAGGAGTACAAATAAGATTCCTGGCACTTGTGTGCAATTCTGACCTCTCCACAAATCCTGTTAGGCACTTCCCCATCCACTAAAAAGGATTCTCTCCTTCCTGCCTTTTCTTTTTGTTTCTTTAGTGTCGTTTAGGGCCCTAAGACAAAAGGTTTATACCAAGTGTTGATTACTCGGCATTGCTCATTAACCCAAGCCCGTTTTTCTCCACGCTGGGTTTGTTCTGAAGGAAAGCTTTGGAAAAATGAGACCCCTGAGCTCTGGCTGAGAAACACATGGAGATCCTCAGCATGTTTTGCAACACTCCAGCCGAATATCTCAAGCAGAGGAATTTCTACACCCTCTGCTCATCCCACATCAGCTCTCTCCCCATCTGCAGCACAAATTTCCAGCCCTGAGATACGAAACCCTTACAGACAAACAGAGCTGGAAAGGCAACGCGGATTGGCACAGAGGGTTCAACCTGCCTTTCTGCTGGTCTTATAAAACTGTTTTATTTTTTATAATTCAGAAAAGCCACTACGGCCCAACACGGCGTGACTGGGCCTCACCTCCAACTCCTCCACTAATGCTGATGACTGCGACTTGCCAGCTATAATTGGTTTAACTGGCAGGACACCTTCCTCAACACCCCCGCATAGCTGAGTGGGTGAACCAGAACAGGGTCAACAGGATCAGGCACTTATTAACTAATACTCCTGAATTCTGATCGCCTTCTTTTCAGCAGCAGCAGCAGCAGCAGCAGCCAGGTGCCTGCCCACAGCTGGGCACAGCTGGGCAGCATCCACATGGACAAGGGAAGCGCGTTGAGGGATCTGATGTCCCTCCAGTGTTATTCCTCCTTGGTTTTTTGAGGGAATTTTTTAGGGGGGATAGCAGGCAGGAGGATATGATAGCTGGTTGTTGCTTTTCTTTTAAATGGCAATTTTTTTTCAGGGGAAAAAGCAGCCTCCTTAGGAAGAGTGTAGGAGAGAGCGGCGTGCCCCGTACAACCCCCGAGCTCCGCCGGGAGCCAGCCCGGCTCCTCACACACATGACACACGCTTCGCCCACGTATAAAAAACTTCGGTGGGCAGATCACACAGCCTAGCGTTTCGGCTTTTTTTTTTTTCTTTTTTTTTAAGTTCCTTTAAACTCCTAACCAAATCCAGAGCGCGCTGCCCATTAACCCCTTCCTGCCGGTACCGCGGCATCCCCCGGGCGATGAGCCCGGGGCCGCTCCCCTCAACCCTTCACGGCCCCCGGGGGAGGCCGGGGCTCTGATCGCCATCCCCGGGAGAACCCGCGGCACCCACGGGTCGGAAGCACCAGCGAGGAGGGAGCACCAGCAAGGAGAGCTCCTGGAACCCCGATGAACCCTTTTCCCTTTTCTCCCCCCTCCGTTCCCCCGCCTCACCTGGCCCCCGATGCCGGCGCTCCTGCGCTCCCTCCCCGGCGGCGGCCCCGGCCCCACACGCGGCGTCCAAGGGATCGAGGCGCCGCTGCCTCTGGGCGAGCCAAAATATCCTCGATGCGGCCGCGCCGGCCAACAACAACAACAGCAGCAGCAGCAGCAGCAGCAACGCTGATCCCGGCGGAGAGTCCCGGCCAAAGCAGGGGGGCACACAAGGGGCGGGATGCAGCGGGGAAGGCAGGCGGGTGCCCGCGGTGTGTGGGCGCTGCCGGCCGGGCCGCTGGTGCGGGCGGCCCGCGGTGATGCTGCGCTGGTTCCGCGCTGGTTCTGCCGCCTCCCGGCTCTGCTCCGCGCTGTGCCGCCCGGCCGCCCTCGCAGGCGCTCTTCAGCGGGCGGGGGGAGGCGGCCGGACCCGCCTCCCTCAAGCCCGGCCCCTCCGCTTGTTGTCGTCGCTGGTACCGGCACAGCCGCGCTCCGCCAGCGCCGAGGATGCTAAGAGCGGCTCGGGGAGGAAAAGTAGGGGGAAAAAAAAGGTGTTTTATGTCATTCCGACAGACGGATGTTGGTTTTTTAATTTTGTTTCCTCCCCACTCCCTGGCTATACGTGAGATAATTCATGCTGGACTTCTTCCATGCTTGCTTTTTAATTAACGCCTCTGGTCGAGATGGGTGAGATTAGGAGGGTTAACCCCTAAAATTACAAATGGAAATAGTCTATTTGCACTATTTCTTGAAGAATGAATTTCTTGAAGAATGAAGTTCTTCACAGAAAGGCTGATTAAGGCATTAGATGGTGGAGTCACCATCCCTGGAGGTGCTCAGCACTCAGCGCCACGGTTTAGTGCACTGTCAAAAGTTGGACTCGATGCTCTCAAGCCATCTTTTCCACCCTGATTCTGTGATTTTCCTCAGCAAACTGCGACACTGGGTGCTGTGGAACTTCAGGGATTATGTCATGTCGCACCTTCCGCAATTATTTTGGGGAGTTCTTAATATAAAACGGGATGCGGCACGGCGAAGCTGCAGCCTGCGAATCGCAGAGCCTGACGCTGCAGCCTGTGAAACAGAGTTGGCGTTCCTCACACCTTGGGGAAAAAAAAAAAATAAATTTGGTGGCCCTTGGAAAGTTGCAAGGAGCTCAGTGACACCAAAATGTAAAGTTACTTTCTGCTGGATTTATTTTGTCCAAGTGAGTTCCCCCTGATTTTGTGGGCAAGCAGGATTGGGTGGCTTTTCTTAGTTTGAGGCCACCTAACTTGCCTGATTCTCTTGCCAAATCACCTACAAATGATTTATATATTATATTATATTATATTATATTATATTATATTATATTATATTATATTATATTATTTATTATATTATTTATTTATTTTATGATATTAAACACTTTGTGTGCCTGCAGACAAGGGACCCATGTGCCCTTCCCAGCTTGCTGACCATTGGAGCCACCCTTTCCTCTTGCTTCTCCCTTGACTTCCCTGGATTTGCAGTGAACACCAGAGATCCAAATTGCACTTAGAATCAAGCTTGCTGTTACACCTTGCTTTATTTAAAGTCTCATTTCAAATTAACACTTGTGTCATGGGGTTGTAACTTTTCCTATAATAGGAGCCCACTAACTGCTATTTTGCAGCTCCTCACCAGATTTCAGCTGATTCTTTGCCTTTGCCTGTGAATATTTTTGCCATTAAAAAGCCACAGTTTCTTTGGCCTTGCTGGTGCAGTTGTCAGGGCTCCCTCCTGTATCTTCCAGCTGTTTCTGGCTGTAGCAAAAACTGGATTTTTTTTTCAGTGTTTCTTTCAAACTCCTCAGAAAACTTTCTCCTTAGAAAAGCAGGATATATTTCATCCCTTAGGGTCAAATGTTACTGGGAAAATTGTGACAGTCTACTTTGAGAGGCTTAAAGATGTGTCTTGATTATGCCAATGACATTTCTTACTCCAGGAGAGCCCTGATCTAATAAGGCAACATCTGCTATAATCCTAGGGGAAACCATTAAAAACTGTATGTCAGCTGCATAGCAATTTTAATTATAACACTGACAAAAACAATTATGACACCCTTTTTATAGGGGAAACATCTGTCAGAAAGATAAGATGAAAGGCTGGGAGTTATTTATTTCTTGCTAAATTAACATTCTGGGACCCAGAGCAAAATTGTTAACCTGGCCATATTTTGCTCTATTGAAAGGTTGTATTTTTAGAGCAGTTCTTCTTATGTAAAAGTATTTAAGTTCATTAAATTTTACTTATTGTTAGCATAGAAATAGACTTCATTAGAAGTGGTTTGTGCTTAGTGGGCTGGATGATGTATGAGGAGGGGCTGGGGGAGCTGGGTTTCATTAGTTTGGAGAAAAACAGGCTAATGGGGAATCTCATTGCTAATTTCAACTCCTTAATGGGAGCTTGGAGCAAAGGGAGAGCCAGGCTCCTCCAGAGGTGCACAGAGGCAGCAGGGAAAATGCCAATTCGACATTTGGGAATGAATATTCCCAGTGTGAGTGAAAGCTTCACCTGGGGGAGTCTCTGATCTGGAGTGGCCAAAGCCCAGCAGGTCAGAGCAGAGAGCTGAAACTTTCCTCTCCAGTCCAAGTTCCTCTTTAATTCTCTGTCCCCTCTGCATGGCTCATTTCCAAAATGTCACATCATTAACTCAGAGAGTAAAAGGAAAAAAAATAGGTTTGGCTTGGTTTTTGTTTTGTGTTTGGTTCTATTTTAGGAATTGCCCGTCCTCCTCACAATTTTCTGTGGTTTTGTTCCTCTGTGTGTTGGCAGAAACAAAAGGGGGAGTTAGGTATCAATTTAAGGATAATTGAATCAGCATAACTGCAGTCTTCTGAGATATTTTTTCTGATATTTTTGCTTTATTGTTTTGTAGGAGTGAGGGAAAACTAGCTGTGGTGCTCAAGAGTGAAGTAGCTAGGAAGGGAAAAGGAAAGAAAACTGCTGAAGAATAAAGAAAAAAGCATTGCAAAGTTCTCTTTTCTGTGGTAACCTACATAGTGAAGACTTTTTTCAGTCCTTCTTGATGATGATTTTTTTGTTTGAATGAGGACCTATGCTGAAAGTGAGTTCTTGGGTTTTTTTACTGCCTTTCTCTGCAACAGTGCCTCAGAAATAAGGAGAAGAATTACTTTCTTGTAATGAATTTAGGTAAAGGAGCCATTTAGATTATTTTGAAGTACCTGGTAATGGATGGCCGTCCAAGGGGATTATTTAGCCCCATATTTCTGATCTGAGCAGCTGCAGGGCTGAAGGGCAGCAGCTGATGGTCAGGGAAAGGCTTCATTGCTGTCTGCACATCATCTCACTGGGGACAACAGAGAGGGGGAATAAGATGCTAAAAATGCCGAGGTTTGAAGCGTGGAGGGGGAATGTGAGGAGGCAGGTATGTGGCAGGGCTGCATTGCAGCTCAGACAGAGCAGCTGTGACTTAACTCCTCCAGAATTTCTCTTGCGCCACACAGGCACACATAGGGCAGTGAAAATCCCTCTCGTGCTGTGCTGTCCCTCATCTGCATGTTGGCTCAGCTCCTCTGCCTCAGGAGGTTTGGGGTGCACGTGTTCCTCCTCCTCCTCCTCCTCTTCTTCCTCCCTTCTCCTGGAGCAGCCCTTTGCTGGGAGCCCCAAAAATGCCTGGTGGGCTCTCATGGTATCCAGAAGAGCCCTGCACCTCCTCCCCGTGCTCCAGGGATGCCTCCTCCAAAGAGAGTTTGCATTCAGCAGCATAAATAAACAGAGCCATCCTGAATTTGAAAGGAAGGGCTGTATATTTGTGCCCCTAAAAAAGACAATTAACAATGAAGCTCCAGTGGTGGCGGCCGCCTGTAAGTTCACAGAGTGAAGGGTCTCAGGAAATAACATCTTTGAAAAATAAAGGCCCAGCTCTCCCAGCTTGAAATAGCAACTTCAAACAAGGCACTGTTATGGTTGAAACAAAGGATGAAACTCATTTACTCTGCCATTCAAACTCGGCTGAAACAAAATATTTATACAGGTTTGGGGGGGAAAGGGGGGGGTGTTGGGTGGCTTTTCAGTCAGACATAGATTGTTCACTGAAATAAATTGTTCAGCTAAAACAAAACAAGGCTTGGCTGTCCCCTCTGGAGAGTTCTCCCCACGGTGTTTGGTGCACAGAGTGTGAGCAAGGTAATTTCTGCGAAGGCATGGCAGTGAGTCACAAAGTGCAGTGTTATTTGTGTGTGTGTGTCATTACTCTGAGCACATGCAAACCAGCATGGTTAATTACTGCCCAGAAAAAAATAAATAAATAAATACTGTGTCAAAGTTTGAGCAGTAGCAGATATTGCTACATTTTGCCCTTAAAGTTTCAACTTCATAACTCTCAAAAAAGTTAGCTGAACTCCCAGCTGCATAAAATATAAAAAGTTGAAGTGGTTATGCATCTGCCTGTTGATTTTTTTTTTTTAATTAAGTGAAAATGTTGCAGGCATGCCTCAAATAATGTTGCCAGTGGACAGGAGAGATGCCTAACACATGAACTGTAGGATGATGCCTCATATGATTGAAAAACTAAACCTTTACCTTTCATACTAAAGCAGAAGATTAGTTGTTAAACTAGTTAGTGCTTGAGAGATTGCTCATACCATTTTGGGTGTATTTAATTCATTTCATGCAGTCTGAGGCATAAAACAAAAAGCACATGTTAATATTTTAAGGCCAAGTGTATTCAGAAACAACAGAGCTTAATAATTGCACTTGGATGACTGGGTTCAAAAAAGTATGTTTGAGCTTCCTTTAGCAGCAGAGCTTTTTCTTTTATTCCCTGCTGGTTTCATTTAAGAATTACTTTGCTTGTGCACAAGCTTGTGATTCTCCTGGTCAGCTCACTAATCACTGTGATGTGCCCTTCAGTGCAGCGAGGGCAGGAATTCATCTTGCTGGGTGTGGGCCCCTCTTTTCCTCCCCCCTCACCAAAAAGTAGAGGAGTTTGGCATTGTTGTTCTGTGGCTGTTAAAGTTGTGTGCTGGCACTTAGATAAGGTGTGACAGCTGTTTAGAAACTTTGCCTTAGCCCTAGGTGTGTAGATAATGATGTTCACAGCACAGAGTGTGAGAGCCCGTGGCTCAGAGCTCTGTCACTGCTGCTCTTGTGCTTCTCTAAGTGGGAACTGTCCCTGTGAGCCCTGGGAATATTTTTGGAACAGTGACTTAAGATTATTACTTTCCATGCTGACATATTCCACTGTGTGTCAGGGCTCGAGCCTTGGCATCATAGAATTTGTTCATCTTTTATGTTTTCTTTACTTTTGCCTTCTTTATTATTCTCAGCTGACTTCATTCTCTTTCAGCTGGAGCAGAGGACACCGAGGGCAGAGCTCCCTGGGGCTGCAGCTCCTCCTGAGGGACAGCTCTGAGTTCTGGGAGAGGGACAGGGACAGGAACCTGGCTGGAGCTGGGCCAGGAGGGATTTAGGTTGGATTTTAGGGAAAGGTGTGCACCTAGAGGGTGCTGGCACTGCCCAGGGAATGGGCACGGCCCCGAGGCTGCCACAGCTCCAGGAGCCTTTGGACAGGGATGCCCAGGGTGAGACTACTGGGGATCTGGGCAGGGCAAAAAGCTGGATTTTAATATTCCTTGTGGGTCCCTTCCAACTCAGGATATACTGTGATTAACCCCTCACCTCCCAAAGCAGCTCCCAGTTCTCTTTTTCCCCTCATTGATTTTTGTCTGTGGAGTGAGCTGTGCAAGCCAAGTGCTGGGCAGTGGCAGAACTCGTGGCACTGAAAGTGAGAACAGAGTAATTTCTAATCACTTGATTCCTTTTGCCATCATTTCACCCATGGATCCCTCTTACTGCATGTTCAGTGCATGGACACAGCCTCACAAAAAGCACAGCATGACTCTCTCTGTGGTCAGTGAATAACAATATCTCTGTTTACACAATATTTTGAAATTCATTCCAGGCAGGTGCTGCGTGTTGGGACCTGAGGGAGCTGGGGTTGTTTAGCTTGGAGAAAAGGAGGCTCAGGGGGGACCTTGTGTCTCTGCACAAGTCCTGCCAGGAGGGGACAGCCAAGGGGAATCAGGCTCTGCTCCCAGGGAATAAGAGAGAGGACAAGAGGAAACGGCCTCAGGCTGTCCCAGGGGAGGCTCAGGTTGGACATCAGGAGGAATTTCTGCACTGAAGGGCTGTTAACCTTTGGAGGTTTGGAGTCCCCATCCCTGGAGGTGTCCAAGGAAGGCCTGGATGTGGCATTCAGTGCTCTAAGCTAGGGACAAAGTGGGGATGGGTCTATGATCTTGGAGGTCTTTTCCTTCTAAATCATTCTGAGATTCTACTGGGATGTGTGTTTCTAAGTTCTAAGAGTGAGGGAGAAGTTGGTGGCTTCTCTCCTGACCCAAGCAAAAATTCAGGAGTGGAGCACTGCAGTGAGCAGCATCCACCCCACTCCGTGCTGAGGATCTCAGCCTGAAGTGTCTGGAGCAAAAATTCATCTATTGAGTGATTTTGACTAAAATAATTCATATTTAACTAAATTGAGTGATTTACCTAAAATAACCCATCTGCATCCTGTTTGATTGACCTCCTCTCCTGCTGGAAGGCTGTCCAAGCCTATCCATGAGGGAATCCAACCCTACTCCCACAGAAGTGGGAAAAGCAAAGGCAATGCCAGGTTGAGCTGTAAGTGGATGAGAAAATGGTTGTGTCCATTGGTGCCTACATTGGCAGACTTGGAAATCTGCCTGTGTTTCATTCACAGCCATCTCTGGGAAGCTCAGTTCCATCCTAGCCAAACTGGCTGAGTTTCTGCTTTTACTTCCCCAGGGGCACAATGTCAAATTAGTCATTTTTACAGGAGCAAGGAGCTTTAGATCAGCCCCAACATACGTTGTCTGGAACACTGACAAGATAAATTCACTTTGTACAAATACAAGCAGCAGTTGCTCTATCTGTCCTGCTTGCTTTTTCCTTTTTTACACTGGAGCAGGTGCAATGCCTGTATCTGTTATCAGTATCTAATATGGTTTGGGCAAACAAGGAATTGCTCACGTTGTCTAGGTGTTGCACACAGGCCATTAGTCACCCTGTCTAGTGCTTATCACAATTCCAAAAAACAACATTTGGGATGAGTCATTGAGATTCATTAAAGAATATCTTTGTCACAGCAGCAAATGAGGGAGAAGTATGGAAGGGATGGGCGGGGGAATGTTTAATATTTGTGGAGAACATAAGACATATGCTGTGTACCAAGATCTTGGGAACAATCCTGGTTTCACAGGCTATTATTAGCAGAGAAAAAGTGAACTTAGTTGTGTTGATCAACTGTAGGAAGCAAATTCTGTGTTTGGAGTGTGAAATAATTCACTTTTTGCAGGGTGGCCTGGGTTATAGGGTGTCATATCCCACCCCAATGTCCAGCTGGGCCCAACCCATGAGTCTTGTTCCACCCTGTGTGCAGCCCTGTCAGTGTCAGAGGCTCCAGAGCACTGTGGTCCCCTTGTCTTGCTCATGTTCCCAGCAGAACAGACATTCCTGCAGGGTGTGACAGGGCCACTCCTGACAGGGTCCCTGTCCACTGTGGCCACCTCGTCCTATGTGAAGCCTGGATGCTGCAGCCACCCAGCAGGGGCTTGGTGACACACAGGACTGGTGGCACTGGCCAGCAAACACTCTGAGGGGCACAGGCTGTGCCAGGCTGGCATAAAACAAGGGGAAATAATTTCCTTAGCCCATGAGAATCTGCTGGACCTTAGACATTGGGGCTTTTTCCTCTCCTAGGAACAACAAAGTCAGCCTCAAAAAAACCCCTTTGTGAATTGTATTTTGAAAGAACCCCAACAAACAAAGTAATCCCAAGCTGTGATTGATCAAACTCTTGTATTCTTTTTGCTCTTTTAAATCCTATTTTAATTTTTTTAAAGCATGTTTTCACTTTGAGTTGTCTTTTTTCACAAACAGCGGGTTTTGGTGGAGCCCTGGACACACCAAGCAGAGGGAGGGAGTGCTGTGAGCAGTTCCTCTCCACACAGATCTCCATGTAGAGGCTTCCCCAGTGGCATGAATTCCCCTCTGTGGGCCAGATGTGCTCCTCTCCTCGCAGGAGATGAGTGTTTCCATGGCTGAGCTGTCCTGCTGACAGCACTGAGATTTCTGGAGTCACTGCTCACTCCCAGGTGTGAAGTGGATTGCTCTCTGGCCTGGGGCAGATAAGCAGCCACACTTCATTGCTGCTTCTCCCAGCACTGGAAATCTTTTAATTAGGAGTGAAATAAACTGTCCACATTGTTCCTTGCTTTCCTGTAGTGCAGTCTCCCTCCTTTGTCTCAGTGCAATCTGGTTTTCTTAACGTAGCTGATTCAGAAAGTGAGCTGAGGGCTGCCCAGAAGTCTTTAAATGAGAATATAGATTTTGCTATGATCTTTATGGCAATAATTCAGTTTCTTTTTTAGCAATGTGATAAGTTATTGCCCCTTAAATCCCAGCTTTCACTCTGCATGGAAATTGAACATTGGAAGCAATCTACTCTCAGGTGTTGTGCAGGGGAGCTCTGCTGATCCCCATTGAGTTTCTTGGAGCAGAAACTATATTGTTTTAGTGCTCCTGAGTAAACCCAGGAGAAACTGGAGTTGTGTGCAGCTCTTATCTCAGGGGAACACACACTTTGGCCAGGCAAGAAAGAAACTGAACATATTTTTAGAGATAGGGATATTGATCTCACCTTCCTTAAATTCCTTCTGTGCTTTCCCAATAACCTGGCATTTCTGGGAACCCAGACCCAGCGTGTGCCAGGATTTATGGTTGGCAATTATCCTTAAATACCCATTCCCTGGACTTGGACCCTCTCTCTGTTCCCAACGTTTTTGCAGATTGCAGCCCTGCCTCAAGCTGGTTGCGCTTTTGCTGCAGCTCCCGAACACCAAACACATTTGGGGCAGAGTTGTGAATCACAAAATCCCAAAATCCCTGGGGTTGGAAAAGCCCTCCCAGCCCATGGAGTCCCAGCTGTGCTTGATGCCCAAATTATCAAATATTAGGCCCAAGAGACTGAGGAAAGGAGCAAGACTTGAAGCAGCCTGGTCTCATGGTTGGTAAAACTTGAACCATCAGAGGAATGGAAAGGAGTCAAAACATA
>JAHXMQ010012338.1:24255029-24275101 GCA_020466415.1 Ammodramus savannarum pratensis | reverse complement strand
CCCAGCCCTGGAGGGGCCTCTCAGAGCCAGCACAGAGGGACAGATGATGCTTCCAGCGTGGGACTTGCTGGCCTCTAACCCATAAAGCCCAGCATTCATGGAGTAGCACCATCCTGATGTAAAAAACAAAAAAAACCCTACAAAAACCACCCAAAACCAACAACAACAACAAAAAAACCCCAACCAAAACAAAAAGAACCACAACCAAACAACAACAACAAAAAACACACCAAAAACCAAACAAAAAAATAGAAAACCAATCAAAAATCCCCTTGGAGATTATGTAGAAAATGTCCCATAAATCCTTAGCAGTGCATTGGCTTCCCACAGCTGATATTGTGACATTAAAACCTTCCCCCACTTTCCTTAGGTCTGTATCCTGTGTTGTTACATGCTCCAGTGGAGAGTTTAGTTGCTGAGGGAGAGGTGCAGGGATTTTAAATGAGCACACTCCACTCCTTTTGCTGTTTTCAGGCACATTGTAAACACCTAAAGGAATTTAGTTTTTCTAGGATATTCCCTTCTCCCACCTCTCTGTGTATTCCCTTGAAAGGAGCATGTCCCTAAAGAAAAAGTTTGTTTACCAAGTGATTATTCCAGGGATTCTTGTTTTCTCTGCAAGGATGTGTTTTAGCTTGGATTGAGCTGAAGGAAATGGGAGTCACGAAGTCACTCAGTTTTTTTTTTTCTTCTGGCTTCCTGTTTCCCCCAAACAACTTTTGAACCATTTGGTCAATTTTAACTGAAGCTGGGAAGGATCTCCTGTTCTGAGGGAAATAAAGTTCTTACACATCTCAGAAATAAGAGGCAGCAGAGCAGATAAAAGACACCAGACCTTGTGCCCCCACAGAGATAAAGGCAAGAAACGTGGGCTCGACTGTATTTGTTTCCAGAGAATCACACCAGAAATAAATGCTGTTAACAGGAACCTTTGATCAGGGCTCACATCTTACCAGGCTGGAGATAAGAATTTGTGTGTTATTAGAGATGAGATAAGGCCCTCCAAGACTCAGGGCTTGGGAGAGCAGCATCATTTGTTCTCCTGCTGGCAGAGGGACGTGCTGCTGTGGTGAGGTGTAACATTTACCTCAGTTCAGGGCTTGCTCAGCCCTCCTTGGGCTCTGCCTGAGCCAGTTCTCCTGTGGGGATGTTTGCTGAGGTGTGAGAGACTTGTGCTGCTGGCTCAGTGTTGTCTGAAGAGCACAACCCTGTGGGTCAGCCTGAAATCTGCTCCAAGCAGTGGTGGGGCTGGGTGACTGCATGAGGAGATGGCAAATGGAAACATTCCTAGAATCACAGAAGTGGGGAGTTATGGGATGGTTTAGGTTGGGAGGGTCTTTAATGGAAATGCAAAATGGAAATATTCCAAGAATCACAGAAGTGGGGAATTATGGAATGGTTTAGGTTGGAAGGGTGTTTAATGGAAATGCAAAATGGAAACATTCCTAGAATCAGAGAAGTAGAAAATTATTGAATGGTTTTGGTTGAAAGGGTCTTTAATGGAAATGCCAAATGCCAAAGGGGAACATTCCTAGAATCACAGAAGTGGAGAATTATGGAATGTTTTAGATTGGAAGGGTCTTTAATTGCCATCAATTTCCATCTCCTGCCATGGGCAGGGACACCTTCCACTGTCCCAGGCTGCTCCAAACCTTGTTCCACCTGGCCTTGGACACTTCCAGGGGTGGGGAGTCCCCAAATTCTTTGGGCACCCTGTGCCAGGGCCTCCTCAGTCTTACAATAAAGATGCTTTTCCTAAAATCTAATCCAACCCTGCCCTCCTTCATCTTGAGCCCATTCCCCCTTGTCCTGTCACTGTGAGTCCTTTGAAAAGCCTTTCCCCAAAGGAGGTAAGGAGTGACAGAAAGTCCTGTCTCTCTGAAGGCTATTCCAGTTCTAATAATTAATGAGCTGGCAGTTTCACTTGGGAGCCCATTTGGCAAATGGCCACTGCTATTGATACTTGGATTTGCCAGATCTTGCCAGGAATGAGCGATCAGTCATGGAAAATGGGCACCCATCCATGCCTAGAGGGTGAATCACACACCTTCTTTCAGGAATACCATTAATGCCTTCTTGTGGATTTTTTTCTTTTTTTAAAGGTTGGGATTAAATGTTTGAGATGGTATTTTTTGTTTGGTTTAGATATCAGTTAGTTTTTATTTATATTATAGTTTTATAAGTTATGAGTTTTAGAGTATTTTATTAATAAACTAAAAAATGGAGTTGTATTTTTTATCAGGTTTTTTAGGATAAATTGTTTCATTAAGAAATTACATTTAAATTATTCTTATTTTTAATTTAATAATTAATTATTTGTGGTTTGTAATGAGGATTTTTTTGTTTATTTATACAAGATTATTTAAATTTATGAAGAAGATGTGAAGAAAAAGGTAAGGAAGAAGGATTAGTTTTTGTTTTAAAATTTTTGTTTTGTCATTATTATATTTTAAAACTTTAAATTTTAAGGTTTTTGTTATGTAATATATATTTTTATTTAAATTATATATTTATAATTTTCATTTTATTATTTAATTTTAAAGGGTTTTTTTTATGGTTTTAGGTTAAATGTAGTGTTTTCTTGGGTGTTAATGTTTGTTAGTATAAAAAGTCTAAAATTCTCAGCAACTAGGGTTCCAATACCTTCTTTAACTTTTTTAAAAAATATATTCCAGGTGTGTAAGTAATATGAGGGCCTCATGCTTGACATCCCAATGGGAAAAGTGACACTTTTCTCCCTGCAGGATTTCAGTGTGCCCTCCTAAATCCTGCCAGTTTCTGATATTTCAGTATGGACAGTCAATCACATATTTATAGAGCATTTTCCATGCCTGTTGGTGGTGGCACAGGAGATCCATTTCAGTTTTGTGATATTGTGACACTCATCATGCAGGTGATGACCTCAAGCATGAGCTTAGCAATGTTGAACTTGGGACCTGCACATCTTTTGTCTCCGAGTTTCCAAAAATAAATCTTCCCTGCTTATCTCTCTGCCATCTTTTGTAAACAGCGAATTCAAGAGCAAACTTTGTAAAGCTCTTAACCCTAATCTTCCCCATAAGCTCCAAAGGTCAAATTACCAATTATGCCCTGTGTTTTCTTTGTGCTCTGGCTCTCAGTTTTCATGCCTGGGGACTCTTAGGTTAGGCTTTACACGAGGAAAGCAATCCCTTCATTTTCCAAGGAGTTTAAAAAGGCAGGGGAGTGCAAGAATAGCTTGTACTTGGTACCACATAAGTGCAGGTTTTGAGCCAAGGTTTACAGGAGAGGAGAATTAATTAGTACAGAACTAACTAGCTAATCAGCCTGCTGTCTGACACCTTTATTTAAACCCACTTTCTGTGCTCTCCACAAGAAACCCAGTGCATCACTGCTTGGCTTTTTTCAGGTGGGAGAAGCAGCAAAGTCCTGAAGGAGTGTTTGGGGCTGTGGGAGGTGCAAAAGCTGGGATGGAGGAAGGACTGAGCCTCCTGAGTCACATCTCTGGAATCCTGTGGCTGATGTGATGCAAAACCTTGGGGGAAAACGGTGTTGGAGGGACAAACCACACAGGTGATGTCAGTGACAGCGTTTTCAGCTCCGCTCTGAGGGAAGGGTTGGACGTGGGAGAGACTGGAACAGTCCAAAGGGAAGAGAAATTTGGAGAATTGTGTCTCCTATTCTTCTGTGGGATACTGGTTTAAAGCCCAGCAATATTTGCTAGCAGCCTGCTTCCCTGTGTTGCTCCCTGCTGGATTCCTGGTTAATTCAAATTTCTCTTTCCCGAGGACTCCAACAAAGTCTCTCTCCTCTACTCTACAACAATGAAAGTTGTTCATTTTCAGTAGAGGTAGGAACATAATTCATTGCTGACCTCCTGTCGTCTGCCAAATGGGACTGCAGTTGGGTAAGAGATCAAAACAGCCAATCATGTGAGATATAGCATGATCACACATTTTCTTATAAAAATGTGATTAAATAGCAAAATATCTGAATCAACAGCTTTTAAACATCTGTTGAATGCACTTTAATGAGTTACATGCTGTATGTTTCACTTAAAAATACAGCATATTTAACCTTTTCTTTTTCCTTTTTTTTTTTTATTTTTTTGAGCTAAAAACATTCCAGAAATGGCTTTTGGTGTACCAAAAATGGAGAGAAAAGCTCTGAGAATAAATGTATCATGCTGTTGGCTGATATTTTGGTTTGCTTACTGGGGCAACAAACTATTTCCACTTCAGAAATGACTTTTCTGGGAAGTGGTGTTAATTCTGCCGGGCAGGTGGCTGAAAAGACAGTTTGAATATTTGAATATTTGAATATTTGACAGTGTGAATATTTGTGAACATATATCCCACACCGAGGTGTTTGGATGAGCTGGTCATTTAAAAACAAAACCAAGAGGCATGCATCTCTAGGGAATAGTAAACAAAGTTGGAGTCATTCCTAATTATTGGGATACAGCTCTGTCATCAGCTCCTTCTCTAGATACTATTATTTATAGAAATAATTATTATGCAGCATTTAAATTCGGGATGCACACGGTTCTTTAATTGGGGGCTGAACTTGTGTTTGGCGATCTGGATTCCTATCCTTACTCATCTGTCTATCATTTATAAAGATTATATATCTGAAACGTGACCTGTGCCTAATTATAATTAATTAAGTCGCCAGCAGTATGCTGAAAAACTTGCATTTAAATCAGGGGGTGAATAATTAAGGCAATTAGCAGAAGTGACTGTTTGCAATATGGCTTCTTGAAAATGTGGAATAATTGCTAATCTTCTAGGCAGAGATGGACAGAACACCAGCCTGGTATTTAATTCTGTAAATATAAATTAGGTGAGGTGGTGCAAGTATGGAATTCCTCTTTTTTTGCCCAAATTTCCAGAGATCATAAACTGGGTGAGTGACACACAGCCCAACGGATTAGTTCAGGGCAGGGTGAGTTCAGGGCATCCAGATGAATCCTCAAGCTATTAAAAAATTCTCTTCTATTGCCTTTCATAATTTTTATTTATAATCCTTAATTTGTGTGGTCGGGAGAGTAACAGTCCTGCTTCCTCACGCCGCTTTGCCACCAGTGTTTGTCCCTATGGATTTGTTGGATCTCCAGGCTTCCCTGAGTTACTCCCTGTTGATTATTTACCCCAGGAAGGAGTGAGGGGATGGGACATCACTCACTTCTCAAGGAGTGAGGAGATGGGACATCACTCACCTCTCAAGGAGTGAGGAGATGGGACACCCACGCTGAGGACACACAACCCAAAGGATTATTTCGGGGCACAGTAAATTCAGGGTGTCCAGATGAATCCTAAAGCTATTAAAAAATTCCCTTCTCTTGGCTTTCATAATTTTTATTTATAATCCTTAATTTGGGAGAGTAACAGTCCTGCTTCCTCACCCCGCTGTGCCACCGGTGCTTGTCCCTATGGAGCTCCAGGCTTTGTCTCAACTCCAGGCTTCCCTGAGCCACTCCCTGTTGATTATTTACTCCAGGAAGGAGTGAGGGGATGGGACGCCCACGCTGGGCAAGCTCAGCCCTCCGTCACCACCGGAGCAGGCACGCCACGTGTGGGAGAAATCACCCTGAGCATGGAGAAACCAGAGCCAGCCTCCTCAGCCCTGCCTGGTGGCATTCCAGGCAGGGAGATGGCCTGGATAGGGCTGGCTGCCATCAGATGTGCCTGCAGCTGGGGAAAGGCGGGCGGGTGACTCAGGGCACGGCTGCTGGGTGGGAAGGTGGCCAAGGCGGCCTGGCAGAGCAGAGCTGGCCCGGCGCCCTCAGTGCCATCATGATGCCATCATGGATGATGCTATCAGTGGCTTTCCCAATCCAGGAGCTGAGAAAATGTGTCATGGTACCCATCAGTATCAGTGGGGTGCTGTCCTGGTTCAGGGTAAATTTGGGATAGAACCCCCAGAGGTGTTCCTCTAGGAAAGCAGATTCAATCGGCCGCTGCCTCAACTGGTTTGGGAGAAAATACCTCCTCGGAGAAAAGTGGAAAAAACCTGTTTATTAAACAATAAAACCTAAACAATATTAAACAATAAAACCCCTTGGTGCTCTAAAAGAGATGACAAACTCAGAAAGCTCACTCAGTCTCTAATCAGGGATGGAAATGTCACGGCCCAGGCCCGGCCCAGTGGCCACAGGTGCAGCTGCTGGTGCTCTGCTGGTGTTCAGGCCAGAGCAGGTTTAAACAGCTCCAAAGATAAGGAAAAAAACCACAGTCCAGGGAACTTCTTTGCCTCAGCCAGCTAAACTAACTAAAAGCAAAGGAGAGCTCTGTCCTGCTGTCTGTCCATCCACAGACAGCACAGGCCAGGAGCAGGAATGTGGAGGAGTAAGTGCAGTGTCTGAAAACAAACTGCAGCTTCTTCTCTCCCCCCTTCACTCTCTGGAACAAGTCCTGAAGGTGCAAAACTTATTATTCAGCATAGACAGAGCGAGATGATTGGGGATAAAGACATCATATAGTCAACCCAGGACAGGTGCCTGGATAAAAGGGCTGGGCACTTGGCAGGGCTGTGGGGACACCAAGCCCTCCTCTCATGGAGGGGTCTCCATGGGCTGGGGGTTTGTTCTGGTTGTTTTTTTTTTTGTTGTTGTTGTTTTTTGTCCTGCTGCTTTTAGTGCTTCCAATTTCTCCTCTCTCTCTCTCTGTGCCTGAGGCATAACTGGGATTAGTGGATTTGTGTCTGGGTGTGTGTGACATCCCCGAGGTGAGCTCACTGTCAAACAATCTGAATTTTACACACATTTTGTTGTCTCTTTAAAGACCTGTTGAGCTTGTGCTATGAGACAAGTTGGTTCAACTATTTCATTGAAAGCTCTGTTAATTAATTTATAGCTTTTAAAATTTTTTTTAGCTTTGGTGGTTTTACCCCAAGAAAGTTAAGAGAAGACTGCCAAATTTTCCTCTCAGGAAAACACATGCATTTTACAGAACTTGGATAATTGCCCTCTAAGTTTTTCCAATGTCTGGGATTTTGTTTGTTTGTTTGTTTGTTTGTTTTTGTTTTTTTTCTCAAATCCCATTTGAATGAGGCACTTCAAGACTGTGGCTTGTGGGGAATTTTTGCATGCTTTACACTGGGCACATGCATCAAACCATCTCCCTGCCCCAGGGCTTTGCCCAGGCAGGGTTTGTGCCTTTAAAGCAAAGAGAGTGATTCAATGTCCTGTAGGTGACAGGGACAGCTCCTAACAAGTCTGGAGGTATTTTTAGAACTTGATAAAATGACACTTCATAAAACACCGACCAGGCAGCTCAAAAGAGGAAATAAGAGTGGAGAGACTTTGGGAAAACATTACTGTATTTTTAATTATCAGCCCTTTTGATGTTGTCAGCCCATACCTTAAGCAACGGGAATAATTGTTTCACTTCCTTCCTATTTAATGTGGTCATTTTATGGCTCAGAGGCACAGCTTTTGCTCCTGAGTTACCATTTACAGCTGTGGCCAGCCTTGGGGATGCTGCTTTGGGCCACACAGCTGCCCTGGCAGTGCTGTCTGCCAGGGAAAGGGCCTCAGGCTGTGCCAGGGGAGGCTCAGGTTGGATAACAGAAGGAATTTCTTCATGGAAAAGGTTGTCAAGCATAAAAAGGGGCTGCCCAGGGAAGTTTGGAGTGCCCATCCCTGAAGGTGTCCAAGGAAAGACTGGAAACCTGTGTTCTCCTAATGGAATCCACAGAAATTTTATCTTTCTGGGATTGAAATATTCCCATTTATGGTATGGACACATAGATACCTGCATAGGGGGAGCAGGGGAGGGACCTGCTCCTAAACCCTCTGCTCCTGAAGGAACACCTTTCTCAAGGCAAAACAGAAGTCCAATTTTGTGGAAATAAAGCAGTGCAAATGGGAATAGGATCTTAGGGTGTTAGACTACAGAAAGGCACAGGTGTAAAATTAAAGCAAGATTTCATCATCTTCTACATTGAATACTCAAAACAACTGAGTCTGCCTATTCTTAATTGGTGTCTTCACTGAATTTTGCCAGTCCACACCAGTTGAAGTTCTGGCCCTGTGAATGAAGCCTATGTTTATTGCTCTTTTTCATTTTTAAATTTCATTTTAATAGTCCTGATAGCCTAGGACAGGACTGAGCCCTTAAGATAAAGATCAGTGCTAGCTCAGATATTTTTTGCCATCACTTACAAAGAAAAGAAAGAATTAAAATTCTTTCAGCTGAAACTTTTGCTTCTTCATAAATTAAACAAGCTGAGAAAACCATCAAAATATGATTTTCCCTGCTCAGTATGGCAGCTTGCAGGTCACCATGGGAGAGATCATGACATTCAGAAGATTCCCTTTAGGATGTGAGGTTTCCCAAGTGTCTAAAGGAGCTTGGATAAATCCAGAAGTTTGTTTTCCCCTCCTGTTGAATGCAGAAGGGATGCTCTGAGGTTCTAACTTATTGGGAAATGCTCAGTCAGGGAGATTCACATCCAGAGCTCTGTGGAGCCTCAGCAGAAAGGATAAAAGGATGATATTCCTCATGTGAGTGTAAGCAGCTTGCTCAGAGAAGGAATTCAGCTCCTGGAAGAAAGATGGGGAATGATGGCCTGCAGGATGGCTCAGGGAATTTACCTGGATGCAGCTTCCCTCCTGCACACATACACCCTGGAGAAACTGAGATATTCTGGGGCTACAAACCCAATGAGGGAGAGATGCCACCCTACAGAGATCCCAGAAGAATTTCCAGGGAGCAGAGTGGTCACTTCTATGGACTCTGTGTTCTTCAAGAAGTGCAAAGGGGCTGCAGCAGTGGCAGAAGATGGACTCTGATTTAAATTAAGGAATCATCCCAAAACGAGGATAGGCATCCCAGCAGAGCAATGTGGCTGCCTCAGTTCTCCTTCATGATCAACAGTGAAGCTCTGGGATGACAGGGAAACACAGACTGGGAATAAAGGCTGGGAGAAGGTTCCCTGTTTTGAAAGAAACTTCCACATTTCTTGCAGCTTTTCCCAGTGATGCAGTGAAGGGCATCTGCCGCAGGGAAGCTGTAACCCCTGGAGAATTCCTCCTGATTCCAACCAACTCCAGCTTGAGCTCTCACATCTCTGTGTTTGTAAACAATCTCAGCACATCTCTTCTTTGGGATCCATCCAAGCTGCACTTCACTCAAATGCTGTTCTGTTCCTGCTGCCTGATGCATCCATCACACTTTTTTCTGCATTTCACTTGTTTTGATTGTCACCAGAGAACTTTCAGCGAGGCAATTTTTTGTTGCTGTGATGGCTGGTGAATATTGTGTTGGGGGAAAAATAAAAGTTTGAAGTGGAAATTTTCTAATCAAAATCACTGTTCTTTGTTGTTTGCAATCTGCATGAAGACAAAGCAGATGGGTGAGTCAGTGTAAGTGGTGTCTCATGCTCTGAAAGAAAAACCCCTTATATAAACACCTGAGTGATCTGATGAAATTTTCTACATGTATTCATGATAAATGAATTTTTAAAATGCTAATTAAAGGCCTAAGAAATCTTTGGAACAACTTTTTCATTTCCAAAGTTGTAGAGGAATACATATTTTAGATCTTCCAGGTAGAGATTTTGGTATGGTTGGTTGAGTTTTGGGTTTTTTTGAGGTTTTTTTGGTTTTGTTTTGGTTTTTCTTGGTTGTTTTTTTTTTTTCTTTTTTTCCTTTTTCCAAAATGGAAACAATTTTAAAGCCACGTGTAAACACTCAGACTTAGCTATGTGTAACTGGATTAGGAACAGTAATCCTGGCAATGGCTTTTATTCCCCTTTAAAATGCATATTTTCCATTAAGCAGTGTGGCTAATGAGTGTTGTATTTGTAATGAAGCCCTTTTTTCCAGGTTAACAGTGAATCACTTCAGGCTGTGACCTTATCTGATCTTGCACGCTCAAGAGGGCTGAGTCCAATCAATAATTGGTGAGGTTTCATCAGGAGCCCGTGGGTGCTGCCGGAAGCAGTTTGGTGATTAAAGAGTTGACATTGCTCTTGCTGTCAACCATTCATGAAACTCTGTCCCATCCAAACCCTGCTAGGACTCTGCAGCCTTTTGGAAAACTGAGATTTTCTCTGCTCAGCCTGCATCACTATCCCGTGGTGGGTTTTATGTTAGACTCTCCATCCTGGCCAAATTCCAATTTTGATAATTGTTTTCTGCCTAGTTTCCTTCCATTTCAGTTTAGACTGCTACTCTCCTTTGTTCCCTAAGCCAAGGTGTTAAACTGTTTGGGATGATTGCTTCCCTGGCCAGCTCTGGGAATGCTGCCTGGCACAGGGTGAGTGCAGCTCTGCTGCCTCTCAGCTTTATCAGGTGTTTGTTCAGCTTCTCAAAGGGCTCTCTCTGTGAACAACTGATAATGTCCTGTGGAAACATCTGGACGGGGTCAGCTCTTCAGCTTCCTGGGCTGGAAAGACTTCAGCTCTTGAGGTGCACAGATGTAGTGTGAGTTGCAGTTTGATGTTTGGATCACAGACAGAACTCGTGCTTTTTCTGTCCTCTGACAGCCCCTGGGAATTATTAGTGTTGGCTTAAAGTGCTCTGTCAAACACAGAGGGGATGTCTGAATGCCTTTCTTGTTTGTTTGTTTTCCAAATGTGTAAAGGCAGCCTGGAAAGCTCCCGGTGTTTGTTGTTGGTGGCATTCCCTGAATGCTTCCATCCCCCTGCTCATCCTGGAGGAGCAGAGGAGATTGAGGAGCTGATCTCCTGCCCCACAGCTTCTGTTTCACTGCTGTCCCTCCAGGAGCAGAGACAGCATCCAGGACACTGCTCTGAACTAACAGGGAATTGGGAGCTGGAGGAGGGAAAGGGCTTGCAAGATATTCCTGGTATTTCTGGGAATCACTTCCCCAACCAGCAATCTGTGCTGCTGGAATGAGCATTGGGTTTTGGAAATAGCAGCGTAGACCTCCAAGTGGATAGAGCAGCAAGGCCACAAAAATCATGCTGGTGGTTTCTGTGAATCCTGGGAGAGGCCAGTTCCAGTCCCCACTCCTCTTTTCCCAGTTCAGCTGCTGGGATTGCCTGGGTTGGTTCTTTGCAGCAGGAAAATTGAAAGGGGTGAGAGGAGAGCCTGGTTTGCTGGAGCTGGAGCTGCTCAGACAAAGCCAGAGCAAAACAAACTCATCTGAATGAGATTGGTTCAGGGTGATGTGAGGGGTTTTAATTTCTGTGGGGAAAATAGGAATCCCAAACCCCTGGCTGAAGCCTGGGCTGTGGATGCATTCCTTGTCCTGGCTGCAACTCTGCTGAGTGGAGCTCATCAATGCTTTCCCCATCCAAAATTATCCCTCCCTGCATCTCCTGGAGGACCTGTTCCTTGGCCAGGGGTGGGGATGGGAGGGCTAAAACCAGTTTTAGTCAAAATGAGCAGGTCAGCTTGCACAACACACAGGAGGTCTTTGCTAAGTGGAGTCATGAGGTCCTCAAGCAAGGTCCACCTCGCCCTCCAAGAGCTTCAAGTTTCACATTGAATTTGTTGACCTGACAATTTTATGCCTTAACTTTCCTTGTAGATGAGCTCTGAAATGCAGATTGAAGCTGTTTCAGGGGAGATTTGGGCTGGAGATGAGGAAAAGGTTCTCCCCCCAGAGGAGGAGAGCTTGGAGCCTTTGGACAACGCTGCCAGGGATGCCCAGGGTGGGATTTTTGGGGGTCTGGGCAGGGCCAGGAGCTGCTCTGGATGGTCCCTGTGGGTCCTTCCCAACTCAGAATATTCCATGATTCCATGATGGGTGCTGTGGCCACCCTCTTGCTGGCTGTGCTGGGTGGATTCACATCCTCACCTCCCAGTCTCCCTACAGGGCCATCCTGCTGGGCCTGTTTGGGCACACGTTGTTTTTGTGGGGTATTGTCACCCAGACAGTCCCAGTGGAAATTTTTGTCCCCGTGTCCTGTGTACCACATAAACACATGGGGACAAATAGACCCTGCCCAGCAGAGCTGTAAATAATCAAGTCAGAGAAAGGTCATGGCTTGTGTTGTGTCTACATGAAAAACTGAGGCTAAGAGGGTAAGGAAGGAGCCTGAACCTCCTTCCAGTACCCCACAGAAGCCCTCTATCATTGCTATCCCAAGTCTAAAAATGCTCAAATCCCTGAACTGGTCCCCAACTCTCAGGACCAGTTATTTCCTGGTCTGAAATCTCCTGTACTTTGAAGTCATGGCTTTATTTTTAGCTCATCATCACCACCTCAGCCGTAATTACACTGGTACCAATCAAGCGTGTGGCAACTCTCATGGGTGTCTGAGTAGTCCTGTAGTGTAAGGCTTAATTTGTGGGGTTGGAAAAGGTGGAATAGCAGGTGTTGCACAGGAGCTGACACTGAGGTTCCACCTGCCCCACAAAGCTCCTCAAAGGTGATGTCCGAAGAGAAGAGAGCAGCACCATCAGGCTTTTGGTTCAGGATCCTTTTTCACCCTCTCCTTTCAGAGGGATCCTCCAGCCCTGATCATATCTCAGCCCTAAGTCACGTCAGGAAGCACATTTTTAATGCTGCTTTATTAGAGAGTCAGAGGCATTTGTGGGATTGGTGTGGGAGTACAAAATTGTTTTCTGATGAGGAATTGAGTCGAGGTTTGTTGGCGTCTCGTGTAGTGGCTGTTTATGTGTAAACTTGAAACCAAACCAAGCAAAAGGAGTGAAACCATCCAAGGCCTAAAATGTCATCTGGCAGCGAGGGAAGGCTGCAAATACCAGATTAGGGGAGCCCAGAACCAGCTGGCTGCTGTTCATGCTGAAGTGAGTGCTCACCAGACATTCCAAAGCTGGCCATAAACCCTTTCTAAGCTCACTCTGGTCACTGCTACTCATTGCAGGATCACTGGCAAGCATGAAGGGGGCTTCTGTTTAGCTGTGGGAAAAGCCGGCAGGGAAAACAGCACCAAGTCCATGGTTTTACTGTCCTTTCTCCTGTGGTTCACAGCACAGACCACAGTCCAGATCCATCTGGAGCCAGCTCCAAGGCTTTTGCTGGTTTTCAGCAGGACCTGGGTGAAACCAAAGTGTAATGACAAGTCACAAAGGCTGCAATAAAGCCATGATCCCTGAGAAAAGAGCTGTGGTGGTTTAGGAGCTCCTTGCCTCTCCCACCCCTCAGACAGAGGCTCCTGCTCCTAAAATGGTGCCAGCAGGAGGAAATGTGGGATCATGCTCTGCTCCCCAACCTTAACATCACCCCTCTTTCCTGGGAGGGAAATGTGGGATCATACTCTGCTCCACAATCTTCACATCACCCCTCTTTCCTGGGAAACAATGTGGGATCATGCTGTGCTCCACACCCTTCACATTACCTCTCTTTCCTGGGAGGGAAATGTGGGATCATGCTCTGCTCCACAACCTTCACATCACCCCTCTTTCCTGGCAAAGAAGCCTGTTTGGAGCTGCAGGCTGTGGCCATCTCCAGCAGCAGGCTGAGCCAGCCCGATGGGGTGATAAGGAACCCACAGCACCCAGGGCTTGTCAGAGCCCATTCTGGAGCCTGTCATTACCCATTGTTCCCTTTATTGAAAGCAGTTGTGCCTTTTGCATGTCCCCATACTTCAAAAAATCAGACCTGGAACACAATTGCTGGGTTTTTTTGCTCGGGAAGTGCTTCTTTTTATGCATTAAAACCCAGGAGGAGGCTTTGTTGCTGCCGCAGCAGCAATATCCTGACCTGCTCAGAAGGAAGTTTCGTTCTGAATAAAGCTGATCTCACACTAAAAACGTAACCCTTTGAGGCCTGGGGGCAAGCACCACATGTGAAATCGTCTCAACTGTCATGTGGAAGGCTGGGTTTGAAAAGCCACCCTGGAGAGATTATCATTAAACCGAGCCTTACGCAAGGCCGGGCTCGGAGGGATCGGTGTTTGCACATCTGTGGTTTCAGTGACCTTGGCAGAGCTGTTTCCCAGTATAAGTAAAATCAGAAGTGGAACTTGCAACAGCAAGCAAATGTGGTTTTTTTCACTGTATTCCAGGCAGATTAGTGATGTCATGGCTGCTGTGTGCTGTAGCTCTGTCTCCTTTAATGCCCTTTTTATTTTTTATTTTTTTATCTTGATGCTAATGTGGCTTAGAATTTCTTCAGCTAGAGAAGTCACAGCTCTTGGCATGCTGCCCCACAACATTTACCTGGAACTCTTGCAACCTTCTGTGACATCAGTTTTACTGCTGAGGGTGTAATTGATCTTATCCATTCTTGAACATGCTTATTATAAAATTCATTGTGGTTCTTTTCCAACACTGGAACATGCTCATCTCAGGACATCTCCATGTACTTTCTTTATTTGTATTACTTATTTTTCTATTAGTTGTTATTTATTATTATTTATTATTTGTTATTAGTTATTTTTCTAGGGGCTATGGGGTTGTTTTGATCCTCACAAAGTGTGAGGATCAGAACAGACCAGGGAAAAAAAAATTAAAAAAAACGGGGGGAAATATTAAGGAAGAACTGCAGGCTGTGTTGTATTTGTGAACTTAGTAGCAGACTGAGTAGGTTTTTTATGTATTTCTTCTTTTCTAGTGATGCTGGTACCAGATGGCTGATTTACAAGTCAAAAACTTCAAGCATCCAGTAGTTCAGCCTCTTACTTCCAGAAGCCCTTGATGGATTATGCTGGATAATGCTGGATAATGTGGCCCATGGAAATTCTCTGGATGAGAGCCTGTGGGGTGGAAGCAGTGGGAGATGTGTCCTGGTGCTCCTTTATGAGCTCTGCTGTGGGTCCCATCTCAATCCTTGGAAGTCCAGCACCCATGGAAGAGCTGAGGAGTGGGTGGAATGTGCAGTAGATTTTCTATAGGAAAATAGAATCCACTTTGCTCATGGTTTAGGGTGGGTGCACATAAAGTAAAAGAGGATTTTCCTCCACTTTCTCTCCAGGAATTTGAGACATGGTTTCATTTTTCTTACAGTTAAGCACATTCAGTAAATAGCAGAACCATCACAACTGAAGTACTACCTCATCAAATGCTGTGAAAAGGATGAAGACATTTAGATGACACATAAATACACTGAGTTTTCAGCCATGGTATACAGTGCACTACTTTCAATGGAAAATCAAGGCTTTCAAAGCAATTCATTTAACATTTCCATTTTAACACTTCCTCAAAGTCAATTGCAGCAGAGAACATGCAGCTCAGTTTGCTTCCTCAAACCACGACACAAAATAGTCCAGAACTTCTCCTATGAAGCAACAAAATCCCTCCAGGATAAAAATGCAAATTTTTTGTCCTACCACTGATGACACGGCTTGAGGACTTTTCCAGTTTGCTGTCAAAGAAAGGATATGTCTTCATTGCTGATTAATTAACTGTAATTAACTAAAGTTTTGTTTGGTTTGATATTCTCTCTTCCCAAATTATGTCAATGTGGATAAACAGTTTGGGTAAAGCAGCCCCTCCTTGAAATGAAATGTGGGCAGTTCAGTGGAGGCTGGTCCTGAGCTCAAGGGTGGCTGTTCTGAGGATGCTGAGGGGCTCATCCCAGGGGTCTCTGCAGGAATTTGATTTATTTTCTGGATTTTTACAGTTGTATTAGCACACAGGGGCGCAGGAGGAAGTCAATAATCATGGAGTTGTAGAATTATGGAATGGTTTGGGTTGGAAGAGATGTTAAACATCATCCACTGCCACCCCTTGCCATGGCAGGGACACCTCCCACTGTCCCAGGCTGCTCCAGCCACAGTGTCCAACCTGGCCTTGGGCACTGCCAGGGATCCAGAGATGGAATTCCATCCCAGCCCCTGCCCACCCTGCCAGGGAGGAAATGTTCCTAATATCTGATCTAAACCTGTAATTTCTCAGTGTGAAGCCATTCCCTGTGTGCTGTCCCTGCATCCCCTGGCAATTGTCTCTCTCCAGCTTTCCTGGGGCTCCTCCAGGCCCTGCAAGGCCACCCTGAGCTCAGCCCAAAGCTTCTCCTGTGCAGGTGAACAATGCCAGCTGTGCCAGCCTTTCCTGCCAGCAGAGCTGCTCCAGCCCTCTGCCCATCCTGGAGCCTCCACTGGGCTCTCTGCAGCAGCTCCAAGACCAGTTGTAACCAAAAGGAAGAAGAAATTGTCCTCTGAGCAACTGAGATTGTATTAACCAAAGCTTCAGCCTGTGTTTCTTTTGGCTAAGATTGGTTTAAAAGGTACAAAATGCAAGTGAAGATCTTTATATCTTTGTATCTCAGTGGGTCTCCACCAAAAGGCACCACTCAGGCTCCATGTTCTGCAGCAACGACAATCCCTGAGTATTTCTTTCCAAACTACTTATTTTTGTTTCATTTATTAATTGCTTCACTGAAATTCCCTTTATAATCAGATTTTAGGGGAATCATAGTATAATATAGGGGGAATAATAGTGTAATAATAGTACTGAGAAAAAACCAAAATAAACAACCTCCCATCCTGTCCTTTACAAATACAAATTAAAAATAAGGTCCACCAATAACAGTTTGTTCTTTGGTAAGGGGCTAATGGGACACAGGACTTGGCATGCTGGAGCAGCCACTGGAATGAAAATATTACCATAAAAATCCCTAAATCTTGACTTCATTAAAGCGTATTTAATAGGATCGACGTTTTTTCCTGGCCAAAATTTCTAAAGTTATGTAATAAACTCAGTGTGCCTGATCCTCCAGGGTTATTTCCACACTCTATTAACAGGCTATAGCAGGTTTTTAAAATATGCAGCATGGTGTGGTGTGTACCTGGGAACAAGGAACAGAAAGTTCTTTCAGAGATTGTATGTACATATGTCTGTAGGCTGCATGAGCTTGCCTAAACAATTCACACCATTATCGAGAGGATCTTGGCAAAAACAAGAGAAAAAGAGATTCAAGGAGTTACATAACAGGCATACATCTCTTTCCTTCTTGAGCAATGGCTGCTTCTACTTAACAAATGATATTTAAGCACTCCATAAAAACTGCTAACAAAATCAATTCCCATGGCCTCTTCAGGAATGGAGTTGGTTGCGTGTGGGATGGTGAGATGCTGGCTTCAGTTGTTTAATCTTCTGGGTAATCCCAGATATTTGCATTCCTGGAGAGTTCAAAATGAGTATCTTTAAATGTTTAGTTGCAAAAGGAGGGTACAGAAAGCGTTGAGTTAGGAGGAAAAGTGAAAGGACAAATATTACTGATTTTTTCAGGCTGAGACAGATCTGTACTGTAACTTTTGGAAGCAATCCTACGGAAGTCCCCCCAAACACTCCTGACTATGCAAAAATCCTGTATTTCTGGATGTAGGTGGATATTTCAGCATTTTGGGCTGGCCAGATGATCAGACCTGATCACAGGATGGGTGGGTGGAGATGAATGGATGTCACTGTTCCAGCCTGACCATCTTCCCCAGGGCACAGTTCTCACTTAGGGAGCTTTTTGCCACTTATTTCTTTACCCTCAGATGCAGCAAACCCAAGACTGTTGGTAAAAATTACAAAATTTGAAAGAAATTACCTGAATGCTCACAGAAATTTTTCATTGATGTGACCAAAGTATGTTTATGACTCGAATCCCTGAGTGCTGAAAATTATAGAATTGGAAAGAAATTGCTTGAAAGCTCACAGAAATTTTTCACTGAGGTGACCAAAGGACATTTATCACTTGAATTCCTGAATGCTGAATATTTTAACCAAAGCATTTGGTGCCTTGTAGAAGAGAATATTATATTATAATATATAATACACTATATAATATAATATAATATAATATAATATAATATAATATAATATATACATATAATATAATATATACATATTATATAATATATACATATTATAATATTATAATATTATTTATATATAGTATAATATATATAATATAATAATATATATTATAATATTGTCCCCACTACAAGGGGACAAAAAGGAGCCACTTGCCTGTCCCAAATGTGGGCAGGGACAGCCAGAGCAGGCTGCAAGGAGGGACAGGCACATCCTCAGGTTTCCTGCAGCTCATCCTCCCCACTCCTGGCAGTCCCTGCACAGGGACTTCCTGGCCCAGAGGCAGGATTTGTGTTTCTGTGGTTTATAGCTCACTGTGGACGTTTCTTGCAGGAACTGGGCTGAGTTTCCAGTTGTATTTCTGGCTCCTGTGACATCCGATGGTGAAGGATCCCCCAGTGTGGCTCTGTGCTTTGTGAAAAGTGTGTGTGAGTGTTTTAACCTATTTCCTCTTCTCTCCACATCTTGCAGGGTGAGAAACAAAGGAGAAACATGCTGGTTTTGCCCCTTCCCTACCACTCAGGTCACGCTGTTACACTCCAATTCCTCGTGTTGTGTCTTGTGCAAACCAAGGGCTTCCCATCTCTCCTGAGAGCTATTTTTATCTTTTTATTTGCATAAAAGCTGAACTTCTCCAGTTCTCCTGTTGCAAAACCAAAGCTGTGGGTGTGACTATATTAATATTATTTATATTGACATATAAACAAGATATAATATATAAATACATAAAATATACCACAACATCTATAATATACACAAAAATATATAATATATATGAATACATAAAACATACCAAAACATCTATAACATATATAAAAATATATAATAAATATTAATACATAAAAGATGCCAGAATATCTATAACATGTATAAAAATATATTTTAATAAATAAAATACACCACAATATCTATAACATATAAAAATACATAATATATATTAATACACAAAATATACCACAACATCTATAACATATATAAAATATATAACATAAAAATATATCAATTAACATTTCTGATGTTAATTATTTGCATTAACACACCCTGTTTTGTGTTACCACAGTAGCCATGCTACTTCTCCATAGAGCTCTGCTTTTTTTTGGTCTATGCCATTTTTTCCTCCTGATAATGTAAATTCTGTTTGCTTTTTTAAGAATCACCTCAGAATAACAGCTCTGCAAATGCAAGGCAGGCTTGAAGGGAGTTTGTCTTTTATGTGCTGAGTTTGCTCCTCTCTAGCCAAGACAAAGCTCTGGGAGGGAAGTGCTTTATTCAGAGGGGAAGAAGTCTCTTCCATCCCTTTCCCACAGTCCAGAAACAGCTTTGGTTGAGTTATGAGTGAAGCCACTTACATAATCTATGGTCAGAAAGCTGAGCTGGCATGTTTTTGGGTGAGTGGAAGTTGAACAAAGAGAAAAATATTGAAATTTCCCAGCTGACCCCAAAACAAAAACCTGCCATTAGGTTGGCACTGACTGCATATCTGCTGTGTAATTTGGTTTTTTACTGACTGCTCACACTGAGATTGTCTTTGTGTAACTGTCAGGCATTTGCAGATGGGTTTTCTTGTGGAAGATGCATTGGTGTCACAGCTCTCAGGTCTGGAAATAGGTATTTAAAATCATACAATGGTTTGGGTTGTAATGGACCTTGAAAGTCACCCAGTGCCACCCCTGCCATGGCAGGGACACCTCCCACTGTCCCAGGCTGCTCCAAGCCCAGTGTCCAACCTGGCCTTGGGCACTGCCAGGGATCCAGGGGCAGCCACAGCTGCTCTGGGTACCCTGTGCCAGGGCCTGCCCACACTCACAGGGAACAATTCCTTCATATCTCTAACCAAAATTTCCCCTCTTTCAATTTGAAGCTGTTCCCCCTAGTCCTGTACTGCAGTTTCCAATGAATTGTCCCTCTCCAGCTTCCCTGTAGCCTCTTCAGGCCCTGGAAGTCTCCACAAAACCTCTTCTTCTCCAGGCTGAACATCCCTGTCTCCACTGGGCAGCTGTTCCAGTTCCCCCATCAGCTTTGGAATTTCTCCATCAGTTCCATGTCCTTCTAGTGCCGGGAACACCAGAACTTTATGCTATGTTCCAGGTGGTTGGTGTCCTATCAGAGGAATGTCATCCCCAAATGCCTTTTCCCAGCTCTCCAGACTTGTTTTGCGTCCTTCCCTCTGACACCCCAGTTTGGCTCTGCCTGTGTTTTAGAGGAGCTTTTCTTGGCTTTGCTGGATGTCAACTACTGGGCATTTATTCATTCATTCATTCATTTATTTATTTTTATTTTTAGTTCATGCCTAACAGTCTTGAGGAACTTTTCTGGATGGATGTTCTAAGTCATAATCTTGGTCTTCTGTGTACCTTGTGATGTGCCAGTGTCTTGGTTTGGAAAGCCAGGTGTCTGCTAAGGAAGGCAG
>JAHXMQ010012338.1:24219284-24249993 GCA_020466415.1 Ammodramus savannarum pratensis | reverse complement strand
GCACTGGGAGCCATTCCCTGGGTCCTGTCCCTCCATCCCCTGGAAGTTGTCCCTCTCCAGGTTTCCTGGGGCTCTTTCAGACCACAATGAGACCACCACAGAATTTTCTCCAGGTGAACAATTCAAATTCCCTCAGCTTTTCCCCATTTGAAGTTGTGAGAGACAGAAACTCAGACACTCCGCAAAAACTCTTCTATTTTCTGGTCAGGGTGGGGCCCAGCAGAAAGTCTGGAGCAGATTTCCAAGAAATCTCAGGATGAGATCTCATGCTGGTAATTAACACCTCAAAATCTTGCAGGATAAATAAAAGATAGGGCTGGTTTTGTTCTCATCCTGAGATTTCTTGTGTCAGGATAAATAAAAGATGGAGCTGGTTTTGTTCTGGTGGAGAGAACTCTCAAAGACACAATAATTACATCCCTAACAAAGCTTTTATACTTTTTGCCACAGCACACAGAAGGAAAAACTCCTGTTAGTCATCTTTTCCCAAAAGCAGGAATTTGGGCTGCCAGGAGAAGCTGGAAAACTGCTTGGATGGAGCAGGGTCTGGGTGATGCTCTCTGGGCAGGTTCTCACCTGGGAGGTCCTAGGAAATCCCTGCCTTTGTTTTGGCTCCCCAGTCACTTAGGAAATGTACAACACACTCCTAGGGCCAAAGAAACAAAGCTCTGGTGTGGCATTTTCCAGGTGTAAATTCTCTGAGCTCCTCCTGTCTTATTGGGTGATTTTCTAACCAAAACCATCACATTTCCTAATCATTCTTGTTCCCCACAGTGTGTGTGACAGTGACAAGCCTCTAGACACAATGTCCACATCTGGTTTTGGCACAGGTCCCCTAAAAGCGGTTACACTGCCCCATTCCCATCATATTTTAGGCCTCACATGCCTTAATCCATTTTTTTTTTTTTCACTTGTAATCCTACAAATTTAATGTTTCATTTGTAATCCTACAAACTTAATGTTGCCTCCTCTGTCTCCTGGCTTTTAGGAAGGACGCAGGGAGGATAAAACTTCTGGAACAGCTCTGAGCTGTCCCCAGCAGCTCCACTGGATTTTCTCCCTCCCTCCTTCATTGTATGAGCAGTTATGAGACTGTGGGGGAGGCAAGAAAGCTCCTCTGACCTTTGCCTGTTGACTTGTACCTCCTCCACATGATGCAGAGAGGTTTTCCAGCTCAGTCCAGCTACCAAGAGCTTTCTGACAGTCAATAAATCACACCACAGCCTCTTATCTTGATTGGAGCTTCTGCTGGTTACTGTCAGATTCTTATTGCAAATATTTAATGCTGCTGTTGCATTAAAAGAGGTTTTAGTCACTGCCATATGTGACTCAAGGGCAGGGTTGGGGGCACTTTTATGCCTTTTAAATAAATTTGTGTGGGGGTAATAATACATGTGCCTTCCAGAAGAGCATTTCCTTCCTGAAGGTGATGGATTGGAGAGGGAAATGGTGGTTTGGAATCAGTAGATCTCTGTGTGGCAAACAAGCTAAGCAGTATTTGGCTTTGATGGGATTAACTGGAAGAGTTTATTTGTGATGGAAAGTATGGCTCCTGCCAGTTTTAAAACGAAGAATTTTCTCATACCTGTTCAAAAATCAGTCAAATGTACAGAATAAAATGATCAGTTTTCAGTCCACTTCTGACTCTTAGGTGAGTCTTGTTGTCATCCTATTGCAAAAAGCAAACAAATACACCATACTGAATGATAGAGCTACTCTGTCCCCAGCTCCAACTGCTGTTTTAATAATTCTCTGCTTCTTTTTCAGATCTGCTTGGCTAGAACGCATCTGGATTTTTAGGCTCTGAGGCTCTTGGTTTGCCTGACTCCACCATCTTACTTCTCTTAGGTCTGCAGTCATCTTCCTGACTCACCTTGAGATCACATCACTTAATATTTAAGTCCTTTTTCCCAAACCACCACAGGATCATCTCCTTACTGCTGTCTCTACAGCTCTCTACCCAAATCACCATGGGATCACATCGGGGTCACCAACTGTTGTCATCCTATTGCAAAAGTCCCACACCTTCTTGGTGATTTCTCATAGGCAGCTCTTCACAGCACTGACTCCTTCTTCCTCACAGCACAGCCAACAAACTCCAATTGTCTCCTCACCAAGCTAACCCCCACTTCTGTAGCACTCATCCTCACTGGACACAGCTGTGACCTGTTAAGGGCAGGCCTGCTCATAATCTCTGGTGATCAGTACAGTTGCAACTCCTCAGGGGTGAGATTCCCTTCTGCATAATTTTTATTTTCTCACATTCATCCTCCCACAGAGTCTCATTCTTTCTTCATCTTTCAGGTTTCTAAATAATTCCTATCAGGTTTTTAAATAATGTCCCAGCACATCCACACCTGCTAAGGAAGTGAAAGGGCTGGAAACAGCACCCTACAGCCTGTGGAGAGTCCAAAAAAGCACTGTGATATCCAGAAAATAATAAGAAAAAAATAGTCAACCTGCAGGAGCAATGCAGTATTTTCCAAAATGTTCTAATTTAGCCTTTTTTACATGTTTTTTTCATAGAATTCAAGAGTCATGGAATGGTTTGGGTTGGAAGGGACCTTCCAATAATCTCATTCCATCTCCTCTCATGGGCAGGGACACATTCCACTGTCCCAGGCTGCTCCAAACCCCAGTGTCCAACCAGGCCTTGGACATTCCAGGGATCCAGAGGCAGCCCCAGCTGCTCTGGGCAGTTTTTCTGTCCCAGAGACACCATGGACATGAGGGAGTTTAGGAAATGTCTTACCTTTGTCCTGGTGCCATCAGAATGAAGATCCTACCATTGAGGTAGGATCAGGATTGTCAAGTCTAAGCTTGCTCAGAGCCCTCCTTTGGGATTAGTGACCTGTATCTGGAATGAAAAGGGATCATAATATTATAATTAAAGAACCTTTGGGCCAGGGGTACTGAGCTGGTGTGTCAGGAGAGGCAGGGCTGTGCCCCAGGCTGTGTGTGAGGGGCTCAGCTGCATTCAGTTCTACCACAGTGGGAAAGGCAAAATATAAATAAATATATTGGCCCACAAATAGCTGCCAGATTTATCTGTCAGGGGATCAAACTCATTCATTCACATTGGGATTGCATCCTCTCTCAGTCCCTGAGTCTGCATTTGGCATGAGGCTGCTGATCCAGCAAGAAGTTTGCTGTCTTCCCCACTGCCCAGGACCACATGCAGCTTTCCCACACACAATCTTTTTAATTAGAGGTCTGTCATTTTTCCCCCCCCCAGACATCTTGAATGACTTTCTCTTGGCCTCCTTCACACTCTCAGTGCTCAGCCAGCAAGCAGCTTCTGGGAGCAGACTCTGCTCCCTCAGCACAGCCACCTACTTGTTCCCCTTTGGTTTCTCAGCGAGCTTTATCTTTCCATTTTTGCTTCTAATTTATCAACACTGAGAGCCTGCCTGGCTTTGGCAGCTTTCCTGTAATGAGGCAGCTCATGAAAAGCTGTGTCACAACCTGGCTTGTTCTTGTCAGTGGCTTTTATCTTCCCTCTGCACTCACTGTAGCTCCAATTTTTATTTTTGCTGGAGTTCTTCTGGCTGCTTTTAGCTGAGGTTGCTTTCTGTGTTAGCTGGAGGATGATTTAGCTCTGCTGAAGCCTGGCAATGATGGTACATAATAGCAGCATGTATTTTTAATCTAGATTTGGTTTCTATGTTTTACAGCACCAGGGAGAGTTTGGTTCTGTGTCTGAGGTGCCACTAAAAGATGTGTACGATTTCCTGAGTGTTGATGACTTCAGTGAATTATCCCAGCTCTGTTTTAGAGCTGTTGCTTAGGGACTTTCAGTATTTTAGTATGGATGTACAAAGCTAGCCAAAAACCAGTCTTCTTTCCTAATTCACAAAAAAATCATACTAAAGTTGGATTTACATCCAGAGTGGGCAGAATGGATTCTTCTTCCTCTCTGAAATCTCTGATAAATCAGTGAAAAAGGTGCCATGTGCAGCTGCATTGCAAGGATGGCAGTTTGGCAAAGTCAGCATTGCCAGGACTCCAGGGAGTCATCAGCCATCAAAGAATCCTTGTTCCCCATGGCCATGGGGCTCTGTAATTTTAAAGAATCCCGACTCCAAGGATTTTAGAGCCATGGAGCTCTGTCATTTTAAAGAATCCCCACTCCAAGGATTTTAGAGCCATGGGGCTTTGTAATTTTAAAGAATCCTGACTCCAAGGAGGACAGGCCAGGAATTGTGATGCTGATGAAACCCCTTGGAACCAGAGGCTGAGTGAACACGATGCTTCAGGCGGTTTTCCTGAGGGTCTCAGCACATTGTGGCATTTCTCTGGAGCCCTCAGGGTGAATAGGGCCCTGCCTGGGGACGCATTCTGTGCTAAGGCTGCACTGCAGACAGATGTGCTGAAATAAAAAAAAGTATGAAGAAATTTATTTCTTGAAGCTTCTCTGGTTGTGAGCTCCTGAAAGCCCCAGATTGCCTGATTCTGAGGCAGTTCAGTGCTGTGTGTGCTCTGCTCTGTGCTGGAATGAAGCACCAGGGATTTGGGGGCTGGCTGGGGGCACCTTCTGAGGCTTTGCAGGCTCTGTTTCACAAGTGGGCCTGAAGGAGTGAGTCCATTGCAAGAGTTTTTTTGTGATGGTTGAAGATCACACGCTCAGGGTGACCCTGCTATCCCTGGGCTCTCCCAGCACCTCCCCAGGGCTCTCTGCAGGAGGAATGCTGCTCCCTGCCTGGCTCAGGGGGAAGGACCCTGTGACAAGCTTGATGCGTGTCAGGATCATTTCTGGGCAGTTAACCAGAGTTTGCTTCATCTGATCTGTGTGGGGAGGGAGCTTGGCCTGGCAGAGAGGAAAACTTCACTCAGAGGAAACAGCACTGAAGCATTTTAAGAGGAAACTCTGTTGAGGTTGTTATTCCATTTTATATCACAGCATGTAGATTATCCTGAGTTGTAAATTGTGGTAGGAGGAGGAAGGCAGTGACCAAATCTGTCACAGACATCTTTTATGAAAAATCCTTTCATTAGGATTTTTCTTCCTGAGAAGCTGGGAGGTCTCAGGAACAAAATGTAAACAATGATTATCTGCTGCTGTGGAATGCAACAGGTGCATCTGTGATTGGTCTCATGTGGTTGTTTCTAATTAATGGCCAATCACAGTCAGCTGGCTCGGACTCTCTGTCCGAGACAGAAGCCTTTGTTATTCATTCCTTATTATTCTATTCTTATATTCTTAGCTAGCTTTCTGATGAAATCCTTTCTTCTATTCTTTTAGTGTAATTTTAATATAATATATATCATAAAATAATAAATCAAGCCCTCTGAAACATGGAGTCAGATCCTCATCTCTTCCCTCATCCTCGGACCCCTATGAACACCCTCACACAAATCCAGGAAAAGAAGTTACTCTTTTTTTTTGTCTTGCTGATAAACCAAAATTAGCAAGTGATAGTGGGTCTGAAAAAGAGAGATCTGGTGCTCCTCTTGTCAGCACTTACAGAAGAAGCCTGGCAGGATGCAGACAGTGATCTCACCTGGGAATCCTTCAGGGAAGATCAGACAGGTGAGCAGGCTTGGCTGACAGAGCAAACCTTGGTTTAATTCTGTGGTCACAGAAACACAGGTTGGAAGGGACCACATATTCCTAAATATCCTCATTGCAGTCCTAGCAGTGGAAGTCACCATCCCTGGAAGTGTTCAAAAACTGTGTGGATGTGGCATTTGAGGATGTGGTTTTATGGTAAAGTGGTGGTACTGCTAGGTTGAGGTGCTGTTGGGTTTGATGATATTAAAAGTCTTTCCCAACCCTAAGAATTCTATGAAAAGGGCCAGAGTCCAGTGTGATTCTTCCTTATGGGCTCCTATTTTCATCAGATCACTGCTGGGAAAGAGAAAAGATGTGGCAGAGAAATTAAGGAGATGGAGAAAATTGATCAGAGTTGGACTCGACAGTCTTGCAGGCTTTTTCCAACCTAAATGATTCTGGGATTTTGTGACATGAGCTGGACACAAAAAAGGCTCAACCTGTGCATTAAATCAGAGGGATTTTGGGTGGTGCATTGCTGCACAAGGAGCTCTGAAGGGCTGCAGGACATCCTCGAGGTCTGAGGATGTGAATTCCTCATTTTGCCCCACTGTAGTGATGGTGATGCTTTGTGAGAGCTGACCTAGAGCAGGGGCTGGGCAGAGCTAAAGAATAAATAAATAAAAGAAAAATTTATGAAAAGGCCTCCATGGATGCACCTTGGGCAGCACAAGAGCCCAGCCAGGGCTGCACCCAAGATGAACCAAAATGGCCCCAAAATGCACGGCCGGGCACGGGGTCTGTCCCTGGGATCAGTTCTGCTCCATTTGCACCTTGCAGTTCATTGTCCCATTCCAGCTTTAGCCCAGGCAGTCCCACCCTGCTTGTTTTTCTCTCTCCAGCCCACGGGGTTTGTGCTCCTGGGCTGAGATTTGGGTCATTTGTCCTTGGTGCCCAGCTGGAGCAGGAATTGTTTTGTCTCCCTGCTCTGTGCACAGAGCTCACCATCACATAATGTGAACCCAGACCCACACACTAAAGCAGCACAGAAAGTGAAAAATAGAAAAGTTAAACCTGAGGCATAAATGGAGCCTCTCCTGTGGGATTTCTGATGGGTGCTGTTGGCTGCTCTGGCTCAGAGAGCAGTACAATATCAGAGTGAGGGGGACCTGTTTCCCTCCTGCTCTGCCACCCTGATGAAGCATCACTGAATTTATTTTCCCCGAGTTGAGCAAGGATCAGCCATCAAATAAGAGGAACCAAGTGGGAATGAGTAACATGTTGAAGAGTACCAAAATGAGCTCATGTCCCCATGAGGATGGGGTATTTGTCTCTGTTTTTTTTTACTTCACTGGGAAAAAAGAAGTTTTTTTTTTTCTGAGAAAAGCGAGAAGCAGACCATGGTTACATTTCCTCCTTTTGGTTTCCTCAAGGAAGCATTTAGTCAGTCTGATTATTCACTGTGAGACATATCCTCAGCTTTCTTTGCATTCTAGGAAGGAAAATCTAACAAAGAAATAAAGTTTGTGTTCGTATGTTCATGTACATAGATAGACACACAAATACATATCTATATATATTATTTTTCAAATTTTTGGGCTTTCCCTCATCTTGGTTCAGAGCATTTTTATTTCAGAGAGGGAACTGAAAACAACAATAATTTTACTTCTTGTAAATCCAAGGCAAGACAACCTCCCATGAGTCCATTAGTCCAGGATTAAAAAAAAAAAAAGAAAAAAAGAAAGGTGGCCCTCTGGAGTTTGGTTATTTTCAAAGCACTGAATAATGGTGATTTTGCAATGAAAAAAAAGTAACCTTATGTAATTGAGAAAAATTATATATTTATATAAAAATGTCTGTATTTATATGCTGATATTAGTCCTGACATTGGTCTCATACCTCAGTAGCTGAAATGTCACATGTTGAAATCTGTGTAACCTCAAACAGGCTGTTGCTGTTACCAAACTTCAAATTGTGTTTGGCAACCCAGTTTTGGACATTTCAACATGAGAAAGGCCATGGAAATTTTGACCATATGGTTTTCTTCATGATTAAGAAAAAAAAAAAGGAAGATTTTGTATTTATTTTTAATCTGGACCATTTTTCAAATCAGAATGGTTTCTTTTTACGGCAGCTTTGGATTTTATGAATACTTCCCTCTCCCTTCTTCCCATTCTGAGGAGTTACTGCTAAAAACAAGGTTTTGCTTGAAAATGACAATTTTTATGAAGGTAGCTGAAGAAGAAGAGCAGCCTCTTGCAGCAGCTGTGAGTGGATGAGGGCTTGGTCCTCAAACACTTTTGGCACACAAGCAACTTGAGATATCTAAGCAGCCACATCAAAAGGTCTCATAAAGTTCTTTATATGAACAAGTGTTTGCAGGATCATTGTTGTAGCTCTGAGTTCTCTCATGTTGCCCCATCTGTAAACCAGCAATGGTGCAGGATTCATTTGGAAAACACTCTGAAATCAATTAATTTAAAGGAATAGTTATGAATTTGTCATTTGTTTATGTCAGGGAAGAGAGGGAATGATGGCCAACAACAATTGATATTTTTCATTTGCCACAAGAATGATAAAATTGAACATTTCAGAGATTAACCTGGGAAAGAGAGAAACAATTCTTAAAAAGGAACAATCCTAAAAAGTGCTGCAAGAAGGAAAGCAAAAAAATCTGCAGAGAAACGGTGGAAAATGCAATTAAAGGAGGAAAAAATTGTTAAGAAACTCTGTTGTTAGCCAGGGAATTTGGGCAGGGTGATGTCCAGAGGGCTCCATGCTTCCTTTCTCCCTCCTACAGCACAGCACCCATCGTGCCTTCAGACTCATTTTGGGGTTGATTTTCCCTGTGAAGCAGGAACAGCTCTGCCCCTGCACACAAATTCACACTTCTGTGAAAAGTCAGGCCCTGAACTTTTTGATGTGACCTTAAAGGGGAAATCTTGGCCACAAAGGTGCCAGTGCCAGCAGAGCAGTCAGACTTTCCTCCTGCATTTGTGACATTTGTGCTTCAGTTTGGTGTTGAGCTCAGTGCTTCACGTCTGATTTATTTTGATATATTTTGAGATCCACATGCTGGTGTTACTGGTGCGATGAGTGAGGTCATCCACTGGGATCCTTCCCTGCTATTTGAGGGTTTGGCTTTTGTTTCAAAAGCTTTTTTAAAGATGTCATAGGACACTCTCACTCTGTTTCTATTCACACACCGTTCATTCAGCTAAAGGTTTGGCAATTCATTTGTATTTAGCCATCACTTATGTAAAGATCTCTCATAAATCAAAATATGCAGTGGTGAAAAACGTTGTTACCCTGTTTTTTGTTTTTGTTTTTGTTTTTGTTTTTTTTTTTTACTTATTTATTCAATTATTTTATAATTTTCCCCTATTTATACTGCCCTCATGATAGCAAGTGCTTATAGTGCCACCGTCTGGTTGAGCCAGTTGCTGTCTCCACGCTCAGATTTTATCTTTAAATGAACTTTTCCCCATTACTACAAGAAAATCCACACCAGTTTTGTGCTATTTCTAACATCCCTTTCTCTTGTTTTCAGCTGTTGAGAACAAAAATTTGAAGACAGCAGCTAAAATGACTGGCACTTTAGAAGGATCTAATCACCATTATGGGGCATGAATAATTTAATTTTTTCACTTTGAAAACTGTGATTATTCATCTATGCTAATAATTTAGGAAAGAGTTTCCAGTTTTTAAATTGGGCTGTGTTTTGATCTTTATTTAATATCCTGGGGATATAGTTTAGGGATGATGATGGTGATGCTGGGGTGATTGTGGGATGGATGATCTTGCAGATCTTTTCCAACCCTGATGATTCTGTGATGCAAAATTCTTCTGTGTGTATTTAGGCACTCAAAAAATGCCCTATTTCCCCCTGTGCTTCTTGATTCAGTTGAGCAGGGCAATGAAATTACTGCAGCTGATTTTTTAATTTGATTTTTAACTTTTCAGTCTGATTCTGCAGGTGTAAAAGCCACATCAATGATGATTATGAGACCAAGTCGGTAAAATAAGAAAATTATGTTTGTTGTTCAGTCAGATGGGTCTGACAGAGCAGGGAAGTTTTGTACAGATGTTTCAGGGGCAGGTAGCCCTCTTGGCAAGTGAGTGTCCAAACAGGCTGGGCTGCTGTGTAATTCCATTTATTTTTCGGACATTTGCCATCCTATGGGTACCACAAACACAATGCAATTGGTAAAGCCAGGTCTGTGCCTAAATGTTGGAACACACCTGCTGCCAGCAGTGATTTCCCAGTGCTCAGCTGGCCTGGGGTTTCAGTCTCACACTGGATTTGAGGATTTCTCTGCAGCTGGGGGTGGTTGGTTCATGACGCTCAGGGAAGTTGTGGGGGTACAAAAGTGACTTAAACCCTCCTTTGTCCTGTGGCCACGAGGCAAAACACTGCCTGCAGCTTTCCTGGGCTCTGCCTTCACCTTTGGAGAGCCTTAAGGAGGAGACAAATGCAGGAGCAGGTCCTTGCTCAACCTGCAGTCCATTTCTTAACCTCCATTTCTTTATGAATAATTCCCTTGTAGGGTCCTGCTGGACAACTTGGCTTTCCTATGGGATAGGTTGGCAATGTTCTACTGCCTCTTTCACAGCTGGAAAAAGCATTTAAGGGGTTGCTTGAACCTCCTCTTTTTTGCACAGAGCACAGGCCTGTGAGGTGGTCACTGGAGGACACAAACCCAGGGATGTGCCCTGAATTCCTTCATGGGCTGCTTCTCAACAGCCACGTTGTGCAGGTGCCACAAGCAATTACCCATTTTACAGGATACTTGAGTGAAACGTGTTCAGAGGGGGAGATGTGGGTAATCTCTGGGCCCTGAGGAGTTGTTCCGTTTTTAATTGTGTGTTTTAGGGTCTGTGGGGCTCTGATATTTTAAGTTCCATGCAAACAGCGAGCACACTGCCATCATTGTGTTCCCCAGCTCGGGGCTTGTGGCTGAATTACCTCATGATAGGCCTTTTAAGTCTTTTGGCCTCCTTCTTGGCCTCATATTTCAACACAGCACGTGAAAGGGATGAAGAATGAGCTAAAACTCCCTCCTGATTGTTGCAGAGTTATGAGCTATTTGATTTTTCATCCCATGTGTTTTGCTGCAACCTCTGGCTTTGCTGCAGCAATCCAGGCCAGGTGAAGACGGCACAGAGGGAGGGAGCTTCCCCTCTGATGTCAGCACATTTACCTTCCCCTCAGAAGGTGGAGTTTTGCTTCTGTTTGCTGCAAACAAAGCCAAGGTCCCTTCCCCGGGCTCCCTCCCTGTTCTGCAGGATCTGTTTGCAAAGTGCGGCCCACACGTTCCCCTGGAAAGAAAATTCCTCCTGACATTTCCCTGGCTGCACAAAAGGCTTTGCACTGCTCAATGCCAGTCAGTTCTTCACCCCAGAAATATTTTCCCCAGGCTGCAGACCCTGGGCTGTGTCCATGACGGTGTCTCCTCTTCAGCCAAGAGATGCCAAGGGCTGGGAATCGCTACTCACAGCACTCAAACCCTGCCAGAGCTGGTGCCACCATGGCTTACAATGTATCAGCCAAGGCCTTTTCAGCTTTTCAGGAGATTTTGGGCTGCCTGTGGTTCCCTGGTTGTGATTGTTTAGGAAAGAAAAGGGAAATGGAGCTCCAGAGCATGACTGGGCCTGCCCCAGGCAGGGTTTACAGATGGTGACAGGGGAGGGTGACTGGAGCCACATCCAACTGGAGCACAGTCACTGTGGGATTCCCCTGGGTTCAGTACCTCTACTGATGATCTGGATGAGGACATTCATGGATAACACTGATGTGAGGATCTGCTGGAGGGCAGGGAGGCTCTGCAGAGACATCTGGGCACTCTGGATCCATGGATCCATGGGCTGAGGCCAACGCTGTGAGGATCAATAGGGCCAAGTGTCAGGTCCTGCACTTGGCTCAGCTTGGACAGCAGCAGCAATTTGCCCATGGAAAGGGAGCTCAGGCCTTGGCAGGGGCTGCCCAGGGAGCTTTGCAGTGCCCATCCCTGCAGGTGTCCCCTGGAGGTGGCACTGAGTGCTCTGGGCTGGGGACAAGGTGCCCATGGGGCACAGCTGGCACTCCATGGGCCGGGAGGGCTTTGCCAGCCTCAGGGATCCTGGGATTCTGTGATTCTCAGCAGAGCAGAAGGTGGGTGTCTCCCTGGGATCCCAGTGCACCCCACAGCAGGAGCAGGGCTGGTGCCAGCAGGGATGCAGGGGGGTGGCAGGGAAGGGTTCAGGGGAGGACAGAAAGCAGCTCCAGGCTGAGCCTCTTCCCAGCTTCCTCAGTCCCTCCTGGCAGGGACTTGTGCAGAGCCACAAGGGCCCCTGAGCCTCCTTTGCTCCAGCCTCAGCCCCTGCCCAGCTCCCTCAGCCCCTCCTGGGGCTCCAGCCCCTGCCCAGCTCCGTTCCCTGCCCTGGACACGCTCCAGCCCCTCCAGGGCTCTCCTGCAGGAGCAGAACTGGGCCCAGCCCTGGAGGGGCCTCTCAGAGCCAGCACAGAGGGACAATCCCTGCCCTACTCCTGCTGCACACACAATTCCCCATCCAGCCCAGCTGCCAGGGGCCTCTTGCCCCCCTGGGCACCCCTGGGCTCGTGTCCAGCCCCTGTCAGAGGACACCCAGGGCCTTTCCAGCTCTCCAGCCCCTCTGCCCCAGTGAATGAACAGATGAGATCTGAGACCTCACTCCACAGTTAAGGTCTGGAAGGGCTGGGGTCTTCACAGAATCTGTGAAGAGCTAATTTAATATGGAAAAAAGAATAATTCTGTAGGAAGCTCTTGCAGCTGAAGACATTTCTACAGTACAAACTCTGTAGCCCATTCTGTGTAGCACAGGTCAATCCAAATACAAAAGAGAAGGAGCTGGGAAATTTTGTTCTATTTGTTTCAACCATTTCCATCTGGAAGTGGTTGAAAGCAAAGTACATAAAGATGAGGAGAGGATGAGAGACTTTGCTTCTGTTGGGTAATTAAAGGGGGAAAAAGCCTCACCACCATAAAAAGGAATGAGATAAATCCTGTCACAAAGAAGTTTGTTGCTGTGGTTATAAAAGTGTTCCCCTTCCACAGAAAGAAGCTCATATGTCTAGGATCAAGTATGATCAGAGCTTAAATCCACAAAGAAAATACAAGTACAAAACCAGCAGCAATCATAGAGGAGGAGTGGAGGAAAGATAAAGGAGAACACAGGAATGAGATGTGGGTAATTTGTAACTTGGTATCACTTTCAGAAAAAAATTTAGTCTGTGTCCTCCCAAAGGGCTTTTGGCATATCATTAAAACCTTTAACATTGTCCTGACAACTCCTCTATTGCTTGTATGGAGCTCACTGATAAGACAATATTCTTAACTCCAGCACTGCTGCCTTTAAAATTCCTTAAGACAAATGTAGTTGATCTTGAGATGGATGGGGGAAAAATTCCTGGACCTCCTGAAATGCTTATTTTTCAAACACTGGAGCCAGGAATTCTTAAAAATACATTAGAAGAGCCTACAGCTTTTCTCCCTTTCGCAAATTTGCTGGTGGAAAACATTTAATCAGATTTATTTTTTTGCTACAAGACCTGCAGGGAAAGAGCTGAGTGAGAGTGAGAGAGCCTTGCTGGTGAGGTGGGATCTGGCTGTGCTGCCTTTTCAGCATGAGTAATGGTGTCACTGTGAGCCCATAAACTCTGGGCCATTTGTAAAGTGCCTGTCACACTCTTATCTAAAGAGCAGTGGCACTTTGGAGACTGTTCTGGGCTGCTGAGGAGGGCAGGCTCCTCAGTCTGCCTTTGCAATGAGCTGTGCTCTAGCACACTGTGCTCCTTTACATTGTCACATTATCCTCATCTCAGGAGGGATTTCTGCATGGAAAGGGTTGTTAAACATCGGAAGGGGCTGCCCAGGGAGGTTTGGAATGCCCATCCCTGGAGATGTCCCAGGAAGGCCTGGAGGTGGCACTCAGAGCTCTGGGCTGGGGACAAGGCACAGCTGGGACTCAATAACCTTGGAGGACTTTCCCAACCTCAATGATTCTGTGACTGTTGTGCCCATGATGCCCCTGGTTGTACAAACTCAGGAGAAAAGGCTTCATTCATCACTTCCCAGTTTTTCTTTTCCATGAGAAGATTGATGGCAGAAAAGCTCCCCCAGCCTGGTGAGCACATGTGGGGAGTTACCTGAGCAATTCAGTGAAGGCACTCCTGTGAGGGGTGCACATGGGATATTCTTTGAAGATGTCCTGTGATCAAAGCAGAGAAAGGAAATAAAAATGTTTTCTAAATATTGAATAAATTAAACATGAGGGTACTGCAATGAAAAGGTAGAACATGTGTTTGTGGGGAAAGGCTCCATCCACTTCATATCCATGATTAAATATTTTCTGTTGTCCCGTTCACATTCCTTCCTGTTGTTCCCGGTGGGGAAAGTAGAGGATAAAGAAGGCTGAGACATAAGGAGTTTTGTGGGCAACTCTATGATTTATTGTGTGATTTATGGGCCAGTGTCACATTTCTTTTACCTTCTCCAGGAATAGCAGAATTCAGAGGGCTGACAGGGCAGTATTGTTCAGGGATGCAGGCACCAAGGTGCAAGTGTTCTGGGCAAGTGGCAAGAACTGAAAGGATAAACCTCTTCTCTCTGAAGTACCAGAATGGCAGGAAAAGAATCATACAAGGGACCTTAAGAATCATCCAGTGCCACCCCTGCCATGGCAGGGACACCTACCACTGTCCCAGGCTGCTCCAGCCCCAGTGTCCAACCTGGCCTTGGGCACTGCCAGGGATCCAGGGATGGAATTCCATCCCAGCCCTGCCCAATCTGCCAGGGAACAATTCCTCATTGCCAAGATCCCATCCAGCCCTGCCCTCTGCCACTGGGAGCCATTCCCTGTGTCCTGTCCCTCCAGTTCCTGATTAATTGTCCCGGGCCTGTCCACCCTGTCCACCCTGCCAACAAGTTAAAAGGGAGAAGTAAAAATCAAGATAGGTTAAGTTGGAAATTTACAGTTTAACCTTTCACTACATTAACCATCAGTTTGTAAGCCTTTATAATTTACTTAATAAATTTTCTCAATAATTTACTTAATAAGCTTTCTGTGGATTGGAAATTAGGCTTTCATCTCTGTCCACCAGTTTTAGACTTAGTAGTAGTTTAGTTCTTAATGTTCAGTCCTCAGATATTATACAATAAAATACACTGTGGAATAAAAACACTCAGCCCTCAGGTCAGAGTTTCCATCTATCGAGAAGAAAATCCCTTTAAGAGGTGGGAAAAGAGTTTTCCCAGGTTATAATTGGGAATGCAGCAGCACAAAACTCACTAAACTGCAGATCAGATATTTAGTGTCAGAAAGGGGAAAAAACCCAGCCTGGGCCTTTTGACTCACTGCAGTGTTCTGTCTAACTGTGATAAGGTGCTAGTCTTGTTTTAACTACTACTGGGCAGCCAGCAGCTCTTCACAGGAAGAACAATATTATTTGACATTTCTTAAAATATGCAATGGCAAGTTTAGAGAAAAATATTATACTTGACTGTGCATGGATATGAAGTTGTGGTCTTGCTCAAATATGTGAATTTACAATGCCACAGTGAATCTGAGTGTAAGAGAAATTCAGTAGTTAATTTTCCAAAGTTGTTCCTTCTGGTGTCTTTAAATTAAATCTAAATTACCTTCAGAATCAGAAGGTCATTCTGTAAAATTCTGAATGAGGCTGTCTATATATTGTCTATAAATTCAAAAGGGCTAAACTTTTGAGTACATCTTATAATCATAACAATAACTGCCTGATTGCTGTGACTGTTAACTCATAAAAGATGCAAAGGTGTGCTTCTGCTCCTCAGGAATAGGGTGATGAATGTGTTGACCAGATTTTCAGATGTGCAACATGCAGTGAAAGAAAAAAACCCTTTGTTTCTTTTTTCATCACTACTTTCTGGATAGGAGGGGCTTCCCACCTTCTAACGTGACCCCATTCGGTTTTGCTCCATCAGATTTCTCAGTATGTGACAGAGGCAAACCCTTCAGAATTCTCCTGAACACAAATTTCTGTTGCCTCTTCTGACTAATCAGGGAGTTTTCAAATTTACTAATCATTTCTCTTTTAGGTTGCCCCATTAATTTCAAAGTTTCCCCTAAAGGTGTGTTACCACATTTCTCTTCGCAGAGAAAAGCAAGGCACAGTTCTTCCCAAGAATATTTCTGGGTTTCACATTCTCTGAACCTCAGAGAAAGGAAAAACAATTCTTATCATTTGCTGTGCCAAAGTAGAATGCGATATGGAGATTATTTACCCAAAGTGATGGTGGTTTTTTTCCTTGGCCTATCAGGGTCAGGTGTGTGTGTTGGGACTCTCGACAGTCAAGAGATTCTGTGCAGTGTGTGCAGAGTTGAGTGCTTGGCAGATTCAGTTTAGATGTAATGTAATATAGTGTAATATAATAGAGAATAATATAGTATATGAAAGTAATTAATTAGACTTCTGATAAGATGGAGTCAGATGCATCATTCTCTGCCCTCATCCGGGGTTCCCTGCAAATTTTGATAAAGGTGTGCTCGAGTTCTAGGTCTCTTTATTATTATTATCATTATCATTATCATTATCATTATCATTATTATTACTATTTTTAATGCTTGATTGCTCAGACCTGGGATCCTAATCCATGAAAGACTGTGACAGGCTTGAGAGAAGCACTGGGGTCCAGCCAGGCTTTGCTTCCATCTATACCACTACAGCAGTACAGACTCAAAGCACCTCAATAAAGTTTTAGGTTATTAAGCCATAATCTTTCGAAATACAAAGTGATCCAGTGATGCCATTTAAAGCTCACTATCCAAAATGAATGTGATTTTCAACCCACCTGGTTTTTTGTTTTTTTGTTTGATTGGTGTTTTTGGTTGGTTTTGTTTTGTTTTTTTTTAAACTAAATAAGCTGTGATTACTGGAGTTAAACTTCACAACTCTGAGAAATCCATCGTCTGTTTTTCTCAGAAGCTGCTCAGCATGCCCTGAAATCTGGTCACTGTGGTCTCTCAAAACCATTGTGCTTTGTTCTGTGTTAATTTCCTCATACATTTGCAGAATTATGTAAGAAATATGAAGGAGAATATCTTTGTCTCCCTTAATGTGCTTTCCCACAGATGGCAGAAATTGTCCTGTATTCTATTAATAAATTTTGTATTACCTGCAAGCCCTGTGATGTCTGCACAAGTGCTCTTGACCCTATTCAAGAAACTTCAAAGAATGAAAGCAACACTTCCTTATAGATTACATTGAGCAGAGATTTATTAACACCTTTTATTGTAAATCCTGTATTTCTCGGAAGAAATTGATCCCTCCACTGGCTCATGGAGGGACAAGTTTCTCTGGAAAACAATAGTTTGAATATTGTTTTGATTTGAATATTTTGAATATGTTTTGATTCACTGAAAAGCCTGTGAGAACATTTATTCCTTCAATGGCAGGTTAACACACAGGAAACATTTAATCATAAATACATGTTTTGTCTTTGAAGCCCAAAACCTCAGTGTAATCTCAAACATTTATTACACAGTGGATTACAAGACACACAATTTTCTAATTTAAATCAATGTCATGCCTATCATACAATTTAAAAATTTCCTCTAAATAGGGGAACAAAGCTGTTTTTTAGGGCCCCTGGGATGGGTACAGGCTGGGAGAGCTGGGACTGCTCAGCCAGAGAAGGGAAAGCCCAGGGGGATCTTATCCATGTGTATAAATTCCTGGTGGAGGATGACCCCAAAAGATGGAGTTCAATATTCCTCTGTGGTGACCAGCAAAAGAACAAGAGGGCAAAGGGAACAATCTGAAATAAAGGGAACTCAACTTGAACATAAAAAACTTTTACTGTTGTGGGGAAGAGCTCTGGGAACAGGTTGCCCTGGGGTATTTTGGACTTTCTCTCCTTGGAGATGCTCAAAATCAAACTGGCTGACCAGGAACTCCCCTTCCTCCAACAGCTTCACTTGGGGAGGGGAGGAGCTTTTGGGTTTTGAGTTGTGTTTTCCATATTCTGTCCCTATAAGCAGATTCTTGGCACACACCTGGGAACATTGCACTGGGGCACACTCTGAACTTTGTGTGCTTTGTTCAGACACCAGGCAGCCTTTGCTTGCATTCTCGATGACATTCCTGTGTGCTTGATATTTTCTGGTGCACAATTTCCAGTCCCAGAGCAGCTGCATTAAGCAGTTAATTCCCTTTCCCTTGTTACCTCCATCTATGAATAATCTCAGCCTCAAGAATGGGAACATTCAGTATTTTCCCTAATGCAACCCTCTCATTCAATCCAGATTAGAGTCCACTCCTCCACTGCTTATTTTAAGGTGTAGCAGAAGGAAAAAAAAAAAACCCATATAGAAAATAAGAGAGTGTTTGTTTAAGCATGTGGCATATTCTGTGCAGAGATTTTAATTCATGCAGAAGAATTCTTAAAGACTTCTTTGTTATTAAGGTAGAGCCTGAACAGTTTCCATGTCCTCAGTCTTGTTCCCTGAGCCTCTCTCCACCCCTCAGTTATTTACTGGGGTACAAGATCTTTTCACTGACAGAACTGGAATTTTTTTCTTCCCTCCCCACCTGCCAGGAGCAGCCTCAGCCCATGCCACTGGGTCTTGCTTTTTTTGATGCCATGCTTTGACTTCAGCAAAATAAATGCTCAAAAAGTTTGGGGCTCCCCAGTCTGCCCTTCAGGTTTTTTTTCTTTTTTTTTCTCTTTCTATTTGCCTGATTGTGTGAAACAGAGCCCAAAGAGACTGTCTGAGCCACCAGGTTTTGCCTGATGTTGCAGAAAGATTGAGAGCCACCTAAAAACTCCATTTCCAGCTCAGCTTCCATCCCAGAGCTGGATAAGAACTTCACTCTGATGGTTGGCAATTTCATTCCTTGGTTAAATTTACTTGTGGCCAGTTTGTGTTTGTTTTCTTTTTTCACATCTCCATTCTTTGCTTCAGGAGCTCAAATACCTCCCTAATTTACTTGTAGAAGGCACTTTACTCCCTAGATCTAATTTTAGTGGAGTAAACAAACCAAACTCTTTCATTTTCTTGGGTGAAAAATCTTTTTTTTTTCTGCATCTTAGTAGCTATTCTCCACATCTGCCACATTTGGATGTTTTACAGCAACATTTGCAATATCAAGATCTTAATACAAACATGGGGGCATTAATATTCACTCCATACTGGCAGAACCTTCTGTTTGGATTTGTCTGTTTCTGAGCTGTATCACAACCCTGGGTTTGGGGAATTTAATTCTCTTTCTTCCCTCTCATTTTCAGCTGGGAGCTGCTCCACACTTATGCCAGTTCTGTGGATATTTCTTGGATATTTGAGAGGACTGGGAAAATGTGTGACTTCTGGTTCCCTATATTGTGATCTTTTTTGGAGCCAAGCTGAGTTTGGAGACACCCTTATATTTAACATAAGAAAAGCCAAGTAGGATCAAGTTTGAAGCCAGTTTGTGAATCCTTAGCTCTTCATAATCCTCTGCAGACATGGATTCAGTTGGATATTTCAAAACAGCTCAGCAACTATGGGCATAATTTTTATGAACTATCTTAGCTTTTAAACACAGTCATTCAAGTGACAGAGCTCAGAATTGTTATTTTAAAAGGCCTTTTAGACATTCTTGGCCACTTTATTTGTCATGACTGTTGTTGGAATGCTTATCCTTTGCAGTCCAGAGCTTTGGCCTTTAACTAATGCTGAAATAGTCATAGTTCTGCCCCAAAAGATCTGCTCTGAGCTCAGCTCCTGTTGCTGTTGAAGGCTGAAATAAATCAGTGTTTAGATTGGGTGTGACACAGGAGTGGAGACTGCAGGAGCAATGGTGGCAGAAGAAAATCTTACCTATCCCCACTGGAAACTGAGAGGAAAATTTATCAGGGAGAAATGTAAGCAAAATAAATCAGCTTCAGCACAAAAAAGAAAAAAAAAAGAGGCAGAATAAAATGCTTATAATCTCCTTGTAAATGTGAGAGAGGAGAACTTCAGACACGGAGTCACTGCTGATGTCCTGCACTCCTGACGGGGGAATAATCCCACCGATAAGGGACTCCTCAGAGTTTAATGCTGCAAGCACAGCAAAGAAAACAAATGAGCTGAAACAAGAAACAGCATGGCATAGATGTCTAACCCTGGAAAGGCTGGGAGTCTCTGAGCACTGCCAAGATTCCTGGTTAGCCAGGCTGGGATGTAAACTCAGTGTCGCACGAGTGACCGCGCGGTGACCGCGGGACGGAGCACACGGGGGGCAGATGCTGCACAGCAGCACAGCCAGTTTCCATGGATTTCTCCTCAATCCATGCCTGCAGCAGCTCTGCAAGAATCATTCAGGGATCCCCAGGGCTCTGGAATGGCAGTTCTGGGAAGTGGGGCAGTGATGAGTTACGAAGCGTTTCTGTGACAACAAAGGGGCGAAAAGATCCCTCCTGGCAGGACATGGAGGGGGAGGACGTGGTGCTGTCTGCAGTTTGCTTCTAGATTTAATTCTCTCTCTGCACTGGCTACTTGTGATCTGATCAGTTTGCAGAACAGTTTACCCTCCTTGGTTTCTTCAGTGTGTTGGACATTTTCAGCAATAGAATATTCCCCCAGCAGCTGAGCTAAGGATGTGGCATCATTCCTGAGAGCTAGAAATGAAGAACAAACACTGATCTCTTCATTTTGTCTCTGTGTTTTTTATGTAAGAGGCTGTAACAGACTGAATTTCATTTTTATGTTACTATCTATCAAATGATTTTATGGGAATACTCTGCAGTGGGATGGTGTTTTGCCATTTAAAATTCAGGAACACAGTAAAGGCCCCATACAACCTCCCAGTGGAGTCATCAGCACCAGCAAGAGAAGATAATCCTGTACATGCTGTCTATGTAGGATTCATTTTCACTTTTGGGCACCACATTAAAATATTTATTCACAGCTCAGCCTCATGAATTTGATCAGTGTAACTTAAAGAAATTAGAAAACATCCTCTGTTAATGCAAATTGTGATAGGCTGACTAATAATTTCAACTTTTAAAGTGTCATCCTAGCAGTGTGTGTGTAAAATACTGAAAATGGAATTAGGAAATTGGAAATGAAAAGAAAATTTTCTGGTTTTGGCAGGTACATTTCACCTGAAGAGCTGTCAATTGGATACTGTGCATCATGAAACTGAAGCACAATGGAGTAAATGATACTCATATGTGACAAATGATAAATTATATTCTCAACATCTTTGTAAAATGTGTTGAAGACTCAGTTAGTTAAAAGAAAAAAGAAAAATTGTCAGTGAAAAAAATACTATAAAGAATAAGGAAAGGAAATACTTAATCCCAAACAATACTTGTCTGAGGAGGAGAAAAATAAATGAAATGATAACCATGGAATCATAGAAAGGTTTGGGTTGGAAAGGACCTTAAAGATCATCTCATTTCACCCTCTGCCATGGGCAGGGAACCTTCCTCTAGACCAGGTTTCTCCAAGCCCTATCCAGCCTGGCCTTGAACATTTCGAGGGATGGGGAGTTTCCCACCTCGGTGGGAAATTTTTACTATTTAAAATATGACCCAATTTCAAAATATTACCCAATTTTATAAATGAGGTTCTGGCTCCTGCTCTATCTCACATGTTATGGACATGCACCCAGATAAATCTGCAGAATTTCTGATCAATAAAGAGAAAGTAGATGTGTCATATAGGACAAGATAGAAGTTTCAGCAGTTGTCATCATCACTGAGCCCATGAAGACTTTTGTAAAATTATTGAATTTGCTCAAGACATGATGAAAACTCCTCCCACCATCCTGTGGGGGATTGTCCCTGCGTAGGGGGCACAGCAGATATGTGGTGTTTGGTGTATGAGACAGGCCAGTGCCACACCAGGGTCTCAGCAAAGCCTCTGGAATGGTGCTAGAGCTGCAGCTGGCCCTTTACTAGCCCAGGGAACTAAAAAAATGGCAAGAATTCTTCAAACAACTTTTAAAGGCTGAGTTCCACTTGGTTTGCCTTTAAAACTCCTACTCCAACTCTCCTCTGTCTTGAGGATGTGTGGGAAGGATCTTTCCAAGCCAACAACATTCTGCCTGTTAAAATACAACCAACAAAACCCAAGCAGCTTTGCTGTGGATGGGTTCCCATCCTGTTTTGTGAGCCTCTCACTCAGCAGAGCCCTCTGGTACCTGCTGAAACCCATCCCTGGTGACTCCAAAATGTGCTTTGAGGAGCAAGGGACCAGCCCTGCCTGCACTTTTGGGATGCTCAGGCTCCCCATCCACAAAGGCCAGGGAGAGAGGGCAGTGGGAGGACAGAGGTTCCCTGCTGGAGGACTCACCTCAGCAGCCACTCTTGGTTTTGTTCCAAAACCCCACCAACACTCAGAGCAGAAAGAGGAGGTGGAGGCTGGATCACAGAATTCACAGAATCACTGGGTTGGAAGAGACCTTCAAGATCATCGAGTCCAACCCATCCCCAACCCCTCAACTAAACCCTGGCACTCAGGGCCACATTCAGTTTTTCTATCCAGTCTTTTCATGGATGGAAGGGCAGCCTCCAGCCCTGGAGTCCCTGCAGATCCAAGCTGGGAGATGTGTCACACTCCAATCTGTGCAACTTGGCTCCACAGGAGCTGTGGCACCCATCATCTTTTCCACCACCCCTCAGCTCCCTGGCTGTCACACAAATCCCCTTTTAAATCTAACCTGTGATTGACTCCTACATGTTTTTTTCCCCTCTTTTTGGAGCAGCCAAGCAGCATCCTGCTCAGCTGAAAGTTACACAGTGTGAGGGAAGCTCGTGGCCTTTCTTGCTGGTGGTGGCCAAATCTGTGTGTAATGTGCTCAGCCTTGTGCAGCCCACACAGAGAGAGCCCCTGCTCCTCTCCTGAACTTGGGTGTAACACGTTCCCTCCACCACGGGCCAGGCCTGCTCCAGACTCATATTTTCTGTTCACTTAATTACCACAGGACAAGTGCTGTACCCCTGTGGAAATCTGCCACTTGAAAAACTGCCTAAAAATATATCCTGCAGTGAATGTTTCTCTGTGTGATGGAGCCTGCACGAGGCCTGTGCTGAGCAGAGGGTTTCCCAAAAACAAATGTCTCGCCCTCAAAGCCTCTTGGCAAGGCCTCGCTGCTTTTTTAACAATTTATCAGCTTGTATGTTGTTTACTAAGGGCAGGAGATACTCCAGAGTTCTTATTTAAACTGAAAGTTCCTGCAAGGATGAGGGACCATAAAGGTGAAAAGAGGAGGATGAGGTGAGGTAAAGAGTTTTGTTCTTTGAGGGGAATGATGTGGCAGGGGTTAGGAAATGTTGCTTGGACTATGAAAATTGGGGTCAGCTCCTCCTTTTGCCTCAGCTTTCATGAACTCTGTGGGTTCCTCATTGCTGGAGCATGACCACTTCTGTCCCAGGGGACCTGGTGCACTGACCACAAGGAATGAGAGAATTTTGGAGCAATGTGAGACCATCCCAGGCTGTCACCAATGAGCAGAAGGTCACACTACTGCTATGAATCACAGAATTAGGGAATTATAGAATCATAGAATGGCCTCAGTTGAAAGGGACATTAAAGATCAGCTGGTTTCACCCCCCTGCCATGGCAGGGACACCTCCCACTGTCCCAGGCTGCTCCAAGCCCCAGTGTCCAACCTGGCCTTGGGCACTGCCAGGGATCCAGGGGCAGCCACAGCTGCTCTGGGCACCCTGTGCCAGGGCCTGCTCACTCCCATAGTAAAGAATTTCTTCCTAATATTTAATCTAATCCTACTCTCTTTCCCTTTCTTTCATCCCCCTTGTCCTGTCCCTCCATCCCCTGGAAATATTCTCTTTCCATCTTTCTTGTCAGCTCCTTCAGGCCCTGCAAGGCCACCCTGAGCTCAGCCCAAAGCTTCTCCTGTGCAGGTGAACAATGCCAGCTGTGCCAGCCTTTCCTGCCAGCAGAGCTGCTCCATCCCTCTGCTTATCCTGGAGCCTCCTCTGGGCTCTCTGCAGCAGCTCCAGCTCCTCCCTGCACTGGGGCAGGACTGGGGCAGCTCTGCAGGTGGGAAATCACCTGTGGGGGCACAGGGACACAATCCCAATCCCTCTCCTGCTGCCCAGGCTGTGGCACCAGCCCAGGGCAGGGTTGTTTTCTGAGCTCCAGCACACTTCAGTCCTGCTTTAAAGACAAAAAGAACCTCACTCTCCAAAAACAGCACTGAGGGCCCATTCCAGAGCAGGTCTGAGAGTGGGATCACACCTTTTGGCAGCCTCAAGCTGCTGGATTAGCCTGAGCCTTGTGTTAACCTGCCCTGCCGGAACTTTGTGTGTGTGCAGCACTGGAGGGAGGGGGTCCCAGACCTGCTGGGGAGGGGATCCAAACCCCAATGGAGAGGAGGATCCAAACCCCACTGGGGAGGGGATCCAAGCCCCAATGGAGAGGAGGATCCAAACCCCACTAGGGAGGGAGTCCCACTGAACCCACGTCTCAGCTCCCAGCAAACGCTGCCTGCTGCACTTGATGGCTTGCAGATTTGCAGATTTCTCTGAGAGAATATTGTGTAGCTGGCAAAAGAAAACACAAGAAAGGAAGGAAGCAGAGTGGATTTCAGCCCTTTTACTGTTTGCCTTGTTTTTTCCCAAGCAGGCAAAGATATCTCACCATGCCAAAGACCTGACGCGGCGTAAGGACAAAACATCACTTGGATCACTTGATCACAGAGCAAATTTAAGTGTAGAACTTTGTATTTCCTGTTCAGACAGTCTTGTGCAGATTGAAGGGCACAAGAGCAGCTGTGTGAAAGCAGGAGCACCCCCCTGCAGGAGCAGATTCCCATAAAAACCCTCCTGGCGTGCATCGTCTCTGAGCTGGATTCTTCTGAAGACAAGAAAGGACCATTGCAATTGCACCCTCTGAGACAAATTAACACAATCCCACCCTATGCTCGTACAAGGCTCTCAGTTCTGTGATCTGCCAGGGCTGCAGTGCAGTTAACCTCGGGAGCAGGCTTTTATAAAGGTGCTAACTGGTGTTTCACAGTGCCCCTGCGGTGTTTGGTTTTCATACAAGGCCCTGTTTGCAGGAATGCTGTGTGAGCATTTACTGCAGTTCCAGGGGCTGTTTGATCAGCCAGAATGGCTCCTCTGGGCAGCATTTTGGAAAAATAATATTTAAGAATTGCACTTTATAAAAATTCCGAGGATGTGTATCTTAAGTTGTCGAATGTCAGCACAATGCTGGTTTGAGAAACATTCTTGTCCTCACCTTAAATTGTGAGAAATGAACACAGAAATTAGAAGGAAACCCAACTGCACAACCTAATACAGTGATACTTTTTAACAGGGTTCTCACAGTTTCCTATATACCATGGAACTAGGATTTTGAGGTAGGCTGTTTTTATTTTATTTAACCTAAAGACAGCTTTTTTTTCCCCAGAATTAAATGTATCAGGCTTTTATAAGTAGACACTGCCGGGGAGAAATTGTGTCTTCTTGTAGCGTATATCCTTATGGAGAATTTGGAAAGGATTCATGAAGAAGACCCTGTTTGTGTTGAGCCCCAGCCTGCCTCACAGCTCAGTGCTGTCACCTCTCATGGGGGATGCACAAATGGAACCTGCAGGACTCTGGGCAGTTTGGATCCTGTTCCACAGCAATTCAGAAGTCCCCACTTTCTTTTCCTTGGCTGTGGAGTTGCCACAGAGCAGAGAGAAAGGAGAAACTGAGTGTCTCCATGACTCCCAACTGCATTCAGTGAAGATCTTAAAGGTTTGGGGGTTTTCTCCCTTAGGTTTTAAAGGTTTGGGGATTTCTCCCTCAGGTTTTAAAGGTTTGGGGTTTTCCCTCTCAGGTTTTAAAGATCTGCCTTTGGTGTCCTGGCTGTATTCCAGCTTGAGGGATCTTTCCTCCTGATCTACAGCCCTTCTTCAGTTTCAGCTAAATAAGCTATTCCTCATTTTCTGTCTGTTTACCTTTGCTGCATCCTGTTAGGGACTCCATCTGTGAGGTGTGAAGCCCTCCTGGGATATCCCAAATGCAAAAAAAAAGCAGCAAAAGCCTTTAATTCCAGCCAACATTAACAAAAATTTTCCTTGTTTTGGGGCTGGACGAACAATGGGAGAAGAATTTGAGCAGAGGTGTCCTCTGCTCACTGTGAACCTGTGCTCCTCTGGGCTAATTTTATCCCAAATTGCAGAGGTGGTATCAGCAAAAAGAGGATTTTCTTATGAGAAATGTTGGTGGCAACAGCCTGCAAATAGTTAAGTGGGGCTTTCTGTCATTCCAAAATTGCCAGTGACCTCAGGCACTGACCTTTCCTTGGACTCTGCTGGTAGCAGGCAGCTTTCCCAGCCAAGGGGATTTAGGGCCTGAGCCTGCTGCTGCTCTCCCTTTGGCTGAGGATCTGCTCCTTCACTCTGGTGGGCTCTGTGCCATGAGCAGTGCGGATCCCTCTGCTCTGGGCTGTCACTCTTTGGCCTTTGCAAGGGTCACTGCTCCTTCCTAACCCTCAGGTCTCCTGAACAAGCCTTTAGGTGGAGATTAAACCAGTTTTCCTGCTGAATTGCTCACCACTTTTCCCTTCTGCCTCATGCTTGAAGCTCTGTAAGGTGCTATTTCTTCTGTTGGGTTTTTTTTTTGGTTTTTTTTTGTTTTTTTTTGGGTTTTTTTGTTTTTTTTTTGTTTGATTGGTTTTTTATCATTTTTTATCCACCAGCCTGCAATTAGGTCAGTGTCAGCACCTTGTCAGCAGAGAGGCCTCACTTACCCGAAACAACCTCACTGGCCAGGAGCTCCACTTAAGCTCAGCCCATGCTTCAGATCATCTGGATTCAAGAATTTCCTTGTTCTTTGGATGAGTTTCTCCCAGCAGATGTTGAGCCTCTTACCATTAAATGCATCTCAGATTTTGGGAAAGTCTTCATAGAGGAGCTATTTATTTTAAGACCTCCAGGATTTCCTTCAGGACTAATCCAGGTGCTAAACCCAGATCCAGGCTCTTGCAGTCTGTAGGCACAATTCCAGGGAGGACAGATCCCTGTTTGCTGCTGTCACAGGTGTTGGAGCAACCTCCTGGAAGAGGGGACCCCGAGGATGTGACCTGAAAGCAACAAGGTTGATAATTAAGCTTAATATCATCCTTTTGTTAATATCTTAAAAAAACCCCTAAACAACCAGCTTTGTTATCTCTTGAAGTCACTGTAAATTGCAAACATCTCTGAGAGAGGAATAACCTGTTTCACATTGAGGCACAAATTTCCTGGAATGATCTGTAGGAAAGGAAACCAATGGAAAAAACATTCTGGGTAAAATACATGCTTGAATATCTAAGGTGACTTCATCCTGTGATCCCTAAAATAAAAATAAATGAGCCCTAACCAGTAAAAGCCACACAACCTGTGATTCCCACAGGGAGAGAAATATGGGACAACTTCTACTTTAGATTTGTTACCCAGGGCTGAAAATGTTCAGGTGTCATGGTGAGATTTCTGAGGTACTTCTTCAGAGATATGAGAGCAAGGTGTTCTAAATGTTTTCATTACCAAGAGATTGAAGCTATTCTATTATCTAATAAAATATTTATAAATAAACACATTTATTATTACAGTGATACTTGTCTAAAATCTCACCAAATATCTGGTTGAAGACATTAATTTTATGGTTAACAGGAGGAACACATTGAGATACATGCTGGTGGATCTCAAAGAATATAGAACCTTTTGTTTTTTATTATATTGTAGAATAATTGTATCTGATCCAGATCAGTAATTGATGTGCTTGTTAGCACATTTTGAAGCCTAAAAAAACGAGTAGGGCAAGTACTTAACCCACCATCATAATGAACATCATTGCTCTTATTGGCAGTGATAAGACATAACAGATGAAATAGAAGATTTCATGCCCTTTCTCCCAAACCTTTAAAGAGATTCCTCCAAAATAAACTCACTAAAGTGTGCTTTCACAAATGGAGACAAAAATTCTGTGGGTGGGGACACCAAATTTAAAAGAAGATCCCCTTTCTTGTGCCAAGGATGTCATAGAGCAATACCTGTGGTAATGTGACCTTGATGTTTCATTTCTGATCCAGAAAAGCTTCATCAAGGTCTTCTGGCACCTAAACCCTGTTGAAATAATTTCAAGTTAGGCATGTAAATATTTGGAATGGTCAGAGCCCAAATTTACATTTGTTTGCAACTTTGATGTCCTCTGCATTTTATACAAAATGTCTGAGTACAAAATTCAGTCTTTGCAAGTGAGGAGTGGCTGGTAAGGAATGGTCCAATGCAGTGAGGGTGAGACACCTGAGTGAACAGAAAGCTGACACTGATGTTATCTAATCATCAGCCTCACCTCTTGCCACCAGACACAGCTGCAGACAAAGCAATTTTTCACATTTGCTCCGAAGAATTCCAAATTTATTAATAATTCCTAGATGGTAACACACTAGACACCAGGAATCTTGAAAGTAATTTGTAAGAGGAATTTCCCTCCATCAAAATCTCGTCCCAGCTGACCCTGACCTAGGAAATGCCCAAATCTGGAGGGTCTGTTTTCAGTTTCAGCCCCTTCTGCTAAGCAGACACCCATGGGTTGGACGATATTTTTGGAAAAGACGCTGTTTAAAGCTGGCTGCAGCAAGAAATTAAACAAATAACTCTGATAATGGGAATAACCTCCCAAGACAGTGTATTTTGTGGTGACCAGAACACTTAGAATAATTTACTATTGCATGAAGTGATGCAGCTGGTAAAATATTCCACATGGAGAGGGAGGAATGGCCGCAGGAAGCAGCTCTAGAAAGCCGCTCGTGTTCCCCTGTGGCCTGTTTTGCTAAACCAGTTGCAGCAAAAGGAGACGCTCCAAATGGTGCATTTTTCCACTCTTTGGTTTGTTTTGTACTTGCTCAATAAAACAGATTCCAGAAAACACAGGGTTGTATAATTTTTAATAAGATTTGTTAAAAATAGCGTGGCTGTGGCAAGAGGAATGACCAAGAGGAAGCGATTTGTTTCCTGCCATCATTCCTCCCCCCCTTCGCCAGCGAACACAAAATATTCACTTGATTTAAAATTCATCACAAGCAGCCAGAGGGTAGCAGGGCTACCACAACCCTCATAAATTACACCCAAGGCTGACCCTTCAGGAAGAGGAGGCCTTGCTGTGCTGAAGGACTCTCAGAGTTTGGTGCTGCTGCCTCCGACCGCAGCAGGACACAAAATACACCGTGGGGAAATGCCCAGAGGAGCAGAGGCCAGGCTGGCTCTGTCCATCCATCCACTCCAAACCTCTGCTGAGGCTTAACCTGGGAAGGAAGCCCTTGCCCACAATGGTTCCTGCCTGTTCTAAAGGAGAACAGCCTTAATGTGGTCGTGGCTCCCATTTGTACCCACATCTCAGCTCCTCCATGGCAGACCTGGCTCCCTGGAGGGTCTGGCAGAGCCCCCATCCTTCCCTCCTGCAGCAGAGCTGCCCCTGGCCAGAGCAAAGACATTTCCAACCCAAATTCTGCCCCATCTACATCTCGTGTGACTGATATTTCTCATTCAGGACTCCAGCAGGCCCAGGCTGTGCAAATAGCAAAACACCTTTTTTTTTTTTCCAGATGTAAAAGGGAGAATCCAAGGAAGCTCCTGCAGAGCACGGTGATGAAATAATCAGCCTAGCAACCCATATTGCAACTGGGAGTAGCTGGATTAGTGCAGTTCTTCCCCCTGACCTGGGGAAGCTTAGTCCCATCTCCAGAAAAATCATTTTTTTTTCCTTCTCTAAAAAGGACTTTTCTGCGGGTCACTTTTGCCAGATAGCTTGGCCAGTTGCTCCGTGCTCAGTCCGTTTTAACAATAACAACAGCAACAAAACTTTACAAGATGTTCTTTCCTCTTTGTCTGGAAGGATTAACAGTTCAGCCAAGGTCTGACTGGCCGCTGGCTCCAGCAGGGGAGGACTCAAAGGCACTCTGAGGGAGTAGTCACATGGAGAGCCTGGCTACCAGAGAGGGCTTTGGGATTATTTTTTATTCTGTGCTCACCCAGACTAGCACTGAGGGCAGGATTGGGCACTCCTGCTCTTGGAGGAGCTTGCTCTGATCAGTCTTCTAGGAAATGTAAAGTTTGGGAGGCAGATGGACATATGGATGTTTCCCCTTGGAAAATCCACTTCCATGGGTCTCCTTAGCAGGATTGAAATGGTAAATCTTTGGAAACAGCTTGGAAAACTGTTTTCTCCCTTGGAGAAGTCACAAAATCACAGAAGCACAGAGTCACAGAGTATTTAGAGTTGAAGGGACCTCTAGTCCAAGCCCTATTTGTATCCTGTCTTTGAGTATTTGTATTTAAGCTAAAAAGAAGAGCAGATGCCATCCAAAGAGATGGAAACAAAAGCATAACTCCATCAGACTTATCTCTGGATTCCTTCAGCCCATCCCTGGCAAGAGGATAGCAGGAGTGGGGCAGAACAGGAGCCATTAGCCCTGAGCCATGAGGTCAGGAGGAGGCGATGACAGGAGAGCGTCATGCTCAAACAACACAATAAATGAGATTATTTTCCCCCTCTCTTTTGTCCATGAGAAAGGAGAAACTTCTCTTTTAAACATTTCCTAGGCAGGATATAAACACACAACCTCAAGGGCATAGGTACTGCGAACACCCAGGGGTTTGCTTGTCTTGATGCTCCCATTGGAGGTCTAAACCCCACAGGATTTGCTCCCAGCACACAAGCAGATGAGAATGTGGATCAACCCAAACTTCCAAGGAAAGCTGGCTGCAGTGCTTCATGAGGAGTCAGGATTAGGCCCTCATTCCTTGTTCTTACATGCTGGATTTTCACCTTTCATGCTCCTGCAACACAACCGCCTGCTAAATTTAGAAACAACTTTTTTTGAAGTTGTTTTATGAACACACACACACACACACACACACACACACACACACACACAATAATTACATTGTTAAAAAAACACACACACACACACACACACAAAATCTGCAGGCTTTAGAAATGCCATTTGTGAGGTGTTCCAAGTATGTACGACTGGCTCGGTTACTGGCTCGCAGTTGCCATCTGAACATCTATTTTTCCAAGCATTTAAGAAAAGTGATGTGTACATTTTTCATGTGTAATTAGGCAGCGTAATGTGATCTCTTTCTGCAGTCAAGCTGCCATGTGCCGTAGCCTCACTGAATAGCTTCCAGATTTCAACCCAATCTCTTCTGTCTAGACTCTACGTTGCTATTTTTTTTCCTTCTTTCTTTTTTTTTTT
>JAHXMQ010012338.1:24196901-24209709 GCA_020466415.1 Ammodramus savannarum pratensis | reverse complement strand
CCCGGCCCGTCCCGCCCCGTCCCCCCTCCCCGGGAGCCCGGAGTGACCCCGGCCCAGCCCGGTAAGTGCTTTCCCTTCGCGGCTGCCGCGGGGCGGCCAGCGCAGCGCCGGCCGTCGGGGCGGGAGATGGGCGAGGGAGCGGACAGGAGAGGGAGCGGACAGGACAGGGACCGGGCGGGGCTCGGTGACCCCGAGGGCGGCACTGGGACCGGCCGGGTGTCCCCTGGCTGGAGCGGGGCAGCCCCGAGGGCTCGGCAGCCGCAGCCGCGCATCCTTTGCGGGGACCGTACCCCCTCTGCGCGGAGCGTGCCCGAGTCCCTCCAAGTTTTGAAGGATTAATTTGCTGTTTGGCTGCGGGTAGAAGTGATATCGCCTTCCCCCTCGCCATCACTTTTCCCCGCTCTGGATCGTAATAGTTGGTGCGTTTGTAATTCTTTCAGCAATTCATCATTCAATTAATTAATAGCTCTATGGCTTTTCAAAAGCCGGGCAGCTCTCGCACGTAGGAAAACCTTCAATCACCTACGTGGCTGAGGGGAGTCGTGGTTGGGTTTGGTGCTTTTCACACTAAGGGATACGCGGGGCTCTGTTTTGGTGTCCAGATGACTTCGCTGAGGAGTTTGGAGTGCATGTAATTGTATTTACAAAAGCTGGAGTTGCAAGTTCTGGCTAACATAAACTTCCATTCATTGCTGCCTTCGCTGAGAGCCCACGGTGCGAGGAAATGGCTCGTTCTTTAATGAAGTTTTTTATTTGTGTTCTAAGTGTCGTTCTGTGAATTAGCTCTGTTCTCAAGTAAGGGTTTGGAAATTACATTCTGCCCCGTTCTGCCCATGTAATTTTGAGTCCATTAGGAAAACCAGGATAGGTCTATGAACTGCACATGGAGAAATGTCACATTCCTTTGGTTTAACCCTTTGAGCACTTCCCTGGTTTCTCTGAAACAAGCAGGCAGAGACAGCTTCTCACTGGGGTATGAAATGTAAACTTTTGTCAGGATACCTATATCAGGTGTGGGATTTCAGGCACACCTGAACTGACAGGAAAATCAAGGAAAAGAAATAGATTATTTGATGGTTTCCCAATTAGAAGTAAATAAGTAAAGGCATAAACAAACCATACCTCATACAGGACAAATATATTTTTATGTTGATTGCCTGATCTATTTTTTAAAGGACATTTATAAAAACAAAGATGTGGGATGTTGCTATTGGAATAGCAGCATCAGTCCTTATTTTCTCTTTCGTATGCATTTGTGGGCAAACAATGGCAAATTTTTTGAAAAAGTTTGCAAGAAAAAATCCACCAGCTCCAAAAACATTTCAGGGTTTAGAGCTTTGAACAGCATCTGTCCCCACCTCCCACAATTTAGTCCCAAAGTTAAACAAATCATATAGTACTGGATAGAGTTACATGTTACAGGAATTTTATAAATGATCTGTCAGGATAAGTCCTAGGTGTGATTAGTCGGACTTTTTGCTCCTGAGGTGTTGCTCCCTTTGGATTGTCATTTCTGTAGCATTTAGTTCTTACAGATAGATTCTAATAGACATGTATGTTATGCATGTTCTCCTTATGGTTTTTAAGCAGAAGTGCCTGTGGGGTTCTCTCTTTTAAATGAATTTGAGTTCTTTGTAAGGCACTAAAGAAATCTAGATGTGTGAGTCCAGTGAGGACTCACAATGATGGACACCACGAGCTGAAATCCCAGATTGTTGCAGACCTGGGAGCTGTGTCTATCATACAAGGATGCTGCTTTGTTGGTCCTTTTCTGTCTGGAGCACGTTTGGACCCCGCTGTTGTCAGTGTTCAAATGACAATTCTGCACAAGAGCCTGCCCCGTGAAAGTGTCTTTGCTACCTGCTCTGCTGTGGGAAGTTTATTTTCTGTGCATGCACAGGGCTGTGTAAACAAACAGAAAGCCCCGGGATGGCTGTGGCAGTCCGGTTGGTTTGAACAACACCCCGTAAGCAGAATACCTGGCTGCTGATGAGGCAAATCCTTCCCCACTGCTCCTTGTGCAAACCCCCAGTGCTTTGCTATCGCAGCGTGAGGCTCATGGCACTGCTCTCCCTCTGCACAGGGCTGAATTTTCATGGCTTTGCTGTGATCCCTGGACACAGCAGTTCCTCCTCCTGTGAGGATGAAAAATCTTCTCAAAATGTGAGAACTTTTTTAGGTGCTGATGGCATCTGATACCCCAAAACATTGCATGCTGCATTTCCTTTCCTCGCCTGCGCTTTACTAAATGCTCCAGGAGTTACAAGCAGGTAACAACAAAATAATTTAAAATGATTGGGTCAAAACAAACCTTTTCCCTTTAATATCCATTGCATTGGGGTTTTGTTCCACTATCAAGAAGCTTGTAATGTTCTTTTAACTGAATAGATTTTTTTTTTCAGGAAAAGGCAGCTGTAGGGGTAAAACTGTACTTCTTTGAATCATGTGAGCAGCTCTGTGGAAATCTGTGTCCCAAACTCGAGGTGGAAGTTGTTGACAGGGGGTAAGGTTGGAAAGGGCCCTTTGGGCCTGATCCATATCATCTGAGGTCAGCAGGGCAGGCTTAGCCCTGAGTGCCTAAAGCTGCCCGCTGCTTTTCTGTGCAGCTGGGAAGGGATGCCAGGGATTAGTGTATGCTTTGTATGGCACTTTTCCTATACAGTTGATTTAAAATGCTTCTGTTAAAAAAAAAAAAAAAAAGAAAAAGAAAAAAGTTCACACAGGGTAAAGATATTTTCAGCCTGAATTATAATGTTGTTTGTCTTGGGTTGGAAGAATTACCTTTTGTGCGATAACACCACACTGGTTCTCATTATACCCACAACTGGCTGCTCTCACAGCCACTGGAATATTTTTTACTTCCCAGGGTGGTTCTGGCCATGCCCTTTTTGACACGCAAGTTTCCCAGGAAAATCAAGCATTTTGTCTTTCTGGCCGAAGGTTTGAGTCCAAAAAAATTATATCAATTTGTTATTTTAGAAAATAGTGGTATCTAATCTGATATATTCCTTTCACAGTGTTGTTAACTAGTGTAGGTAGAAAAGTGGCAGTCTAAAATTACTTTGCTAAATTTAAATGTAAGTAAAAAGCAGGCAATACGAAAAAAATTAAAGGGTATATCTAAATATGGAGTTGTGGCCGTATCTGTTATATTTAAACTGCATTTTAACCTCTTCTATTTATATTCAGTGGTCTGTGTGTAATCTGGAGGGGTTAATTGAATTCAAGAAACAGTAATTTCACAATGAAACCCAAAGAGTTTATTCTGCTGTGAACAGAGTAGATGTCCTCGTTAATCAGCGATTTATCAAAAGTAAAACGTGTGCAGTGAGTTATTTTTGTGTAAAAATGAGACTTGATCTAATGTAAGCATGAATGGATTTGCAGCACGCCTGCTTTTCCTGCACTGCTGTGGCAGGAGGATCTCCTGCTGCCCTGGGTGACACTTTTCCTTGCGTGGAGTGTGAGATTCCACCACAGCAATTATTTTCCTCAACTTACCCTGCTCAGAAATGCCCCTTTTTCCTTTAGAAAGCTGCCCTGCTAAGTGGATTGTCCTTGCACGCTGCTTGCATCAGCTGCAGTCCCTCCTTGGCACAGCTTCATTCCAACAAAAACCATCATTCCAGGAACAAAATACATAGTTATTTTTGTTTGATAATGCATCACATAAATATTAATCGTCTGCCCAAAGTAAAAACAATAAACACATGTTTTCATTTTAGCTGGAGGTACAACCAGCCTTGAGAGGGGATGGTTGAAACCCCAGAGCCTCGAGCTGTAGCCACACAACTCTGGCTGACCACAATGGGTTGGGGAGTGGTTGCTGTGCACAGGTGAGGGTTTGGTTTTGCTTTGAGGCCTTCTGTGTTGATTCATTTTAATATTTAACACATGATACAACACCCAGGTGCTCATTAAGGGGTCTTGGCAGCAGCGTTGCTTCCAGCCTTCGGGACGATGCCGTGCTCCTGCTCGGGCGCTCAGCAGCATTGGTGGGACATTCCAAAGCTGCTGCCTCTTCCAGGTGCTTCTCCTGCCAACAAACATCACCTTCAGTTGTGTTTCAGTCCTCCTGAATTTGCCTGCAGCTGGGAACCCCCCACAGCTAATTAGCGCTGATTGGGGAGAGCAAGGCCGGCTGTGGGGGATGATGAGCACGGCGCGAGGCAGGTTCAGCAAAAACCACCTCGAGTAAATGTGGTTCCAATCAGCTCCCTCAGACACCCAGGTTCTCCAGGGGGTCCCTAATGGAGCAGCCTGAAACAGCCTCGTTTGCTTTTCCTTTTCACCTCCAAAGGAACGGCGGCGGGGGAAAGCCCTGACTGAGATCACACTGGGGCTGCTGCGGCTGGAGAGAATCTGGGGTGTGGGGATGGAAGGGGCAGAGCGAAGGCGTTGGGGCTACAGGGGCTGGGAACTGGGAATGCTGGAGGGACTGGGATCTGGGAATGCTGGAGGGAACTGGGAATGCTGGGGGGGCTGGGAACTGGGAATGCTGAAAGGTCTGGAAATTGAAAATGCTACATGGACTGGGAGCTGGGAATCCTGTAGGGTCTGGGAATTGGGAATGCTGCATGGGCTGGAAGTTGGGAATGCTGTGGGGATGCAGAGGCTGGGAATGGGGAATTCTGCAGGGACTGGGAGTTGGGAATGCTGCAGGGGTTGGGAGTGGGGAATTCTGCAAGGTCTGGGAGTTGGGAATACTATGGAGTCTGGGAGTTGGGAATACTGTAGGGTCTGGGAACTGGGAATGCTGAGGGGTCTGAGAGTGAATGCTGCAGGGTCTGGGAGATGGGAATTCTGCACAGGCTAGAAATTGAAAATGCTGCACGGGCTGGGAACTAGGAATGCTGGAGGGTCTGGGAATGGGGAATTCTGCATGGTATTGGGAATGCCGCAGGGGCTGGGAGTTGGGAATTCTGTGGGGTCTAGGAACCGGCAGTGCTGGAGCAGCTGGGAGTTGGGAATGCTGCAGGGCTGGGAACTGGGAATGCTGGCACCACAGGGGGGCCGTGCAGGTGTGAGTGGTCAGGGGAAGGTTTCTCTCCCATCATCCCAAATGCACTGCCTGCTGAATTAGCATCTTTTCCTCCTGCTGTTTACTGTCTGCTACAAGTGGTTGGTATGGATTTGTTTTCTTTTTTTTTTCTTTAATTTTTTTCTTTTTGCTACTATTGTGCTGTTAAAACATGCATTGATGTATCAGATTTTCAGGTTGTTCCATTTTTCTGGTTCTGGGAGCATTGGCTTAGGAGGAGCAGCTTTTGCTGCCCTGTAGATGACTTATAACAAAATATTTTGTGAAATCTGATTGATTTCTTCTAATTTTTAAGGCATGTGGGCTTCCCACTTCCATAATTTTTGCCTTGAGTTGATTAAATTATTTTAGATATACATGGTATATTTGGATATACGGATATATGGATATACATGGTATATTTGACCTGATTTGACTAAAAAATCTTTCAACAAATCACTTATATTTTAATACTTAACTGTGTTAATGCATGCAGTGAGAGATTTTAATGCAATTAAATGCACATGTAAAATCAGGGATTTAGAAAACTGCACAATGTATCTCTTTCTGTAAATTAAACAAGAAAAAAATAGCAATCAGACAATTTTGTGGTTTATATTTTTCTGTGTAAGTAGAAAAGGGTTTTATACAGAAGGAAGTCTTGTAGTTATGCAGAAGGAAAGACTTCTTAGCAAAATTCCGCTTTCTAAGGAGGCTTTGTCAGTTCTGAATAAACCCTGCAATAAATTTAAACCTGGTGGTTTAAAATTCTGTTTATAAAACGGACTGCTCTCTATAGAGTTCACAAATTATACACAAAGGATTAACTACTAAAGTAACATAAAGATGTTGCATTGCAGCATGCACTGAGACTAAGCTGAAAAATCTGCTTGGAAAAGCAGCTGACCTGCAGGACTTGCAAAGCAGACATGGGAAAAGTTCTCCATAATTTCTCTAAAGAACTGCTGTTGCTGTTCCATTGATTGTTCTGATTGTAGTTGGCTCTTCAAAGACTTATAGAAGGGTTTTTTTTTACATAGGCTTGTGTAAAAATTTGCATTAAAAACAGGTTTGGAAAAGGAAAAAAAATAAAGGTTTTATTACCACATTAAGATAAGATAAAGGATTTAATATCAAATCAAGATCTAGTTTGATCCTGGTTGATATCTTGTGCCTTTTCTTAAATTTCATTACATTTGCCCAGGATGTGAAGCTGGCAATTGGGGCTGGAGCTTTTTTCTGCATTTATAAGTTCTCTGGTATTTTTATGTATTTATAGCAAACAGTCTGTAGCAGCCTCTGTATCTCTTGCAAGCAAGAGCAGCCAAATCATCTGTCACCAATATGTGTGTCAACATCCTGACACCACTGAGGGCACTCACTGTCTTTTGTAGGCACCTCCAAGGCTTCATTTCAGCAGAGCATTTTTCATCACCCTCTTGAAATGAAGAGCTTGAAGAAACCTGAACCTGGCCTCAGTTCTGAGTGATGAGACTGAAAAATGGTTTTGGGAGGGTAGGATTCACCTCAGCTCGCTGTAGCCATCCAAAAATCCAGGATCTGGCTGGCAGCAGTTGTGTAAATTCCAGCCTGTCCAGAGGACAGGGTAATCTTGCCAGTCTGAGACAGTGATGCTCGTTTGGGAAAGGCACTGAAGGTGCAGAAGATGGTCCAGCAGCTTGGGTAGGATTAGGGTTGCAGGGCTGGGTATTTTGGCTTTTACGTGGCTGCCCTGAATTCTGCATCCAGAGACAGATCCAGGCCTTCCAGCAGCTGATCTTAGGGAGACTGAAGGAAAAAATGTAAGTAAAATATAGCAGAGAAACCAGACAAATAATACAGTCTGAGTGGAAATTATTATTATTGCTTATTTATAATTTTAAAGTTTAATTTTAAGTAAACATAACATTAATTTTTACTGTCAAGCTCCCTTTTTGTTTAGAAATAGAAACATTAGAAATAGCAACAGAAAACCCTTTTATGCTTTCTGCACTGCTCTCTTAACTTCTTTGAAAAACTGAGTGAGAAAGCATTAGCCATCATTTCAGCTTCAGAATAAGACATAGAAATTATCCATAAGGAATGGATAAATGCTGCTGCCTTCTCTTAGGAGTCTGTTCTGCTCATGAAGGAAATAGTAACAATCATTTAAAGTGGGGTTTTTTTAGGCTGATCCAGCTGTACAGATGACAGCCTTGGGTCTACACTTTACTTAAATCTCACAAAGCACAACTTTGGAAAGCTCATTTTGGACAGGCCATGAGGTTTTTATGTGTCAGGGGCAGTTTTTGGTCCCCTGCTGTCCGTGGTCCCTGCAAGGAGCACAGCTGAGCTGCAGCCAGAGCAGCCCTGCATGGAGCCACTGGGGAAGGAGGGGCGAGCTCGTGTTTGTTATTTGCTTGTGATTTCCATGACAGTTTACAGGAGACAGAGTTGTAACCAAATGTGAGCCCAGGGAACTCGTCCTGTGGTCTGTCTGCAGAGCAGGAATGTGGGATGGGGAATCAGGATCAGGTTGTTGGAGGATGCAGGAGCCGAGGTGGAGGGAATTCGGGCTGTCCTGCACTCCTGTCCCTCTGGGCTGACACCTCCCTGTGTGATGTGCCATTTGTGGCACTGGGGTGGGGCACTGCCCCCTCAGCCACCCCACATCCAGCCCTCCCTTCTGCCTTTTAAGCTCATCATGACAGGTTTTGGTCCAAGATAGGATTTAAATAACTCCCTCTCTGCTGTGTTGGTTCCGCAGGACTAGAGAGGAGTGAGAAGTACTAAAAATCTATTTTGGTCACTAAAGTAAGCAGACATGACTCAGAATACTCACTGGGAACAGATCTGCTGGATGAAAAGGTGCCATTTTTACATAGTCACTTTTCTGAGCCTGCCCTTTAAACTCTTACAGAAATAGAATCCTTTCTCTGGCGCTTCTTTTGGAAGGCAGGACCGGCAGCGAGAGCGCGGCCGTTCGCTGCGCTCCAGCCCTGCCTCGGAACCAGACAAACCCTGCACGTTTTGTGAGGCAAATGTAACATGTGTTTAACACCAGGAAGAGCAGAAAGAAGGCATTTGAAATTCGTGGGGAGGGGATTTGGGCTCGGATAGTTTTACCATTTGCGGTGGAAAAGCGCGATCCCTCGTTCCTGCCTGCTATGCTTGGATGAATTCCAACGGTGAATTCTGACATTCTCGTGGGCCTGCAGGAGCAGGTTGGGATCAGTGGGCTCGTCTGGAGCATGGAGAGGCTCTGTTTGACCACTGCCTCTTAATTCCTCTTGGACTGAGTGGCTTCAGCTAAAAATGAGCCTGAAACTACACTGACGTAATCCGGTTTATGGACCTGTGAGGAAACAAATCATCGCTGGCAAGCAGAGCCTCAGCCTGGTTGTCCCTCACATGAGGGGCGAGTTCCCCCCACACTGGTGAGCCCAGGACCCCTCCAGCTCCTGGGGAGGCTGATGGAGCCCAGTCCAAGAAGATCCCTGATCTACATTCCTTGGAAAGGATTAGCAAGGCAAGTCATTTCACAAAAAGTCACTGGCGGCTAAGTAGGTGATAGTGAATTTTTGAACTCTTCTCGTTTTTAATGGTTTGGTAGGAAGCTGGAGCCTGGCTGGTGCAGGGAAACTCAAAACCAGTGGTGTGAGCACACCACATGTGCTCCTGGGTGTTTGACAGTCCTGTTGTTCTCCTTTGGAGCATTGCTCTTTTGAAAAGTAAAACAACAAACCCTTTTTAACATATTTACCACTTTCAGTTGATTTTACATGGAAAACAACCACCAACCCATAAATTCCTCTTCCTCCTCTGTTCCAGAATAACTTGTGAAAGAGTTTGAAAACTCTGAATTTCTGTTCAGTAGATGAAATCTTGTCCTTGCTGAAGTGGCTGAAGTGTCTCTGCTGGCTTTCACAGGGGCAAAGCTCTTCAGCTGGAGTGTTTCTTCCTCATGATTCCGCCAGGGCTGGAAAGCCCTGGAAGTGTACTCACTGCTGATTTCCTAAAGCTTTAATTCCCCCAAGTCACTACAGCATTTAAAGGCACCATTTTTTTTGCACAGGAAACAACCAGTGCTTTTTTCTCTTGATAAAATTTCCCTTGTATGAGCTCAGAGGATTTCCACTTTCTCTGTGTGGGCTCATCTTTCATAGAGGAGGAGACATGGGTCATAGGCCTGCAGATCTCACAACTCCCTCCTGCTCCATCTCTGGCCTCCTCCCGGTCCCTTGGCAGGCAGGAATCAGTGAAGATTTTCTGTCAAGGTCTCCTGTCTTAATTCCTCACTGGACCCAGTAGCTTCCTCTTGCTGGGGAATCCTATATTTTCTGGTTTAAATTTGAAAGGTGTTTGGGATATGATGACATTTACAGCCAAAGCACATCACCTCTAATATTGTCTCCTTTTCTTGATGCAAGTCAGGTGATCTCAACAGGCAGGAAAAGGGAGGAAAAGCCCGGGAGGCTTGTGGGACACGTGGGATTGTCACTAACCCTGCACTGAATGGCCCTGGGGATGCTCCTCCCTGCTCAGCTACACTTGTGTTGTCTGAAGGGAAACTTTCAACGCCAGTGTTGGAGGAGACCTCTGCAGAAACACAGAATCATTAAGGTGGGAAACCTCCAAAATCATCAAGTCCAAACTGACTGATGCCCACCTTGTCCTCAGCCCAGAGCACTCAGTGCCACCTCCAGGGGACACCTGCAGGGATGGGGACTCCAAACCTCCCTGGGCAGCCCCTGCCAATGCTTAACAACACTTTCCTTGAATAAATATTGAATAAATTTCCTTGCCTGAGGCCGTTCCCTCTGCTCCTGTCCCTGTTCCCTGGGAGCAGAGCCCGACTCCCCCAGGCTGTGCCCTCCTGGCAGGGACTTGTGCAGAGCCACAAGGGCCCCTGAGCCTCCTTTGCTGCAGCCTCAGCCCCTGCCCAGCTCCCTCAGCCCCTCCTGGGGCTCCAGCCCCTGCCCAGCTCCGTTCCCTGCCCTGGACACGCTCCAGCCCCTCCAGGGCTCTCCTGCAGGAGCAGAACTGGGCCCAGCCCTGGAGGGGCCTCTCAGAGCCAGCACAAAGGGACAATCCCTGCTCCTGCTGGACACTCCAGAGACAGAGGGAATGAATGAGGCACTTGGCTTCTAGGTGAACTAAATGTTACTATTATAGTGCTGTAATTACAAGGGTTTTAAATTAGGTATTGACAGCAGTTGAGAGCTGATTCTCCACTGTGCTGCTGGCAAGCACTGACACGTGTACCAGCTCCTAAGGGGAGCAGGCTGTGAGAATAATAACTCATTAACCAGTTACTCCGCGGTACTCTCTCTCCACATATGGTGTGAGGGCTGCTGGGGGTCTGGAAGACATTAAGACGTGGTCTGAGAAAGGGCTGCACAGGAAAGGCAACAAATAACCCCAGAGAGGCAGATCCCCATTCCCACACCGCTGCCAGGTACGTGCCCGTGTCACCCTGAGCTGTGCTGGGATCCAATTCCCTCTCCCTCCTGGGGAGAGCCCAGACAGGTGAACTCTGAATAATTGCACATGGGGGAAACCTTTGCTTGGCTCTTGTATTTGCGGGGTTCCCAGACAAAAGGAGGAATGATGAATCTGACTCCATGTTCTCAGAAGGCTAATTTATTATTTTAAGATACTATATTCTTTATATACTATTATTATTTAGTTTAGTATTCGTTATATTAAAGAATACTAAACTAAACTATACTAAAGAATACAGAAAGGATTCTTACAGAAGGCTAAAAAGATAATAATGAAAACTCGTGACTATTTCCAGAGTCCTGACACAGCTTGGCTGTGATTGGCCATTAAGTCAAAACAATTCATATGAAACCAATGAAACAACCACCTGTTGGATAAACAATCTCCAAACACATTCCACAGGTGAGCACAACACAGGAGAAGCAAATGAGATAAGAATTAGTTTTCCTTTTTCTCTGAAGCTTCTCAGCTTCCTCAGAGAAAAATCCTGGACCGAGGGATTTTTCAGAAAATACAACTGCCACACTTGGCCACATCCACGTGGAGCAAGTCCTTTAGTGCTCAGGAGGATGAATATTTGCCTGTTCTCCCATGTGCTTTTGCTGCATGGGATGGGCTGAGGGATGCTGTTCCACATCCGTGTTTCCAGAGGTAATGAATGCTACAGGGAAGCGGACGGCGGTGAGCCCATTTCCTTCTCAGTGGGAGGAAAGCAGTAATTCAGGAGACCATTAAACATTCAAAATACCTCTGCAAGGTCCCTACAAAGACACACTCCATTTAGATTAAAGTCCCGTAGGGCCAATTACCTGGGAAGAACATAAGAACTTCAACAAAAGCTGAGTTAGGTATGCTGCCCACCAATGGCTTCGAGCAAGAATGGATGCAGTGAGGAAACGCTCGTGTGTGTTGTGAAAGTGAGAACACTGAGAGTAGGGCTGTGTAATAACCCACTTTTACTGTTCCCCCAGGATCAGCGTGCACAGGAAATATCTGTGGCATGCTTGCTTTTCCTGGAGATGACAGCAACCCTTTGGCAACCACTTTGTTTGATACTTTTCAAAATGTTGGGCTGTTGTTTTATGAATGTGCTCTGATTTTTTGGCTGCCACAGCCTTTGTGCTTGGCTTTCTACCCTTCCTAAAGTTGCCCATTCTCATTCCAGCCCTGGATACTTCTCCATGAGTGCCCCTAGGTAGCTGTGATGATGCTTTTGTTTTTCTCCATGTCACTGTTGAGATGGGGCTGGTAAAAAACAGGGAAGCCAACAAAAGTCCCTTATGATCCTGGTGTGGAAATAACCTCTATGGCCTGTACTTGTCTGTGTGGGTGGCTCTGGACTTCTGGAGATGGAGGGTTAAGGCAAATAAATTTGAAATTTCACTTTGTTTCTGTGAGTGTTTTCTAAGAGTGGGCTGAGTATTTTGTACAAGGTTACAAGGCAGAGTTTGATCTCAATGCTGGGGTTGAAACCTGCCTTTGCTTCAGCTGCTAGACCCTGATTTTGTTTGAACATTTAGCTATTTACAGTTAGACCTGAGTACCAGAGTGCAATGATCCTTCAGGCAAGGGATTTTGAAAATGAATCAGTTTTAAGACACTGGAGCAACATGTTCCTTAAAGTGTTTACTGATGCAAATTGCAGCCTGGTCTTGAAATGGCCTCCTCCCTTTAACATCATAAAAGAACTCTCTTAAGAGAAGACACAATAAACAGTCTGAGGTCTAATAAGTGAACAAGCAAGGCTGAAAGGTTTTAAAATACTGCTTGCTTAAATAAGAGTCATTAACATTGTAACTGATAATGAGAAAAATGCTCATGCCATTAGTGGTTTACCACTTTGGTTCTGAGAGGATAAAAACAGCTTCGTAAAAGCGACCGCAGACTGTCCATTTTCAGCCTCAGCGCAGGGCCAACGCTTCAGGAAAAATACAAACCCCATAATTTAAAACAATAATTCAGTATTTGTGTTTGGGAAGCGTGCTCAAAATGCCTTTTGAACGCAGGAGAGTGTGGTGATGTGTGAGCCCCAGCACTAGGTGTCCTTGCCTTGGTGCCACGGTGGGACATTGGCTCATCCACCTGCTGGGAGCAGTGCAGGAGCAGCCTCTGCCTTCCTCTGGTATCCCCATCTGCATGGGAAAAGCTGAATTTGCATTTTACACATAGTGGCCCAGGGCTCAGTGAGTACATGAGGCTATCTTGGGATCCTTCCTGCAGTGGTCTTGCTGGAGACACAATTCCTCATCCAGGGACAGAGGGTGTTCAGGAAGATGAAACAGGAAAGCCTTATAAATATGATTG
>JAHXMQ010012338.1:24174301-24196801 GCA_020466415.1 Ammodramus savannarum pratensis | reverse complement strand
CCAGCAGGGCCCTGCACCCAGACCCTTTGCAATAAACCACAAATTCCACGTCCTGACTTCAGAGATCTCTTGTCTCTGTCCATCCCGACCGTGCAACCCCCGTCAGTCCTACAAGAGGGAATGAATGAGTTTCCTGCTGCAGGACTAGGGAATTCTTTGGCAAATGGTGGAATTTCAGTCCCAGCTTGGCTTGCTCGTGGAGGGAATGAAAGGTGCTGGGTGTGGGAGGCACTCGGTGCCTCAGGGCACTGCTGGGACTTGGTGGCTGAGGAGCAGTGACAGTGGGATGTTATTTAATTTGGCCACTGGGACAGGTGATCTCTTCTTTAAGGATGGTTCCTTCTTCTTCTGCACTTCTTCCTCCTCTGGGAATGGTTTGGGTTGGAAGAGACCTTAAAAATCACCCAGTTCCACCCTCTGCCATGGCAGGGACCTGGGCCTTGCCTCCTGCTCAGTGTGTGGGGCCTTGTGATGACCTCAGCAGGACTTTGACAATCACAGAATGAATGAGTTGAGTTGGAAGGAACCTTAAAGATCATCTTGTTCCAACCCTCAAGAAAACCTGGTGTTTGGTCTGGGCAGAGCAAGGTTTGGGACTCAGCGTGCTGCACTCCTTGTCTTTAGTAAGGAGCTAGAAAGGAGGCCAGGAGGAGGCTGAGATGTGTTGTCAGACTATCCCTGATTGTAAATCCAACTGCCCTGGGTGTGCTGCACTCCTTGTCTTTGGTAAGGAGCTAAAAAGGAGGCCAAGAGGAGGCTGCAGTGTGTTCTCAGACTATCTCTGGCTGTAAATCCAACTGCCCTGGGTTTTACTGCTGCCTCCTGCAGCCCCGCTGCAGCGACCACAGGCTTTGCTCTTACGTAAGGATGGAAAGTTCCCCCAGCTCCCCCCATGGAAATGACTGCTGTGCCTTATTCAAAATGAGAACTCAATCAAGGCAGGAACACAGCTGGGCCAATGACAAGAGAAACAGAGCCCTGCCAGGGTGAATTTTTATGGAAATGCTCTCTGAATAGTATTTCCATGAAAAGGCAACTCACTTGCAGATGGAGGCTGCATTGCATGAAGGAGAGTGTGTTGTACCACACCCTGGATCTGTCAAGGTCTATAAACTTTTCATATATTTTAAGTTCAGGCAACAGAGAGGCAATATTTAAGACACAAAGGTTTTCTTCTTTATGTCAATGTAATTATGTTATCCCCAAAGGAAGAAAATGTAAGCCAGGGGAAAATAAAAAGGGAAGTTTGTAGAAGGAACATTTCAAATATAAAGTAAAGGTCAAATATAATTTGAACTAGAAATTAAATTGATCTGTGAGAAAGGACACTTTTCAGGATAATGGAAAGATCCTAATTTGACATTTCAAGAGCATCCTAGAGATAGCAATGGTAGGTCTTTGTCAGGGGGTGTTGTGGTCCTTTTAGGGGAGGAGCATAAGTGGCTTAAAAACTGCAAAAACTTCTCCCTGTTGATGGTAATGGCACTTTTCTTATTCACATCACCATAACAAAAGTTGAGAGGAACTGTATGAAAAGCAAGAAATGAAGGATGGTTGATATTCAAAAGGTGGAAGAGGGGAAAAAACTTGAGCCCAATCTTGAAACTGCCACACTTGGATTTACTAAAACACCTTCTTTTTTAAATTGCTGTAGCCTTCTCAGTGGGTTGGTTTCCAAGCTGCCTGACTGATTTCACTGCAGATTTAGATTTATCAGCAGATTTATCAGCAGAGCTTCTCCAAAAGATGATTTTTGAAATGAACTCATTTTCCATTGTTTCCTAGACTTTTTCATGTCATACCAAGCAAGTTTGAAATGTGCTTAGAGAGAAGTTCTTGTGGCAGCCTTCATTTTTTTTCAGCCTTTTCCTGCGTGTAGCTTTCTGAAATAAATGGGAATGCATTTTCTAATTTATGATAGCTTATAACTTGATGTCAGGGCTGTTGTAAGAATAATAATCAAGGGCTGTTACACTGACTTGATTGTTTACATTTCCTTTTGGCACTGCCAGTGACACGCCAGAGGTAATAACACTAAACATACTCCTCTGTCATCCTCTCAAACTTGTCACCATGGATGAGAGGATGACTGTGCATGTGTTTTAAAGCTGCAGGCATTTGTCAAATCCCATAATGGCCTCATGAAGGTCTGCAGTGGAGATGCCATTACAAGGAGAACTTTGGAATGGGTAGGCCTTGGCTCTGGGAGTTGGGAGTGGAGATGAGTGACAGCCTTTCTTAAACTGCTGGATTTGAGACATGGGGAAAACAAACTAAGAAGGAATCTCAGCAGAGGATTGTGAGTTTGTGGGTGGATTTGGTGGTGGCACTGCAGAGTCAGGAGAGGGGCTCTGTGAGGGTTGCTGGGCCTGCTGCTCCCTCATTCTGATCAGTCTGTTCTCTGCATCCCAGTCAGATATGGAGTTGGGCATCCACAGTTTTTGAGGAATTGACAGTGAAATGACCAGGAATCCCCTGCCAGCAGCACCTGGGAGCACATCCCCTCCTCAGTGACAGTGGGACATGTCCTTGCTGCTCTCCCTGAACCCCCCAAACCCATCCCATAAATGATAAATGCAACAAGCCAGGCACAGGCATCAGCAGCAAGAGCTGACACCCCTGGGGATGGAGCAGGGGATCCTGTTACCCCTGTCCAGCTGCACAGAATGTGTGTTAACCCTTTCACAGCAGGAAAGTGCTGCTGACATCCCTGAGGTTTGGCTTTAAAAGGTTTGTGTCAGCACAGAAGGGCCACAGGGGCTCAGCAGATCTTGGGGATGGCCAAGGGGTGGTGAGGACAGGGCTGGGTTCAATCTGCCACAGTCAAAAAGTGTTGGGGCTGTGCTTTCATGCCCTTACAGCATTGATTTCCAGCCTGCTCTTCATAATCTCTCATGTTCTTACAGGCACATCTTGCAAGAAGCAGCTCAGTTCTTCTCCTAAAAAGAAGAAAAATCATTTTGCATCAGTGCAGCACTGCCTTCTGTCTCTGCTGAACCCCACACACCCACAAATGTTGTCATGCACCACTTGCTTTGCACGAGGAAAGGGGATATTACATCTCCAGGTTATTTCCCCAGTACTTTTTATTGTTCAGCCCACTCCAGGAAGGGTTCAGGGAGTATATCCAGAAAGATGTTTTTGTTCCCCCACCATGGGTTTCAGTCCCAAGACTGCCAATTAAATTATCCCATAAATCTTCCATTATAGGTAGTAAAACCTAATTTTAGATTTCCTGCCCGCTCTAGTGTCCTGCCTGATTGCTACCAGTTGGAGAGAGGCTCAACTTGTTAAGCAGACAATTGCAGTGAATTGGCTGTTTCTTTCTGTGCCACATGTGGAGAACTTTTTAATATCTGGCATTCGGTCATAATTCTCCCTGGTTATTTTCTACCTTTTAGTAGCTCAAATGTTGGAGGGTTTTTTTTGTTGGGTTGGTTTTTTGCTTTTTTGGGGGATTTTTTGGGTTGAAAAAAAGACATCTGCAGTTTATTCTTTGGTCAAAATGTTTGTGAGAGAAAAGCTTGCTATGCTGTAGATAAGGAACAATATTATTCTGACTTCACCACTAAAATATTAATAGTTTAAAATAATTTTTTATATAATTCTGTCTAAAAGCACTATATTAATAGAACTAACACACTTCTGTATAAGCTGAAAATGTCTCAGATTATCTGAATATTTTTTCATTCTTGTTCAAATACAAATACATTATTTAGCTGTGGTGCTGATTTTCTTGAGGGCAACTTCTGCTAATCAAAATCTTATGAAAGAGCATTCATTTTAAATATAGTCTCACTAAAATTTCCTATTTTACTCTGAGTATAAATGACCTCTTCTCTTGGTATTTTTCTTCCTAAGATTTACTGAAGCAACTAATAGATAAATTTCTCACAAAAAGTGGATTTATCATGTGAGTAAGGTGTAGGCACTTGGTCTTTGGATGGGGAGATATCTGTGTTTGAAATCCCTTTGTCACTGAGATTGAAATAGATTCACGAATTTGTGAGGAAAACTGGAGCCTAAAACACTACAAGAAATTCATAATTATTTGTTTTGTTTCTCTGCTAGACTTGTTGTTGTCAACCTGGCAAAATTCCTGGCCAAATCACAGATTTGGACACTGTGGAGGCACCTGTGGATATCTTGTACCTCCACAAAGCACTGCCTGTATTTCCTGCTTGGATAAACTGGTGATGTTTTAACAATTCTGTCTGAATTGTTAAATTCCTGTCACACCAGGAAGGTGTGTGACAGTCAGGAAGGGACTTTTCCACCTCCAGAGTATGGTGGCAGGAAGATTAATTCAAGATACTGGTGTGTATAATCCTAGAGGTATTTGCAAAAGGGAAAAGGACTGCTAAGAGACATCCTAGAAGGAGCAAATGCTGCTTCTCATGGAATCATGGAATGGTTTGGGTTGGAAGGGACCTTAAAAATCATCCAATTCCACCCTCTGTCCTGGCAGGGACACCTCCCACTGTCCCAGGCTGCTCCAAGCCCCAGTGTCCAACCTGGCCTTGGGCACTGCCAGGGACCCAGGGGCAGCCACAGCTGCTCTGGGCACCCTGTGCCTCCTCACCCTCACAGGAAACAATTTTTTCCTAATATTCCAGCTAACCCTACTCTCTGTCAGCTTAAAGCCATTAATATAATCTCACACTAAAGTAACATAGAGGCTGGACCAGGAAGTCACTTGAGATCCATCAGCCTTAGAATCATAGGATAATTAAGGTTGGATATGATCTCCAAGAGCAAGTCCATCTGCTAACTTAGCACCACAAAACCCAAGTGCCACCTCCACTGCCTTGCTGAACACTTCCAGGGATGATTGTTCCACCATCCTGTTCCCATACCTGACCACCTTTTCAGTGAAGAATTTTGTTTCCTAATATCCAATCTAAACCTTTGCTGGTGCAACTTGAGGCCTTTTCCTCTTGTCCTGCTCAAGTCCTTGCCTTGCCCAAGTAAACTTCAGCTGAACATGCTGGTGACAGCCCCAGCACATGGCGGTGAGGGTTCTTCTAAGTTCTTCTAAGCCTTCTGATGTTTACATTCTTGTAATGGAGTTGCTCACACACTTTTATGTAAATAATTATTGTTTTTACATTTCTCTCTGGAGGATGAGAAATTTAATGAATTATTGGTTTGTCCATTGTCATTAGAGAGGTAGCACCTTCATCCTCCAATCCACTGTCACTTTTAAAAGTCTATAAATGCTACAGTCAAAAAATAAACTTCCCTTCTTCTTATCTTGCAGTGTTCCCAATGTCCACATCATTTTATTTTGTGTCCTGTTGTGACAGTGGTGGTGCTCAGAGGGTGGCAGGAACTTGTCACTTAGGAAGTGTCTGTCCTTGCTGATGGCCAGGATTGTGGGCACAGAAAGGGTTTTGTTCAGATGGGTAAATCCATGTTATCTCCTGATTTGTGAGCTGCAAAAGGAATCAACCCCTTTCAGCAGTGCTGCCCTGTGTGGATTCTCTGATGTGCTGCTTTTTAACTTTTCCCTCAGCAGGGCACCAGCTCTATTTCCTTGCCTCACTCAGCTTTTTGTTCCCCTGAGTCTTGATGGAATATAATCTTTTCAAGTCTATTAAACCCTGTTAAATTTGGGCAAAACCAGGCAATGATTCCTAAGCTGATGGAATAAAAGGTCAAGGAACACTCCTCTGTGCACAGTGTGGTATCTCAAGTCCCATTCCTTGAAAAACTGAGGCTAAAAATGGAACCTTTGTGTTCTCCTTGCTAAAGGGATCTTCTCCACCTCACTCTGTTTACTGTGCTGTGTCTGAGTGTGGGGAGATTATCATTTCTTGAGTGGTGCCTGAAGCACTGTATAAAAAATAAAACAGACACAAAACCAACAAAGAGTGTGGAAGAAAGGAATTTAGGCCTCCCAGTCACAGCACTGTGCTTTAATGGTTGATGAAATATTACATGCATGTTTTCAGTTGTGTAATTTGTCCAGTTTAGAAACCTGGAAATATGAGAAAGGATCACATCAGTGCTCAGGATGGAGACCAGGCAGAAAGTAGGAAATTATCTATGTTTTCTGTACAAGTAAAGTGCAAGAGTGACAGGCAGGGCCTTTTAGGGTGCAGAAATGCTGCTGAATTACTTGGATGTAGTTGATCAGCAGAATTGTGCTGAATAATCAAAATCTCAGATCCCCAAAGACAGTGCCTATAAAAGAAGCCTTGAAATGTAATCCTAGTGACTTCAATGCATGTTTGTTGTACTCTAAATTTCTAATTTAGATGCAGCAAGAACTCTGGGATCATGGAATGGTTTGGGTTGGAAGGGACCTTAAAAATTATCCAATTCCACCCCTGCCATGGCTGGGACACTTCCCACTGTCCCAGGCTGCTCCAGCCCCAGTGTCCAACCTGGCCTTGGGCACTGCCAGGGATCCAGGGATGGAATTCCATCCCAGCCCCTGCCCACCCTGCCAGGGAACAATTCCTTCCAATATCTGACCCAAATGTCCCCTCTTTCAGTTTGAAGCCATTTCCCCTTGTCCTGTCACAGTTCCTGATGAATTGTCCCTTTCCAGCTTCCCTGTAGCCCCTTCCAACCCTGGAAGTTCTGAGGTCTCCACACAACCTTCTCTTTAGGATGAGCAGCCCCAACTTCCCCATCTCCATAGGGAAGGTGCTCCTTATCAACCCTTTATCAGCCTCCTGGCCCTTTTTGGGACTTGTTCCAACAGTTCCATGTCCTTATGAAGGACACAAGAATGACCCTTCTTATGAAAGACATGGAAAAAATGAACACAATTTGATACCCGTCCCAGTAAGGCTGAGAGCTCTCCACTGATTGATTGCACTGGGCACTTTCGTACTTATCTCATTTAAAAATATTTGCTTTTTACACCGAGCTGAGAATTTTGCTGAATATCAAATATCTTGCACGGGAATGCTCTTAATTCCAGGTATCCGGCTTCAGAATTTGAACAAGGCTTGTGTCAAGCCTGTGCTGTCTTGAATATGCTACTGTTACCAAGAAAAAAATCTTTCTGGTATGCTAAGAACAGGGGGACGTGCTGGGGTTTGCAATTTTAGCATTACAGATTCTTTATTATTAATAGATTAGCGGGGATTTTTCCAAAGACTCCTATGAGTCAGAAGAGTTCCTGTTACTAAATTTCATAAATTCATTTATTTATACAACTATACATGAGGTCTTATGGTCTTTTCAGCCCCGAAAGAGCCAATGTACTGTAAGTGTAAATGCAGTTTATTGAGTCCTGGAGATCATAAATATCTCCTTTAACATCTGATTTATCTTGAACTATGTGGATTGAAAGAAGTGTCTCAGCATTGGCAAAGAAGGGGCATTTGCTGCTCTTTTGGACAACCTGTGTATTCATACCCAGAGCAAAACTTTGGCAGAGAGTGGTTAGAATTAAGCTGTCACCACCAGGCCAATTTTGCTTTATATTCTGTGAGGTTATATGAGTTTTATGGGTTCATTTATTTTCCTGATTAACAGTCCAGTCGTGCTCCTGACAACATCTCCCATTTTTTTTAATTTCATTCCTGTGGCTTCCCCAAGACGAGCAGAAGAGATAAAGCCTTGGGCAGAGGGAAATGTGAGGAGAGGAATTTCAAGGGAGGAAATTCACTCTCCCAACATAAATTTGTCTGGACTCTGTGACAATGTTCTGGGCTTGTACCATGGAGAAATTGTCCAGACAGGTCTCAGCAATGCAAGACCTCAGTGTACAAGGGAGCCAGCTCCAGACTTTGCCTCCTGGAGCCTCTGCCATGCTGGTAAATCATGGAATTATGGAAAGGTTTGGGCTGGAAGGACCTTAAAGATCATCCAGTTCCATTCCCCTGCCAAGGCCAGGGACACCTTCACTAGACCAGGTTGCTCAGAGCCTCATGCAACAGTATTATACTGAAAAAAATCAGTATAATACTGATAATTGTCTTTCCTTGCTATCCCACCACTACTGAAGCAGAATAACTCGCAGATACTGCTTTTTTGGAAACTAAAGCTGATTAGAGAATGCTTCTATTTTATTTCCTTCAACAATAACAAAATAGAGAGAATTGAGAACATTCTCAATAATTGAATGACCGTAATAGAATGTTTTCAGCAAAATTATATGCTGTGCTTCATTTTCCAGAAATGAAGGTGGTACATCAAGACATGCAGGTGATGGTGATAAAGCTGAGGAGAATTGTACCATAAAAGTGCAAAATGCAATGACAATATAAAAAAAATCAGATGAAAAATCAGGTAAAAAAGTGCAAGAAATTAGATCTGCATTTAAAGGAAATATTTTGCATCACTGAGTTAAATTCTTTGAAAAAATATTTTGGGTTAAAATGATCAACTAGCCTGGGTCTGCCATAAAATATTCCAAGATCAGAGAGGATTTAAAAGGTCATAGTGGTCATAATAACCTTTGGGCAACCTGAGCATCCCAGATTGTGTTTGCTGCTGTTACTTTATTCCCAATGCTGCAATAAACTGAAGACTGGCACAAAGCAGGATATTAGTTATACTCCTTGATTTTCTGACAAAACACAATGTTTTATTCTGCTTTTTTTTTGCCATTTTCTCTTCTTTTTTCCTGTAGAAAACAACGTTTCAGAAACAAGCTCTGTCCTTGCTTTCCTTAATTTATATTTATATTTATATTTATATTTATATTTATATTTATATTTATATTTATATTTATATTTATATTTATATTTATATTTATAATTTATAATTATATTTATATTTTCTTCTGTTTGCCTTAGACCTGGTGACTGTGTTAGAGGTAGGCTGTGTCCTGAGGGAATGTTAGATGAGCAGGGAATCTGCCTATGAAATTACTCCCAAAATGATTTTTTCCCCCCAGTGATTATGGAAAATAACATGTTTGCATGCTGGGTGCACTGATTACTTGTTAATTTGTATGAGTGTGTGCAGGAAGAGTTTTTTGGCTGGTGGGGCATCACCTGTGCTGGTTTCCAACAAGCTTATGGTACCCCAGGTCTTGCTTTAAACCTGGAGTTCTGAATATTTTAAGACTCAGTTACCACAAATGTCCCATTTTTCCATACTTGAGATAAAAAAAGGGAGTATTTACAAGTGTAAGGAATTCTTTGTAAAGAGTTCTTGCTCCTAAGCCCAAATTATTATTTTAAATAAAATAATAAAATACTACTTTTAATATTTAAAATAATAATACAAATAATATATAAATAATAATTTAATATTAAAATTAATAATTGTAACAGTTAATTTAATAATTAAAATCAATAAAATAATTCTGAATAGTTATTTTAATACTGTAATTATTTTAATATTTTCATAATTAATAATTTATTTAAGAATTAAATTATTAATTTAAAATTTAATAATCATATGTGCTATAAAACACTTAGAGTGGTAGTTTTTTGGTTTTTTTTGGCCTTTTTTGTGGTTTTTGTTTTGTTTTGTTCTGTTTTGTTTTTTTAATAAAGCCTTTAATCATAAGTTGGAAAAGTTGTAGCTCCATGGTGGAAATACATGGGAAATGGGATGCATCCATTCTAATCTCTGCCAGGATTTTAACATCATCTGCTTCCACCTTGCTCACTTTTGATTTCAGAGGATGGGAGTGTGCTCGTATTTTTTAGGTAAAAATCTTTGGTTGGATTGTCCTGCCTCACAGCCAACCTGCAGAGAGAATTCCTTGGGCTCTACAGGAGTGATCCCAGAGGTTGCAATGGAAGATTTGCTGTTTATCCCCATGGAAGGGGTTTTAAGCTAAGGCAATGCAAACTAAGCTGCAGAACAATTCCAGCTCCCAAGAAAGTTTTATGTCGAGGCCAGTGCCCATATTCAGCCCCAGAGTGAGGAACAGAAGGCATCAATTAAATTCATTTTACTTAGGGCTGAAAGTTCATGTGCAGACCCTTCCTCTAGTTAACAGCATGACTGCAGAGGAGAGAGTGTACTTTGCAGCTATACATTAAATATTTATCTCCTTAAATGCCACTTCATTTTTTCTTTATATTCCATGGCAAGAATTCCACAGGGAGAGAATTTCTAGATTAGGGAGGGAAGCTGCCCAAATGCAGCTATGAAGGTGCCTGATCCAAGCTGGGGATTTGGTTACTGTTTTAAAGTTCTTTTTCTCCCCCCGTTTAGTAGCTGTGATGCTGGCAGGGCCGTGGGGTTTTGTGGCAGATGGTTGTTATACACACTGCTAGGACTGTATACTTCCAATATGCTCCATAAGCCATTAAATGCTGTAAAAGCCTGGCAGACTTTATAGTTTGCATCCTGCCATTAGAGTTCCCTCTGAAGTCTGTCAGAGGGATGTAATTCCACTCTAATTAAAGCTATTCCCCTCTTCCAAATGTGAAGCCGGCCTAATTAATGACTAATTGTTTCACAAATACAAACGAGGCCTAATTGTTCCTTACCCCCTGACTCCCTGCCCTGCTTGCTGTAAAGGATGTTTTATCTCCATTAAACCCGCTCTGTGGCCAGGGCAAAAGGGAAGATATTTGGGGCATGTTGTTTTTCTGTGGATGGTGACCCTCGTGGTGTCCCTGAGGGGGGATTTTTGTGGGTCCTCAGCTGCCCTGCAGGCCTCAGAAATGGGATGGAGATTGTCAAATCCTTTGTTTTGTGCAATTCTGGAAATACCACCTTGTCTCCTCCTGTCTTTTTGTGAGGAGAGGGGGGGAAAGGATGTTGGGAGCAGCAAGATGAAATTAAAGGAGGATCTGTAATATCTGAGTCAGGTGCCTGCTCAAGCAGTTGTCAGGTGTGAGCTGCTTGGAGGTGAAGCACATGAATTATATACAACCCACTGTGGAAACACTCTTAAAAGTGAACTTCCAACTTACTTTGTGACAAAATTATGCCACATGGCAACTGCAGTCATCAGGCAGTGAGTGGAAGTGACAGTGCTGATTTGTTCTTATCATCCCAACTCTACTTCATTAGCACAAGGATAAGTCAAAGCTTGGAGTGGTGAGGACAGTAATTTACTTTTTAGTTTTTTACTTTTACAGTAATTTACAGATTGGGATTGACTTTTAAACACAGCTGGAACATAAAAAAGTGGAAGAAATTTGATCTTCACTTAAAGGAAATATTTTGCATCACTGAGTTAAATTCTTTAAACTTGGAGCTTGCTTTATTCCTTCTTTTAGGGTTACAATTGTTTAAGGGACAGCAAGACTGATGTTACAGAAAACATAAATCTTTACCTACATGCTAACACGCCTAATAAAAAGTCTTTAATACTGACATACCTGAGTTTCTCTAATAGTTAATAACTGCAGGGAACCCAAAATGAAGTTTTAGAGCTGCACCAGGGCTTTGAATCCTGCTAAAGCTGTGATCATACACTAACTCTGACATGTCAAGTCAGTGGTTTGAAGAATTGATGAGGCCACCAGAGCCACATGCCAATTTTTTTAAATGTACTAGTGGATGGCAAAAAGATATTTTAACATTTAGTCAACAGGAGATGCCTGTTTGGCCCTCAGAAATGGAACATAGCCTAATTATCTCTTAGGCTATCTATTATCTATTATATTATCAATTATCTATTTTAATGGTTCATAAGCACTTGAAATAATGCCTTCACTTGTAACACCCCACACACACATGCAGATGTACCACAGAGAGGAACATTTAATCTCTTTTTTAGCTGTACTCAATTGCTACAACAGTCAGGTTGTAGCACTGAGGAAAAAGGTCAAAAGCATAAATGAAAAAAGTCCAAAGTTTGCAGAATAGACAAAAAAATTTACAATTATTACCATCCCTGGCTGTGTAATGGGGAGGTGCAGAGAAGGCACAGCTACATTTCTCTCAGAGGAGAGCAGCAAAGTCCAAAGGGCTGCAGTTTAATTTACAACAGTGGAAACTGTGACTAGGGATAAGAATAAAAACCAGATTGCTGTAAGGGTGGCCACAACTGGAACAGGTGACAGTGGTGTAATTCATGGAATCATCATGGAATCATGGAATGGTTTGGGTTGGGAGGGACCTTAAAAATCACCCAGTGCCACCCCTGCCATGGCAGGGACACCTTCTACTGTCCCAGGCTGCTCCAACCCCAGTGTCCAACCTGGCCCTGGAATTCCATTCCAGGATCTCCCAACCCTCCCAGGGAGGAATTTCTTCCTAATTACCCATCCAAGCTCCCTGTCTGTCAGCTTGAAGCCATTCCCCCCTTTTCTGTCACTACCATTTTGGAATGAGCACAGAAAGTATGGGTTTGTAGGAGCTTCCCTTCCAACAAGAAGGGTTTTGGAATAAAAAAAGTGCTGAATCGTTTTTGGTTGAAACATTCCAGTTTGGGTGAATCATTCCAGTGAGACCTGGAAATTGAGAATGTTTTAGACATCAAAACTGGAAAAAAAACCCTAAATGAGCAGTTCCTCACTGTAATAATGGGAGTACCTCACAAGGTAATAATGGGAACTGGGGAAATGTCCTTCCTAGGTATAGTGGGAGCTGGGGAAATAGCGAAATGAGGGCAACAGGAAAAAAGAATAAAATAATGGGAATTACTTGTAGTATTAAAACACACTGACTGATCTTGCTTACAATTGCTTACAATTGCATCTTGGAAGAAGGGGCTGAAATACAACCAAAAATGCATGGAAGTACATAAAAATTTATTCTAAACTCAGGCTCTGCAGTCAGGTTTAGAACCACCGTAAAATCTCAACATTATTATGTGTTTATCTCTCATATTTTTTTAGCAGGAGAATTTGAGATGGGATCTGTGGCTTTGGAGGGAGAGAACAAAGGAAACATGTTGATTATGAAAGTACTGGAAGAATCTAAACAATTTCAGGTTGGGTCTGTTGTGACAAGGAATCCAGTGTGTGGCTGGACCAAAAGAAAGGGTGGATGGCCAGCTATGTCTGATATTCCACTGTCAAAATTCCCTCAGTGTCACAGCCCTCAAATACCATCCCAAACACACCACTTTCATGGGGTAAGGCATTATTTGGGTTTCCCCAGCTAAAGGAATAATTGGAATTTTTGCTGCCTCGAAAACACCCTCTATTTCTGCTGGTCCTGGGAATTAGTGATTTTCTGCAGCACAATTCATGGCTGGAAGAATTTCTGTTTCCTTCCAGGCATGAACCCCATCAGAAGTGGGTGAGACATGTGTGCCCATGCAGTGGTTGGAGTTTGAGCCTTAGTGGCTGAAATCTGTGCTAGTTTTGCTCTTTGACAGCAGTGGGATGGAGCCCTGTGCTTGTTGGGTGTTTTTGTGAGCCCTCGTGGAAGGCATTTATTGTCATAAATGGAGCAAGATCATAAACTCTGGCCCTGTTTCTGCAGCAGTGGATCAGCCCATCTGTAGGCCTTATGTCAATAAAAACAACTAATTACAGAATAACTAAATATAAAAGGCCCCACTTCTTAAGAAAACCCTCCTGTATCCCATTCCTGAGCTTCCTATTACATCTATGGAAAGTCTGGATAGTATTTGTTCCATTAAACCCTGATTTTGAATGCAAGCTAAGCAAGAAGGAAACTGCAGCTTTTTGGTTGAAGTTCTGTTAATTCTTGCACAGGGAAGTTGGAGAATCTGTGGATATTCCATTCCTGGCAGTGTCCAAGGCCAGGTTGGACACTGGGGCTTGGAGCAGCCTGGGACAGTGGAAGGTGTCCCTGCCATGGCAAGGGGTGGAATTGGATGAACTTTAATCCCATACCATTCTGGGATTCTGTGATGATTCCATGTCTTTAGACATTACAACTATTCCCATTTTTTGGCGGGGAATTGCTTCCAAAATGGCTGCACATTGTATTTGTGTGGTTCCCAAACTAAGGAAGGAATGATGAATCTGACTCCATGTTCTCAGAAGGCTAATTTATTATTTTGTGATACTATATTATATTAAAGAATACTATACTAAACTATACTAAAGAATACAGAAAGGATACTTATAGAAAGCTAAAAGATAATAATGAAAACTTGTGACTCTTTCCAGAGCCTCAACACAGCTTGGCCCTGATTGGTCATTGAGTCGAAACAATTCACATAGAACCAATGAAACAATCACCTGTTGGTAAAAAAATCTCCAAACACATTCCAAAGGAGCAAAACTCAGGAGAAGCAAATGAGATAAGAATTGTTTTACTTTTTCTCTGAGGCTTCTCATCTTCCCAGGTGCAAAATCCTGGGCCAAGGGATTTTTCCAGAAAATATGTATGTGACAGTTGCATCTTTATCTCTTTTCCATCCTGGACCTTCCCAGGTTCTGCTGGAAAAGAGGGACTGAAACCTGCTTTACCCTGGAGTCACTTTTCTCCTCCAGCTGGAAATTAAACACATGGTAATTATAGTTAATAAACTAGTTAATATTTCTTTTTCACTTATCCACATGCAAAACCCTCTGTGCTGGTTTTGCTGCCGTTTCTTTGCTGCAGTTTTTTTTTTCCTACTGTCAGTTCAGGTTGGGTGAACTAAATACATTCCTCTTCCTTCTGTTTTTAGTGTCTGAGGAGGAACAAAGGCATTTCCCTTGTCATATATATAGAAATAGTGAGGTTTTCTTTCCATGTGAAATTTGTTTCTTTGAATTTCTAAGTCAAACTTGCATTTTTGTTTAAAAACTTGCTTTTCAGGTTCAGCAATGTATTATAAATTTAATAGTACTGCTTTACACTCACTATTGGCAAAGACATTTAGATCCTTAAAATATTATTTTTCTAAACACTGGACTTTACAGTTTCACAGATGACAGGTCCATGTTTCATCTAGCAAAGTACTTCAAAATCCAGATGCTGAAAAAATGAGCCTAAAATTATGCATTCAGTCAATATAAGCTATTTATAGACATTCTTCAAATGCATTTGAAATGAATAAAAATAAAAACAAATCTGTGAAGGTCACAAATCAAAGCGTTATTGGGGATGACTTATATCCTTCCAAGGTACTTTCTTGCTGAGGATGTGGCATATTTCTATTTCTGTAAAGCATTAACGTTTTTATTGATAAAGTGAGATTCAAGCTGCAGTGGAGGTGCCAGTCTTTCTGATCTGTGTATTTCAACAGTTTTTGCAATGCAGGTCAACACTTAATGGAAGTCACTGATTTCTTAAATACCTTGTGTTTATACAGCTGTTCTGGGTTTTTTTTTTTCTTTCTGCTTTCCAGCATCAGAACTGAAAGTGCCACAAGTAGAAAGATAAATTAAAAAAAAAAAAAAAGTTCTGCCAAAGATGAACAAAAGGAGTAAAAAAGCATTTAGTAATAGAAAAAAGGATTAGTCTGAAGAACTTGAGAGGGTGTTTAGTTTTGTTCTGTGGTCAGATGATTATTTCCACTGGAAGCTGGCTGTATTTACTAATATTCTGAAGAAGGATCACCACAAGTATTTACACTTTGTCTTAAGAATACTTTAAGGGAAAAAAAATGGTGTTGCCAGTCATGTTGTTTGTGTTAATGTTCCCTGTGAAGGGTGGAGCTTCAGAACAACAGAAGAACCCTGCAGAGGGATTATGAAGGACCTTCCAGGCTTCTGCCTTGTTATTCCTTCCACAGAGGACTTTTCATCCCTCCTGGTACCCCAAAACCATCCTGTCCTTCTGCCAGTGCAGGGGATGCCCAGACCTCCTGGAGGAGGGAATCAGGTGCCACAAATGTCTTTGGAAACAAAGCTGAGCTGGAGGACACCTCAGCTGAGAGTTGTTCCACTGAGTGTCCTCAGCTGTGCTGTTGCCTCAGGTTTTGGCTTTTATATTTTTCAGATTCTGTGCTGCTTTAGTGTGTGGGTCTGGGTTCACATGATGGGATGGTGAGCTCTGTGCACAGAGCAGGGAGACAAAACAATTCCTGCTCCAGCTGGGGACTGTGGTATTTTCTGGGTACGTTGTCATTGGGAGGAATGCTGAATCTGACTCCATGTTCTCAGAAGGCTAAATTTATTATTTTATGATACAATATTATATTATACTAAACTGTACTAAAGAATAGAGAAAGGATACTTACAGAAGGCTAAAAGATAATAATGAAAACTCGTGACTCTCTCCAGAGTCCGACACAGCTTGGCCATCATTGGCCAATAAGTAAACAATTCACTTGTTGGATAAACAATCTCCAAACACATTCCAAAGCAGCAAAACACAGGAGAAGCAAATGAGATAATATTGTTTTCCTTTTTCTCTGAGGCTTCTCAGCTTCCCAGGAGAGAAATCCTGGGCAAAGAGATTTTTCAGAAAATGTGAATGTGACAGGGAACCAAGGACAAATGACCTAAATCTCAGCCCAGGAGCACAAACACCGTGGGCTGGAGAGAGAAAAACAAGCAGGGTGGGACTGCCTGGGCTAAAGCTGGAATGGGACAATGAACTGCAAGGTGCAAATGGAGCAGAACTGATCCCAGGGACAGACCCCGTGCCTGGCCGTGCATTTTGGGGCCATTTTGGTTCATCTTGGGTGCAGCCCTGGCTGGGCTCTGGTGCTGCCCAAGGTGCATCCATGGAGGAGATGCTTTGAATAAATCCCTGCTGTATTCTTTAGCTCTGTTCTAGGTCAGCCTTCCCAAGGTATCAGTGCCAGGCTTCTTTTTGGGAAAGTTTCCTCATATGGGACAATTTTCACACTCCCTGGAGCATCTTAGGTCCAGCCTAATTTCTTTTCTTTTAGGTCATGGCTGGGATGTGCAAGTCAAGGCTGGGAAACAACATCAGTTTATCATGGAATCTTGGAAAGGTGTAGGTTGGAAAGGACCTTAAAGATCACCCTGTTCCAACCCCTTGCCATGGGCAGGGACATTTTCCATAGACCAGATTCCTCCAAGCCCTGGTCTTGAACACAAAAGAAATGGACTTTTCTTGGGATAGATTCCAAGGTGTTCACTGGAGCTGCCTCATGGGTGACTCCTCCTGGACAGGTTCTGCTCTTTGCAGCCCCTGGACCAACAAAAAAATTTTATATATATATATATTCATTAAAACAGTGATTTTCCTCATTAGAATGAGAAGCATCCACAGAAACTAGGGAGGAGAAAAAGGAGGACAACTTTCCAGGGCAGATTACAGAAACATTTGTTGCATCCCTAAAAGTGAGTGCTTGCATGCAACAGATTCAGTGCCAGTACATTCTGTTCCTGAACAACATATACGTTTCTAGAATATGACAACTGAAGAAATTTATTGAAAGCAGAGAAAATGTTAACTGTGGTTTTTTTCTTGCTCATGTGTTTCTAAACTGTCATTATTCCTTAGATCTCCCTAAAATGAATTGAAGATTCTCCAGTTTTCAGATATTGTTTTTCATTGTAATAGTTCAGGACTTTTCTGGGTTTGACAGAACTGTTGGATGATCTGCAGTACATAATATACAGGTCTAATGTACTCAGCAATTACTGAAAGTGCATGGTGTATGTAATTTCTGATTATGCAGATTTAGTCAAGTAATTATCCTTGAAAAAGCTGTGAGGTGTTCACACAGTTATTCATGACTTTTTCTAATTACTACTGTTTGTTTATAAAGTCTGTGCCATCAATTTATACTCCATGCTTAAATGTGGTTGAAAATATAAATTGCTGCGTGTGCTGAGAAAGTTGTCCTGATTCTGTACTCCCATTTTCCATGGGATTATTAGAAACAGATCTCCTGTGAACAAAATTAAAACTACAGGCAGAGGTATCTGACAGCTAGAGAGCCCCTAGAGGATCCAGTCCAATCTTCTGTACATCAGGAAGGGTTCACAGAGAAACCTTCCTGGTCTGGAAATTCAGGAATCGGAAGTGAGTGCACAATGCCTGTGTTGGCCAATCCAGCACTCTTTCTTTGAAAAATGGCCCTAAAGTCCAAGAAGCACAAACCAAGGAAGGCTGAAGGAGCTGATAACACCCACCATGGGATGGAGATAAGAGACTCCACCTGCAGAACTGCCCCAGCCCTGCCCCAGCGCAGGGAGGAGCTGGAGCTGCTGCAGAGAGCCCAGAGGAGGCTCCAGGATGGGCAGAGGGATGGAGCAGCTCTGCTGGCAGGAAAGGCTGGCACAGCTGGCATTGCTCACCTGCACAGGAGAAGCTTTGGGCTGAGCTCAGGGTGGCCTTGCAGGGCCTGGAGGAGCCCCAGGAAAGCTGGAGAGAGACAATTGCCAGGGGATGCAGGGACAGCACACAGGGAATGGCTGCCAGTGCCAGAGGGCAGGGCTGGGTGGGATCTTGGCAATGAGGAATTGTTCCCTGGCAGGGTAGGCAGGGGCTGGGATGGAATTGCATCCCTGGATCCCTGGCAGTGCCCAAGGCCAGGTTGGACACTGGGGCTGGAGCAGCCTGGGACAGTGGGAGGTGTCCCTGCCATGGCAGGAGTGGCACTGGATGATTTTTCAGATCCCTTCTAACCTCAACCACTCCGTGATTCCATGAGTGTATATGTAATTTGTTATTGTTGAATTGGATCTTGTTGTTTCAGTTTCTAAAACATTTTCATTTGCTTTTATCTTTCAAAAGGAGGTATGAATTTTCCTTACCTCAAGGTAGTCAGTCATTATTTTGCAAACCGTTTGTGTATCTTTCCTCAGATGTGATTTTAAGTGCAGCACCAGTAAAAATGTTTGAAACAAGCTTGGGCTTTAACCAGTGGAATGAATGTAAATTAGAAACTGCTCTTTATCACTGTATATCTCTCCTGATGTCATCCTGCTTTTCCACAATGCAATAGTTTTCTTTGCAATGTCGTATTTCTGTAGAGAAACAAGGTCCATAATTACAACCTGCAGTCAGTGCTGGTTACTCCATGGATTTTAGGGCTGACTGGTGCACACCTTCAGCTAAGCTGGGACTTGAGCTGAGTTTGAATAATTAAACACAGAAATCTGCAGGGCAGCTTTAGCATGGGACAGAAAGGGGGGAAATTTGACTGGATCTCAGAACTTTGCTGGTGACCTCTATGATTTTGCACATGGAAGGGCACAAAGTCTTGAATTCCTGCCTTAGCTCTCCCCTTGGCATCCCATGTGTGTGTCCCAAGTATCCTGCAACAGGATAAGCATCAGGGAGTAATCATTATCAAACAGCCCTGCCTGGAATTAAGACACACAGTCAAAAACCTTGGGCTGTGGAAAGTGCTTGGTGCAGTTAAATGTGTCAGACGTGACTCAAAAATCTCCTTCCTTTCTGAAGATATTACTTCATTCATGTTAACCACATTTGTAAGTGGCCTGGGCTGAAGAGATAGTGTTTGGGGAATTCCAACCTCTTTTATATGCAGTTGGGAGTTTCAGGAATGGCTGCTCTGCATTCCACATTGATATATAATCCTCATTATGGCTTTGAATAAGAACATGGTAATTCGCCAGAAAAATAAATAAAACAAGTTATTGGTCAGAGGCGTACTATATAGGGAGTACTAATAAAACCAGATATTTTTGGCTGTAGTTTAAAGTTCCTACTGTAAATGAGCTAATTTAGGGCTGTATCCTCCCCTGAGATCATGGACTGGAATGTGAGATAAGCAGTAGCTGCACAGACACTTTTGGGTGGCAGCACAGAAATGTGCCTTCTCCATCCTTCAAACGGGAGGAGAGGGAGTTTCTGTAGGAGAACTGAAAAATCTACTCTGAAGAAAATCCATGTTCAGTGTTGATGAACTCCAGGAGGGCCAGACACAGATGGCAGAGACATGTTCTGAGATTGCTGCATCCCTTTGTCCCCACAGAATTAGGGACATGGAGTAGTGCTGTGAGTCCAGAGCCAGCTAAACCCTGGAAAAACACCCTCTGTGCTTTTCCAGCGGGTGCTGACAGTGCCCCTTCAGTGTCTGACTTGCTTAGGGTGATATTCCAGTGGTGGTGTCATGGTCAGCTTGAACCCACGGCTGCTTCAACAGGGGCAGGTTTTACTTGCAGCCCTGAGCTGGGACTGCTCCCTCCTGCCTTTTCCTGAGGTGTCCAGGGCCACCAGGACTCTCTGCATTCCAGCTGGAAGGGAATCCCATCAGAAAGGGGGTTTGCTGCCAGTTAGACCAGCAATGGTGACCTGAGTGACAGAAATTAATATTAACCTTGGGGGAGGGAGAGAACTTGTCAGTGTGGTCATGGAACCAAATCCTTGGGAGGCTTTGCAGGAGAAGGGCTGGGTGGGGGAGTTGTCCTTATTTCAAAAAAAAAAAAAAAAAAATCTAAAAAAAAAAAATTTAAAAACCACCAGCAAAATTTTTTTTTTTTTTTTTTTGCTGCAAAAAAATTTGCCAGATTTTTCACTTTCAAGAAACACCTCCAGAAGTTAATCATGGACTCATAGAATGGTTTGAGTTGGAAGGGATCCTAAAATAGTGACCATTCCCACTCAGCTTTTATTTGTCTCACTGTATTTTTTAAACCAAATAATGCCATATAATAATAATAAAAAATCCCTCATCCAAACTATCAGGGGATGCTGCCATTAGAAAATTGTCAGTGAGTTATACTTCTGTTTTAATTGCTCTTAAAGAACTAAGCACATCAGACAGTGCACAACACAACCAGGGGGTTCTGTCCTGTGAGGTCAGGGTGAGTACAAAAAGTTATGGAAAAGTTATGGAAAGTTGAAGAAACTTCCTGGCTTAGCACATCTTTTTGTATTTTTTTTTTTCTTTGTCCTTTGCTGTTGTTTTACTTGTGGTATTCACCTGCAATCATACCTTACCCTAACAGCAAATACTGACTGCACGTGAGCAGCCTTGACAGTAGCATCTCTTGGGAATGCAGATCTTTCCTCAAGGTTTTATTGTTGAGGCTCTTAAAACACTGAGAGGTTACACAGAAACAAGAAATAAAAAGAAACCCCAAAACTGAAGTGGTTATACCCAACCACAAGTTAAACATAAGAGCTTTGAGCTCATGTCATGCAGCTCTGCTGCATCATATCTCCCTGCCAGTGGAAGAGTTGTGGTGTTTCACACTTACCTGCTTTACAAATCTGAATTATAAACATTTCTGTGGCTGCAGTCTGCACTTGGAGCCATTTTCTCCAGAAATCCATGGAATCCTGCAGGCACTGAGGGGCTGGGGCTCCCCTTGGCTTCTTGGCAAGCCCCAGGTGCCAGCAGGAGCTGCAGCACCACCTTCTAAACCTGGAAATACTAGAGAAGGGAAAGCACAAATTTACAGCACCATGCTGGGCAGGAAAGTGATTTTGTTTGCTTAGCAGTTCCCAAATTGCAGGCTTGTAAGGATCTCCTGCTCCTGAGTTTTGCCCACATCAAGAAAGGCAGGGTGGGTGAGTTTCTAGGTTGGTTCAAACAGTTTATTACAGTGGATGAGGATTTCACATCTTGCTCCTGTTAAAGGACTTCATTAAAAAAATTAATAGCAATGTAATAATTTCAGTAAAGCCCTGTGGTATGAATAAAGCAGCAGCACAGGGGGATAAGTGCACTTTGGTTTTCTCTCAGTGCATCCTTGGATGTGTAGGCTGCTTCTAAAGTGCAGCAAGCCTAAATTTGGCTTAAATTCACAACATGAGGGCTCCCATCATAACTGGAATTATTTTAGGGGTCCAGAAAGGCTGAAAATCACATGTGGCATATTTGTCTACCTAAAAAATACAGCTCTAACCTGCAGCAATAGGAGTTTAAGCTGTTTCTGCAGATGAATGAGAGCAGCTTTATAGTGCTTTGGAATATCCCAGCCTTTCCCTCTGGCACACACTGTTTGACCAGTGCTGGTAGGACCCAGGCAGACAAATAGAGATTTCCTGACAAAACAATCCAGCAAGGGACATCTCAAAATTTTCCAACAGCTGAAAAACATCAGTTCTTTAAAAATATGTGACCAGTCCAGTTGCATGACAGTGAAGGGGTCTGAGAGTCCTGCTGGCACTGACTTGGGATATTCTGCATAGCTGCTCAGGGATTCACCTCCTGTGAGTAATGGTAAACATCCTGAGTCATGCTGGTAGAAATCTGGTGTGATGCCAGGGTGGTTATTCACTACAGCAGAGCGTGCACCCCTGTGTGTGTGTGTGTGTGCCACAGCTGGGTGCCTGTCACAGGAAAGGGGGAGGTTGTGTTTAATTATTCTGTCAGTGCCATTCAGAGCTGTTCTGCTCTCTGATATTCACATCTCAGGCAGCAGGGACACAGGATTCCTTGGAGAGAGCCTGCAGGCAGAGCTGTTCTCCCAGGCAGCCTGTGCTTGGATCACCAGTTCATATTGTCCTTGCTTTCAGAGCACCAGGAGTCAGGCAGGCCCAGCCACTCTGGCACCTCCTTTGCTGTTGATTAAACATCAGCCAGAATTGTTCATCAGCCAGAATTGACTACAACTGTGGCTCTATTCTGAACATTATTTCCTGTTGTCTTGCTTTGTAAAGCCAGGTGTCTGCTAAGGAAGGCGGGAGCCTCCCTTGAAATGAAAATGTAAACTTCTGAATTTTATAAATTTAAAATTAAGAGGCTCTCAGGAAAAGGTCTGAAAGTAGGAATGACAGTTCTTTATTAGGGAAGAAAATGAAAATAAAATAAAAGTGCAGTGATACAAACCAGAGTGAGAGCATGCCCTGTCCCCTGTGTGTCAGGGAGGT
>JAHXMQ010012338.1:24142119-24154884 GCA_020466415.1 Ammodramus savannarum pratensis | reverse complement strand
AAGGGAGCTCAGGCCTTGGCAGGGGCTGCCCAGGGAGCTCTGGAGACCCATGGAACACCTAGACATGACACCCAGTGCCGTGTTTGCAAAGATGAGGATGGTCACAGGTTGGGCTTGATGATTTTGGAGGTGTTTCTCACCATGAATGATTCTGTGATTCCATTATTCTGCACTGTGGATCAGGTTTGTCTCAGCTGCAGCACATCGTGCTCGGCCTCTGGGATACGTGTGCCTGCACACACACACAGCTGGGAGCAGAGCAGCAGCCACTTCAGCTGAATAAAGCATGAGAATGTTTACTACTTGGGAGAAAAAACAAATCTGTTATGAATTGCACTAATTATACAGAGCCTTGACGTGGTACTGTACAGTACAGCAGAAAGACCCGAGTTATTTGGATGCCCCATTTGGTTTGGTGTGGCTCGCATCCATGAACCAGGCTCTAATCTCCAATTCTGGCTGCTGGAGGGAGGAGATTTTTTAGGGATGTGTGTGTGACTTTTCTTTAGATATCTGCTCTAGAGGCGCCCTTCAAGCATTTTGCTTCTGTTGCCAGGATCAACAGACGAGGTGCTGGAACACACTGATAAATTAAATAGCAACAAGTTATCCAGACCTAATGGTATTAATCCAGGAGTTTTGAAAGGCCTGAAGAATGAAGTGCCTGAGCTGCTCACAGTACAAATGTATGGACTCAGGGGAAGTGGGGAACTTAAGAGTGACAGTCTTTGTACTTACTTCTAAAAACAAACACGAGAGCAGAGCTGGGAAGCACCTCCAAGCCTTACTGCAGGGCAAAAATAACATCTAACCAGTCGTAATAATAAACAATGGCAAAGTTATAAATACACCTCCTCCATCAACCATGTGAAGTGGGATGTATTTTCTAAAGGAAAATTGGAAGTCTTTGTTGTAGCACAGCTTTTAGGTTGCACACAAAAAAATGCAGATTTGAAAGAACGGGTTTATTTTTTAAAAAAATCAGCTCAAAAAGCCTTCTTGTCAAAAGAAAAAGTGACATTTGGTCAGCCATTTAAAATGGATAGGAAAGAAATAATGAAAAATAACAGGGAAAAACCATGAAAAAAATTAGTTAAAAAAAATTTTTCAGGCTGGCACTCAAGACCAGTAGCAGGGTGTCTCAAATCACATCCTAAATCTGGTGTTGTTTAATTCATTTGGTAATGAGCTGGAAAACAGGAAGCTAGACCCCAGTCAGATTAGAGATTATATCCATGGTTGTATATTTTTTAGGTTATTCAGGACAAACTGAATGAAATACAGAATGTTTCACCAAGCCAAGCAGAAAGCGCTGTGCTCTGACAAATCCATCTGAGAAAGTAATGTCAAAAAAATCTGTGCCATTGAATAACTATCACTGCAATTAAAAATCACTGAAAGGCATTTTTGAGACACTGCATTAATCTTCTCCCATGCTGAAAACTGATCTCTGGCTCTCTGCTTATCAGGTTCTAATTTATAGTGAAATATGAACCTGCATGCTATGACAACCATTTCTCTTTGATAACCTTCTTAAAAGTTTTTCTGCACAAAGTCCTAAGCTTGTGGTACACTTGTATTCTGTCTGGGCCAGGCAGTGATCCATGTGGTGCAGTGGCTGACAAATGGCAGGGTTAGTAATTAATACCATAATCAGCTTTTGGAGCTGCTGTGATGGAGTAAAAACGTTTGGGGGGTTTGATTTGTATTAGAATCACACAGAATGGGTAAAGGGACCGCAGAGGGTCCCTGGTACCACCTCCCTTCTCCAGCAGGGCCATCCCAGAGCACAGGGCACAGGGCTGGGGCCAGGTGGCTCTGGAATGTCCCCAGGGAGGAGCCCCCAGAGCCCCTCTGGTCTCTGCTCAGGGCTGGGCACTGCCCAGGGCAGAAGTTGTGCCTCCTGTGAGGGGAATTGCTGGGCTCAGGCCCTGCCCGTGGCTCTGGGGCCATTGCTGGGCCTGGAGCAGAGCCTGGGCCTGCTCTGAGCTCTGCACACAGGGACAGACACAGGGACAGACACAGGGACAGACATAGGGGCAGACACAGGGACAGCCAGGGACAGGCAGAGCTGAGGGCCCCTCTCAGCTGGGGCTCCTCTCTGGGCTGAGCAGATTCCAGAATGAAAGAAATGAAATGTAAAAACAAAACACAGAAGAGTAGGTGGTCAGTGATGTGTTTGAGATCCAGTTTTTAAGTCTCTCCTGGCCAAGGAAATGTCACTTGTTGAGTGGCTGTGACAATAAAGGTCTCTGGCCCTTCCATCAAGTGGTGTCCTTGGAAAAATGCTTAGAGGGAGCCTCAGGGTTAGCTGTGGCCTCTGTAAGTTGTTGTGTTGAAATTTCTGTTCAGGTTCCATGCCTGCATTTGCTTGTGGAGTGGGCACTGGGAAGGGACTGATGATCCCTCTGGCCTGGGAGAGCAGTGAGGAGCAGGAGGGATCAGTGTGAGCATCATTTCCATCAATCAGTGCCTTCAGACACAGCCTCAGACATTCACTGCAGGGTGACAGAATGGTTTGGTCACTGTCCCTTAAGGAAGCATTTTCCTTTTCTTTCCTGTCCTTGACAGCCAAGACATGTCTGTCACCCAAGGTGTGGACAGCACCTTATTTTCTGGGGCCTGGCTTAAACCCACCGCTAAATAAGCTCACCTGTCTGCTGAGCTGGATTTAAACTGGTGATGTGGATGTCCCAATTCCTGTTTTCAGCTTCCTCAGATCTCAGATGTATCAGCACTTGGGAAGCTGCACAAAGCAGTGGCCACATGCTTCATTCAGAGTTTCCATCTGTACCAGGTGGAGCAGAGGGAGCCAAGTTGATTTCTCACTTATGCCAGTGAGATCCCAGGGTGCTGTGAGTTCATCCAGATCAGGAGCTGCACTGCCTGCCCAGGGCTGTGTGCTTTGTAGGATTTTTTTGTGTTTTCTGCCTTCCCATCTCTGATTATTTCTGCTTCCTGATGTCCTGCAGATGAGGCCTATGCAGCCTTGCTCGAAATTCCTTTCCATGACTGTCACAGAATCCCAAATTATTTGAGGTTGGATGGAGATCATCTGATACCTTGTGAAGGCTGCCCTAGAGCAGAGGTTGGACAGAGCTAAAGAATAAAGCAGGGATTTATTCAAAGGCTTCAATAGATCCACCTTGGGCAGCGCCAGAGCCCAGCCAGGGCTGCACCCAAGATGAACCAAAATGGCCCCAAAATGCACGGCCGGGCACGGGGTCTCTCCCTGGGATCAGTTCTGCTCCATTTGCACCTTGCAGTTCATTGTCCCATCCCAGCTTTAGCCCAGGCAGTCCCACCCTGCTTGTTTTTCTCTCTCCAGCCCACGGGGTGCCCAGGCAGTCCCACCCTGCTTGTTTTTCTCTCTCCAGCCCACGGGGTTTGTGCTCCTGGGCTGAGATTTGGATCATTTGTCCTTTACTACTGGAAAGAGACTTTATGTCTTTAGGATCAAGATCCATCTTCCCTAACTCTGAGAGCTAACTAAACCTGTCTTGAAAGCTCATGGAAATATTGGCATATCCTGAGGGTATTTAATCCCATTTTAAAATAGATTTCATAGGAGCCTAGGCAATAATTTTAATCTAGGTGTTGAATTTTTGGGCAGCTAAGGTAAAGATAATATCTCTAAAGGATTTGCATACATTGCTGTTTCTTGATTCTTTAGTGGAAAGGGGCATTCACAGCCTTGAAGAATTCCCTTAAACTTAAAATAAAACTCGTATGCCAACTTTATAACCATGGATCAGATAGAATAAAAATTCTACAAAATATCTTTGGTAGAGAATGATTTGGTCCCTGTCCAAATGTTTCAAATGGTAATTTTAGCACCCAGCTAAAGGTGTCAGAGGTACAGGGATTAGCAATTTGGATTTACAAATTACTGCCTTTTTGTTTAATGTTTTCTGTGTGAGATGGGAGGGAAAAAGTCTCTCATGGGACTGTGATTTTTAAAAGTTTCATAATTCCCTTCTATTTGTTAATTTTCCTTTCACCAGTACTTGTAGAATTACATATAATTTAAAAAATATATTTAATCCTGTCACTTTAGGAGCTCAATGAAATATTTTGCTTTAACACTTTGTGTCTGCTTGGCTCTCCCTAAAAATTAAATAATTTTATCTTTATTGTTCTCCATGAAAGAAAATGTCCTTTAAAAAAGGTCCAGGTGCACAGCCCTCCAACCAACTTGGATGGTGTCATTCCTAGCTAGGATCCCTGTGCCTCTGGCAGGTTTTAGCTTTTCCTGACAAAGAAGGTTCTTTATTCCTGGCCATTTGCACCATATGGTGAGGAGCTGCAGCTTTTATCTGAAGCAATCCCTGAGTGCTTTTCAGACAATTTTATAGGAGTCCCTTCACTGCTGGCTGAAGCACAGCCAGTGCTGGGGGAAGATGTGGCAACCACTCAGAGGAAATGGTTGCCATGTCCCTGCAGCCTCTGGAAAAGTCTGCAGCACTTCTGAAAAACTGGGACCACTCTGCAAATGGTTGGTAATTGTGATGATATTGGTCATGGGAGGCCAGGTCCTCAGTGTGAATAAATAAGGTATGAACAAACTGCAGCCTGGGCAGGCTCCTCACCCTTCCCTCTTCAGGATGAGGAGAAGACAAAACAAGTTTGGTTTTGGCTTATCAGGGAGAGGTAACAACCCAGGTGGTCTCTGTTCCATAGAAATAAGGAATATCCTGAGTTGGAATTACCCACAGGGATCATCCAGGCCCTGCCCAGACCCCCAAAATCCCATCCTGGGCATCCCTGGCCAAAGGCTCCTGGAGCTCTGGCAGCCTCAGGGCTGTGCCCATTCCCAGGGCAGCCTGGGCAGTGCCAGCACCCTCTGGGCAAGAACCTTCCCCTAAATCCAATCTAAATCTCTCCAGGCCCAGCTCCAGCTGCTCCCTGAGTGCTGTCCCTGTCCCAGAGATTGGAGCTGTCCCTTGGAAGGAACTGCAGACCCTTGAGTTCTGCCCTCAGTGTCCTCTGCTCCAGCTGGGCAGACCAAGTGCACTCAGCCTCTCTCCTCTCCTCAGTTGTTGATTTTCAGGAGGACGCACATCTCCTGCTCCATCCTGAGGTCTCCCTCTGCTTCAGTCACCTGCTGTGCAGTGAGGAGATGGCACCTGGCCAGCAAAGGAGGCAGAAGTATTTCCTCACTTCATGCATCCTTTAGGAGGATGAATTTGTCAGGGAAAGAGCTGCCAGGTGGATGCAGAAGTTAAAAACAAAGAAACACCAGATAATTTTCTGAGGTGAACAATACAAAATTACTGGATGGGGGAGGCTGGGAAGGCCCACAGAGGGTCCCTGGTGCCACCTCCCTTCTCCAGCAGGGCCATCCCAGAGCACAGGGCACAGGGCTGGGGCCAGGTGGCTCTGGAATGTCCCCAGGGAGGAGCCCCCAGAGCCCCTCTGGTCTCTGCTCAGGGCTGGGCACTGACCAGGGCAGAAGTTGTGCCTCCTGTGAGGGAATTGCTGGGCTCAGGCCCTGCTTGTTCCTTTTGTCCCATTGCTTGGCACCACTAAGAAGAGCCTGGGGCATCCTCTTGACACTCTGTTGGCTGCCCAGTGCTAGAAATCAAATCTTCTGACATCAAATCAAGTTAATAATTTTCCTTTATGAAAGTTTCTGAAAGGAATTTCTTTTTTCATGGCCCTCTTAAAATCTATGGGATGTTGGAGTCAGAGCTGTAGGGTCAGGCCTGGCATCCATTGCCCTTCACAGCAGAGGGAAGTCTCAAAGTGAAGAAATGAACCAGTAGCTCCAAAATGATGGATTTTGCCCTTAAAGAGTACAAATTCTTCTGATCCTATAAATACATGCCTTAAGTAGAGGCTCTCCAAGACAGGTTTAATGGGAACACTGGGATCTGGTAGTACAGGACTTCCCACAGTGTCAGCTGGGCTTTTCTGAAAAAATATGATAAAAATGAAATCTGTGAGAGCCTGGGTGGAGCTGTGTGAGAGAGAGTGTGTGGCTGACAGCATTTTTCCAGGAAACTGGACAGTGGGCCCGTGATTTCAGATGCTTTACTAGTTCTGATGAGCAAACCAGGCTGGGTGAGGCTCAGATAATGCCTGTCCCCACTGTTACAGACTTTCATGTGGTTTAGATATACAGCATTTAAATTGTTTTGGATGAGAGACTTTAATGAGATGGCAGTTTTGGAAGTGCTGGCTGTAATAGCAGCACTGTTAATATTACTGTTTTTGGCATGGCAGACATGAGAAAAGTATTTTTGGAGCCAGACATCTGAGAGGCTTGCCAGGGGGTAGCATCTCTTCTCTCTGTCTTGCTCTGCATGTGGCTTTAACTTGAATCCATTATTCCCTCTGGGCCAGCAAACCATTTTGGCTAAAAATTGCCTTGGATGTGGGAGACAAGGATCAGCTTCACACGTGTGGGCAGAACCCACACATTTCATTCCTCCCTCTGCGAGAGATAAGCTGTGAGGGAGTTTCCTGAAATATTTCACTTGACAGAGCAGAGGAAACATTTTTTGAAAGGAGAGGTGTTTTAAAGAAAGGAAGGAATCTGTAATTACATAACTTCCATTGCTGTCAGCCTGCATTTTAATGACTTTGATTTTCAGGTAGCAAATCAGTAGAAATCCATCCTCAAACAGTCTGTTGGCTGCTTTACTCCAAAGCATAAACATATTTTCTTATCCATTCTGTATATTTATATTTGAGAGCAAAACTCTCCAAGGAATATCTTTAAAGTTTTTGTTTTCTTAATAAGCAAAAATTATAAATCCTTTAAAGAGACTGAGGATATGAAATTGCTGTTTCAAAGGTAGACATTAATGAACTCACTGTCAGGAAAGCAATGCAAGATATTAAACTTCCCTGCTTTGAGGAGTTCTGCCCTTTGAAGGGAATAAAATTGAAGTAATGTAGGAGAATTACCTTGAAAGCTAGGGAGTAGATGGTTCTGAAAGCCTGTTATCACCTTGATGATGATGATGATGATGGTTGGTTCAGCATCCATGGGTACCAGATCTCAAAGGTGAAATTTTGCAGCATGTTCCAGATGGATGGAGCTGCAGACATTGTGAATGTGGCTTCTGGTTCAGGACTTTGCAATAAAGATTTTCCAACAAGAAATGAGGAAAAAGCATATATTTTTTTTAGAGAGGTGTTAGACTTCTTTTTTTCTGCCTGAAACTAGATCTTAAACTGATATATAGACACATGGATAGAAATAACTTCATTTTCTAAGTGAAGGTTGGTGGCCCCTTTGGAAATCTGGGCTAGGCTAAACTTCACATCTGAGTAGGTGGCTTCAGAAGGAGCCAGCCTGACCAGCCTGGAACTTTCAGATAACCAGCACAAGCAGATATATTTCCCCTAAACTCAGCTTTACTCAGCTTTAGCCTGGTAGGCCAAAATATCTCCAAACTGACAGAAGTAGTTTGGTTTCGACACTGAGGCTGTTTTGCAATCTTCCCCTCCTCACACACACGTGCAGTTTGGCTGCTATTTATCACTTTAAATTGTCCCCTATCAAATATGAAAAGTGTTATGAGTAGCTGGGATGAAGTGCAGGCTCTGAGGAAGACAGTGATAGAACTCCCCTGGCTTTAACAGAGACAGGATTTAACCCTCACCTTCTTTTTTTTTAGCTCTCTGTATGTACTTCTGTTGGTGATGAACTGTATCACTCCTTGCTGTTTTATTTTGGCAGGCTTCAATGCAAGATAATAGCATGTATTTTTAAAAGTCAAATTGCTAGCTTTGTAATAGGAAATTAAATACTCCCTTCTAAGCATAATTAGTCTATTAAAAAAAAAGAGATAGTAGAGTCATCCAGAGGGAGATGACAAGATAAACTGGTGAGTTGAGCTCTTAAGGCCAAGTGTTTGAGTATATTTTAACAAGGTGTTCAAGTTCAAAATATTATATTTTTTTTCTTCCATAGTTATCCATGGACATGGAGTTATTCCTGCATTTGTACAGATATTATTTGTACAGATATTATTTTGAAGTAATTCACACATTGCATCAGTCCATTCATAGCTTGAGCAAGCCCCAGCCTGAATTCACTAAGTTGATTTAAAAACCTGTACTCAGACTGTGGGACTGGTGAGCTCCCTGCATTTCCTGTAGTAGATTTTGTTAATGGATGATTGAAATTGTCCAAGCTAGAAACAAATCCAGCAGGGCTCATTTTGGAATCATTCTGTGCAGAACTCCCACAAATAAATACTCAGTGAAAAGTCAGTTGTATGCTCAGCCTCCAAAACATCATAGCCATGCCATAATTTCACATCAGTCACTTCAAAACGTGCCACATCAAAAACTAAAAATATTTACTTTTTTTACAACAGTAGAATGTATGGATTTGCCATACTTATTTTGGAAAGTTGAGGTAGCACACAGGCTGGTAATTCCTTTTCTGTATGGAGTTAAAAATACAGTCACTAATTGTGCCACATTTTAAGGAAGTTTGTAGAAAATTCTCCTGAATTTTTACTAGCAGTGTTTATTTACTCTTGAAGATAAGTGATTAAAAATGAGCTTGTGAAGTGTCAGAAATGCCAGACAGTAAATACTTTTTTTCAGTATGAAATACTTGCCTGCATTGATTACTATATTTTGACACATAAATATGGTGGTGTTCACAGGGGTCCCAGGATGAGGGAAGGGATAAGAATCTTGACTCCATGTTGCAGAAGGCTGATTTATTATTTTATTATATATATTCTATTAAAAGAAAATTATATATTAAAACTACTAAAAGAATAGAAGAAAGGATTTCATCAGAAGGCTTGAAAGGAATAGAAAGGAAGGAATGATAATAAAATCTTGTGACTGACCAGAGAGTCCGAGACAGCTGGACTGTGATTGGCCATTAATTAGAAACAACCACATGAGACCAATCACAGATGAACCTGTTGCATTTCACAGCAGTAGATAACCATTGTTTACATTTTGTTCCTGAGGTCTCTCAGCTTCTCAGGAGAAAAAATCCTAGCCAAAGGATTTTTCATAAAATATGTCTGTGACACATAATGATAAAGCATTATTGTGAGGAAGACATTATACAAAACCACAATAATCACCAAGATTCTGTAGTGTCTTTATGGCCTTCCAAAATCCACCATGTGTAAACTTGGTTAAGTAGTAGAGATGCAGTTTGACATATGGGAGATTTGGATGAAAAGCATTAACCCTGGCACTTGGGGTTTTATTGTTTGTTTGTTTGTTTTTTTGAGGGGTTTTTTGTTTGCTTTTTTAGAGAAAATGTAAACACAAATGAATATATCTCAGGGTTTTTTGTTAGGTTTCATTTCACATGCCTTCAGACATCTGTAATGTCTGCTAAACTATTTATCTGAAGCTCTTTTTGGAGAATCACAGAATCATCAAGGTGGGAAGAGCCCTCCAGGACCATACAGTCCCACCCCAGCCCCACCAGCATTACCCCAATCCCTGTCCCCAAGGACACATCCAGACTGCTCTGGGACAATTCAGTGACTCCAAACCTCCCTGGGCAGCTCATCCCAGGGGAAATTTTCTTTCCCAAACTCCAATCTGTGCAATTTGAGGCCATTTCCTCTCATTTTTTCCCTGCCCCTCCTGTCAGGAGCTGTGCAGAGCCACAAGGTCCCCCCTGAGCCTCCTTTTCTAGAGGCTGAGCCCCTTTCCCATCTCCATCATCCTCTCCTCATCAGATTTATGTTCCAACCTTTCCCCAGCTCCATTCCCTTCTCTGGACATACTCCAACATCTCAATGTCATTTTTTTTTTTTTTTTTTAAGTGAGGGAATCAATGTCCGTTTTTTTGAAGTGAGGGATTTTCCTCCTCCAGTGGAAAGGAACCTGACATTTTTAAGGGCAGAAATAACCTCAGCTGAAATCAGTTGCTCCAAAGGACCCAGGAAACCCAATTCCTACAGCACACACCCTCCTGATTCCCTGCACAGATGCTCTGGCAGTGCTTTTTCGCTGTTTTTTTCCCCACCTGCAGGGCTGGGAAGCCTTTGCGAGGAGGGCAGGGCTGTCCCGGGGCGGTGGCCCTGGAGAAGCGGAGCTGTCCAGCACCTCCAGCTCCTCAGGGCAGGGCTGCTGCTCCAAGAGGGGACAGGAAAAACAGGAGAAACAGGAGAAACCTTCACCATTCTCCCAGCAAACACTTCCCTGCTCCACAGCTGCTCCCAGCATCGCTTTTGAAGCCTCCCTGCTGGCGGGGGCTCGGGGGGCTCTGCACGCGGCTGACATCATCCACAAATGTTCAGCACAAGTGGGGCTGGGCCGGAGGAAGCTCTGCTTTGGAAGATGCTCTTGGAAAGGCTGCAGCCTTCAAAGCTGGCTCCTGAGCCCTGCCCTGTGATACCCGGCCTTTGTTTTGCATAAATGTTTGTTTTAATGAGGTAGCGCGATGCAGATCGTCCAAATGAAAAACATGTGATGCACCCTAGGCAAGAGAAAGGCAATAACTACACAGATTTTTGAGGGGGGCTGGTCATACCACAGGCTACCATTATAACTGAAAAAACAACAAGAATTTTAATATAGCTGTCTGGCCAAATATATTAATTTAAATTGAATGGCTTTTTCTGATATTATAGCTGTGAGGCACAATGTTCTACTGGCAGGCATCTTCAAAACCTTTTTTAGAAGATTTGCTTCAAATTATTTCTGTGCACCAGATCTTGATGGTATGTGCATTTGGGAGTCTGACCAAAGGGGGAAAAAAAAGCTTTTGATTAAATCAATGACCTTTCCTGAAGGTTGAAAGAAATGGAGATTGTAATACAAAATGCTGCCTCCTCCAACAGTGTTTTCTTCAAAACATTTACTCTGAGCTCTCCTCCATTAACCTTGCTCTAAGTTTTTCACAAATGTTTGTATCCTTGTGCCAGCACAGAAATACTCTTTCCCACCAGCAAATCCTTTAAAATAAAATTTCAGTCATTTCCGTGATTATTTCCCTAAATAATTTCCTGACCACCAGTTTCCATTCTTTGCCAGAGAATCCTGATGTGTTTCTCCAAAACCTGGCAAAACTGGTTTCCCTCAGCTAATTGGATGTCTTGGCAAACTAGAGACATTCTCCTGCTTGCTTGGAGATGAAAAGTGTTATCATTTCTTAATTATTTTCCAGATTGATTTCACTTGATAAAAAATAGCATTGACTCATCCTGGCAAATATCTTTGCGCTTTGTAATTTTTCCCTGAAGCAAAGCTCTGGGAAGCCACCAAAGCTGAGAACAACGTGGAACATCCTTCCCTAAAGGTTGATGTTCATGAAAGTTGAGTCTCACAAGGAGAACAATACCTTGTAGAATATTAGGTTGGCTATTATTAGATTAGACAACAAAACTATCACAAATTTCACCAAAAGACAGAGGCTTAATAACATGTCCTATATGGAGATGCTGGAGGATAAACTTTGCTTTTGTGCTCACCTGGGTGGCTTTGTTTTCACTTGGGCTGGGATAACCCACAAACAGCTTGGAGGAGCCTCTCAGTGTTTCTTCTCACACTGTCAGAGATGGATTTTGGTTCTCTGCAGCCCAAGTGGTCTTCGAGAGCAGAAGAAATCTGAAGTGACACTTTTTAGGGAACACACTTCTGTTTTGGTTATTTTGGGTTTTTTCTTGCTTGGCTTGTGGATGTTTGATGTATAAATCATAGAATCCCAAAATGGTTTGGGTTGGAAGGGACCTTAAAGCCCACCCAGTGCCACCTCTCCCATGGCAGGGACACCTCCCACTGTCCCAGGCTGCTCCAGCCCCAGTGTCCAACCTGGCCTTGGGCACTGCCAGGGATCCAGGGGCAGCCACAGCTGCTCTGGGCACCCTGAGCCAGGGGACAATTTCCACCCTCCTAGGGAACAATTCCAAATTCCCAATATCCCATCCAGCCCTGCCGTCCTTCATCTTAAGGCTGTTCTCTAATTACTGATTCCCTAATGACCATATCCTGTTTTCATATCCAATTTTTGATGGATTTGTCTACTTACCTGAATGTTTGTCGGAATTTCCAACTCCACCATTGGACTATTTGAAGTTTTTCTTCTGAATACCTGCACTTGATTACTTGAAGTTCAGAGTTTTGGAGAACTCAGTGCTGTGGCTGAGCTGACAAGGTGATGTTCAATCAAAGGCCGGACTTGATCTTGGAGATTTTTTCCCAGCCTTAATGACTCTTTGATTCCACATCCAAGCTTGCATTGAATTTGAGCATTTCCCAGGAAAAAAAGTTCTAATTTATAAGCCTGGCTGTTATGAAACAGAGATGGATTTTTCTTTTATCTGTGCCCCCAGATTTAGTTCTCCCAGGGCTGGACCTGGAGAGGCGCTGGTCCCCCAGGACTTTGGGTGGGAGATGACTTTTCTGCTAGTCCTGCTCCTCGTTTTCTGGCAACTTTCTGTATAATAATTAACATTTTATTAGCTCCCCATCTGAGATTTTTGTTTCTTCCACCAATTTGTGCAATTCCATGTATTTCTATGTGTATTTACCAAACAATCTTGGATTCAGGAAGCAGCCAAAACACGTGCTTGACTTTGAGGATAAGCTTAAAATTCACCAAGTGTCTTGGTTTGAAAAACCAGGTGTGTGCTAAGGAAGGCAGAAGCCTCCCTTGAAATGAGAATGTAAACTCTATTCCTCCAAATTATTATAATTTTAAAATTAAGGGACTCTCAGGCAAAAATATGGGAATAGGAATAACAGAAAGAAAATTACAAATGCAGTAGTACAAAAAAAGAAAACAAACCACTGCCAGAGTCAGAGCATGCCCTGTCCCCT
>JAHXMQ010012338.1:24076238-24133877 GCA_020466415.1 Ammodramus savannarum pratensis | reverse complement strand
TATATTATTTATTATAATGTATATTATTAAATATAATACATATATTTTTATATAATATACATAATTTTCTTTTAATATAATATATATAAAATAATAAATCAGCCTTCTGAAACGTGGAGTCAAGATTCTCATTTCTTCCCTCATCCTGGGACCCCTGTAAACATCGCCATAGAGTTGGATCCCCTTTTTCCCAGGATGCAGTTTTTCCTGGTCTCTCAGACCTGGTACTGCATCAAAGCCATTCAGGCATGGAAGAAAAAGGTTCCTGCAGCAGCCCCAAGGGCACAACATTCCCATGGTCAGGGTTCCAGGGGGTCTGGGGAGCAGAGCCCATCACCCCAGAGCTGCTGATCCTGCAGCCCCATACTGGAATTCCTTTCTCTCCTGGGCATGTTTGTTTCACTGTTAAAACCCTGATTTGTGAGAACTTTCTTGTGCTGAGGGGAGATCTTACCCCTCTGTGAGGAGAATCACTGATATTTCCATCAGAGCTCGTGGAAAACTGGGAATTAAAGGGGGACAATGCAGCTGAAGGGCTTGGTAAGAGTGTACTTGACCCTCACACACCAAACTGGGCATGGCCAAACTGATGTTGGGAGCTGCATTTTGGCAAAATGCTGAATTCTTTTGCTTGGACTTAAAACCTGCTTCCAAAGACTGCAGCGCAAATTCTTTTATTGTGCTCCAGTTTTTTGATCTGGAGCCTGGTTCTTTCTAGAGAAGAGTCTCCTTTTTACCTGAAAGGTTGGTGAGAGGAACAAAACTCACTTCTTTTTTCTGCTGTCTTTTCTTTTAATACCCACATCTGCAGAGACTGTATGTACCCATACCAAGCACAACATAAAGATGAATGGATCTTTAGTTTTCCAATGATATACCCAGAGATTTTTGTACAGTTCAAGGGATGAAGGTCACCTTATTACCATAGCAGAGTGTGTCTCTAATCTCTTGGTCAGCCCAGAGCAGAGTTCTTCCTTTACCTCCCACACAGCAAGAAGAATTACAGATCTATTTACACGGGGAATATTGCAATGTATTTCCTTCATATTTCATAGAATCCTGGAATGGTTTGGATTGGAAGGGATCTTAAAGATCTTCTGATTCCTATCTCCTGTTGTGGGCAGGGACAACTTCCACTGTCCCAGGCTGCTCCAAGCCCCAGTGTCCAACCTGGCCTTGGGCACTGCCAGGGATCCAGGGATGGAATTCCATCCCAGCCCTGCCCACCCTGCCAGGGAACAATTCCTCATTGCCAAGATCCCATCTAAACCTGCTCTCAGTGTGAAGCCATTCCCTGTGTCCTGTCACTCCATGCCAGTGTGACAAGTCACTCTCAGCTGAACTCATCTAGAATGCATTTTAGGTGTTCAGGTGTGTACACACATATTTCTAGTACATCCTAGAAAGGATACAACAAACAAAACAACTTTTCTGTTTGGAATTTAATCTTCATTTAGGACTCAGTCTGATTTTTTTTTTTTTTTTTTGCATGATCAAACCAAATCTTCAGGTCTGTCCAGGGTTGGTTTAAGCATACTTAGATCACCATAGATTGGATCCTTCATCTCCAGTTTGGAAAGATCTTAGGAGGGAACTCTTGAGTCCTAAAGGTAGAAAGCACTTCAAGCAGATTTTAAGGGTGTTCAGGAAAGAATTTAAGCACAGCTGTAACTGTAAAGCGTGTGCAAGTGCCTGCTTTGATCAAGACACTTCAGCACATGTTCAGTGTTAACACATGCTGGGGAGCTTTGCTGCTCTGCAGTTCCCAGATGCAGGCTGAAAGTAGGAGAATATTCCAGCTGAAAGGAGGCAGGACAACTTAGGGTGACAAGCTTCAGAGAGAAATTAGAGGGGAGCATTATGTGACTTGTGTGGATTTTTTGTCCTGTTTTTATTCTGTTTGTTGACCAAGTTGTTCAAACTCACAGACTGTTGTTTCAGACAACAATGCAGAGTTGCCTAACATAACAAAAGCATTTTTCCTTTCTATTTAACCTTAAAAAAATCAGAAAAGAGAAAAATTACAGGAGTGTTTGTACTCTTTTTCTTTTGCAACTGGATGATGGTGATTTGATAACCCAATATTTTCCTTGCCTCACAGTACCAAAGCTCTGCTTGCAATTGGATCAGCCTCAGCGTAAGCACTCAGAAATCTGCCTGTGGGTATTAGTTTGAAAGTCAAATAAACTTCCCTGGATTCTTTGGCACAGAATGTGTGCCAGCTTCAAATGGCAAAATCCTTACTGGGCTGTGGGCTCTGTAAAACTTATATAATAATAATAATAGAGCTCAGCAGTGCTCCTTATGCTTCCAAAATCCTTGTGTAAACCAAGAGGAGGTTTGTGTATATGGAGGTGGGATGGAGAAGAATCATTACTAAAAACTGCTTGTGAATGAATTTGTTAGATCCTCTCCACTGGGGAGCTGGAACTGATACTTGCAACCTCTTGATATATTGGAGGAAAAACCAAAATATCAGGGGCTTAACTGGAGTGGAAGTCACCCAACTGAAACATTATACAGTGCTTTGAAATTTCAAGAGAAAGGTTCTAATCTTTTGGCTGTCTTGCTCATTGTTTGGAGATGAAAAGGGAGGAAATCAACATCCCCATGAAATACAATTACTATAAATTGCTTTCTTTTCATACTGTTCATAATGAAAATAGGAAAGTTACCTACTCTGCAGGAGCACTGTAATTTGGTGGATGTAGACTGCAAGAGCACATTCAGCAGTGCAACACTGCATTTCTACATGAACCAACTAATGGAGAATATAAAATATTGTATAGCAGTGCTGACTCCAGATTGCTCTGAAGCCACAAAAAATAATCTTTACAGTGGAAGAATAGAGAGCTCCTTAAAGTGAACTCTAAAACTGAGCTGATCTTGTGCAGGGAGTTGATCCTGGGTCCCAAAGATTGGATTTGACCATCCTGGAGCTCTCTCCCACATTAGTGATTGTTTGTCACTGCTGCATCCAGGGATTCCCAGCTCTGAGGTCCCCATGGGACACCTGGAAATGGGAATTTCCTTGATCTGGCAGAGCCATTCCCATGAGCAGGGGAGGATGGATGAGCTTTTGCTCTGCCCTGCTTTGGGGGAGATGGAGCAGCACCTGCAGGACAAACCAGTGAGGGACTCTGGGAAAATGCATTTCACCTTTCTTGGGTTGGGATAGGAGGGGAGAAGTGAACTGGAACTTTCTGCTGTCTTTGTGTGGAAAAACTGTGTGTTGAATGCCAGCAGTCATCACCAGCTACAGAACAAACCTCCCATTTCCTTTTTTTTTCCTAAGGTTGGGAGAAGGCGGCATTGGGAGAGGGTGAGGTCATCATTCCATTAAATAATGCTGCAATGAGCCATTCACTATTTCTTTTTCTTTTTATTGTACCAGAGTCCCTGGTCAGTGGGCAGGACCTTACTACAGCTGTAATTATCTTCCAGGCAACCTGTGCACGGTTGGGTGTTGTCATAGGGAGCAATGAGAAATTATAAACCTGTTAGAGCCAGACCAGCTTTTTAAAATTGTTTTATAAAAAAAAATTAATGAATTCTGACTTGTTCTGATTTTTCCTTCCATTTTTATGGGTTGTATTTTCAAGCTTTTCTCTTCAGGCTGAAAGCTCAGAATCTCTTGACACCAGGAATTGTGTCTTTTATGAAAATATAGAAAACTGTGAGGCTCCTAAGTGTGAAAGGGTTATGCCAGCACTGGATCCTGACTGGAATACCCTGGCTGGAATTATGGAAGCACTTTGCCTTTCTTTAAAATATTTTTTATATTTTAAAGTTCAGGTCTCTTATACAAAGGGACAGAGACAGTGTTTTGTTTGCACAGCTAGGAATTCTGGGGTGCCCCATGACTGCCAAGTGCTCCAAAAGGACAAATAAAAATACAACACTGAATAAAAAATGGCCATCACATTCTAACCAGGAAGGGACCTGCCAGTGAAACCATCTCATTTCCATTCATGGGTAGAGCTGTGAATTAAGGGAAGAACATGGAAGATTTAAGACTGTTTATGGCATTCGGGCATCTGCTTTTTAAGTTTTATGTCATTTGGTGACTTCCTCTCCTCAGTAAAAAAGAGACATCAAAAAGAAACGATTGTCCCCAACCTATGTTCTTGTTCTCTAAGGGAAAAAAGTGCTCAATCAGATAGGCTGGAGAGTGTCAATAGCTCAGGAATGCAGGAATGAGGTTAATGGACAAATATAGACGTGGTGTAAGCTGGGCCAGACCTCATTAACATATTTGGAGTTACACCCATTTATACCCAGCCTGGCTTTGGCCCTGGATCAGCAATTCCTCAGGGACCAGCCTGCATCAAACCACTGCTGAATTTGGCCCATTTCATCTGACATCTGCATCCTGCCTCGAAGTGGCCTGTCACACTTACTGCACATCACATCACACCTGCCCAGCCAGCCACGGGCAATTGACTTTTTTGTTTAAAAAAACCAGCAAAAAACCAACAAAAATTAAAAAAAAAATCAGTCATATATCATCAAGAAAAACAACATTGTTTTAGGACTCTTATCTCTTCACTCCCAAATATCCTGTTTCTTCGAGCTGCGGTGGCCAGGACCAATAGAAACCTCTTCCTGCCATTGGCTGACTTCATTTCCCAGAGTTAGCACAATCTCATCCGCTCTAAACAACCTCATCAAAACTTCTTTCTGGTCAGAGCGAAGCAATAATTATTATTAGCAATTATTAGCGATCAATAATCTTGATCACATTATGGCAAGCACTATTAAGGTAAGGAGGGGGGTACCTTTTTTTGGTTGGAATTTTTTTCTCACTGCCGTGTTCTTTGGTTTCCTTTATCAACCTAGATAAGTTAGAATTGGGCAACACCCCCACTGCCACAATAGAGGACAACAAGATTTCCTTTGTACTGCCTAGTAAATTTCCTTTTTCCTACTCCAACCATCCGCAAGGCTTAAAAACTTCAAACTCGGAAAAAAAATTGGGTTTTTTAAATTCACTGTTCAGTGGTGTGGATTGCATAGACGAAGCCCTTTTGTGAGAGCTTCTGAAATTTCTTGTAGGTATCCCTGGGACAACTTGGATGTGTTTGTGGACTGCCATGAGGGGAGAGGGTGTGCGCTGCAAGGAAAAACCGGGCTCCTAAAGGGCACTAAACTTTTGGATACTTTGAAATGTTTCTCTTGCGGATGGGGACACAGATGGGAAGGAGAGGCACCAGCTCTTGTTTCTCTCTCTCATGCAGGTGTTAATTATATGCTTTTCTAGAAATTCTTAACCTTAAACTCAGGACCTTTCTGGATGTTATTTTAATGGTGGTGGGAAGATCTCACGGGCGTGTTCTTTTTTTATTGTTTTAATTTTTTGGACAATAAAAATCTCCTCTTGGTGCATAATTTGATCTCAGTGCATGGTTTGTTAGCTTTGGGTTTGGTTTTTTTTTTAAGAATGGCTTTGCTGAGTTTTTTGGGGCTGTGTCATTAGAAAGTTGAATAAATTTGTCTGTCTGTCTAGTTTTTGTTTCTTTGGACAGTAGTTACCAATAGAGCAATAGCTGTGATTAATTGCAGAATGTAACGGCAATGAAGCAATTTCTGATAGCGAAACTAATTTTACATAAAGAGCATGGACAGGGAGGACTCTGCTGTGTTGTTTTATCAGGTTTGGGATCAAGGTATTGTCGGATTCAGGACTGTATTTGTTTTCTTCGTGGCATTGTCTGTTTCTGTACTTTTCTAATTATCTCAGAGATTTAAGGAGGGGTATGGAATATCTGGCTGTTGGATAAGTAGGGCTGCAGTTGGATTTTTCAGTAAATTCTGCTCCAGTGTTTACATTTCAGAGATCATTTGATGCTTTTTGTTACGGTTTTGGGAAGCTGACAGCGGTGCCCAAGGGCAGTGGGATTGAAAAGTCAAATGAACCTTTTGTTTTTGTGTTTTTTAATCACTGAAGTTTTCATGGGGCTATCAATTGAGACATAGATCTGACTCTCCTCTGCATTGCTGGCCAGCATCTATTAAATGCTCAGTACCTCCTGAAACTGAATTCCCTTTGGTTTTGCCGTGCATTTTAGAGCATGCAGGACATGACAGGCACTTAATGAAAATCTTGACTTTCAGGGAGTCAAGTTTTGGCTGAAAGGAGTGCTGTGTACTGAGGTTTTAATGATGGGTTTGTTTGTATTAATCAGCATATTGATGCAAAATTTATTTTCAAAAATAATGGAACCCATGAGATCAGATGCCGTTTGCATTTTAGGTAACTCCTATTATTTATTTCCTTTAAGTTTCGTATTGACTGAATTTTAATAGGCTAGAAGATTGTTAAATGATATCTAATTGTTATTATTTAACCTCCACCTTACGCTTAAACAACTGTTTTATACAGCCTGGTAATGCAATGTACTCAGCAAAATGGAAAAATGTACAATTCTCTGTCCTCATCTGGAGTGTGAATCTTGCAGGAGGTCTCAGACAACCCAAAATCTTGAGGATTTTGCTGCCCAGGCTGCTGGGAAGGCCTCACATACTGTAACAAGAATTAAAATTTTATTTATGCAAGTGCAAAATGTGAAATGACTGGAAAGAAATGACAGGTGCTTTGTATTCGAGGTGCAGGAAATGTGCTCTGACATGAGGCTGAGACGGTCCAAAGATTTTCAATTCCTCTTCCATGGGGAGTGGATAAAGAAGCCTTTTAACAGAAGGATTTCTGAAATAAAGACATTCCCTTTGAAGGCCAGGCAGGTGTTTGTTTAGCTTTCGCTAAACTGTTACGCACATATATATATTTGATCACATAAATATTGAATATAATGGCTTGTGTTGTCTGCTGGCAGTGGGTAGTCCAGCTCTCCCAGTGTGGAGAGCCTCGTGTGGGAATTCACTGGCTTCTTCAGGGAAGCTGTGGGGTCACTAAATTTCAAAATTAGGATGGAAATGGTTCTGAATTTGTTTACAACGGGGCTGAGACTTCTCGGAACCTGCAAAGGTGACCTTCCAGTCAGGGTGTCTGATTCATCCTTTCCCTCTCACCACCCTGCAGACGGACCCGTGGGACACTGGGGCTCAGCAGGAACCCAGCTGGTGTCACTGGGGCTCGCTGGGCTCTGGGCAGGCAAACCCTGATGGCACATTTTGGGGGCTGGGAGATTTTGGGGGCTATGAGATTTTCCGTCCTGTGAATTTTTGGGTGCTGGGAGATGTTGAATCCTGTGAGATTTTGGGTGCTGTGAGATTTTGGAGGCTGTAAGATTATAGGGGCTATGAGTGAATTTTTGGGTGCTGAGTTTGACATCCTGAGCGTGGTTTTCCCAGGGAATCACTCTCTCCTCACCCTGTGCCCTCCTCCTGTTGCCCCCTGTTCCTTTTTCCCACTGCGGTGGAAGGTTTGTCCTGAAGAGGAGGAAGAGGAGGATGAGGCAGCAGCACTTTTTCCCAAGCTCTGACATGGATAAATAATATTAATCCTGACTTCTCCACTGGGCCCTCCTTGCCCAGGCCGGGGATCTCTTCCTTGGATGGGGGAGAGGTCAGTGCAAGAAGCTGTGGAGAGGAAGGTGATGCAAGAAGGAGCCTCCCCAAACCCAAAATTTTGGGTTGATATTTCATATCCCAATACCTGGTACACACTCAGCTGAGCTCTCTGTTATGTTTCTTTGGCATTTTGGAGGATGAAATGTGGTTTTTCAAGTGGAAAAAGTCTCCTTAGAGTGAAGGTTTCAGTGCTGACAGGTTTCCCTCTGGCTCAGGTGGTGTCTGACAGCTCTGCGGTGGCACAGCAGTGCAGAGCAATGAAGCTGAACATTATCAAATAAATGCAATTATTTGTATTTATTAGTCATACTAATTACTGTAAACACAATTTTAGAAGATATCTGAATTGAGCATCAGTCTTTTGTTTGTGTTTTGCCTTTTTTAATAGAATGGAGCAAAAATTAGTTAAGAGTTACCTTGAGGTGCAGTAAAAATAGTTATCCTGGAGGTCATTTTGGTGTTTTTTCCCATTAAATAGAAAAAATACAACTAGAATTCTAATTCCTTGTCATGTTCATGCCTTGCCCTGTTTCTCTCTTTGCCTGCCAATGCCATTATTCTTATTCTTAGAAAAACTCTTCAGTAAGTTGACTTTATAATGATTTATTGGTTATACGTCTGGATATTTCTTTTTTCTTTAACTTACACTAGAATATGCTCACATTCACTCTTCATTATTATTTGCTGAAGTGATGTTCCTATGGAATCTGTGATTTCAGGGAGAAAAAGTCTGTGTGTTTGATAAAGGACAGGAGAATCTTTGTGGTTTCTGAGGCTTGAGGGTGTGGATGCACTGATTAAAGCAGAGTATAGGAGGCAGGATTAATTTTTTTTGAGGAATCTTATTCTGTGCTTGTCTCTACACCATTAGTTTTCTCTCACTTTCTTTTAGAAACTCCAAGTAGTCACTGAAATGCTTCTGAAAGCTGGAGACAGTTAAGAAGTAAATCTGTTCTTGGCATATGGAAATGTTTAAGGCTTTGTTTAGAGGATTGCATCTGCACTGAGTCCAGCAGAGCTGACACAGTAATTTGTACTTTTGTTCCTTGCATTACAACAATTATAAAGATCATTATCTTTTTTTCCCCCCCCCTCATCTGAGTTAGCAGCTGACCCAATGGCATATTTAACTTGCTTAACTTTTTAATATATTTAAGTTTGTTAACTTTATCAAAGCCTGTAAATCCTTGCCTTTGGTGATATTGAACATTTAAACATTGAAATTTTCTGAGCACACACCTTAGTGCTCTGGTGAACCACAGACAGCAACAGAGCCTTAAAGCACTTACCCTGATCCTCCACTCCTTAATTCAAACTTCCACCAATTTCATGAAAGTTTTATCCCAATGAAGGCAGCAGAATCAGAGCTATAATTATTTCCAGGTAAAGAACTATTTCTGACTCAAATACAAATGTGCAATTTCAAGGCAGAAATGAACAGAAGTTATTCTGGGGGGATTTTTGTGTTGTTTTCTTTTGCTTTTAATCAGCAGTCATTTAACTCAATTTGTTTGTGTCTTCATATGCCAAAACCAAGTGAAATATAAGGATTTTGCTTTCTAGAATTAAGTCCCCAGGCAAGGAACAACAGCTGGAAAATGCATATGTTTGACTGTCTGAGCTTGTTGGTTTGTTTGTTTTTCCTGAACAAGACCTACATTATCCCTTAACAAAATGTTTTTCAGCAAGTTCCCCATGTTACAAAAGGCCTTTCAGAAATAATGTTCAAAGAAACAAGTGCTCTTGGAGAATGACTTGCTGGAAGATAAACACAGAAGCAGTTTTGCAAAATGTCAATGCCAAAAAAAAGATATTTATTTTCCAAGCAGCGCTTTATAATTCAATAAAAATATATAATGCTGTTTACTCAGGAAGAAGTAGCCTTTGTAATGCAAGTTTCTAAATAAAGCCAAGAGAATTACTTAGAAAACTGGGGGGGAAAAAGAAAAGGAGAAAATTTTGTTTTGCATCACTTGTATTATGAATTTTAGCAAAATAAGGGTGATAGACTAGAAAATATCACAGTGCCAAACCTTGCAGAGTAACTAATTCATTGACTGCAATGTGATTTTTATCATACCTATCTTTGAAAAATTAATTTCTTTGGATAGGTAATTATACAGTCACCCTGCTGTCCTTGATACACATATATATATATATGAAATATATATTTGTGGATTACAGAAGAAATTTTTGCATTGAAAACATCAAGAAAAATAGGAAAACTTTGAAGCACTTATGTGGAAAAGACATCAGTCCTTTCCTTAAGGAATGGATGTATCTTTGTGGTTGGAGGGGTTGTTTTGAATTTTGTAACCAAGCCTGCCTGAGGCTGGAGAATGCTGTGTGCCTCAATTTATTACTGCTCACTTAGAAAAACTATATAATCCTGTAAATAATTTATAACTATGAACAGAGAGATTTTAGGAAATCTGGTGAGATTTGGCTTGCAAATATTACCTATCTCCTTGAATTGCATCTTTAGGCACTGGGTTACCAATTTTTACTATGCACGGAGAAAGACTGGACATTTCTTTCAGGAAAGGGATATTAGTGGTTAATAAATAAAATTCACTATGGTTTTTAATAGCTGCTGTGTATTAACCAGCAATTATCTCCTCTGGTAATTATCATTATCCATCTTGTTTCAAAGTGAAATGAACGAATTGACAATTATTCGCCACAAGAATGTCATCGAACATTAAAAGTTAAAAAAGAACGATGAGTAATAATGAAATTTTTTTTAAGGGCTGGGCTGAGGGACTCAGAGTGGCCAAGGAAATGTGTTTTTGGGAGCAGTGAGTGGAAGGCATGCCTGGGGTGTGATGTGTTCCCCGTGCAGGGCTGTTTGTTTGCGGGTGGGAAGTGGTGTCACCAGGCTGGCGCGACCTCGTCACCCTCAGAGAGGAGCTGACTTGCTTAGTCAAAGGTGTGTGCTGCCAACAGTGACAGGGACTGGCTTTATGCAAATACCTGCAGGAAGGGGTGGATCCCAATTTTCGGGAAGTGACAGGGACTCTTTAAAGGTACCTGCCTGATTTAACTGGGGTGACAGAGTGGCAGACCAAGACACGGTGCCACAAGTGGAGAAGAACCCCCCAGGAGACTGGAAATGCTTTGTCTGACAAATCCCTCATTGCAGCACGTTAATTCTATGTGGAAGGTTTTGCATAACTGCAGGAGTTTTTTTTTAACTTCATTCTTCAGAGCTGAAAAACATCTTTTTTTAGACTCTCTGTTTATTACCTTGATAAACAGCAAAATGCTGCCACAGCAATTACCTTGATGATAAAGGGTCTGTAGACAGATACTTCCTGCATTCATTTCCTACCCAGATAAGCTGCCAAAATCAGGGACTACCAATACAGGAAATGCTTTCAATAGGAACTTCCTATCTGTTAATATCTAATTCACTGGAAAGATCTGAGTCCTTCTTGTTTCATATAAAGGTAATGCTCTACCTGATGCCTTTTAAACACTTAAGCCCCAGTACAATGCATCTGCTGCTGTAATAAATTTCAAACCAATGCAGTTATCCTGGACTATGAAATATCAGCATTTTTCTCTGCAGGGGTAGGAAAAGTGTCCCTGTATTTTATAATAATTGGGAATCAGGATGCTTCAAAATCCATTGTCATTCTGTCAGCTGAAAAATAATCCTCACTCAAACTCCTTGTTGCCTGAATCCTTTGCTCATTTCTGTACATTCCAAGTAAAATACGCATTTCAGTAGCACTTGAGGTGGACTTCAACAAATTGTTCAGAGCATGTTTTGAAGATCTTGGACATTTAATTTTTTTTTGGCAATCCACAGTGCTCTACATATTCATCCAAAATGACTGCAACAGAAATTTTGCCTCACTGTGCTGGGAAATAGAAACATTACTAACCTGTGTATTTGAACCTCTGCTAAGAAAAAAAGAGCAAAGGAAATAAAGACAGAAAACCTCCGCTGCTAATTGTAACTTCAGGGTAATTTGTTTCAGGCACATGAGCAGCAGGATGAATGAGGATTTATGAAACCTGGAGTGAAATTGGCCAAAATGAAGTCAGCAGTATGACTTGACTGAGGCCAGGCTTTCACTCAAGTTATTCAGGAGTTCAGCCCAAAATTTCTGTGTTGTTTTGCCAGCGATTCCGCTGGAGTCGTTCCAGGTTTCTGCCACTGCGAGTGAGATGGGTATTTTGGCCCTTCCCTGCAGAACTGAGAAGTCCTTTGCTGTTGTGGCTTCATTTATATCCCACATTTTCATCTGGGATGAGCAGTCCCACATTCAGGTATCTCCTGAGGTTGCTAAATTCGTGTTGCGCTCTGTACCTGGGATCTGAGGGTCTGCTTGGGTTTACTGAGGCTGGGAATCTGAGGCTGGATTCACAGGCCTTTCCAGACACCATGGTGAACACATCCCTTGGAGATTTCTTGGCTGTGGGACAGGAGGGCACCCGACCCAAAACCCCAGATATTACAGAGGGTTCTGCAGGGTGGAGGCTGATTATGACAAGTGGCTTTCCCAAGGCCGTGGGTGAAGAAGCTTTGGGAAGTTGCCCCTTGGCTTTGGGCTCACAGGGGGGATGGAGAAAAGCACACTTTGTCCTGAAAGCAATGTTCCTCAGATGTGGTTTAGTCAACTCTTATCTGCTCACATAAATTTTTATTATTGTTAATCTTTGGCGTAATCACAGCAGCTTTCCTCATGCGTCAGGTATTCCCTTGGAAGTGCTCAAAACTGTTGCTTTTTACTAATCAGATCAGCTCACTAAAGTGGTGGCCAGAGACATTTTTCACATTATTTCCATGCAGGCATTACCTTTTAAAATATTTCCCTGCCATTTGTCATCGAGGCATCGTTACCTCTGCTGTTTTCATGGAATTCAGAATCCGATTGTTTAGTCTACGTCAAGGGGGGAAAACGAGGGGGGTCCTGTGCCTTTAATGTTGTTTATAACGGTTGGACAGAGCTTGTCAGGTGAAGGTTAATTGCTCTCCAGTTAAAGCAGTTCTCTGCACAGATGGGTTATCAGGGCTGAACACTCGTTACAAGATTAATCTCGTTTCCGACAAGACTTCCCTTTCCTCCAACTGATTTTTGCTCAGCCATTGGACCTGTCAGCAGCCGTTAGGAGAAGGGTGGGTTACCTCTGGGATATTAATGCCTGTGAGCAGCCAAACAATGCAGAGCGTGTGTCATATCGGCGGGGAACATCTTTAGGAGACAGCACATTTCAGAGCTCTTCTGAAGGTCGAGATTCATAAACAACAGAAACAATCAGGAGTGTTTGTGTTAACCCTCCTTGTGGACACAATCTTGTAGGCTCCTTTTTTTGTGTCCCTCCTCATCTCTTTGGAGTTGTTTTTTTAGGTCCAAGGGTATGTTTTTGGTGAAAATTTTAGCCAGCAAAGCAGCCCTGAGGAGATGTGGAACCCAAGATGCTTCTGTCTGGTTGATTGATGGACAAGGCCTTCTGTTTATGCTTAAATGAGAGGCAATAAACCATAGTGACCACTCAAAAAGCCTCAAACTTTGGGACTTCTGTCCTGGTCTCTAAGCCAAGACAGGTTTTTTGTTTTTTTTTTAATCAGGTTAAAATGAAAGGGGGAGGAAAGGGAGCATGACTTTAATTAGAATCTGTCTATGCTTAGGTATGTAACTTAGAAGCCTTGCTTGAGTCATGGTCAGTGGAGAGAAAAAGGGTGTCTGTAGGATGATGAAGTCTTACCAACATTTTTCAGATACTCTCTGGAGGCATTTATTTTTCTCCATAGCTGTAACATTGGGAAATAGAGGCTATTAATTGATGGACCTAAGTTAGGTCCATCAATTAAACATTAAACCTGTTGAATTTTCCTCTTTTTCCAAGCTGGAGCCATTCAGAAATGGATCCACTGGGCTGCAGAGGTATGATGTGAAGTGTGAGGAGAAGCAGGCACATCATGTTCTTAGCACAGTTTTGCCTTTCTGGCCAAGTCCAGGCTCATCCTGAGCCTTTGCATGGACTGAGTTCAAGGAGGCTGAGGCACGAACACAAAAGTCTCGCTGGAGTTTTTGGGTTTATTTCAGGAGATCTGATACAACCAAAATAACACAACTTGGCAGAAGGCTCAGGCTGCCAGCTCTCTGCCACGCAGCTTTAGTCAGTAAATTCTGAAACACTAAACAAATATTCAAGGCAACAAACAGGGTGGCTCTGATGTTTCCTTCGAGTTTCCTGTCCTGGCTTGGGATCAGCTCCATCCTGTCGATGGTGCTGAGTCTCTTCATTGACTTCTGTGAACTTTGAGTCAGGCTGGGTTGTCCCAGCCAAGAAATCCAGCTCTGTGGAGGGTCCTGGGCTGCATGGCGTTTACTGGATGATTTATGTACAGTTTGTTTTATAAACATGCAACAAAACTAATAAATTATATTAAAAACAAGTTTTGTTTAAAAAATCTAACTACTAGTTTCTGACAATTCCCTAATTATCTTTTTTAAATTTTCTTTTAATAATCAAGTATTTTAATAACATTACTGCTGAATTCTTAGGGTTTCTCATACTAGCAAGATTAAAAATGCATTTTCCTTTGATTTAGAATCCACGGGGTTTAGGGAAATTTACTTGCTCCAGTTATAAAGCTGAAATGAAAGGTAGACAGGAATGTAACCTCTGGATGTCATCCTCTTCAGCACTGTGCATTCAGAGCCAAAGCAATTCAAGAGAGTGAATTCCATTACTGGTTCTAATAAGATAGGAAAAGTGCATAGTAAATCTTTACAATGCCAACCAAATCACTGCTGCTTTATGCCAAAAGAGGTAAGTTTAGTAGAAAGTTTTTTAATGGGCCAGGTTGAATTATTTTTAAAAGAAGAGAGTCCCTAAGAGGTTGTTAAATCTCTGCTTAGAACTCGGAACAAGGATCTTGTTTTTCAAGATGCTGATCAAGAGTTCCTGTGCTGCCTGTGCTCAGTGAGAATTCAGATGGTTTTGAAGAGGGAAGCTTACACAGAGTTAGGAATTGTTGTTGTGCCACGTACCTGATGTGAGAAAACCCTTCCTTGTCAATACCACCTTTCTAGAAAAAGGAAATTGAAAGTGGATTTTCAAAGGAAAGGTCTTTTTTTTAGCAAAATAATAAAATCTTTACTGTGAGGGCAGGGAGGCCCTGGCACAGGTGCCCAGAGCAGCTGGGGCTGCCCCTGGATTGCTGGAAATGTCCAAGAACAGGCTGGACACTGGGGCTTGGAGCAGCCTGGGACAGTGACAGGTGTCAGGGGTGGCACTGGATGGGCTTTAATGTCCCTTCCAGTCCCAACCATTCCATCATTGTGGAGATAATTTGGTTTTCTCACTTAAAATGGGAAGCTTTAAATCCAGGCATTCAAAATGAACTACGAATTACCAAGCTGTTTGTTGGGCAAGTGGGTTGCAGATTTGACAACTGCAACATCCTTTTTAAAAAAAATCATTTAAATAGATGTTGGAAATATTTTGAGCTGAAGCACAGTCTGTGAAATTCGCTTTAAGTAAATTACTGACTTTAAACTCATTCTGTGTGAATTTTCTGTCTGCAGTGGTGCCCAGATCCTTTTCAGTCAGCATGAATGTGAAATCTTAACAGAATCACAGAATCACTGAGGTTGGACAGGACCTCCAAAACATCCAAGTGCCAGCTGTGCCCCATAGGCACCTTATCCCCAGCCCAGAGCACTCAGTGCCACCTCCAGGGGACACCTGCAGGGATGGGCACTGCAAAGCTCCCTGGGCAGCCCCTGCCAAGGCCTGAGCTCCCTTTGCATGGGCAAATTGCTGCTGCTGTCCCAGCTGAGCCTGCCCTGGCCCAGCCTGAGGCCGTTCCCTCTGCTCCTGTCCCTGTTCCCTGGCAGCAGAACCCGACCCCCCCGGCTGTGCCCTCCTGGCAGGGACTTGTGCAGAGCCACAAGGGCTCCCTCATTTGCTGTCTTCAAACTGACTTATTTTTCTTCATCATCATCATCACACCTTCATCATCACATCCTTAGTGTAACATTCTAGGACCCAGATTAGATGAAATTCTGTTTCAAATACGTTTCTCTTCCGAGCTTGGGTGTTCCTAAAACTGTTTTCCTCTTTTGTACAATTTTTATTCGGCCTCCGTCCATCTCATTGCTTCTTGGAAGATGCAATTCTCACCAGCTCTCAGCATTTTTATTGGGAATCTAGCTGCACCAAGGGAGATACAGGCTAGAATTAAGGAGGAAGTATTTTACAGAAAGAGTGGTCAAATACTGGAATCATCTAACCAGGGAGGTGGTAGAGTCACCATCCCTCGACGAGTTTAAAAAAAGACTGGATGTGGCACTTGGTGCCATGATCTAGTTGAGGTGTTAGAACATGGGTTGGACTCGATGATCTTAAAGGTCTCTTCCAACCTAGAATTTCTGTGATTCTGTGATTCCGTGATATTTAGCAACTAAGGGTCACTTTCTTGAATTGTGAACATTTGAAATCTTCAGTGTTCACAGACAAAATGCTCCAGTTCTAAAAATTTTATCTTGAAAGCCAAGATACAGACCCAAACCACATTGGGTTTAAGTAATTTTTTTCCCAAGGCCTCATCCAAAACTCCCTGGTCATGTTTCTGATTTGTAAGCTGGGATTCAGATGTTTTCTTGTCATCAGGTTAAATCTTATTCCTGAATGTGTCAAGAAATAAAGCTGGCAGTTGAGCCTGTTGGAGAATTTGCTGTGTAGTAACTCCCAAAAGCTTCAGCTTATATTTAAAAAAAAATTGAAAATATTCAAATTTCATGTCACAAAATTGTGATTATGTAATCACAAGCAAAGAAAATGCATTTCTATTTATATATTCATAAAAATGTTCTCTCTAAATATTGCAATTTAGGGGGCTTTAAGGCTTTTAGTACACTGCAGAGGATCAATTAAAGATGCTCTAGGTTGCTTGAAAAAGGTCAGCATAAAATGGGGTGTCTGTGAGCCCCAAGGCATTGCTTTGCTTTTTTTCCCCTCCTGATTCTCTGTTTCTTTCCTTAGTGAAAAGAAGAGAAATTCAGAAAGTTGAGTAAGAAGCTGAGCTAAAATGGTGCAAAAAGTTTTATATTAAAATCTCAAGGTAGAGGTAGGAAGCAATGGGATATGATATTGAAATTAAGGTGACAATAAAAAAAAGTTAAATTTTCTGTCACTCAAAAAATACTCAGAATTCACAATGACATGACCTTAAAAATAATGGAATTTAAAAATAATGGAAAAATATGTATATTGCTTGTCTTATCTGCCTTCTAATTCACAAATATTTTACTGAAAATGAAATCCAACAGTGTTTTTAGCTGACTCCAGAATTTAGGTTCAGAGGAACCTAAGGTTCAGTAAGATCATGAAAATTGGCAGCCACCATTGTTAAAAAGGAAGCTTGATAAATCCTCAGCATTAACTATTTTGAAATCCTTGTTAAATAGGATTGGGATGATGCTGAAAAAATGAAATTTCTAAGCTTGGCAAGGACACTAAAACTAGACTCTCAGAAGGAGGAACTGATTTAAATTTAATTTTAAAATAATTTTCCCACTATTCCATGAGCAATTGACGCAATAGTTATCAGTGCCAGTCAGTGCTGCTAAAGAAGCCAAACCAAAGTGAAAGGTGGGAAAACAAAATCTGTTGAGGAAGTTCTTTGAGTCATGAAGTGTCCTAAGGAGGACAAAGTTTTCCATTTTTTTTGAAGATGTCAGCTTTGTGTTGGAGAGACACTGTCAGACAAGAAAAGCAAAGTCATTATACTGTGAGTTTTCATGGCACTGAGTATAAACTGTCATCTCCAGTGTTCCAGAGACCATTTACAGTCACCAGCCTTGTTTAAATGAATGAGAAGGTGGCCAAGAAAAAGAGAACAGAGGCCCAAACTTCCAAAAAAAAGGTGGATTTGCAAACAGAGAAATGCTATGCAAAATATGGCCTCAGTTAGCCCTGGCTTTCCCAGATTCCCAGTCCCATTCCCAGATTCCCTGGCTGGCTGTTGTTTCCACACCTTCCCCTGCTCCAGCCACCTCTGGCACCACAGGCTTCGGCCTGGTTTTCATCACTCATGGTCTTTCCTTCACCAGGTTTCTTCCATCTCATTTTGCACCACTTCATCTCTTCCTTTGTGTTCTTTTTCACTCAGATTGCAATCACTTTGCTTTAATCCTCAATTCCCCTCAGCTTCTGAACACACATTTCTGAAGGGCAGAGATGGTTTTACACTGTTTGTCTCTCGTGGGAGGGACTTTTCACAAGGGATGCAGGGACAGCACACAGGGAATGGCTTCAGACTGACAGAGGGCAGGGCTGGATGGGATCTTGGCAATGAGGAATTGTTCCCTGGCAGGGTGGGCAGGGCTGAGATGGAATTCCATCCCTGCATCCCTGGCAGTGCCCAAGGCCAGGTTGAACATTGGGGCTGGAGCAGCCTGGGACAGTGGGAGCTGTCCCTGCCATGGCAGGGGTGGAATTAGATGATCTTTAGGATCTCTTCCAACCTAAACCATTCCATAATTCTGTGATCTTCACACAACATCTTACACCCCTTTCCAGCAGAAACACAGTTCACCCAACTCATCAAATCCAGGTCTTGTTGAAATGTTTCTAACAGTAGTTTGCTCATGTGAGAAGATCTTCCCCTTTGAATAGTGAAAATAAATCCCAAATGTATCATCAGCAGCCTCTTCTTTAATCCTGTTATTGCTGGATGTGACATTTTGGATTTTTAAATTCCATGTGATGGGTGCCAACTCTGGCACAGGACTGGGAGAGAGAATTTTCAGTTGCATTCACAGATCCTCACCGTGATGTGAAAAAAAACCACTGTATTTTAAGAAACAGCTGGTTTATTTTCATGTTTTCATCTGAGACACTTTAATTGTGATTTTCAGAGCTTTTTTATTTCCCACAGAATTTTCATTAATAGCCTTTAAGAGCTTTTCATCTGACTTGAAATGGGACATTATTCTGCATAGCTGCTAAAATTGCATGGGCTGCCACCAAACTCAGTTAATGCTGAAGTTGTTCTAGTGCTCTGAAAATATCTATTAATTAGATGCTCTTAGCTCTTATTTGCAAATAGTTCTATTTATGGTTCATATAAAAGATAAATTTGGAATGCAGATTTTCAGATTTTTTAGCTACCAAGTTTTAAAATGAGCAGTGTGGTTTTTGTTGCAAGAAGTGATGGTTTCATTGACACTTTAAAAATTCTGTAAAACTTAGAAAAATATCCTGAGAGGTGTTCCTAGAAATACAAAATCAGGAACTCTGGACTTTGATAGAAATAAGACTAATTTTTCAAATAACTGACTTAAAAACATTCTTTGTACATGTTACTGTAGTGGTTTTTTGTTATATATTGGCACAGTCACCAATATAATATTTAATGTACTCAGCATAGAAAACCTATCTGTAGAAAAAAAGTAGAATATAAGAAGATGGGGCAAGAATTTTAAATGTTTCTAGAAAATGTTTTGTCCACAGTTGTGTCTGAAGCCTGAAGCTTCAGAGGGTCATAAACAGCTTTAAAACACGCGTGGTCAGTGATGAAATACTCCACATGAGGAAACAAAAAGTTTTACTGAAGTTTTAGATCTGTTTTCCATATTCTTACAAAAGAGTTGGTTTCTAAAGATCTGTTTTAGATTTAAGTCTCACTGGAAGTATCTTTAAGAAAGCTTTTATGTACTTAAAAGATGTTCTGAAGAATCAGAGTTCCCCTGATAACACCAGTGAAGTGTTTCTGTTAACTCTGATGGAGCAAAATGAATTTGCTAATTGTTCAGGTAAAATTGGTGTGTGAAATCCTGAACAATCTGTGTTTGACTGGCTGAAAAATTATGGTCTTGAGAAATGGATGCTTTGAACAGATGCTCAGTTCAGACATAGATACCAACAAGAAGGATGGAGAGGGACTCTGCTGAGGCCTGAAGTGACAGGACACAGGGAATGGCTTCAAACTGCCAGAGGGCAGGGATGGATGAGATTTTGGGAATGAGGAATTGTTCCCAGAGCAGCTGTGGCTGCCCCTGGATCCCAGGCAGTGCCCAAGGCCAGGTTGGACACTGGGGCTTGGAGCAGCCTGGGACAGTGGGAGGTGTCCCTGCCATGGCAGGGGTGGAATGGGATGAACTTTAAGGTCCTTTTTAACCCAAACCAAGGCTGGACACCTCCATGTGCATCATCACTAACTCCTTGCCTTGCCAGTGTATCAATCACACCCAATTACAGAAGTCTCATTACCTGCATGTGTTCCAGGTGAACTGAATTATGTATTAATAAAATAATAAGTCTTTTCTTGTTCAAAGTCCAACCTTCATGCTGCCAAACTCTCAGAGGGAAAATAAAACATGAAAAGCCCCCCTTCCTGCTGTCATGTCAGGAGAGCACAGGGTGCCCAGAGCTGTCACATCCTTGAAGTGTCCCAGGCCAGGTTGGGCAGGGCTTGGAACACCCTGGAGCAGTGGAAAGTGTCCCAGCCCACAGCAGGAGTTGGAATTAGAAGTTCTTTCAGATCCCTTCCAACCTGAAACTTTGCTTTTCCTTCCCAGTTTACCAAGCTTTTCTCTTTACCTTCATTCCACATCTTGCCTGTCATGCATAGTAGCCTTTCATTATTTATTATTTTCTACTCATTCAAATTGAGAAAATAACCTCTGGCACAGCTGTGACAGTCACACTGCTCACACTTTAACTTCTGCTTTGTATCTATTTCCCTCAGCTTGTGTCTCTTCTGTGTAAGCTGTAAGCATTTTCTGACAAGGTCTGTCTAATCCTTTGCCCTATTTCTGTGCCCAAGACAGCAGAATCCATTTATTTCTTGCATTTGGCACTGCGTAAAATTCATGGTTAGTAAATACTTTTGAGGCACTGGAAATGTCCTTTTTGCTGCAGAATTACAGCAAGTTTAAGTAAAAGTGCCCAGTAGGAAGTCAGCACGTTGTGACATGAGTGTTGCCCCACATCTCCTCTCTGCAAGAGTGCACCTTTCATGGTCATGCCAGGTCCCTCTGACAAATGGTTGTGTTTGGGTTTTCACTGCACTGACTCCACCATCTGTGGGTTTGCATCTTTTATCAGCAGAAGAAAAGAAAGGAACCACATTTTTCTCTTTCAGTACAGAAGATGTGTCTCCCTGCCCAAAGGTTTCAAAGCTGGTCAGATTCTTGATGTCACGGATTCATAGAATAGTTTGGGATGGAAGGAACCTTAATGATCACCCAAGTTTCAATTCTCTGCCATGGCAGGGACACCTTCCACTGTCCCAGGCTGCTCCATCCCCAGTGTCCAACCTGGCCTTGGGCACTGCCAGGGATCCAGGGGCAGCCACAGCTACTCTGGGAATTCCATCCCAGGAAACAATTCCTTCCCAATCTAACCTGACTTTACCGTCTTTCAGTTTGAAGCCATTCCCCTTGTTCTATCACAACATATCTTCATTTTCCAGCTCTTCTGGAGCCCCTGTAGGCACTGGAAGGGGTCTGAGCTCTCCATGGATCCTTTTCTTCTCCAGCTGAACACTTCCAGCTCTCCCAGCCTGGCTCCAGAGCAGAGGGGCACCAGCCCTGGATCATTCATTACTTCCTCTGGGCTCTCTGCAGCAGCTCCAGCTCCTTCCTGCGCTGGGCCAGGGCTGGGGCAGCTCTGCAGGTGGGAAATCACCTGAGCAGAGCACAGGGACAGAATTCTCCCTTTCCTGCTGGCCAGGTTGGGGGATCAGCCCAGCCCAATTCCAACTGTGTTGATTCTACACTAATTTTTTTTTCTTACTTCAATAATCCTCATGGCCAGAAAGGCTGGAATGATTTGTTCCTTCCTTACTTTTATTCCTTCAAATACAGAAACGGGATTTTAAAATGCCATAGTAACATTTATCATTTTCTTTTATCACATGTGTCTCAATGAATGGTTTTTATTCCTGTGGGAGCTCAGCCCGTAAGTTTTCTTGGTCTGGTGAATAGCAGGAGCATTGGAGATTGCTCAGGTCAGGCAGGAACTAAATGAGAAATCTCATCTGGTTTTCCCTCCTTACCCAACAACATCTATCATTTCTCTTTATTTAGTCCATGCTTTCATTTTATTAGATTGCAGAGGAGCATAAATGGTGTCTGTTTACATTCCTCACTAATTCAGCTTGAAATGCTGACCAAGTAAGGCTTGAGGAGTCTGTAAAGGGATGGGATAGTTTCTGCCTCTCAGACATGTAAAGGTGTTTCTGGAAGCTCCAGACCCAGAGTGCAAATCAGTTAAGCCTCCTCGACGATTTTGAAACCTCAAATCCTTTGAAATAGTTGGCAACCTGCCTGTTGCATATTTACAGTTGCACAACTCACAACTCTTCCCCTCTGTGACTTCTAAAATTTCCTCCTTCCTTTTTTTTCTCTGTGTCCCTTGGCAGCATCACCGCAGCTCCTCTGCCTCCCTCCAGCTCTTCCCCCAGCCCTCCTCCCCTCTATCTCTCTCTCTCTCCTTCGTGTGGCACATTGTTCTGGGGAAATGGCTTGTTTGGAGTTCACACTTTGTTTTCCTGCTGTTTTTCTGGGAAGCTGGATGTGGCACGAAAGATATGGGAACAGCTTGTAGGAAATGGGTTTGTTTGGGGAAACAATAAAAGAGAAACAGCCTGCATACCTCTCCACCTCTCCTGGATGTTGGAAGGCCTGGATTACAGTATCTAAAGACATTTTTGGGGTGATTTTTCAATACAGCCCAAAAAAAAGCAAATAAAAATATATTTTAGCATATCTTAAACTTTGCTTCCACCCAGCTTCATTTCTTGTAGCAATGTGTATAAGCACTTGCTAGTGAGGTATGAAGAAAAACTACCTTGAAAAACCATCTTAAAGGTTTCTATTGCTGTGGTCACTGCAGATCTCACAGTTCTGGACAGTAGATTCCCTTAATTTTCGTTGATGTTCTCAGTTCACTTTTCCATCAATGGCAGCAGCTGATCTTTTTTGCCTTTCTGGAGCTGGTATTGGGGCTATTGCAAAAACCAGTCAATATCAGAGCTGCAGGGTCTGGATTTTGACTGATAACTTTGGTAATCACTAGTTTGGAAGAAATATTGCCACAGGGAAAAGCTGCAGGATTTTTCTTGCCACCACATCAAAGATATTGCCACGTGCATTTTCCTTTTCTTCTTCAGGTGTAAAATTAAAAATGGGCCAGGACCTGTTTCTGCTGCACATGAGATTGAGCAGAGAGCCACAAGCTCCTAAAATCATAAAATGGTTTGAGTTGGAAGCTAAAGGTTAAATTTGTGAGGGAGATCTCTAAAAAAAAAGGAAAAAGAATGAAACAGTTGAAAATTTTCTGAAGTAATTGTTTATATTTTGTGATTTTGAAGATTTTACTTAGAAAGGCATTGCTTAAATAAAGTAATAAGAACTTGATTTAAAAACAAAAGCACAGGTGTAAATGGGATTCGATTTTTTAATACTAATTTTGCATGTATGTTTTGTTTTGTGCACATACTAGTTTTGTGCATGTATGTGAGAGTTTCTTTCTGGGATGGTTCTGTTTTGATTTATTTGGGGACAAAGAATGTTCACTTTGTCTGCCATAGGTATGAAACAACATTTTATTCTGATCCATTGGTTTGGCTGCTTCTCTAAATGCAATATATATTAAAAATATATCAGTCTCTGGGAATAATTTTATCTAATCTTTGAGCTAAAACAACAATATCCTTACTTTATACTGATTCAGCAGAGTAAATTAAATATCCTCAAAGAAAAGCAGGCACTTAACTTTATTGCTGTTTCACTAAACCCTCTCCTGTGTTTGCCCCCAAAGAAATGACTTAATGCTGTGGCATTCAACCCTGCCTTAATTTCATTAGTCATGTTTTGTGGCAGATGACTAAAATAATGTGTGCAGAAGTATGAATCAAGATATTCATTATAAACAATTATAGGAAGGTATGCTGGGCTATACACTGCAAAGGTTATCGTGACAGGAAGTCATATTTTACATACACAGTGGGCATATTTGGAAAGTTCATTCTGAATTTAGAAGGATTACCCATCTGAGCAATATTCCATATGCTCATGAAATGGAGAATACCATGAGAGGCATGCAATACTACATATGTAATTATCCAGTGTATACATGGGAGCTCCAGAATAAAAGGTGTCTGAGGAAAAGGAAGGGAGAAAAATATAAACAAAAGATTTTCTGCTCCAGTGCTGTGCAAGGACGGAGAGCACTGTTAACAGAGTAAATTTTTTAAAATCAGTATAAATTTTGGTTTAATTCCAGTTGTCTGATGTGGAGAAGTCAGTAAAATATACAGAATTATAGAATCATGGAATGGTTTGGGTTAGAAGGGATCTTAAAAATCATCTTTTTTTCACCCTCTGCCATGGGCAGGGACACCTTCCACTGTCCCAGGCTGCTCCAAGCCCCAATGTCCAACCTGGCCTTGGGCACTGCCAGGATCCAGGGGCAGCCACAGCTGATCTGGGAAACTCTACCAAGACCTCCCCACCCTCCCACGGAAGAATTACTTCAGTACAAAATACACTTGGAAGTGAATAAAAACATCCATAGAAACAAAGATGGCTTGAGCAGCATTTCCAGAAGCTTTCAAGCAAGGAGATTCACAAGAGCTGAATGTGGTCAGTGCTCTCTAAATAGCAAAGTGAAAGTTTTAAACACATGTGAAGGTGAACACAGGGTTTAGTTGAGGTGTTGGGGCTGGGTTGGACTTGATGATCTTTAGGGTCTCTTCCATCCCAGTCATTCTGTGAAATCTGTGAACCCTCTGAGATTCTCCAGCTGGTTGGACTCGGTCACCCACCCTGCAGACACCCCTTTGTTTTCCTGTGGCTTCCTTGGGTATGGGGGATGTTGGAAGCTGAGACTGCCCTGTCAGGGCAAGTTTTGCAGCAGGAAGATGAGTGACCCCCTGGTGACACAACCACGCTCACCCTGGCGTGTGCACGTGCACAAACACCACGCACAGGCCCTGCAGGGAAGTGATGGGTCACCAGGAGCTCAGCTCGTGGCCTCCATCCAAGTGTTATTTCCCTCATGCTCTCAGGCATTCCTAAAAAACGAGGCTTCTCTGGAAAGGAAACTCCTTTGGATGCATTTTTTTCTGGTTTCCTCAGTGTAGTGACTGTAAAGATCTCTTCATTCCTTCCCATATAATTTTAATCACTTTGCTGATGAGCTTGTCCTTGGTACATGCTATGCTTTAAGGAAATGTATTTTAATGCCTGAGTTATTGTTATTTTAAAATTTCCTTAGAGATTGAGGGTGGGATCCTCTAAAAATGTTCATGTGTTTGTATATAAATAAATAAATGAATATACATACATTTAGATGTATGTAATATATATCTTACATATCTATATATTACATATATATATTACATTTATATATACATACATATATAGGTATTCATATATACATCCATATATGTGTGTATTTTATATTATATTTATACCATATACATTATATGTGTTGGTTTGGGTTTTTTTGCATATATGAAATAGGAGTGTATAATTATATATAGAATATATCTATGGTAGGTCGACCCACCAAAGTGAACAAATATTAAATGTAGCAGAACAAATTATAAATGTAATGTATAACCTCGTAATTTTCCTTAGATAGTAGAGAAAAGAGTTTCAAATATTACCATAACACTGGGCAGATCTTTTAAATAAGGCGAAAAAAATAATGTGAAAATTTTTCTCAGTAAAGTTTCCAAAGTTTATTGAGGGAAGTTACTGTGTACAAGGAAAAGCTTTAATTCTGGACAGAGAATACCTCTGATTAACACACAGTAATTCTTGAAGTAATTGCTCAGGTGAACTGATGGGTCTCGCCAAGATGTAAAGGATTTTAAGAGGAATAAAACATGGATAAGACTGATGGTTTAGAATGGGATCAGTGCCTTGTTTTGGGCACTGGTTGGTCCCAAGACTCTCTCCCAAGGTTCTTTCCCAGTATCATTTTGATCTGTTAGCTCCTAGCAGGTGTGTACAGCCTCAGTTCCCTTCCTGTTGGGCTCTGGGCCACTTTACAAACCTGCAATCAGCTTTGCAAAACAAATTTTTGCTGGAAAGGTTGCTGAAAAAACACTCAAGATGTTTGTAATTTTTAACAAAATAGAATATTGGCTGCTCTTTCAGATTGATATCTGAAAAGCAAAGTAGCAGCAACAGGCTGGTCCTGGGCTGAGATAGAAATTAAAGGGTTCTACATCAAAGTTTTCCCACTTTTCTAGAATTTTTGCAGACCTAGAAATTGACAGCCAAGAATGAAGGAGCAAAAAACTTTCAGCTTTCAAAGTTAATAATTGACAATACTCTCAAGATGAAAAGGAAGAAAAGTCTATTGTATTGACTGGAAAAAAAGTCATTCAAACTTCACTGCTCAAGCTCTTTCCATGGATGGAAGTGCTAAAATAAGCATACAAAGCTCCAGTTTCTTTAAAAATGCAATATATTGTATGCAATATACAATCTGCAGGATATATTTGTATTGTTTCCAGCCCTGGTGATTTAAGGTTGACATAATCATTCAGAAATATGTATTCTGATCATTGTGCTGCTGCAACCCTGCACCCTCTTCGTTCAGCTGACGGTGCAGCTGATAAAACCTGGTGTTGCCTCAGTGTTTTAAATAATTTTCCAGCACTTTGCTCATGCAGGAGATTTTTTGAGGTCCACTTTCACTCAGAAACCTGCTACAGTTCTCTGGTCATTGTGAATGTGCAGAGCTAGTTCCAAGCAGCTTGAAACCCACTCAGGTGCAGGGTGGAAGTTTTCATCTCTGTGGCATCTATAAAAGAGTTTCCTACTTCTATATATTAAATATTGGCTTGATATTAAACTACTTATTTGCACTTTGCTGACAGATAAAAACTGCAAATGAAAGAATTGATTGTGAAATGGCAGCTCTTTAAATCAGCTGCTCGTGCCTGCTCTGGAAAGGGCTCTACTCAGTGTGATAATTTTAATGTTTGAAATGCAGCACACAGCTTGTCATGAGGGAGATGTGTTTTCAAACATGGATTTTTAGTATTTTTGATCAAAGTTTCACAATCTGCAACAACGAAATGGTGATTTTTTATTTTCTGAAGCCTTTGCAGACGTGGGGTTGAATGGCTCATGCTGCAAATACTACCTTATTGTTTGCTGACATTTCAGGAATGACAGTTTATTAGAAATCGTGATAGGGCACCAGGGTCTGCATTTGAATTTATATTATTTCAGAATTTGTTCATTAAGACACAAAATATTGAGCCTTTGGGCTTAGCCACGAGGCCTCTGCCCACGTTAGCGGTGAAGTCAGAGTTACGCAAAGAAGGCTGCAGGATCAGGCCTCAAACATCTGCTGCCATTTCCCAGAAATTAATCTAGCCTGCAATTCCATAACATCACTTTGATGGATGCTTGATTATTCCTATTTTCAAGTGGGCCTCCAAACATCCTTGTATTTTTCTCAGCAAGAGGTGAGGAGAGCTGATAAGTGGCAGCACCGGGCCTGTGTTTGGATTAACGCGGAGTCTCCAAGTGCTCCCTGAAAGGAGCTGGAGGATGTTGGCTGAGCTGGCAATCACATTCTCATGGGTGGAGGTGAGGACAACATCTGTCTTTCCTATCTTGTACTTGCCAAGGCTTTTTGTTGTTCCTGAACTCTCCTCATGAATATAATATGTGGGGTTTTTGTCTGATCTAATGAATCCAAGACTCGGAGATTTAGAAGGAAAACATATTCCAGATGTGCCTTGCAATTCCTGACTCAGGTGACTGCATTTTAAGCAGTAACCTTTTCCAGTATGTTCCCCACACCATATTGAATATCCTCCTTCTGCAAACGGTCAGGGGAGGCTTGTACAAGCATCATGATTAATAAGCTACAGCAAGGCTAAAACATCAATCATTTGCCTTTTGTTTCACCCGATTGCTGCTGGATGCAATGAATCCAAGGCTCAAAGGCTTGGCTTTGGAGCAGGGCTGCAAATTTTGGCTCTTGAAGCAGTTCAAGCCCAGCTTGTTTCCTCGTGCAGTGGTGCCTGCTGCAGACGTGAGCAGAGTCTCACACTGGACGAGTTCCCACTGCTTGGGGAGGTTCTGGTGTCCAGCCTCCCTGTGCTCTCTGCTCCAGCCTGGAAATGACATTCCTGTTTGAAATTAGCCTTTCACTCCAGATGAGCCGCTTCCTAGAGCATCAGAAGATGCAATTTGAGGGAGGATAGGGTAGGAGAGCAGCAAGCAAAAAGAGTGACTTGCTCAAATCTTGTGCCCTGTGTACTCTCCTCCACACTCTCATCTGTCCTTTCTTTCAGTAACAGTTTGTAATTCAATTTACAAACAGTTTGTAATTCAATTTACAAACAGTTTGTAATTCAATTTACAAACCTTCAACAACCAATGTTATCAGGTATAAAGGGGATACCAAGAGCACAAAAGCATGGAAACACTTAAGGAGCTAATTGCACAGCCTTGATGAGAACAATCATCCCTCAGAAAATGCAGGTCCTCTCCAAATGTGCCTGTTTATTAGAAAGTTCCAACATCTGCAAAACACACGCTGGTGTGTTACAATTAATCCTCATAATAAACAGTTTGGTGAAAGTTTTTGTTTAACAGCTTTTGGTCTAATTTAGAATGAAAATAAGTTGCAGTATGTCAGAATTCTTTTTAGAACAGAAAGGTTTTTTCTGCCCAACTGTAGACATCTGAGAAGTGATAAGAAACAGCCCATGTCTGAATGGATTGTGGCTGTGGGGAGGACAAAGCTTGTGCTTATCTATGTATTATCATGAAATCAGATTAGAAAAGCAAAATGTGTTTGCATTGATGAGGAGAAATATTATAAAACTGGTGTCAAAAAATAGCTTCTATAAATGCAATGCATATGGCAAAGTTAATTAAAAGTTCTTTATTGCTGTGTTGTTGTATGCCAAGGATAACAGGTCCTTTTGGGAGTCTGAGAATGCTGTCTGAGGAAGCAAAAAGTGCATTTTATTTCTCTAGCATCTCAATGTACAATGAGGGGTTTTGCTGTGTTTGTGTCCCCTCATTCATCCTCCTCCTTTGGTGCTGTTCTTGCCCAACCCCATCCAACCTTGGACACTTCCAAGGATGGAGAATCCACAATTTACCTGGGCAGCCTGTCCCAGGTTGCCACCCTCCCAGCCAAGGATTTCTCCCTAAAATATAATAGACACCTGCCCTCCTGCAGTTTAAAACCATTGCTCATGAATAAAAAAACAAACAAACCAAACAGGTTGCAGTTTAAAACCCATTCTAATGTCTGGGTTAGAGTGGCCTCCAAAGTACTTTAAAATCCTGCTGCTGTGTTTATTCCCCAATATCCCTCATCCCAAGCAAATTCTCCTGCACAACCACACACCTTATTGTCTTGTGTAGCCATTTCTTGAGTTTGACCAAACTTTAGAGAAAAAATAAAGTCTTTGTCCTGAGTTCCTGACATTGCATTTAAAGGAGGGGGCAGCTTGCATGTGCTTCTCATGATGGGAACTACTTCAATCACATTTCCTGTAACTTCATGTTTCTAGGCCAAGTAATCTTGCATTTGATTAAGTAAACACCTTTGTCCTAATGACTTTATGCCTACTTTAAAGGCGTTGCTGTACCTATTGTTCTACAGATTTGTCAGTCTGTTATTCTTTTTTCTTTTTTTAAACTTATCAGTGAAGTGTAAATCAAAACCAAATAGAGAAATCATTTTGTTCTTTTATCATTAGTACAGAAAGTCCAAGGGAGAAGCCAGGTTTGGCATAGTACAAGCAATTAAAATATAAAAATAATATAATGAAGGAACACGGGTTTGTTTAGGTTTTGTGGTTGTTTTTTTTTTTTCCTGTGATGTCATGAGAGGAAATATGTGGAGAAAGGAAGATGAAATAAAGAATATTCGTGTTCAGTATTGGCCTCAAATACCAACAGCTCTGCTTCACAGACTTGCATGAAAGACCCTTCCCACCTTCTCCTTTAAGGTCCATGTGTTCGTTTCTTCATATCTCTTTACTCCAGACATTAAATACTAGAAATTAAAGGCTTCATTTCTGAAATGAATATGAGAATATGTTGCATCACGTAAAATTCAGGAAGATGACCCATTCACTGCTAAAATTATTGTCAAAAAGGTACAAAACTGAAAGAAGCCTGTAAGGCATCTATTTTGTAATAATTATTAATGTTTACATTTCTTAATCCCACTTATGGCTTGATGTTGCCAAACTGCTCCAGAGACAGCATTAATATGGATGAGAAAAAGAGATTAACATGTAAATGAGTAATGAAAAGCATTTACTAGGAATAGAACTGGCATCCATATGTAATAAAACCTTGCCAAACATTGTCAGTATTAATAGCTTTGTTTACATTTCTACGTGGCCAGACCACGCCGCTATTTTTTTCATGATGGTGAGTTCTGACAATTTTTCTATTAGATTTGGTCCAGGAGCTTGCATTTGCAATTACAACACAAAGCAGATTTTGAAGTCCCTGTATTTAGGAGAGAAATAACCCACACTGCATTGTGTCAGCTGTTCCAGGACAGCAGCTTGCTGGTGGAGCCTTCCTTTCACAGCTCAAACTTTGGGGACACCAAGCCATGCCCATTATCAGAAATTCCTGTAGAACTGAGAAATGCTTCCTATTGCTGGCTGCTTTTCCCCAGGATGAGATTCAGGGCTGGTTCTGACAGGTTGGGCTCTGGTTGTTCAGAGTCCCTGGGTCTTGTAGCGTCAGTGGATTCAGAAAAGCCTGGGCCACAAATCCTCACCTTTTAAGTGGTTTAAGTTGATCCCAGGGCTGGAAACCCTCTGGAGCCAGGCTGGGAGAGCTGGGGGTGCTCATCTGGAGAGGAGAAGCTCCAGGGAGAGCTCAGAGCCCCTCCAGGGCCTGAAGGGGCTCCAGGAGAGCTGGAGAGGGACTGGGGACAAGGGATGGAGGGACAGGACACAGGGAATGGCTTCAAAATAGGATTTGATGGGATCTTGGGAATTAGGAGTTGTTTCCTGGCAGGGTGGGCAGGGGCTGGGATGGAATTTCACCTCTGGATCCCTGGCAGTGCCCAAGGCCAGGTTGGACACTGGGGCTTGGAGCAGCCTGGCACAGTGGAAGGTGTCCCAGGGAGGTGTAATGAAGTGATCTTTTAGTTCCCTTCCTACCCAAACCATTCTTTGATTCACTGATTTAAGATCACTGAGAGGAAGAAGAGGCTGAAGAAGACCTGAGGCTGATTCCAGCATGGGCCACATCCTTTAGTTGTGCTGACTCCTCATGTCTTGCATAGGCTTTGGTGGCCAGGGCAGCTTTTGTCACCCAGGTAGGGAGATCCCTGTCCTGCTGTCCTTCCAGACAGGCCACCAAGACCAGGAGGGTGAATGTCAGAGGATGTTGTGGGGCACATTAATGATCCTCCACACAGGGCCTGACCCACAGCACACAAAGCTGGCAGGAGCTCAGTGGTTCCTGCAGAGCCTTCCCAGACCTGGCAGTGAGCACTAACTGATAACCAGCAGGACGGATACAGATGAGTGCTAATAAACCACAGCTAAACTCAGTCTAATAAACCACAGCTAAACTCAGGCTCAGCTTGCTTTCTCCAGGAATTTTCCTCTCAAATGGGAAGTTTAAATCTGTCTCTTGGGCTCATTTATGTTTGTCTTGTTTTGTGTCCATAGTTGTAGATATTCACACAGCCCTAGGTAATTGGGTTTGTATTTTCAGCATTTACTGTGCTCATCAGGAAGTTTAAATGTTTGCATTTTCCCTCTTCAGGCAACATAATGGACACCCATAGCACAAGCAGTGTTTGTTGTCATTAGTAATGCCAATAAATAAAAAACCCTTTATTTCTTTGGTTTTTTTTATATTTATACTCACCCTGAATATCCATAAATTAATTTACATTAGGTGGAGTCATTTTTAATAGAAGCCAGAAAAATTTGCTTTGTGTCACTTGTGTGGGGGAGGATGAGAAATAAATCCATTATATAGTGCTTGATGCCTGTTTTGAAAAGGTCCATGAGTGAACAGTTATAGTAGTAAATGCAATACTCTAACAGTAGTATACTCTTTACAGTAGTAAATACAATACTATTTACAATAGTAATTAGAGTTAAATAATGTTTTATTTGCAATCTGTGTCAGCTTTCTCCTGTATAATTCATACTTCAGTGTATTTATTGGAGCTAATTCTTTCAAAATCAACATTTTGTTTTGTGTTTTTCATCTTATGGATTGGGGCAGAAAAGAGGGAACTGTGCATTCAGTAGTGTCAGGCATGGGATGCATTGTGATCATCTGTCCAGGTTGTATTTGTGCACACATATATTTAATTTTGGGGAGTTATTTCATGAAAAAATCTCGTGGACTGCTGAGAAAGAACTCTTTATTTTCCTTCCAGTGTAATATCTTCTTTCTTTAGTTCTTGTTATGTCATCCCTGCTACTTTATAATCCAAGCAGATCAAATTCCCTGCTGTCTCTCAGTGGAGCCAGGGAAGAATCCTTGAGGAGCAAGGGACCAGCGGCCATCTCCCCCCACACCTCCTTGGTCTGCAGGTTTTCTCAGAAAAGGCTCTTTAGAAAACCTTCAGACCACCAACAGCAAAGATTTCTGGCATGACAAAAATCTTTTGTCATGCCTTTTTGTCTCACAGAACCAAAGAGGCAGAGGTAGCTGGTTGCATTTGGTGGGAGAGAAGAAAGGATGCTAACTGAGAAGTCCCTGGGGCAGCCTAGTGGTGATCTTTGCACTTGGGTGACATCTGAAAATCAGCAGGAAAAAGGTGCAGATCACTGCCTGAACTCAGTGTTAACAATTCAGTCATGAGTCTCAGGGAGCTTGAAGGGCCTGAGATCCCACTCCCCAAGCCCTGGGATTAAGGGGTGATCTCAGTTTTCACAGGCAGTAAGAGGCTGGAAGTGATGTCCTCACCTTTGCAACTGCAGAGCAAACTATGAGTATTAGCAGAGTGCACCCCAAGGGCTCACAAACCGGGTGGATAAAAAGGAGGAAATGTAGAATCACAGCATAGAAACCCACCAGGATGAAGTGCAGCTCTTCCCCCTGCATAGAACATCTGCAAGGGTCGCACCATGGGTTTTCAAATGATCAAACACTGATTTTTAGGGCAGCAGGTGACTGCTGGACTCATCAGAGCCCTCTTCAGCAGCCAGGGAGGGTAGGAGCCTGCAGACAACCACCCACCCTCCTAGAGAACTCCATCCCTTTCTCTCTCCCTTCTCCTCTGCCGACAGGACCACGTTTCTGGCCGTCAGCAGCAGATCTGGCAGGAGCACAGCCCACCCACACTGCCTCACAGAGCTCCCTGCCCCGAGTCTGGCTCAGGATTCCCCTCATTCCCTGATCCTTGGCCCCCAAACTCGCAGCCATGGCCAGCTGGCCCAGCCTCCCCCTCAGCTTCCATCAGCCCCTGGGCCCACACGGAGCCTCCTCAATGGCCCAGGGCTGGGAATTGTCCCCAAAATCCAGGGAGGAGGTGCTGGGCTGCACCCCTGCTCCATTCCAGGCCAGGATGGAGTCACACAGTGGGGATTGTCCCCACAATCCAGGGAGGAGGTGCTGGGCTGCACCCCGGCTCCATTCCAGGCCAGGATGAAGTCACACAGTGGGGATTGTCCCTGCAGTGACAAGGAGAAGGTGCTGGGCTGCACCCCTGCTCCATTCCCTGTCACAGGGCCAGGATGGAGTCACACAGTGGGCCACTGCCCTTTCACAGAGTCCCTGAGGCTGGAAAAGCCCTCCCAGCCCATCGAGCCCAAGCTGTTCCCAGTGCCCACCTTGTCACTGAGTGCCACATCCAGGTGCTCATTGGACACCTCCAGGGATGGGGACTCCAGCACCTCCCTGGGCAGCCTCTTCCAATGATTGAATTTGCACCCTTATTCACCTTGTCCCCCAAAAGTGACCCCTGGAGAAGCTGGATTTCCTCAGAATTGTGCTTTTAGAGGGTGCCCCCAAGCCTGGGCACTGCTGGAGGACAGTGTGGCAGCCTCTCTCGTGCCATGCCTGAGGAGCCTCATCTCAGGAGGGATGTGTCCCTTCAGGAGTTTCAGCCCTTCCCACATTTCCTGATGGACATGGTGGCCACAGGCCCTGACTCACTCACAAGACTCAGCTGCAGATAGCTCAGGGAAGGAATTGGTGCCAGCAGGAATGTTTGGCAGTGGGGATAGAGGGTCGCTGTCCCTCCCTCTGGTGTCTGTCAGGCCTCCAGACAGACATGATGGCACCTGATGGGCCCTGCTGCCCTCAACACTCTCATGCTGCCATGAGGAGGGTGGGAAGCCCTTCCCACAGCTCCAGAGTGGGATTTCCACCAGGAAGAGTTGCCATCAAAGGGAGGGAAGTGGCTGATGGGTATGGTGTCCCTGTGCTAGAGGTTGTGCCCACATCTCTTGGCTTCTGGTCCAGAAGGGACTTGGCTGGGTCCCTGAGGAAGGAAAGGAGGATCCCAGGCTTCAGCAGGGCCTGGCCTTTGGTTGCTCCTGTCAGGGGCAGAGATTTTTGCAGCATTCAGCAGATCTCACCCTCTGCATCTCTACTGAGACCCCACAGATCTGGGCTGTGCTGCCCACCCTGCCCTCTCCTCTGTTCCCAGTGTTTGGTAGTGTGTGTTTGCTTCTGCTCAGCTGCTCTGGGAGGGTCTCCCCAGGGAGAGTTCCCTCATCAAGTCCATCTATTTTTAAAAAGGACTTAAATCTTGTCCAAACCACATCAAAGTAAGTGGAAATTTTTTTTTGTTGCCTTTGGTGGGGTTTGCAGCAGGCCTAGAGCCCACAGCAGGACTTTGTTTGCCACTATGACCAGTGGCAAACCTCTGATGTCAGGGAGAGAACTTCTAATCCAGTGAATTTTGCTATGAAACTCAGAGTGAAAAACAGAATAAAATAGGAAAGAAACATTGCTATCCAAGTTTTGTTTTATTTTTCTTTTGCATTATCCTTTGTATTATCTTTTCCCTTTCTCATAGAGAATTGTTCTTTCTATTCACTGTAGGTAATTAGCACCCTCAGGCATGATCATGCAATATTCCAAACATCTTTTGTAGGGATATAAACCACATTATTATTTGTACAATTCCATGCCATCCTCTGCTGCACAACTGTTACAACTGTCCTGTCATTTGCTGACAACACCTGTCCCCATGGGTCCTCACCTTCAGTGACAACAGTGCTGTGCCTAAAAGCTAATAGAACAGAACAGAATAACCAGATTGGAAGAGACCTTTGAGATCATTGAGCCCAGCCCAGCCCCAACACCCCAGCTGAACCCTGGCACCCAGTGCCACATCCAGGCTTTGTTAAACACACCCAGGGATGGGGACTCCACCACCTCCCCGGGCAGCCATTCCAGAACTTTCTCACTCTTTCTGTGAGAAGCTTATTCCTAACATCCCACCTCATTTTTCCTTGATGCAGAAGACTGTTCCTGTCTCTGTGACATGGAGAAGTCCTTTTTCACTGAGGATCCCTGTGGTGTCTGCCCTGAGGCCACTGTTGCAAGTGTTTGGTAGTGTTTGTGCTTCTGTTCGGCTGCGCTGGGAGGGTTCCCCTGTCCTCCTGTCATTTGCTGGCAACATTCGTCCCCATATGTCCTCACCTTCAATGACAACAGTGCTGTGCCTCAAAACTAATAGAACAGAACAGAATAACCAGGTTGGAAGAGACCTTCAAGATCATCTAGTCCAGCCTGTGTCCCAACAGCTCAGCTGAACCCTGGCACCCAGTGCCACATCCAGGCTTTGTTAAACACACCCAGGGATGGGGACTCCACCACCTCCCATTCCAGAACTTTATCACTCTTTCCGTAAAAAACATTTTCCTAACATCCAACCTAATTTTTCCTTGATGCATGAGACTGTTCCCTTCCCTGTGAGATGGACAATCCCTTTTTCCCTGGGGATCCCTGTGCTGTTTGCCCTGACCTGTCTCTGGTTTGCAGGAAGCGTTATCGGTGGTGAGCGAAGACCAGTCCCTGTTCGAGTGTGCCTACGGATCACCCCACCTCACCAAGACAGAGATGACAGCCTCCTCCTCCAGTGAATATGGGCAGACCTCCAAGATGAGCCCACGTGTCCCCCAGCAGGACTGGTTGTCACAGCCCCCGGCCAGAGTCACCATCAAGATGGAGTGTAACCCCAACCAGGTGAACGGGTCAAGGTAAGGAGGCTGGGGGTGGCTAAAGAACGGGGATTTTTGTGATGGATGTGGCTCAGTTGTCTCAATCTGTGTATTTAGCACCATTTTAGGTGCCTCATTATCCCACCTGGCCACTGCTGCTATCCTAGAAGTCTCCAGGTTGTCCTACCTTGACCTGCAGTCCATGTTCAGGTGTTACAGAGGGTCTGAAATGGTGCTGCAGGCACAGACTTCTTGTGAGCTTGTGCAATGCCTTTCCTCTGACTGCTGATCGTTTTTGGATGTGAATTTGCTTTGCAAACCAGGTGAAAGAGCACATATTAAAGTTAATAAAATGGGGATTTGCTGTGGCCTGGAGCAGCACCATTGATCCATCAAAGGGTGTGGTGTGTGTGATCTAACACTCCATGGAAGCTGTCAAATCCAGCAATATGGGGAGTTGTCTTTGCTCCAAAGATAACCAGACAGGGAAACACTGCAAGTAAAATCTTGTAATGGCAGAGGGAGTGAACTACTGATCTTTCCTTTTGTAGTCACTGTAAACATAATGCCAAAAAGTGGAGCTGGATTTAAGAACTCATGCTGAAAAAACAACATAAATATGGAGGCAGGCAGGGGAGTAGAAAGGAACAGAAAAATAAATAGCTCAACAAGCAGTAGCCACAGAGTGTCTGTGTATTAACTGTTATCTCAGGACATTTTTTAGGGGATGTCACTATAAAGAAGACTTCTATCAATTAGTCTGCAAAGGTATTACAGTGGATTTTTGGATATTGGCTGGTGCCTTTCCCAAGCTTAGGAGCACCCTGTGGGACATCTGAAGAAACACAATGAAGATTTGTATTTTTTTTTTTTTTTAAGGAAGCTATCCAAACAAGTGCTTTCCTGTTTAAAATGCCTGACTGTCAAAACAGTTTTCCTTTGGTGTTGCTGAGGGGCAAAGGTCCAGAAGAGTCAGTTGCTGACAGTTGTTGGTGATGTACCAGTGGAGCCTGTGCTTCACATCTCCCTGTCACAAACACCTGTGCTGTGTTTTAATCTCATCTCCCAGGGTCAGTTGTTGAGGAAAACCTCAGCCCTGAGCTCTGTGGTTGCTCTTCACACTTGCTGTGCTGATGTGATGAGCACCAAGAGCAGGGCAAAGTGGTCTGCCAGCTTATCACACCTCCCCTGTTCTGTGGTGAGGGTGGGAATTGTGCTGAAGTCAAATCAGGATTTCCAGTGAGCAGTCAAAGATTTGAGATACGTAGAAATAAATGGTGAGTTGAAGTTACCAAGAATTAGAGGAAGAATTCTTGTAAGGCTGCTTATTCAGAAGTTCACGTATCTTTAATCTATTCCAGTGTCTTTCTAATTTTTTTTTTTTTTTTTTTTTGTGCTAAGCAAATGCACAGGTATAATCATAAATGGTGTATTCATTCAAAATCAGTCTTACCTGCTTCCTGAAATAGCCTCTGAAGTATTTGTGCTGGCATTTCTGTAAGAGAACTGATCACAGTTTCCCTCAGTGTAAATTCCATGAAGTGCACTAGAGTAGGTAATCAGAGTTAATTGTTGCTGAGAGGTTTAGGTTGGATTTTAGGGCAGGGTTCTTGCCCAGAGGGTGCTGGCACTGCCCAGGCTGCCCAGGGAATGGGCACAGCCCTGAGGCTGCCAGAGCTCCTCTGGTCAGCACTGCCAGGGATGGCCAGGGTGGGATTTTGGGGGGTCTGGGCAGGGCAGGGGTGGCACTGGATGATCCCTGTGTGTCCCTTCCAACTCAGGATATTCCATGATTCTGTATTTTCTCCTTCTTTTTGCTGTTTTCTATTAGCATGTGCATGCTCTGTAGCACTCAGGGTGATGCTGTGGCTCCCTGCACAGGAGGTGGCTGAGATTTCAGCTGCCAAAATTCCCCTTTGTGGATAGAGGTGCCTGCATTTCCTTCAGAGCTGTCTGCACTGTTCTCATGAAATGCTTGTGCTTGTGGGGAGGGACCCTTCATCAGGAACTGGAGGGACAGGACACAAGGAATTGCATCCAAACTGGATGGGATCTTGGCAATGAGGAATTGTTTCCTGGCAGGGTGGGCAGGGCTGGGATGGAATTCCACCCCTGGATCCCTGGCAGTGCCCAAGGCCAGGTTGGACACTGGGGCTGGAGCAGCCTGGGACAGTGGGAGGTGTTTGTTTATTAATCTTGACTTTTTTTACAGCCTTCCCTGTTGAAAGATCAATGCAGAGTTCCTAAATGGAGACAGCAAGGAAAATTCATACTTTGATACATTTCTTAAGACATGACTGGCTGAAAAAGAAAAAAAAAAAAGAAAAGAAAAAGGAAAAAAAAAGTAAAAAAAGAAAAAATCGCTTAAAATCTACCAAAGGAAAAAAAAAAAAGAAAAAAATCACTTAAAAGCTACAAAAAAAAAAAAAAATAGCAGAAAAACAAAAAAAAAATATTGCATGCTCATACTATACACAAAAATAACATTTTTAAATTATTGTCATTAAAAAACACTGTTTATTTCATCAGAGAAGTTTTATTTTATAGGGCCTAACTCAGGCCTGAAAAAATAGATCTTAATACTACACTTTTAATGGAGAACTAACACTGCTACTCAACAAAAATAAATAAGTTGTGGCATTTCTACATCTCAGATACATGTGTGTAATATGTCATGTTATTACACTCTGGGAATTGAAATGTGGTTTTCCTGCCAGTTTTAGGGAGAACAAAGTGTGAATCAGATTGTGCTACCCTGCCTTTCTGTGAGTTACTTTGCATTTTCTTTTCTGCAGAAGCCTTCCCTACTCTCTTCTTTTGCAATCCATAAAATTATTTCTTTAAATGATAATATTAAATGATAATATTTCCTCACTTCTTAAAATGCTTTGTCAGTTCAATATTTCCACAAGCAATTCCTGGAGCACTTGGAGCTGCATTTCACTTTTTATTAAAACTGTACCTGCTCTGTTTAGACCCATTTTAAAATCTGAGTTGTCCCAGAGGAGTCTAAAATACAACCCCACATCTCAGAGCTGTGCAAGTGCTGCCCTGAGGATGTCCAGGGCATCTCTGTCCTCTCATATGGGCACCTGGACCTGAGTAATTCAGGATGCAAAGCAGGGAATGAGATCCCACAAAGTGGTGGACAGGGAGAAGTTAACACTGCAGTTTTTTGCTGTCCAGCTCTCCCTGTGTCAGAGCTTCCTGGCCATATATTCTGTGCTGTGGAGGGGAGTATAAATATATAAATATAATTTTGGGAGCATATTGAACCCCTCAGACATCCCCAGTTAAGCACCCACACAGAGAAGGAGTGTGCCCCCTCTGCTAGGACTTTCCCCAGACATATTTTGGCTGTGATTGCCCTACATTAAATTCCAAATTTAACAGTCTCAGAGCTGGCATTCCTGTGAATACCAGAGAAATGCCACTAGAATGAAATTAAGGGTTATTTTCAGTGTGCTGCACAGGGATTAGCTACCCACTTTTCTTTAACAATAACAGTATTTTTCAAGATAAACCCTGCAGCCCAGCACCACAAAATACAGTATGGGGGTTTACCTTAAATTAAATAAAGCAGGAAAAGTTTAAATTAAAGCTATCATTTACCTGGCTGTTGTTGCGTATATAATACAGGTGGTATCAAATTGAGTTTCTCTAAGTACATTAATTCTGTTCCTTCCAGATACATAAATCTAATGAGACCTTCTGTGCTACACTACAGTCAATCTTTCACCTGAATGTAACAATCCTGTTTCCTGCTATTTATTGCTCCTGGGTCAGGCCAAAAAGATTCACCCTGGTGTATAAATCTGCAGGTTGCATATGCCACACTGGCACTTTGCTGTTTATTGTTCTTTATGTATTCCATCAAGTGAGGCATGAGCAATTCTACCACAATGAGTGCAATTCATGTCATGCATTCAGGGAGAAATTCACTCTGTGGAAATGCTCTCATGAGGCTCTGGGTACAGCCTAAACAACATTCATAAATCCATGGATTTCCCAGTGGGCTTGGAATACGCTCACCCACGGGGCTTTGCCGTGCCCATGGGTGGCACTACACAAAGGTACCTTGGAATAATGACATTTACTGTAGGCAATCCATCTTTTTCAGGCAGGCTGAAGGGGAACACAGAGTCTTATTCAGGCCACAGATAAATTTCTCTTGCCATGAGCAGCGTGATGATTTCATTGAAGAAGTATTTTGAAAGTTAACTGCAGTGAAAGCACAGCAGAAGCTTTCCAACATCAGCTTGGCTGATAGAGAAGTTTGAAAGAAATGCCAGAAATAATTAGTTGTCCTTAGGATTTAATCATGTGCAAAATGTTGATTTAAGTGCTACCAGTTGTTGCTTGAAAATCATTTGAGAATGAAATTATCACTTAATACATCTTTTGTGCTGGCTCTTTTGGGAAATACCATTTTTCTTTGCATGTAACTGCCTGAATTTTCATCAAAGAGCCTCTGTACTCTCCAGGTTCAGAATGTCTGACACACTGGAGGACTTTGCAGAGTCCAGGGTGAACTTGAGTTTCTTTGCTGTTTTTTTTTTTTTCTTTTTCCCTTGATGTAAAGTCTCCTAAGGAGTAGATTCTCTGTGCTATACATGCCAGCAAACTGGAATATGGGGAGCCCTTGAGGTGCCCTGTACCATCAGGATGTGTGACAGCTGCTGTGCCCAGGCATGGGGAGGGAAAATTCATCCATGTGGAGCTCTGTATTCCAACAGATCTATCCTGCTCCCAGGATCTAGGCCTGGCAGCCTTTAAGCTGTAAGAGGCACCTCTACGTCATGGTGTGATACTGGTGGATTTAATTAGAATATTTAAGCAGCTTCAGAGAATCACTGGATTGTGGAATTGTTGGGGTTGGAAGGCACCTCTGGAGATTATCCCTGTTGCCAATGCAGGGTCACCTGGATCAGGAGATTCAGGAACACATCCAGGTGGGGTTGGAATGTCCCTGTGCAGCTGATCCAGAGCTCTGCCACCCACAAAGTAAAGAAATTCTTCTCCTGTTGAGGTGGAACTTCTTGTGGTTCCATTTATGACCACCACTCTTCATCCTCTCACTGAAAATTCTGTCCCCATCCTCTTGACCCCCACCTGGTGAGCATCCAGCACTTGTAGGGACAGGGCTGATGTGCACCCATCCCCGTGCCATCTCTGGTTTGCCGAAGGCTTTTTCCAGCCCTGGAGCACAGCCCCATGATGGGGACATGGTGCCATGTCCCCTCCACATCTGGTGGCACATCCAGCCTGGCATTCCTGGGGAACCTCAGCTCAGACTAAACAATAAGCCTGGCTCAAAGCCCCCAGCAGGCCATGGGATTCTCTCTCCAGTGATGCCACAGTGATTTTTGTTACCTTTTTATCTACCTTTTATATATTCTCAAAACCTTTAACATGCATACTTGTAATTCTTTAAAGCTAATATCTTAATCCTAATATTCTACTAAGCAAAAAAAACCAAACATCCTAATAACTTTACAATTAAAAACCAAAAAACCTTATGCTGTCTTAAAAAACCAAACGCCCCTCTAAAATATGTCATATAAACTAAAATTAGGCCTATCTAAAAAAATTAGTTTAAAATAGAAAAATGTCATGCTATTCATTTAAGCCTCTCATTAAAACACCTTTGTTAAATATGCTAATTTATAAAATCTATACTATTCTATATGCAATCTACGCTATATATACATTTCAGCATATTCCACCTTAACAAATTATTACACCATAAAAATCCTTGTTAAATACCAAAATAAAAACTCTTTATCTAACTCTTAATACTAAAACCAGAAAAAGGCATGACCAGCAGAGTCAATCCAGGGCAGAGCTGGGAGATGTGTCCTAAGAGGATGATTTTCCTTATTGGAGCTGCTTGTGTAAAATATTATTAATTTTTGGTAAAAAGACATTGATTATCTCAGACTGATAATCCTTTTTCCCACTGATTGGGTGGTTGGTGGAGTGGCTGCCTACCAAGCTGGAAAAATGGCAAAGTCAGGATGTGTGACTGCTTCAAGAAGCTCCTCTTTGCTCTGAAAATCCACCAACTTAACACGAGCACTTGCGTGTGTGTGTGGGCATGGTTTGGCTCTGTTCTTGAGGCAAACATGTTGCCAAGGGGAAAAACAAACTCAGCTCACTAATACTACAACTATTTTGTTTTTTTGGAGGCTTTTTGGGTTGGCAGGTGCTAAATAAGAAGCTTTCCAGTCCAGGATAATGGGCTCATTCATAATTATCATTGCTACGTTTGGGATTGACCACTGAATTCCCAGCAACCAAAGGATTTCAGATGGGCAGTGAAATATAAAAATAATCTTCATAGGACCCCACAAGAGTTGTGATCACTGTCATTATTTAAGACTATTGTCATCCTTGGAGCTGGTGGTGAGATTTCTTCTCTGTCCTGTCATTAGTGGGTGTTTCATTTTGATCAGGGCAGCATCACTGGGATTGTTCAGTATTTAAAGTTTAGGAATGGCTTTTTTAGACAAAACAGAAGGTAAGGAAAAGTCCTTAAAAAAAAATTTTGCACCCTCACAGCCCCTGAGTGCTAATCATGAAAATCAGCAGACATTCCACAGACATGGGGGATTATGGTTTCCATACAAGATGTCACTTCTGTTTATGCCTGGCATGCTCTATTTTCCTAACTTTCTATATGATCCCTGCCCACAAAAGAAGGCACGAGTGGTTTGGGAAGGGCCCCATCTCCTGGTATTTCATGTTTCACCAAACCACAAATACAACAGCCTTAAAAGCTCTTGAAATGAAATACAATTTGAGAAATGTAATCCATTACCATCATAATAGAATTTCTATAAAAATAATAAAAGAAAAACAAGAGAAAATAGGTCCTGAAAGTTATAGGTCAACTGGGAAGTCGTTGTGGCTTTGGCCTAGCTATCACCATGTCAAACCTCAGCCTTGTCCCAGGCAGCAATCTAATTGTAAATTATGTATATACAGAACATCATTTCTTAGCTTTGGCTTTTCGTGACCCCCTTCCCTGCTTTCCCTTTCTTCACTCCAACCTGACACGTAAGAAATATTGAAGTGTTTGCTCTAATAGAGAAATGACAACGTGCAGTCAAACTTAAACCAGCTGTTTCCCCACACTGGGAGCACAAAGAGCAAAGCTGGGAATATTTATAGCTTGACTGGCCTCTAGTGAGCCAGACTCTGACTGCCTGCAATTTGCCACCATGGCCTTGAGGCTGGAAACAGCTGTGGGTTGCAGGATGGCTGGGGAAAGCGAAGGGGAAGAAAATAAAAAAGCAAATGAAAAGACTGGATTGGCCAAAGTGATTGTTTGATTGGAGATGAGTGGTTGCTGGGTGTACAGCTCAGTAAAAAGCACCTTGTGTTGTGTTTACAGAAAGCCAACAGCGCTGTCACAAGGGAAAGGAGCCAGAGGTGGTTCCAGGTGACATCTCTGAGTGACCCTGGGCCAGCCCCACATAACTCTGAGCATCCACTGAGCCCAGGGCACCCCTTATTGGGGGGTTTGCCCCATGTTTGGGTGTTCTGTGCAGGGGGATGCCCCATCCTATGGCCATGGCCTGCTGGGGCTGCTGGAAATGCGAAGCCCAACATGGAGCAGGGCAGTGCCATGAATGAGTGGCCACCGGGGGACTGCACTTTCCTTCTTTTTTTGTCATCTTAGGACTGTTTTGTCACCTTATAGCAAAGATTAGAAGACTGTCAACATGCTTTCAGCAGCAGTTTAAGCAGCTTTAGCCAGTGTTGTGTTTCTGAGAGACTTCCCTGCCTTCCACAGACCTGGCAGCTTGTTCCCACCCTGGTCATCCCTTTTCCAGTTACTCACCCATTTATTTATTTCTCTGTGTACAGCTCCCCAGCCCAGAGCACTGAGCAGTTGAGCAAGAGCCTGTTGGAGCAGATATTTTGACCAGTGTGAGTTTTCTGGCATTTTCATGGCTCTGTTGTGCTGGAGTTCTCTGTGGGAAATTTTGCTCTCACAAGAAATCTTGGAAGGGAATCCAGAGGAGGCTCGAGGAAGAGCAGAGGGATGGAGCAGCTCTGCTGGCAGGAAAGGCTGGCACAGCTGGCATTGTTCACCTGCACAGGAGAAGCTTTGGGCTGAGCTCAGGGTGGCCTTGCAGGGCCTGGAGGAGCTGGCAAGATGGATGGAAATTCACAAGGGCCTGGAGTGACAGGACACAGGGGGAATGGGGTCAAACTTACAGAGAGTAGGATTAGATGGGATCTTGGGAATGAGGAATTGTTCCCTGGCAGGGTGGGCAGGGGCTGGGATGGAATTCCATCCCTGGATCCCTGGCAGTGCCCAAGGCCAGGTTGGACACTGGGGCTTGGAGCAGCCTGGGACAGTGGGAGGTGTCCCTGACGTGGCAGGGGTGGCACTGGGTGATCTTCAAGTTCCCTTCCAACCCAAATCATCCTGGGATTCTGTGATTTTCTGAGTGCTGAGGCCTCCAAAACACCCTGGAAGTGCTTTTCAGAGTCTCAACACAGGCTCCTTCTCACCTGGCAGCATCTGGCTGTCCCCACTGTGCTTCAAAGTAATAAATTTTGGGGAAGTTTCAGGTTTTTTCTTCACGGGCCACTTTTTCAGTGACAAATTCCCTGGGGAGGAAGCACTGACCAAATTCACCACAACCTGAGTGGCTGCAGTGAATGAGGATGAGCCTGAGCAAGATTTGCACTGCCCTCAGCATGAGCTGACCTTGTAGCAGCCTCTGTAATCCAAACTGTGCTTATTAAACTTGTGAAGACATGTAGATATTTGGACAATACACTTTTTCTCATATATTTCACTCTGAAACTCAGAAATATTGAACAGAGGAGTTTCTATTACAGGAATGACACATGTAGGCTTTTGCTGATTCCTAATCTGAATTTCTCTGACACCTTGCATTTCAGCACAGCACAGGTGTTTTATGTCACCTGGGGAAAATGGTAGCATAGTGAAAAGGAAAAAATGTGCTTCATAGACTTATTTATGAACTTACATCTGCTTTCATCAGAGTCAATGACTGGCAAGACTCCAGTCAGCTTTGGTAGGAATGGGTGATAAATTTAACTATCAAACCAGATTGATTTTAAGTAACCCTGCTTTAAGGTGAGGCTTTCAAGTCTTAAGGAGAGAATGCTTTCTCAGCAGATATTTATCATCTCAAGACTGGACAAAGTGTTCTTGGGTTCCATGACTGTGTGTAGTCTTACCTCTTTTTAATTTTAATTTTTTTCCCATTTTTGTAAATTCCAGGTGTAACACAGTATATTTACAAAGGGCAAAAATAACAGGCAGCCGTGAAGAAAAACATCTCTGGTTTCATTTCAGACCTGGAGCTGGGCATGAATCACTGCAGAGCTGCACCCTTCACTCTGGGTACACTTTCCAAAAGCTGCTTTTCCACCCTGCTGCCCTGGTGGCACAGAAATAAAGCAGACTCACAGAAAGTCCTAAAAAAACCTCCTTTGTAGACAGTCACTCTCTTGTTGTTCTGGGCACTAGAAACACCATTTTCTAGCATCTGCTTGCTTTTTCAGTTTTGCTTTCTGTGCTGTAGAAGTTTGTTCCAGGCAGTTGAGTTAAGCCCTGGCTCAGTGGTTTAGGGCACACACTCAATTTCAAGTACCAGAGTAGTCCTGTTAAATCCCATGGAGTTGATTCCATGCCTGAAATTAAGTGTGGCCTTAGGAGATTTGATGGATGGGGGATTTGCTTGTCCACCCAGTGAGCTAAAGGGACAAAACTCTTGACCATCTGCTTCTGGATTTTAATGAAAAGTTATGACTTATTTATGATCTTCTTCCCCACCCCTGTGTGTTTATATTCAGATCAAGAAAACCATCTCAGAAGCCCTGTCAGATTGCCAAAACCTCTGTGCTACTGGATCTTCCACATCATTTACTGCTCAGTGTTTACAAGAGTGTTTTTAATGCACCATTGCTTGTAGAAGTGCTGTGGGCTGCTACTGATGGGATATTTCACTTTGGAGTTCCTTTAGCCCAAGTTTCTTCCCCCAGAAAAAAAAAAGAAACCTAACCCAAAATTAAATAACTCTTCCAGTTAAACTAAAGGATGTTGCTAGCTAAAAGTTCAGTGAATAAGCCAAATAGTTCTTTGTAAAAGAACTGCTTTTGGGAGTTTGGGTCCACATCTGCACAGGTATAGGGGCAGGTGCGGGAGGATGTTTCCAAATGTCCATAATTTCAAGTGCAGGCTCACACATGCATTTATCCCATTTGTATTTGTGGAAGGGAAGCAGAAAAAGGCAACATTTCACTCACAAGGAATCATCACAAAAGCTCTCCTTCATATTTTCTGTCTGGAACAAAAAGCGGCTTTGTTTTGCACTGTTTGGACAGAAATGGGCTGCATCCCAGGGTTATATTTAGTGGTGTGTGGTAGGAGAGCAAAACTAAACCTGAGAAAATATTGCCCAAGTGCTCTGGTTGTGAGAGGAAGGGCTGAATTCACCACCATGCAGTGGCAGGTGCTGGCTGTGTTTTCCCTCATGGTTGTTTTTCAGTCCTGGGGCTGACAGAGCAGTTGCAGGACTTTTACACAGGGCACATTTCATAGGGGGTGTCTTTAGAGGAATCCTGGAAAAAGTGTGTGACGCCAACATTTTCCAGGCAGCATTGGAGGCCCTCTTCCTTCTCCTAAAGATGATGTTGCCAACCATTGAATGATCTCAAAAAAATAAATATTGCCAACTACTGAATGATCTCAAAAATAAAAAATATTTTATTTTTTTAACTGCAAATCAGCAGCAGTTGATTTTTTTTAATATCTACCTTAATACAGAAGAGTAAAATTAGTAGAAACATTTTGTAGAAAAAAATAGTGTTATGCTTTTATTTTCTTCTAATATTTAAGATGTACAGTAATTTTTCAGCTTTCCAAGTGCTGGTTCTTTTTTTAAAACACTCATGTGAGAATTATAACTGGATTAGTTCCTGAAGCATGATAGTGCTGAGCAGTCAACACAACTGAGTCACGGGGCTTTGAAGGGGCTCCAAGAGAGCTGGAGAGGGACTTTGGAAAGGGCCTGGAGTGACTGGACAAGGGGGAAAGGCTTCAGACTGAAGGAGGGCAGAGTTAGATGGATATTGGGAATTGGGAATTGTTCCCTGGGAGGGTGGGCAGGGCTGGGATGGAATTCCATCCCTGGATTGCTGGCAGTGCCCAAGGCCAGGCTGGACACTGGGGCTGGAGCAGCCTGGGACAGTGGGAGGTGTCCCTGCCATGGCAGGGGTGGAGCCGAGTGATTTTTAAATTCCCTTCCCACTCAACCCGTTCTGTAATTCCATGATTCCATGAATCTATGACTTGCCTCTTGTTTAGTGAGGCCACAGCACAATTTCAGGAGTTAAATGGCAGGGCTAAAGGAAAGCTTGTTAGTAATGAGGTATTGCTGAAGAAACCAATCCCCAGCTAACACCCTTCTTCCCTTGCCAAACAAACTCTTTACATTTAAAGGTATTCCCCATGGCTGACTTCTTTATTTTGATTTTTGTAACAATTTTTCTCCCTCTGATGAAACACGTTGTAGACATTAAATTAAGGGACAAATATGTCTGTGTCTGCCAGAAAGAAAACTGTGATGCAATTAAAATGCCATTAGGGAAGCCCCTGTGGGATGTTAAACCTAAAGACTCTATTCAGAAAGCAAAGCCAAAATTAAAGAGGTGTCTGGTTGCAGATCCTCTGCAGATTTCCCTGTCTTGACTACAGTACCGTGGAGACTGAGCTAGTCAGGAGCTGAAAGGTTTTTCCAGTCATGCGTGTGGTTTTTTAAATCATGGCTTTGGCAAATATTCCCTTTTTTTTGTGAGCCTTACATAGAAATGTGAATACATTGCATGACATGAAGTGCAACTGACTCTGGAACAACGGTGGCAGTGGAGGTGGGCAGCTCTCCAAGCCTTGGACTGCTTGGACAATGGCAACTAAGAATAGTTTTCCCCCTAGAAAATATGCAATAAGTGCATTTCTGTGTTTCTCAGTTGGCTGTGAGATGTTTGGAGAGGAAAATGCAGCTCCTTGCTGAACAAGCTCATGACCAAGCCTCCATTCCATGTCTGGAATTAAATTATTAGCATTTATAATTTATGGAGATATATGAGAGCCTGATCCTTTGTTACAGAAATAAATCTATGGTCCATTGAACCTAGTTGGTGTTTTTGGACAACTGAAGGAACCTGCAGAGCCACTGGGTGGGGATTACTGGGTTTTCCAGTTTTCCATTTCATTCCAGGTGCTTTTCTTCAGGTGATATTAATAAGGACTAGAATAGTAATGGAAGCACACCTTTCTTGTCTGCCTAGGAATTCTCCAGATGACTGCAGCGTGGCAAAAGGAGGGAAGATGGTCAGCAGCTCAGACAGTGTTGGGATGAACTATGGAAGCTACATGGAGGAGAAGCACGTTCCACCCCCAAACATGACGACCAATGAACGAAGAGTCATTGTGCCAGCAGGTCAGACCCTCTGCACCAAATGCAAGCCAAAAAAACTGCATTTCCCTCAACCTCACTAAGATTATTGGAGAGGGTTTGGAGAAAAGAAGTGATCAGGAGGGAAAGAGCAGTAGCTTGTAGGGGTTATTGGGAGAACAAGCTGAGGAGGATCAGTGAGGACACCTCCTCAATCTGTTCTTCCCATTTCAGCAGCAGAATGGGCTGATAAGAGGCACTCAGATCTTATCTGACTCCTGTAGCTCCTTCTTGGAGGATTTCACCCTAAAGGGAGCAAAAGGAAGAAGCACCTCCATTTCTTATCCCTTGGCTGGGTGCAGGGTGTGTGGGACAGAGAGAGAAAGGATCACTGTAGCACAGGTTATCTTGGAAAATACCAAAAAGTAGCTTCTGTGGGATCAAACAGGGCATGAAGAGCCTTTATGTGAGTTATCCCCTGAGTCTGGGCAGCATAAAACATTTTAATAAGCAAACTGACAGCTCCACTGCAATGTAAGAGCACAATTGAGAAATTCTTGGTCAGCCTTGGCAGGCTTGGCTGTGGGATTCAACAGTTGATGGAACAAGAAGGCTGCTGCCTTGTTCTTGTTGCCTTGTCCTCCAAAAAACCTGGAATATTCTGCAGAATAATTAGCCTGCCTGTTTCCAAGTCACAGCACCATGGCATCTGTGGGTGTTCCTGAACCACAGGATGGGCACAGGGTAAACTCAACACCTGCAGCCAGGAGGGAATGTTTGCTGCTGGTTCCTCTCCAGCAGAGAGGTGCTGCTGTGAAATATTTCTGCCTCTGCCATGTTGCTTAATATTTTTACAGTTTTTCAGTTGTTTAGACATGCAAGAGTACTGACTGTGGCCAGTTTTGCAAGCTGTGATTATTTCAGTTATTTGTCAAGAAAGGTGTGGACAAATCTGTTGCAGTGTCCTCCTCTGCAATGGTATTGTCAATTCTGATCTGGAGACAGAAGAGTGATGCTCTGAATAATAAATGTCCTGCCAACACTGAAATACAGAGCTTCTGAATGTTCTCCTAAAACATTTCTCTCCCTGGTGTTTGGCACTTTAAGACCTTTAGTAATTACTAGCATGGTTAGCTCAGCAAGGGATTTTTTTATTTAGTATATTCCTGGAGGTGTGTTTGAGATGGGTTTGAATGACTATCAAGGAACAAGATGGTCACAGTCTTGCCAGTTTGAAATCATTTGAAGAAATTAATGGGCAAAAATCAGTTATTTTTTTGATTATTGCATAGGCAGTGTGCAGTTCATGTGGTAAAGTTAGAAGTAAAATTCACATTTCCAGTTATGGTAACTTTCTATTTATCATAATTAAGAAAAAAATTACTTTTTTTTTAATTACAGACAAAATATTTTGGTAAATTTCCTGGAGTTTGGTTGTTTACTTCAGAGCAAACTGAAGTTCTCAGAGTTCTTTGCTGTAGGTGTGGACAATCTCATCCAGACCTAAGATTAACCACCAGACTTGCATCCCTCTAGACTCCTGCTTATTTTCATACCAGATGGAGGCATTATTTTAAGTGTTTCTTGGTGGAATTCAGGAGGTCTCCACCTCTTTCAGACCAGCTTGAACAGCAGTGAAAATAGAGGGAATGGCACTGAAGTTAAGCCATAGAAAAGCTATTTAGGCTGCCATTCATGTCCCAGATTTTCATGGGATGAACTTTGGGAGACAATTGACCTCCACATGCTCCATTCTCAGCCTTGAAGATATCACAAAATCACAGAGTCATTAAGATGATAAGGAAGAAAGTCTTGAAGAATTTTTCCCCCTTGGCTTTATTCTTTTCTCTGCAAAGAGTACAAATTCTTTGTGGTATGAGCTGAGAGACCTTTGTGTTGGTTCTTCACTCAAGAACAAGAAAAGATAGAATGGGAGAGAAATAGAAAATAAGGTGTTTAGAGGGAAAAATAAAAAAAAAATCTTTTTCCCTACTATCCAGCCTGGATTTCCCTTGGTGCAGCTCGAGGCTGTGTGCTCTGGCTGTGTCAGTGGTGCTGGAGAAAGAGCCCAGCCCCAGGTGAGCACAGGCACCTTTCAGGAGCTGTGCAGAGCGATGGGGGCAGCCCTGAGTCTCCTTTTCTCCAGGCTGAGCAGCCCCAGCTCCCTCAGGGCTTCCTCACAGGGTTTGTGTCCCCAGCCCCTCTCCAGCCTCTGGATTGTCCCCTCCATTGTCCCCTCTGGATGCACTCAAGCATCTCAAGGTGCTTCCTAAATTTGAGGCCATTTCCTCTCCTCCTTTCCCTTGGGACATGGCAGCAAAGCCCGACCTCCCCTCAGTGCCCCCCCGTCAGGGAGTTGTGCAGAGCAATTCACAAAATTCACAGAATGACAAGGTTGGAAGAGACCTTCAAGACCATCAAGACCAACCCAGCCCCAAAACCTCAACTAAACCCTGGCATCCAGTGCCACATCCAGACTTTTTTTACATCCAGGGATGGGGACTCCAGCACCTCCCTGGTCAGCCATTCCAGAACTTTAGCATCCTTTCTGTAAATAACTTTTTCCTAATATCCAGCCTATATTTCCCTTGACACAGGTTTGTTCCCTTGACAGGCTTTGTTGTTAGTACTCAGAACTCTCAGCTCTTCACAGTTCTCTCTTGCATTCAGCACACCAAATTAACTCCTCCATCAGTCAGTAAAGAAGGGATTATTTTGCATGGTTCCAGTGCCTCAGAATTGCCCTTCCCTGCCTGATGTTTTGCTGTGTGTCCCTGCAGACCCCACGCTGTGGAGCACTGACCACGTGCGCCAGTGGCTGGAGTGGGCGGTGAAGGAGTACGGGCTGCCAGACGTGGACATCCTGCTCTTCCAGAACATCGACGGCAAGGAGCTCTGCAAAATGACCAAGGATGACTTCCAGAGGCTCACCCCCAGCTACAATGCAGACATCCTCCTGTCACACCTACACTACCTCAGAGAGAGTAAGCCAGCCCTGCGTCCTGCCTGCACTCAGTCCCCGATTGATCTCTGTGGATAATTGGGTTTTCCAAATGTCTGTTGCAAATGTTCCTGTTCCTAAGAGCATAACAGGGAGGCCGTCCTAATTCCTGTTGAGTTTGGTGGAAAGATTCCCATTAATTTCACTCCTGTTTATCAAAGAGAAGAATTAGTGACTCTTTCTAGGTATCCATCTCAGGGAAAAAATGAATTGAAGCATATTGAGCAGGAAGAAAAACATTTAGTTGAAGCATTTATCAGGAGTAAAAAATCACATGGGGTTCAGTGCTGATGTTTTTTCTGGTCACGTACTCATTTCTTTCTATTTTAACTAAACAAGAGTGCAAACATTGATTCATAAAGTGAATTCCAGGCATGATTCTAAGGAATGGCAGGAGTTTGCTGTACTCTGGGTAGGATGGGAAGATTCAACTGAATTGAATAAAAAAAAAATTGGCAAATTCATGGAAAAAAGGAACAGTCCCTGAAGTCCAAATGAATATTAATTGTAGTGCATGGCTAGAATTTCAATGGGAAAAAAGGGATTACCTGGATTGAGGGCCTTCACCTAAGCTTGAGGAAAATTTGCCTCAGTTTAAAGAAGTTAAAATGAACTTGGTTTTTAGAGAAAAAAACACCAAGCATTGCAACACCAGTGCGGTGCAGTCTCCTCCACACGCACACTGTCAATAACCAGCCAGAAATTTTGTGCATTCATAACAATAAATTATGATATTGGATAAATGAATGCCCTAATTTACCCTGTAGCCCACACACCTCCCTCCAAACTGCAGGCTGTTGATAGATTCGCATTCAGGCAATCCTGTCAGGGGAAAAATATGGTTTAAAAAGATAATTCACGATTTTTTTTACATTTTGGTGTTGCTTTTTGTTTTGTTTTGTAGCTCCTCTTCCACATTTGACTTCAGATGATGTTGATAAAGCCTTACAAAACTCTCCACGGTTAATGCATGCTAGAAACACAGGTAATGCTGGCACTGCTCCCACTGCTGTAGGTCATCATCTTCTAAAAGCACAGGATTCCTTTCCATGGGCTGCTTGCTAAAAAAATGGAGGTGGTAAATCAGGAGGGAGGCAAGAGAGTCCCCTCCCTGCTGTCTGTGTGTTTTCTGCACAGATACACAGAGAAAAGGTGAGATCACGCAGGGCCAGGAGGTGCAAAAATGGTGCAAAAATTTCTGGTGTCCTGCAAGAGGATGGGGGCCCTGACACAGCATAAACCTGCAGGTTTGGGGCCTTGCATCTGAGGATTTTTATGGTCCTTCTGTCCATTCTGCTGTCAGATCTACTTCATGCATCCCTAGAAGCTTCTTGGAGCTCAGAAGTGCTTTGGGCTCTGGGGAATGGGGATATCCCCCCTCCCATGAGCTAAATGTTGTGGGAATCAATAAAATTGCTCTTTAGGCAGTTAGCTCATCTCATTTTCTAGCTGCTGTGGGACTTGAGCTGGGAATTCCACTAAGGCTGATCTGAATTTGAAATTATTTTTGTTGATATCCACCCTTGTGTTAATTTGGCCCAGAAATGTGTTGAGTGTAGGCAGGGGAATGACACATGCCTCATCTGTCTTTCAGGATGCAACTTAAAGTATTCATGAAAATAATTCAGAATCCATTTTAACTTGCTGTAACAGTTGTGCAGCAGAGGATGGCATGGAATGGTACAAATAATAGTGTGGTTTATATCCCTGCAAAAGATGTTTGGAATATTGCATGATCATGCCTGAGGGTGTTAGTTACCTACAGTGACCAGAAATAACAATTCTCTATGAGAAAGGAAAAAGATAATACAAAGGATAATGCAAAAGAAAAAGAAAACAAAACTTGGATAGCAATGTTTCTTTCCTATTTTATCTCTTTTTTCACTCTGAGTTTCATAGCAAAATTCACTGGATTAGGTCTTTCCCTGACATTAGAGGTTTGCCACTGGTCATAGTGGCAAACAAACCCCACCAAAGGCAAAAAAAAAATCAATTTATTTTGATGTGGTTTGGATGAGATTTAAGTCCTTTGTAAAAATAGATGGACTTGATGGTCTTTTCCATCTCTGGCCTTAGAGATTCTCATTTGCCAAGCAGATTCCACTTGTGGATATCCAAGTGTTGTTCAGCAGTTCTGTGTGTTATCTTTTTCTCTATGTGTGCACTGACAATGATATTCTGAAATTCATTTCACCAAAATGAGATTATCTGTCATTGGGGAGTGTGAATAATAGTGTGCTGATCATTAGCATATGGGAAATCAGTTCAATTTTCAGTGGGCCACAAAAGAGTTAGACAAAAAGTTCTTGAAATCAGCAGTAATTGACTTTTTTGATCTTCCTGGAGAGGGTCATGAGAAGTCCATTGGTGTAGTCAGAGCAATTTCAGTGCCTGAGAAAAGGGAGATTCCATTTCCTACATCATGAGATATCTGAGGGTCTAACCTTCAAAAGTCTCTGTTGAAAATATGGACTCTTCTGGGAATGCACTAATGAAGGCAAAATGGTTTTATTTCAGGGGGTACAAATCCACCTTCCCAGGTGGAGGTGGTTGTGGTAGAAGGGATTTCCTGAGCTTGAATGTCTCCTTCTTAAAATAGATGTTGCACAGACTTTTATCCAGTAATTTGAATGGATTTACATAGATGTGAAGATTGTTGGAATGAACTTTTGTATCTAACAGTCCAAAGGCAGAAATTAGTTACTCAGATTCCTCACTTGTTCACTCTACAGGAGGGGAAAATATTGGTGGATTTAGGGACTGTGGAAATGAATCTTTAGTTGTTATGTCCTCTTCTTTCTCTTCAGGAGGTGCCACTTTTATTTTCCCAAACACATCAGTTTATCCAGAAGCAACACAAAGAATTGCAGCCAGGCCAGGTATGAACAAAGACCACTTTTTGTGTGCTGTGATCTTACTCATTTCATCTCTTGAAATATATCATTCTTTTTCCCTTTTCATAAATATGAGGCCCTATTTTGAACACACACATTATTTACTTTTATCACATATATATGTGTCTATATAATTGTGCAGAGTGAAATAATTAAGTAGAGTTTAATAAGTCCATTTCTTCAACAAATCTCTGTCTTTGAAGCAATTGTATCAGCTTCTTAAAGCACCAAGGAATCAGAAACCTGAGCTCTGTTCACTGGTTCTGTTGCACTGTCCCAGTTCAGCCACCTGTCAATCCCCCTAAGCTCTCTGTTTGTAAAATGAGGTTAAAATTCCCTTTTATTTGAAGTCTGTTGTGGAAAAATACCCTAAAAATGCAGGATAAATGCTTCTCCTAAATTTTATTTATGTTTGAGGCAAGCAGAACCCACAACGATCTGATTACAAGTTTAAGAGTCTTAAGTAAAATCAAAACATAAGGAAGTTCTTAATGCTCAAAATTTTGAAACCTGTGGAAGTTTTGTGGATGTGCTGATTTGTGAAAGGCTGATGGGAATAATTAAAGAAGGTGAGGACATGGCTATGAAGCCAAAGATTTTCTTTTTATCACCCTTCAGCACAAAAAATGCTGGAAAAATGCCTAAACTGGACATTTGCTTTTCCAATAATGAGTGCAGAGTACTAAGGGACATGAAGAGGAGCTGCAGCAAATACTGAATTTAAAGGAAATCCTTTACTGAGCCAGAGGCAAAACTCCAAGTGGTCAGAAGGGACATGCACTGGAATTGGCTGAGCTCTGATGAAAAGAGATGTTGGCACATTAAAAAAGGGAATTTGAACAGGAATTATTTTATTTGTGCTCTAGGGTAGAGTTCTGGAGAATTCATACAGATATTATTTAATATAGCCTTGTGTACATGTATATATGCATGTCTGTAGATTTGGTAATTGATAATCTGAAAAGAGAAAAAAGGAAACAATTTCCAGGCCATTACATCAACAAATTCAACTTGTTTGGGTCCTTGGAAATCAAGCTCTGCTAGAATTGTTTGTTTATATTAATGGCTAAAAAGGGAACTGCTGATCCAGTGCATACATTTGGCTTTCATATGGCATTCACCAAAACACCCCACAACTATTTACAATAGAAATTAAATCAGTGTACCATAAGAAACAAATTAAGAACTGGCTAATTATCCTGTCATCAGTAATGGACATCTTAAGTTATTTTAGGACTGTTCAGCCTGGGGAAGAGAAGCTTTGGGGTGATGGAATTGTGGCCTGAAGGAGCCCCAGGAAACCTGGGGAGAGACAATTTCCAAGGGATGCAGGGACAGCACACAGGGAATGGCTTCAAACTGACAGAAAGTGGGATTAGATGGGATATTGGCAACGAGGAATTGTTCCCTGGCAGGGTGGGCAGGGGCTGGGATGGAATTCCACCCCTGGGTCCCTGGCAGTGCCCAAGGCCAGGTTGGACACTGGGGTTGGAGCAGCCTGGGACAGTGGGAGGTGTCCCTGCCATGGCAGGGGATGGAACAAAATGATCTTTAATGTCCCTTCCAACCCAAACCATTCCATGATTCTTTGATTTTTTTGTTACTTAAACCCAGAGGTTCCTATACAGGATTCCTGTCCAGGTACCCAGGAGGTTCATTAGGGAGAAACAGCTTGGCAATCAATTAACAACTGAAAACACAAGTTGATAAATGCAGCCCAAGGCAGAAGTTATTTGCATATCTTACTGATCCCAAATTAGCCCCCTTCACTCATGAAGGAACAACTTAACAGAGTCATCTTTATTTATGGCACAGTGGCAGCCAGAGTGAAAGTTGTGAACAAATGAAGAACCACAGTGGAAAATCCCATGGGAAATCTGGCTGTGCCACTGAACACCCCAGCAGTGTGGCCTTGCATGGAAAGCTGTGTCAATCATCCCTTATCAAAAAGGTTTTTGGCAGAGTTTGGAGGTGCTTAGAAACGCCTGGGAAAGCCATGGGAGTGTGGAAAAAATCTTTGGAGCATGTTGAGAGATACAGAGGTTTGAAATTGTTCAAATCACAGTCTGGGGTTAAGGAAACTATGTAATTATCAAAATAAAGAGAGTGACAGAGCACCTGCTTAGTGTCAGTATAAGAAGAAGTGATATTCTAAATAAATTAAACATTTTCATGGAGCATTAAAGCAGACTGGGGCACCCAGGAGCTCTCAGGGACACTGGGGAATGTCAGCACAAATAGGGATGAGAAAACAAAGCACAACTATGGAAACAATCACCAAACATAAATCCAGAGGCCCCAAACTCTCAGTAATTCCCAGCAGAAATGAACATGTAGCATAAGACCAGAGGGACCCGGTGTCCTGCAGGAGAAGCTGTTCCAATGGAGAGGATTTCAGGCAAAGGCTGGAATGAGTCTGGTTTCTACTGGACTTGAATAAAAATTGGGATTTTTTTTGTTTCCTGACAAGGTCTATGATTTCCATATTTGTTTAATCCTGTGTGTGACAGAAAAATAAAATGTAAATTTTCTCTCATGGAAAACGTCCTAAACCACCTATCAGACATGATGAACTCCTTCATTTCAGCATTTTTATCTCACTCACATTTAAAATGACACTTAACAAAATGCTTTGTGTCAGCATATTTCTGCATTCACACAATTACACGTGGAATTGCAGTTTAGTTTTAGGGTTCTTCTGTGCAGAACTAAACATTTTCTCCAAAGAACTGTAGTGATTTTGGAAATACTGTTTTAATTTATCTTTTACAATTGAAAACTGATGGACATCTTCAAAGTCAGAATTTTTTTTCAGAGAAAAAGGGTTTTTTTTGCAGAAATTCAGTTTTCTTTCAGGAAACTGTTTTGTTGGCTTATTCTGTGGTTTTCCTTTGAGTTAAATGTCACATTTCAACCAGACTGCAAAGAAGCTTTCCCATAACAAAGCAGTGTTCATGTGAGAGCAAAAGCAGACCCTGGGGACAGCCACTTGATGACATGAAAAAGGTCAAAAATGAGGAGCAGGGGGAATAAATAAAGTTCAGTGGGAATCAGCCAAATCCTGGGGTGCAGTTCTGGAGAGATTAATTAAGCACAGCCATTGTTAAGGCACTACAATAGAAAATGGGAAATGGGCTTCAGTGCAAGGGAGGATTTCTGCAGTCACCTTTAGAGCAGAACATGAGGTTTCAGTGACAATGAGGCTCTCAGGGACACCTGGCTGGGGTTTGTGTCACCAAACAGGAGCATTCCCACCAGGGATCTGTCCCAGATAAGGACATGCTGTGCTGATGTCTCATGGACAAGAACAGATCTGCTTATCTGCAATAACAACAGTGTTTATCAAGGCTGAACCAAGCATGGAGCTGGAGCTTTGCTCTATTTCAAGAAAAGCTGATGATGTGATTTTTCTTTTCATGGAGAGGGCGTAGTCAAAAGATCTCTTGTGATGTGAGGAGTTCAAAGGCAAGGCAGTTTTCTCACAGTGCTGAGTTTGTACCAAGCGTGGTTCAAGTGCCACCAAGTGCAAACACACACAGCATCTGCCAGAGCTCTCAGGGCACAGGTGTGTGATGGATTGGAGATCCAAAAATAGAGGAGAGGAGAGCAGAGAAAGAAAGGAAGAAA
>JAHXMQ010012338.1:24018907-24032286 GCA_020466415.1 Ammodramus savannarum pratensis | reverse complement strand
CATGGCAGGGACACCTTCCACAGTCCCAGGCTGCTCCAAGCCTCAATGCCCAACCTGGCCTTGGGCACTGCCAGGGATCCAGGGCACAGCTTCCCTGGAAAACCTGTGCCAGGGCCTGCCCACCCTCCCAGGGAAGGAAAAGATTCCTTGCCCTTTCTCTGCTCTGCTCTGGAATAAGTTGTTCCCTGTCCAAGAGCCCCAAATGAAAAGAATCCTGAAACTGCAGCAGCCTCCCACATTTCCAGACCTGCTGAAGGACAGAACCACAAACACAACACCAAAATGCCACAGCAGAAGAGTTCCCCCCAAAAGATGGGAGGAAGGAAGGAATTTTCAAGGCACAGTCTCTTCCCTGGGCTCCACCAACAGAGCTGTAAAATTTGCCATTTCAGGTTTTAAGCTAAAAAGTGAAGTTTTGGTCTGGCACACTCCAGGCTGCTCCAGCTCCCAGCCAAGGCTGCTCCTCACTGTCCATCTCCCTGTCCCATGGGTAATACTGATCCCACATGTGGTATAGGGGGAAATTTTGGAGCCTGCCATAGGTGAATGAAGCTTTTTCAGAGCTCCCTCATCACGTTTTGTGTCCTCCCCTGATTTGTGACAAAGTCACTCAGCTTTACAGCCGCTTCCTGAGATGGATCCCAGCCAAATCCTGGTGCTTTTTTTGGTGGCAGGGTATTTTTTGTGTTGATTTGTTTCCTATTTTCTTTTTTTTTTTCTCTCACATCACTCTTTCCTGCGTGATCCTGAATTCCTCTAGTGCTCTTTTCCTCCCCAGGGAAATTCCTCTTGGTTTCCTTTCCCTGCAGAAATACTTCCCTTCTCTGCCACAGTGACATGGGAAGAGAGGATCTGTCACACTGCCTCCCTTATCAGTGGCAGCAGCCAGCAGCAATCACTTGGGGGAAGAAACTCTGATGAAACCATCAGGAGAAAAAAGAAAAAAAAAGGCTTCAGATGAAGATTCTCTCCTGCCTCCACTTCCCCACTGCTTCCTGACTGAAGTGACCACTATAATATCCCAAAATAAATTATTTATGGGTGTCTGTGTGTGTAAAAAACCACATTATAGCACCTGCATTGCTATTTCCCATCTTATAGAGGTACCTCACACTCTCTGCCCTGAAAACCAACCCCAGCCAAAATATTTCGGTTTGTTTGGTTTATTTTCACTCTAAATCACAAAGCACATCTACCACAGTGAGTTAATATGAGCAAGCAAGCTTAAATAATAGAGTAATATACATTTTTAATTTTAATAGAGTAATATACATTTTTAAATTAAAAGAACAACTTCTGTCTGTTCCCTCACTGATTTTACACCGATAAATTACTTTTTATTGCTGTAAATCAAAGTGGAGCTGCAAATAAAACTGAGCTGAAGCAGAGTTAAGGTAACACACTCCAAGTGGGAAGAAAATGAAATTGTCTCAGGCTTGTCTAGCATTCTAAATTTGAATTACCTCCTCTCCTCACCAGCCCTTTTGGAGCAGCCAGAGGAGCCTCCAAGTGCAGCGCAGACAAAGCCAATAAAACACAGAGCTACATACCAAGCCACCAAGCATGAATACCTTGACCTTAAGGTAATTCCAGCAGCCAGGGGTGTAAGCAGCACACTGCCACTGCTTCCAGGGAGCACATTATCAGGGAGCCAGCCTGCACACATGCAAAAATGTTCCTCTTGCATGGAGCCAGCTTTGCTTGTGCAAGATCTCTCTTGGCAGACACAAGTGATTAAAAGCCTACAGGAGCATGACTTGTTTGAAGGGCCTCAGCTGTTTTCCTTTTTTTTTAAATTTTTTTCCCCTCAATCAGATGTGGCTTTGCCACTGGAGCAAATCCTCACGCATGCTTCGCTGCCACTCCGAGACGGGGGCAGAACTTGAGCTGTTTTTTCAAGCAGCACACAAAAAACCATTAGCAGGCTTGGCAAGGAGAAAATGAAAAGCCAGGGGTGAGGAAAGAAAACATTGAGGAGGGCTGCATAATCTTCAGATCTTTCCTGGGTCTGATGTGGTTCAGTAGGTTACAAAAGTGCCTCCTGAATTCTCAGTGCTCCGCGTAGCATGAACGTCCTCCTCCCCCTGGGCTGAGCACCAGGTTATGCTGAGCAGCTGTCAGCCAGCAAAATCCTCCTCCATGGCTCAGCTCTGGAATTCACAGCACTGGAGGGAGGCTGGAGAAGGGTGCTTTGCCTCTGGCACAGCCACACAGCTGGACACTGGGCTCCAAAAGGAGCCCTTCAGTGCTAGGACCCGCTGGGGAGTGGTGACAGAAAAGCTTGAAACGGTAAACTTACACATTTCTGGCTTTTACCACAAAAAGACCGAGGCAAGAGAACCATAAATAAACCCTCAAGTCAAAATCAGCTCCCAAAGTTGCCACCTTGGAGCCACCATCAGCACAGAGCAGCCCTGGAATGGTCACTCTTCCCAGTTTGGGAACCAAGAGCAGGTGAAAGCAGGGACACATCCTGGGGAGCACAGGGAGGGCTGAGGGGTGCTCTGCTAAAGCCAGAGATGGGTTTTACATCACTCATACCATTCACAAAACAGTGATAAAGAAGCAAAACCCCAAATCCATCAGTCTCTACCTGCTGGGCATGGAAGATGGGTTAAAGCTGGAGAAGTGTCATGGGTGTTGTTTCTGAGGGAGATTTGTCCAGGAATGCTGTTGTTCCCCAGGACAGGGTGCAAGGCTTTGCAGTAATTATGGATTTACACAGAGGAGCCTTTGGAGCTATCACTTTGGATGCAAAGAAATAGAAAAACATTCAAGAAGGCAGAACGGAGGCAACAGATGACTCAAAGCTTATTAAATTAATGGAGAAGATCCCAGTGATCCCCAAGGCCTCCAAGGGGAGAAAAAGCATATCCTGCAAGGGTGTGAGCAGTTCACACACTGCAAGGGAGCATCCACCCTCCCAAAATCCTGCCCTCCAGCCTTGCCCTGGGCTCTGGGGATGAGCAGGGGCTTGGCCATGCACATCCTTCAAGTACACAAAAGTGTTATTTCAGGAAGAAATTAATAAACTCCCCACATCACAAAACTCTCCTTTTTGTACTCAGCTGGAAAAAAAAAATAAGAGAGAAAGGTTCCCCAGAAACCTGTCTTGCTTTTTTATTTTTTTATGAATGGCTTTTCTTTAGCAGGGCAGTACAAAATACTTAAGAATGCCTCCCTGGCTGGCACACTGTTGCTCCAAAGTCTTTTCAAACACTGGGAGAGCACAGCTAGGCATTTAGAACCTGCCTGTGCTGTGATGCTCTTCCCACCCACAAACCCTTTCCTCATTCTTGCTGTGCAAACCATCCCTGGCTCTTTCTGCACAGACAAGTCTGGACAGACTCCTGGGATCTTGCCCTCTCTGTTTCTGGGAAGTTGGGTGCCAGAGCTGCTCTGCAGGGCTGAAAGGGACATTTATTGTTGCATTTTTGCTCTTTGAGTTCATACCCTGGACTTCCACTTCCAGTCACATCTGGGGCTGCTGTGGGAACATCAAACACCTCAGCACAGAGAAGGAGCTGATACAGAAGTGATGTCCCATCCCAGTTTGAGCTTAGCAGCCACTACAAAGCCAGGACTAAACTTTCAGAGAGCTTAACATCAACTGCTGTCCTGTTTTGCAGTCTCTGCCACTATTTCTCCACTCTTCCCTTCCAGGATGACCTTGGGGAACAGCTGAATCCTGTCATTCCTCCTCCCTGGAGTATTTCTCTTTACCCCAAGGGTATCACTCACTATCCTGCTTTCCCTCATTTTGTTTTATATCCCATTCCTCTCCCCTTCCCACTCCCTGAATCAAAAGCTCCAAACCAAGAGTGTTTACCCCACCCCAAGAGAAATGTGTAGCTGACTGCATAATTATTTTATTTTCAGCATAATTGCTTTATTTTCAGCAAAAATCTCCCTGTAGGTCCACACCACCTATTCCTGACCTCTCCATCACATCAGAAAGTCGTGGAATCACAGAAGAGTTTGGGTTGGAAGGGATCTTAAAATTCATCTCATTCCAACCCCCTGGCACAGGCAGCAACAACTCTGTTTTCAGTGCTTTCAAACTTTGCAAAGCTTTATTTAGTGCAAGGTCTCCCCTCCCCATCTTCCCAGCTCCTTATCAGTCAGAAATGTGGGAACAAATCCTCAGACTCAAGGAGGAGTCTCAGCTTCACCTCCAAGGACCAGATTTGGGAACACAAGTGGCAGGTTTGAGGAGCAGGAGGGAGGTGGAGAAGGAGAGCAGGGGATGTGCTGGGAGAAGATTGAAGGCAAGCCAAGGAATGCCTCGTGTTTTTCATTTCTTTGGCTCTTCCTGCTTAGACACAAGATCAATTAATCCATGAGGTGTTTTGTGGCATGCCTGGACATCCAGCAGGGTGAGGATCAGGGATGAAGGCACCTGGACACATTCCAGCCCCAAACAGGAGCTGGGCAGGGATTTTCTGCAGAATAGCTTTTCACTTAGTCAACTCAGGCCTACCTAAGTCCTTCCTAAGTACTTAATTCCTGTTTTAGGAACGGGCCCTTGGCCAGCTAGCTGCTCTGGCTGCTGGGGGAGTGTTTCACAGAGCTCCTGCTGCCTTCCCCATCCCAGAGTGGGGACAGGCCAGCTCCCAGGGAAAAGGCACCCAGAGAGGCTGGTGCTGCCTTTTTTTGGCTGATTACAGGCCTGGGCTCAAGGTGGGTGAGGTTTTTGCCCCAAAGCATGTTTTCCCTTGATTTCCCTCTTTGGATACTGCCTGGTATAAATTACCTGTCACTGTCATATTTTCTGGAAAAATCCCTTGGCACAGGATTCTTCTCCTGAGAAGTTGAGGGGCCTCAGAGGAAAAGGAAAACAATAATTATCTGATTTGCTTCTCCTGTGTTTTGCTGCTTTGGAATGTGGTTGGAGATTGTTTATCCAATGATAAATTGGTAGATAAACAATAAATAAATTGGTGGTCATTTCATTGGTTTCATGTGAATTGTTTTGACTTGATGACCAATCAGGGCCAAGCTATGTCAGGACTCTGGAAAGAGTCAGGAGTTTTCATTATTATCTTTTTAGCCTTCTGTCTGTATCCTTTCTCTATTCTTTAGCATATTTTATTAGAATGGAATGGAATAGAATAGAATAGAATAGAATAGAATAGAATAGAAGCCTTCTGAGAACATGGAGTCAGATTCATCACTCCTCCCTTTGTCTGGAAACCCTGCAAATACAAGAATTACCCAGCTGAAATTTGCCTGCACGAGCTCATGTGCCAAGAGTTTCATGGTTTTGTACCCAAATCAGGGGTGTCTCTGCTTCTTTTCAGTATTCTGGTCACAGGGTGGCAGCTTCATTAGGCAACAAGATAGAAAATAATTAGTCTGAAGTCAATTACTGCTGAGGTTGTGTTGGAAAAAGCTCGAGAGGAAGGGAATTCCCTCCCAGGTCAGCAGGAGAACAAAGAGATTGGACTGGACTGCTGCAAGGGAAACCCTATAGGAGCTCCCAGTTCCTAAAGGGGGCTAGAGAGGGACTTTCCACAAGGACAGGACAAGGGGAATGGCTTTAAGCTGAAAGAGGGCAGGGTGAGATGTGAGTAAAGAATTGTTCCCTGGCAGGGTGGGCAGGGCTGGGATGGGATTCCATCCCTGGATCCCTGACAGTGCCCAAGGCCAGGTTGGACACTGGGGCTGGAGCACCTGGGACAGTGGAAGGTGTCCCCACCCATGGCAGAGATGGCACTGGGTGGTTTTAAGATCCCTTCCAACCCAAACCACTCCGTGATTCCATGAACAGCTTTCTGGGACTGTCATTCCTTGCTCACCATACGTTGGCTGTGTCCTCACTTCCCATCTTCCACAGCAGATAAAGGACAGCACCTTGTTTTTATCCTCAGTACTCACCCATCACTTCAACACTTTGAGCAATAGCAATAATAATAATAAAGTCAAACTCAGAGCAACTGGTTTGCCAGTCTGCAGCTGGTTTGAAATTTGCTGCATCTGTTTCAGAGCTGAAGAGGGGTTAGTGGAACAGAAAACTGCTCTGCTTTCTTTTCTTGTTTGCTTGCCTTTTTCCCTCCAAATTCATTTCTTGGCCTAATAAAAAAATCTGGTTTTGTTTAAAAACAAGCAAGCAAACAAACCCAAAAACAGACACTTCCTCTGGATTTTTAATTTCAATTGTCAGCAGGTGGTTGAAAATGAAGAGGAGCGTGCCAAGCCATGGCAGAGAGAAGAGTTAGCGCTTTGCTGGTTGTTCAAAAATTTGGATAAAACAGCTGCAGGCTGCCTTCCCCAGGGCTGCTGCTTCTCCCTGACTCTCAGCTGAGGCAGGAAAGACATTTATCAGGCATTTCAGACCAGTTAGAGCAGACAATTTACAGTGGTTTGTGCCCCTCTTTATTTTTTTCACACCAGATCCCCTGGAGCCCCAAACCCAACATCAGCCACCAGGTTCCAGCGCCCCCAGAGCATCATCTCCTGCCTGTATCCCACCCCCACCAGGACAGGAACACATCCTGGGGCTCAGCAGCTCTCCTTTTAATTAATAATGTGTGGTTGCTCTGTGTCCCAGTCAAGTTGGGGTTTGTTTTTAATTAGTCACTGCACACCAGGGCTCTCAGAGCTGGGTGGAGGTGTGGCCATGGGGGTGAGGCTCCCTGCAGGGTGAGATTTTGCTCTGCTTTCTCCCCATAAATCACATTTCCAGTAAACCACAGCTCTCCTTTAGCCCACACCATGAGCTCATTAAGAATTGTTTTAATTGCCTATGAGTACCCCACAAATGTTATGTGCACATACTCTGCAGAGATAAACCTGCTCAATTGTTCAAAATTTTCCTCAAATTTTCCATCTCTGTGAAGCCACTAAAGCTCAACACTGAAATGTCAGGCTATGAGAAGAGTTTTCCACCAAAAAATATTAAAATTCCTGTGCCTTTTAAATATCTAAAAACCTCAATAGTATTGAAAGTAATTGTAAGGTGCAAAAGGCCATGAAGCTGGTAAGGGAAAAAAAAAATTAAAGTATATTTGTAACCTTTTTTTCATTCATTCCTAAGGTGGACAAAATCAAATCTAACTGGGGAAACAGCACACCTTGACCCAGCAGGAAGGTGGATGCTATTATTGGAGTAAAGTTTTTCCTATAAAAGAATTCCTGGATCCTTTTAACCTGTTTGTTGTATCTGATTTGTGCTGCCTTATGAAGGCAGAGCAGTGATAAATACAGAGTAACCCGCTAAATAATCCAAATTTTTGTCATCTCTGCATGGCCAGGACCCAGCAGTGAATTTGGAGGGATGTCTGCCATCACATAAAGCACACTGCCAAGAAAGAAGGATGGGTTTGTCAGGGTTTCATCTAAAAACTTGTTGCAAGCTGATTTTCTCAGGAAGTTATTTGGTTATGAAGAATTGCCCTGCCTGTGTGAACAAGTTCACACTCTGGAAAATGTTTTCAAAGAGACTCTTCTCTCACGCTGACAAAATGCAGCCTGTGAGACAAGGTACCCACTTCTCTCACCCAAACCCGAATTATTTTTACATTGGATGTCTCTCTCTCCTAGGCAAAGCACAGATGATGTTACTGCCACATATAACTGACTTATTTTTTGATAATAAATTGCTTTACAGTGAATTACAGTAACTGTGGGCAATATTCTCTTCGAGGGGCACAACAACTTCAAAAATGTTCATTCTTACCATTTTCTGTGCATTATAAAGATTTCAAATTGCATAAATCACCGATTTCCCTTGATTGGCAAAGTCTGATAAATGGAGAGCAAGCTCTGCTTCATCTCAAATGTTTGGAAACTATTTCACCTAACCAAAATTTACAGATTTTTAAATTTTGGAAAGAAAATTAAAGAGTGCCCAATAGATTCAGGATGTGATATTTCATGGGCATTTATGTGCACTTGCATAGAATTCAGAGATTTATTAAAATATTTTATAAAATATTTTATAAAATATTTTAATGAAAATTTTGAAGTATTTGTTAAATATTAGTATTTTTATTTAAAAGTATTTATTAAAGTACTTTTTAATTAAAATATCATTCCATGGTGTGTGAGCTTAGCTGGTTGGAGTTTGGTGCTAAAAACAGCAAGGTTGGGGTTTCAGTCCCTGGATGGATCATTCCCTTAAAAAGTGGGTGTGATGGTCCTTGTGGGACCCTTCCAATTGAGAAGATTCTGTGATTCCCAGTTCTGTAAAGTACAAGCATTACAAACCTAAATGATTAATGTGGGAGATTTTGCTCTATCTAAAGTCAGTTGTGGATGCATTTTCTTTCACACACGTCCCCCTTTGGGCCATTATTACCCTAAATAAAATCTCTATATCTTGAAATAAAACAATTTCCTCAAATGCCCAGTCTGGGACACATCCCCAAGGCCCAGGAGCCACCACCTGGGGCTGTGCTCTCAGAGCAGAGCCCTTTGCTAAAACACCTCCCAAAGGTGTGCTGGGGCCACCCTGGGGCTCACACACCCTGTGCCCATCCCCATCCCTGTCCCCACTCCTGTCCCAACCCTGCTGCCCCTCAGAGGGGACAGAAGTGGTCATGTGGGTCCTCTAAACCACCAAATTTCTGATTTACAAACCAAAGCCTTTCACCTGCTTCCCTGAGGTGGTCAGGCAAGAATTAAAGATATCAGTGACACTTCCCCATTGGAGTAGGGTTACTTATCCTCAGTGCTGCCCAAAAGTTCTGTTTCAAAGCTTTCTCTTTTTTTTTTTTTTTGTTTTTAATTTAATTTTGTTCCTGACCAATCCATGGATGTGGTTAATTTAAGGTTTAAAAGGCTTTTGCTCACACATACACACACACACCCATATATGTTTTCCACTGAAGTCTGTGCTTTTTCCTAGACCCACCCAAATTCCAGTACATAGCTCACTCGTGTGCCAAGCTTCCCTACTCTCCTTGCAATGAGTGGAAAAATGCCCCTTTTTCCACTCCTGCACATTTTAGAGGGGGGAACCATGCAGAGGAGAAGGAAGAATTTAGTTATACCTTTGTTTATAGAGCAGAAATGGGAAAGAACCTCAGTGTTGTCCATGGAAATGCTTTTTTCCTAAGATTTCTGAGGTTCTGAGCCCCACTGCTTGTTTGGGACTCCAAGCTGGAACTGTGCAGTGCCAAGGTGATTTAAAAATTAATAAATGTGAAGCAAAAGTAACTGCTGATTGGTAAAACTCCATTCTGTTCATATGAAGTACTTCACACTCCTGAATGTGCTGGTATTTTAGGTGAGGGTTGAGAGAAAAATCAAAGATTAATGGTGAGAAACATTGGGGAGTTCTGAGTGGAAGTGGCCTCAGCCGTGTCCTTTAACGGGGTATTTTGGGCCAACAGCAAATTCATGGAATCCCAGAATGGTTTGACCATGCAGAGGAAAAGGAAGAATTTAGTTATACCTGTGTTTTCAGAGCAGAAATGGGAAAGAACCTCAGTGTTCTCCATGGGAATGCTTTTTTCCTAAGGTTTATGAGGTTCTGAGCCCCATTGCTTGCTTGGGACTGGAATTGTGGAGTGCCAAAGAGATTTAAAAATTAATAAATGTGAACCAAAAGCTGGTTGGTAAAACTCCATTCTGTTCATATGAAGTACTAAACACTCTTGAATGTGTTGGTATTTTAGGTGAGGGTTGAGAGAAAAATCAGAGATTAATGGTGAGAAACATTGGGGAGTTTTGAGTGGAAATGGCTTCAACTGTGTCCTTTAATGGGGTATTTTGGGCTACCAGCAAATTCAGGGAATTATTTGGGTGGCAAAGGACCTTAAAGATCATCCATGCCATGGGCAGGGACACCTTCCACTATACAGGTAGCTCCAAATCCCAGTGTCCAAAATGGATTTGAATTTGGGGAAATCTGTTGGACCAAGGGCTGTAACAACACATGAGCTCCATCCAAAGCCTTTTCCATTTTTCTGGCCTCCATGGGGATTCTCATGGGGTTAAGGCTGGTCCCCCTTGATTTCCTCTTCTCAGGAAAGGCACTAATAAATCCTCTCTGACTTACAGAGCTCCCTGTTTTCCTGGAGCTTGTTGGAACATAATTTCTGAAGCCTCTGTTCACCTGCCAAGCCAAGCTGAAATTAGCCCATGGATTTAAAGACGTGGGCTGGTTTGTATCCCTTCACTCTTAGGTGATGGAAATTAAAATAAGCCAGGTTAATTATTTATCCTTTCCATCAGCAACATGCTAACATTGTACAGGAGCTTATTGTCACTCATATATCTGCAAAAAATTTGATTTTTTTTTAAGAAGAAGCTGTTTCCTGAGTTTTTTGACTGGGAGGTTACACAGCCCTGCTCTGTTGTGTCTTCCAGATAAACTCCCAAGGAATCAGAGGGAAAAGAATCTTTGTTTTCCTCATTGCTCTCCCAAATTGCTTGATCCCTGCCAATTTCCATGACACAGACCCCTCAGTCTGCTGCAGAGACTGTGGCTTCTGAAAGGGAGGAAATAGCATGAAAGTACTGGTGCACATCAATGTTTTTGGATTTTCTCGCCAAACCAGAAATATCAAAACAAAATAAAAAAAAAAAAAAGGGAAAAAAAGAAAAGGAAAAAAAAAAGTTTAAATTTTTCTGGCCAAAAAAAGAGAAAACAACAAAACATAAAAAGGTCATTTTGGCTGTTTGGTCAAACCAAAGCTGAGCCTTTCCTTTTGAGGTTTGCACTGATGTGACTCATTTAAATCAGGTGAGGAACAAAACATTCCTTGGAGTGACAGATTGTGACATCTTGCTTCCACAAAGCCAAAATACAATTTTTTTACTGTTCAAAATTGTGGGTTTTGGGTTTTTTTTTAAATCTAAACCTGCATTTTCAGCCCATAAGGCTTCTGGTTGAAAAGTCTCAGCCAACTGCAAGGACCACGTGGGTTGGGTTGATGACAAGTGACACTTGGAGGGACTGTCCTGCTTGTTGGGATCTGGGAATACAATTCCCTCCTCCTTTTTCTTTTCCTCACAGTTTCTTAGGAACCTCCATAACAGCAGTGATAATGTGCCCAAACAAGAGAAAAAATCTCACGCTGCTTTTCAAAGACCTTGCGTTTCCTCACCCTCAAAGGAGCCTGATTTCCTGATTTATTTACACATCCCTTATCTTTATGGCTGCTCCTTTATGATCCCATGTCATCTCCAAAGCTCCTGCAATCTTTTACAGTTGGGAAGGTCCAGCTTTGATCACTGGAGCCATCAGGCTGAATAGAACATTGTTCCTGCTCCGCCGAGAATTTTTTCCGACTGCGCTCAGGACACCGCAAACTTATTTTTACACCGCTCAGCAGCTTCTCTACCTTGTTTTTCTGTGAGTTTTACAGATGCTGTGGGTTTCAGGAGGCACTTTGATGTTTTCCAAGCTGCCTGATTTATGAGAACAAAAAATACCACCGTTCCCCAATTATTTTCTGTCGCCTTGTAATAAGGCTCGATGCATCAATGGAAATTTAGTTTAGGCACAAAGAGTAACAGGGGAATGAGGAAATCAACTGCATCTCCCACAAGAGATCATTCTTCCAGTGGAAAAATCAACCTTTTTGATCTCTAACCCTCTCTACTTTTCCTGTAATATTTAATAAAGCCTCCATTTTCATTGGAAAACAGACTTGATGGGAAATGTGTAACTGGTAGACCTTTCTGTGTTATTTTAGTGCTGTTTATATTCTATTTTAGTGCTGTTTGAACAGAATTCATATTTTGTAGGTAAGTGCTGAAGATAAGTGGTGGCAAAAAGCAGCTGAGCAGGGCTGTGAATATCTCCAACTGCAGCAGATTTCAGAAGGGGTTAAGATCATGGCATTGCTGAAAGTCCAGGTGGGAGCTCAGTGGCAGAGCAGAAAACTCCTCCATTCACTGTTTCTGGTGACACCCTGTCAAACCCAGCCTTTCCCAAAAGTAAAAACTCTCTCTGAAAAGCTGTTCCCTTGCTCCATTTGTTGCACTGCTCAGACTTCTGGTCTACAGGCAGCATCTCCAAAATCCACCTTTTCTTCCAGTCCACTGTTTCAGTTCATTAATTAACATTTCCCAATTCTCCTCCTGCTCACAGTCCTTCTCACCTGACCCACTCAAAAATTCTGGGATAAAAAAATCTTATTTCTTTTCTGCTATTTTGGCCATTTTAATTTCTTCTTCATTAATTCAAACATATCTTTCACTTCTTTATACCCCTAAAGGTCACAGTTCTAACCTTTCCACAGCTGTTGCCCTGACCCCCATAGCTCTGCTTTCTTCTGCTCTTTGTTGGCATCTCATTCCTCTTTGTCCTCAATTCAATCCCTGGGGTTTTATTTTTGCTCCTTTCCTGGTTTAGACTTCTCCTATTCCACAATAGCTTCCCATGTGACATAAATAAAATTCCCACGTCCTGAAAATCCACCTGTGTGAGATACAACTTCCACAAGCTTCTCCCCATCATTGTGTTCACCTACAAAGTTCCTCCTGTGTGTCCTTCACTGCTAGATCTGAAATAATTTACAGCAGATCCAAAGTTTTCCTCTTTCCTCATCTGACTGCAAAGTGCGTTGAGGACCTGCTGTGCTGTGAGAAATAATTTGTTCTGACTGTAGGCTATGTTCAGCATGGATAATAAGTGATTTATTTCTTTGGAAGCAAGCATTTTTCCAGGATAGAAACTTGGAATACCTTGATACCTGCAGTGCCTGATTACCTGAGACCGGAGCTTGAACTTTTAAACAGCTGAAATTGTCTTTTCCTTGCACCTCTACAGCAAGGCCAGTGCTCTTGAAAGCTGCCAAGTTCATTTATTCCATGAAAATCAACTGTTGCAGTGCATGTGAAGGTACCCCTGTCCTCCTGAAAGGATGAGAATTACAGAGGTTAATTACCTGGTACAGGTGTACATTTGAGGTTGGAACATCCTAAATAAATACAGGTCAGTCTGAGTTGTACTACTGAAGCATTTCAGGTGAAATCCCACAGGAAGTGCTGAGCTGTGTGGGATCCCAGGTGAGCTCACACACCATGATGTGCCCTGTCCATCACACACATGGTTTAGTTGTTGAAAAAAATGCAAATTATGCACTGAAGATTAAGAACAAGTTTCTAAAATAAAAACAACCCATCTAGGAATCTAAAATAGGGTGTAGGATATGTCTGCTCTGTTTTAAAGGTTCTTGCCTGTGACATTCCCTGTCACAGGTCAGCTTGGAACTGTCAGCATGGAAACTGTCACAACCTCCCTCACCAAAATATGGATTCATCAAGCCTGAAGGTTTAAAAGGCTCCCTCATCTGTGATCACAGAATCCCAGAATCATCAAGGTGGGAAGAGAGCTTCAAGCTCATCCAGTCCCACCCCAGCAGCAACAGCATTGGCCCAAGCCCTGTCCCCAAGGCCACATCCAGACTGCTCTGGGACAATTC
>JAHXMQ010012338.1:23914475-23929765 GCA_020466415.1 Ammodramus savannarum pratensis | reverse complement strand
TGCCTTTTGCTTTTCAACCAGCTGTACACCTTCATGGCCTCTATCCATAAGCCATGTCTGAGCAAAATTCTCCAACACAGCTCCAGATCAGAGACAGGGTGCAGGACATGAACAAAATCCTGGGACACTGGTGCCTGGTGTGAGAAAATCCATGGCACCACAACAATGGGAGCAGGGAATGGAGTCAGATTTTTGAACATCTCCTGGGAAATCAGGGCCACCCAAGAGGCATCTTTTGGTGTATCCCATGCCTGTGGCACAGCTAAATATCATCAATTTGCAGGGACTGGACCCAGTTTTGATAGCATCCTATGGATATTTTGCATGTAAAGCCACTGGGAGAAGGGGTTTTTAACAATTAATGAGGTTTTTCCTATAGTTTCTTTAAGAAAAATGAATTTCTACAATCTGTCCTCTTGTCTGATCCTTCTGCCCAATTGTTTTTGAACCTTTCACATGAGATCAGCATATTTGGAGGCACTGGGCAGGCAAAGAAGACATCTGTGCTGGTGGGATAACCCTGTGCCCCTGCTGCAGGAGGGAGTCTGTACCACAGAGAGGTTGTTTTTATCAGATTAGACTCCAATACCACCAAAACTCTCCTAAACATCATCACACCAAGCATGCAGAGAGTTTCCTGTGAGCTCTCCACCCACCTGTACCTGCACAGAGCTCTGCCAGGGTTATGCCAGCAGAAATCCAGAATAATTCCATCACAGCATCCTAAAACCAGCATCACAGGGAAAATCCCTGACATTATTTTGGGCATTTGGAGCTGAAAAATTACAAGAAATTTGACATTTGATTCTTTGTGCTCTGGCTTTACAATACAAGAAGGAATGTGTCAATGAATAACCACAGAGCTGCAACAATCAAATGCTGGAAATAATAATGATGTCCATAAGAGAGGAGAAGGAATGAGAGCATTTTGGGGGTGCTCTGAAGTGACTGAGTTGCCACTGCAGAATTCCTTGCAGGCATAAAATATACCTCCTTGAGAAACATTGCATTTCTATGTCCCTGATTCTGCTCCATGACATCCAGTGGCAAACATTAAATTCAACTGCAGAAGGAAAATGAACATTAAGCAAAAATTCAGATCCAAACAAGATTCTCTTACATATATTCACTGCATCATTTAAAACACCTTAAAACCAACATTGGTTTGCTGTGTTTCAGAAGAAAGTGTTTGTTTTTATTGTATTATGAGTACTATTGTTAATATTATTGCTGTGGTTTTCTTATCCTTTTTATGGAACCTTTTTAAGGGATCGGGGTTTAGCCCTTGACCACCCTCATGCTTTTTACAGACCACATCAATCAGCTTTGGCAAGAAAAGATGATCTGTGCAACACCTAAATGACATAAAGTCCCAAAAATACACTATTACCCAATTTATCAGCACACAATTACCTCAGTGGCTCCTCAAAGTCACTGGTGGCCTCTTGTCCCAGTGAAATTATTATTAATTCCTATTGGCATCTCCATAATGATTTCTTGCACAAGGTTTCCAGCAGAGATGTCCTGTTGAGCAGGTGTGAGCTGCAGCTTTTGCTTCCCACAGCCTGTGCCAGAGGGGAGAGCTGGTGGGGTTTGACTCATTCACCCAAGGCTGGGTACAAACTTGCAGCTCCCCAGGGAGTTTTTTTCTTGCCAGCCCACAATCTGTGTTAATTTCTTTAAATGTGATATTAAAAATACAGCAAATATGGAATATCTGCTGGAGCAATGGTTGGAATAAACAGGAGACCTGCTGGAATTTACAAATCCTCTGTGACAAGTGAACACAGCACCATGTTTCATGGAAACAGTGAATTGGACACTTGCCTGATTCAGCAAAGAAGCTGTCTTTATAATTTGCATTTCAATTCAATTTTATCTGTCCCCTAGTCTGATTTCCAAGAACTTGGCTTTCATTAGACTGGGGGGCTTTTTCCACCCTCTCCAAACTTCATTTCCCTTGAAATAATTTTTTAAACTAGATTTTCTTTTTATTTACTGGTTGTCAAGCATAGCAACTAACTTGATTCATCATCAAACATAATCATGATCCAAAGCAAAGCTGAAGGATTCAATCAGTAGTGAAAGCTGACCAGCCAGTCTTCAATTCACATTAAAAAAAAAGAGGAAACTTTCCAGTCTACTGGAAGTAGAGCTGGCATTTGGGCATGAAAGGCACGCAAGGAAGGGCCTATTTTTAAAATGAATTATCATGAGTCAAAACCTTCAAAAATAAAAAATTGCTTCCTTTCCAAATCTACAGAGGAAAAAAATAACCAAGCCCTCAGTGTATTCCACCTGAGAATCCTGGAAAGGAAGAGGGAGTGGTGGGCAGGGGCAAATGTTTTGAGCATCATTGTGTGGTGTTATGAGGTCCCCAGGGTGAGAATTTGACTCTTAAGTTCTCAGAAGGCTGATATTAATTATATTATGTTATGTTATGTTATGTTATGTTATGTTATGTTATGTTATGTTATGTTATGTTATATATTACATTATATTATATTATATTATATTATATTATATTATATTATATTATATTATATTATATTATACTACACTATATTCTATTCTATTCTATTCTATTCTATTCTATTCTATTCTAAAAGTATACCAAAGAAAGAGAAAGGCTACATCAGAAGGTTTAACAAGAATGAATTACAAAAACCCATGACTGACCAGAGTCCTGACACAGCTGGACTGGGATTGGTCATTAAATGGAAACAATTCACTTGCAGGTAAATAATTCTCCAAATCACATTCCAAAGCAGCAAAACAGAGAGAAGCTGAAGCTTCCCAGGAGAAGAAATCCTGGTGAAGGGATTTTTCATAAAATATCACAGTGACATGATTGCATTTATTGGCCAAACTCTCTTTATACAGGTGGCCTCTGTCTCCCCATTTCTCCATGATTAGGGTAAATGCCATTGTTTGCAGTCACTGGGCTGCTTATTCCAGGGGTATTTGTCTGAAGGGAATGCCTGGTAAAATTTTGCATCTGCTTTTCAGGGCTGGAATGTTGGCAGAACTGGTGTGGAGGATGGGGAGATGTTCTGTTTGCTCCCACATTTATCTGGCTCGTTCCCTGAGCAATGCAAAGATGCATTTTTTGTTAACACACAGACACATCTGAAACCCCACAGAGCCTGGTGGGCTCTGGTTCAAAGGAACTCCTAAGAGGAATAAACCATGGAATCACAAATTGGTTTGGGTTGGAAGGGGCCTTACAGATCATCTCATCCCACTCCCTGCCATGGCAGGGACACCTCCCACTGTCCCAGGCTGCTCCAGCCCCAGTGTCCAACCTGGCCTTGGGCACTGCCAGGGATCCAGGGGCAGCCACAGCTGCTCTGGGAATTCCATCCCAGCCCCTCATTGCCATCACAGGGAACAATTCCTTCCTAATACACAATGTAGGCCTTCCTTCTATCATCTTGAAGCCATTCCCTGTGTGCTGTCCCTGCATCCCCTGGCAATTGTCTCTCTCCAGCTTTCCTGGGGCTCCTCCAGGCCCTGCAAGGCCACCCTGAGCTCAGCCCAAAGCTTCTCCTGTGCAGGTGAACAATGCCAGCTGTGCCAGCCTTTCCTGCCAGCAGAGCTGCTCCAGCCCTCTGCTCATCCTGGAGCCTCCTCTGGGCTCTCTGCAGCAGCTCCAGCTCCTCCCTGCGCTGGGGCAGCTCTGCAGGTGGGAAATCACCTGGGACACAATTCCCCCTCACTGTGGGGTTCTGGGCTGGGGCAGGTCCAAATCTCACCATCAGCACCCCCAAATCCTCCTGCCACCCTGGGTTGATGCCAGGAATTGCCCCAGGCCAGGGGCAGCACCAGCCCTTGGTGCTGTCAAACCTCTGAGATTCCCCTGGGACACTTCTGGAGCTTGTCCAGGCCCCTCTCATGGTTCAGATGAGACATTTCACCTTCATCTTCCACACATCCTGCTGGGAATGGAGCAGCTTTAGCAGGAATTGTTTGGGAGAGGACAGAACCAGCTTTGATTCCGCTCCATAGTGTTTAAAAATTGGTTGTTATAAAAATTCCAGTGCCTGCTGCAGATTCCTGCCTGTCCAGCAGGGAATACAGTCCTTGGCAACGTGGATGGGAGATACATTTGGGACTGATTAGAAGTGGTTGAAAGGTTTTTTATTTGTTCCTAGAAAATCACTGTGGATTAGAGCAGCAAATGAGAGAGAAAAATTAAAAAATAAAACTAAACCTCCCCACACAAAACCAAAAGCAGGCTTCAGAAAAGTCCTAAAAATGGCTGTGTTTTACATGAGGAGTGATTTTATTTAATCAAAAATGAAAACTCTTGGTGGTTTAATATCCTAAAATTAAATATTGGGCTTCATGAAATTGCAACTAAAGAAAAATGACAGCAATATTTTTACTCCAGCAAGTGGAAAAAATAGAGAGAGCTGACACTCTCAAAAAGTATTTGCATAGTGCAATTTCTTCAATTCACTGAGTCTTAAGGAGAAAATAGGAAAAAATTTAATGAAAACTAAATAATAAATCTAGGCCTAGATGGTGGACAAAGCTATTACACCATGTCTGGATGAATCCCTGCATGAAAAATGAATCTGTGACCGAAAAAGTTAAAGCTACAGGAACACCTGGGACAAATTACAACACAGAAGAATTTGGAGTAATGTGGGCCAGAATTTTATTCAAATAGATAAAGTGTGCAAATACCTTAAAATCCATTTTGCATGAGCCTGATTTAAAACCAGTTTTGGTCACTAGGAAGGGAACAGTGGATTTTGTGGCAGGGAAGAGGATACCAGGATGGGGGTTTGAAACAGAATTAATCCAAATTTGGGTTACATTCCCTTTTCAGACCCTTTGCTCACAGGGTAACTCAGAAGTGCCCTCTTCAAAATACACATTGTCATTGCTGAAATCTATTTTTCTCTTTTAGGGGAGGACACTTGTGAGCTGTGCTGGGATGTCAGCACCACAGGAGGGACTCAACAAAAGACAAACCACAAATCCCTCTTTTCCACAGGCCTTTCAGAGATGTGAGAAGGTGAATTTCCAGGTTCTGTCCAAATGTAAAGTGAGTATTCCATGACCACACTGGGAATCTGAAGGGCAGAGTTCATCCCAAAGCAGATTTTACAGACTCTCATTGGATCACAAAGCTTTGCAAATAATCATTTCCCTTTCCTGCAGCTTGCAGAAACAGTTGGTGACAAAAGCTGATAATAAATTGGACCAATATCCATTCATTTCCTTAAAATGATATAACAGCATTTTATGCCATTTTAATAGGAAAATATTAAAGCAGCAGCAAGTTTTATAGAACATTAATTTTTCTGGAGTAGGAAGCAACTCTGGCTTTGTTACATAATGCTCAAATGGGTAATGTGAGAAAAACTTCATCAGTACCAGACTAAATGAGAGAGCTGATGCTTTCCTAGTGCCTCTCATATTTCTTAAATTTGCTGCCTGCCATCCTTTCAGGTTTTCATATTTACCAGCAATTTTATCTCATAGAACAATTTACTTCAGGTACTCAGATCTATCTCTCAGTCACTTTTTTCCCTCTGTGTCTTCCTCCACACTCAAAATAAGACATCAGGTTCCAAATTTGACATGGTTAAATCAGCCACAAAATCAGTCACAACTCACACACTGCTGCCTAGAACCCTTGATATTTAACTCTTCCTAGACATTCAAGCAAAAAAAAAAAAAATAAAAAAAAAAATTTGTTGCTATTGAGTAAGAAATAGACTCATCAGAAGGCTAGTTTGTATTGCATAGCTGCTTTCCTTTGAATTTTTTCTTTTTATTATTCTGATATTATTATTATTATTTTATTCTTCTGATACAGATAGACTAGATTGATTAATTAATCAATACATTTTACTTGACTGGTTAATTAACAAAACATTTTTCTTTTGAGAAAAACAGGAAAATAGAGAGTAGGAAAACAACACTTGTAGCTTGTTTATAATAATAAATTATTATTATTTTTAACTTCTTAAAGTTTTACAAGTTGATTTTGGGCAAACTTATTTTGTTTCCTCGCTCTCTGACCAGGCTGTCACATCCACATATATTCATATTTTAAAAGGGGGTGAGGAAAATACTGAGGCTGCAAAATTAGTCCTTATGTGCAAGGAAACAACAAAGCTGAGGTTTTCTGTGCTATTCCAGAAATTGTACAGAATTAATTATTATCCATGGGTGATGATAATTCCCTGGACAGGTATTCCTTTCTTCCCCAGGGGATTCCTATTCCATTCCATGAACAAAGAGAAGAACAATGACCCAAAAGGTTGCTCTGTGAGTTTTGACTGCTGTAATTTGGTCTCTGGCTCAGCCCACCCTGCAAAATTATGACTGAAAACTGAGTTATTGCCTTTCTGATTGGTTTATGTGTGGGGCTCATGGCAGTTGTGGGAAAGTCTCTCTCCAGCAGGACAAAACAGCCTTTGGAGCACTCTGAGCATTGTCCATGCTTCACACACGAACATCTGGGACAAATAAATGCTTGGAGGGGGTTTGTGGAAACCCAGAGTACTGGGAATATTTCTCTGTCTGCTCTGGGGTGCCCTGACTTTGACTCTCATTCATGGAGAAAGTTTCCCAGACTTCAAGATAGACTGGAATCCACAAAAGTGTGAAATAGATTATAGAGAGCAGTGTAGGTATATCACTTGGTGAGAAATTGAGGTTTTGGGGTTTTTAGTGTGTTGTGGATGGAAGCAAGATGGAGGGCACAGGGTGCTGTCCTGGGTTTCTTCTTCATGCTTCTTCTTCCTCCTTCTCCATGGGTTTGGGTGGCATTTTGTAACTGGGCAGAAAAATCCCCATTGCAGCTCTTTGGGATCAGTTATTGGGTTAAAAGGGAAAATAATCCAGGTGTCAGTGCTTAATTGGATAGTTCAGTCCTAAAAGCCGTTGCACCAAGAGATTGTTGGCCATTTGGTGCCTTCTGATGAAAAGCTGCAGAACTCACAGCAGTGAGACTGTTTTACTGATAACAAATAATAAACACCTGAGTGTGAACATGAAACACCATCTCAAGTGCCTTCAATCCAGACCCAGAGAAACCCACAACTGGCACTGCCACAGGGTTTCCTCTCTCCTCTGCCTAAACAGGCAGCAGATATGACCAGGATAATTTTTAGTAGCCTAATATCAGGCAAGATTTATTGATCTGACCATACCATGGTGCTAATTCTGTGATGCGCACAGGGAGAAGTAACAGCTCTCCTGGGCAACCCTTTACAAAAAGAGAACAAACCTCTCTTCAGGCTCTCCCCATTCTCATTTAATGCTCAGCTCTCAGTTTTGTCTCCCAGAGAAGTGTCCCCTTGCAAAGATCCCTTTACAACCCAGCCCATGCATGGTCAGGATCAGTGGTGTATCAGGAGCTGATTCTCCCTCTGTGTGTGCTCACACTCTGCTCAGTCACTGCCAACCCCTCAGAACTCCAAAATTAGTCAAACATGGATTAAGATGTGAAATTCCAGGTCCCATCTGCAGCAGCAGTGATACCTGAGGATGTCAATCACAGGGACAGCCCTGCAGATCTGCCAAGGCTTTTCCTTTCATCATGGTCCCCACTAAAGCATTTAAGCCACCTGCTTTAAATCCACTTACTTAACGTTGTACTTTAGAGGACTGTGACACTTAGCTGCTGTCACAGATTCATTTCAAACTCCAGCCCTGAAATTACTGGGTGGGAAGGATTTAGAGCTGCCATCAGCAAGAGCTGAGGTGGTGCTTGTGCCCCACAGAGTCAAAATACAACAGAAGGGTGAGGGACAGCAGCTAAATGTAGGATTCTGTCTCTAAGGATGACAGACTTCTACCCTTTTCACAGAGTTATTTAGGTTGCAGAAGATCTCCTAGGTTATCAAGCCCAACCTCATATCTGTCTCTACATCAAATGATAAGATCATGCCTTTTTCTCAGTGTTGCAAAAGGGCAGATTCCTCCAAAACCTGTGGCAGCATTTGCAATGTTTTGCAGATCAACAAGTCTGGCATTTGAGCAAGGGGGTAAAAAAAATGACATTGTCATGAATTACTCAGGTAGGGCTCTACAGATGCTGCTTCAGTTGCTATCATTTACTTTTTGGCTGAAATCCACTGTTGTGCAACTCACTGTGAAAATCCTGTGTGCTCCTGGAGCTTGTAAGCCTGGAGGGTAACTGGGGAGGAGACATTGTACTTGTACTTTACACAACAGCAAATGTCATCCCATGGGCATTGGCTGCCTTGAATGTTCAAAACAGATGGTAACTGAACCCTTTTTCTAACAGTCTTCTCTGGATTTCAGTGAAAGGGCAAAAATATGATATCCCTTTGGCTCAGAACACCAACAGACAGCAGAAACACTTCTTATTCACCACTGTCCTTGTTATCATAATCCTGATTTGAAATGAGGAATGTAGTCAGGTGACACAGACCTTTGAAATTACTCTTTACAAGGAAAAATTCACCTTTTTTTCCTGTTGCCACTCTTAGAGCTGACATTTTCTGCAGCAGACCCACTGCAAAAACTGGAAAACATATGACAAGATACCTTCATATTTGAATGAAAGTGATAGATTAGTAAGTGATGGCAAACTATATAAGATATATATCTATACTATCCATGATAATATAAAAAGATAATATAAAAAATACATCCATGATAATATAAAAATATATCCGTGATAATATTAAAAACTATTTTCTGCAGCAGACCCACTGCGAAAGACTGGAAAACAGGTGACAATAAACCTTCATATTTGAATGAAAGTGATAGATTAATAAATAATGGATAGCTTCTGTCTGATTTCTATTTAAGAATCAAGCTGTCTATAAAATATATAAGATATATATCTATACTATCCATGATAATATAAAAAGATAATATAAAAATATATCCATGATAATATAAAAAGAAATCTATGATAATATAAAAAAAGATTTTCTGCAGCAGACCCACTGCAAAAGACTGGAAAACAGGTGACAATAAACCTTCCTATTTGAATGAAAGTGATAGATTAATAAGTAATGGACAGCTTCTATCTGATTCCTATCTTAGAATCAAGCTATCTATAAGATATATATCTACATATTTATACTATCCATGATAATATTAAAAAAGATTTAAAATATTTTCTGCAACAGATCCACTGCAAAAGATTGGAAAACAATTGAGAAGTAAACCTTCATATTTGAATGAAAGTGATAGATTAATAAGTGATGAACAGCTTCTACCTGATTCCTATTTTAGAATCAAGCTATCTATAAAATATATAAGATATATATCTATACTATCCATGCTAATATAAAAAGATAATATAAAAATATATCCATTATAATATAAAAAGAAATCTATGATAATATAAAAAATTATTTTCTGCAGCAGACCCACTGCAAAAGACTGGAAAACAGGTGACAATAAACTTTCATATTTGAATGAAAGTGATAGATTAATAAGTAATGGACAGCTTCTATCTGGTTCCTATCTCAGAATCAAGCTATCTATAAGATATATATCTATATATTTATACTAGCCATGATAATATTAAAAAAGATTTTCTGCAGCAGATCCACTGCAAAAGATTGGAAAATACATGAGAAGTAAACCTTCATATTTGAATGAAAGTGATAGATTAATAAGTGATGGACAGCTTCTACCTGATTCCTATTTTAGAATCAAGCTATCTGTAAGATATATAAGATATACATTTATATATCTATATTATCCATGATGATATAAATGTGTTTTCAGAGCAGGAAAGGCCTCAGCAAAAAAGGAAACAAAATAAAACAACTCAGGCTGTGGCCAAGGCCACATATTACAACTCACTCGACATCAAGAAAACAAGGATTTGGGAAGAGGACAGGATAGAACACACGAAGTCCAGCACTCAGCAGTGAACAAAGGGCTTACATTGAGTGGAAAATCTGACAAATCTGGCAGATCTGAGGAGATTTCTCCATTGTAATGAGATGCCTGCGTGCTGGAGAGCTGATGGATCGCTGGCACTTGTAGGAGGTGCGTGACTGCAAACCCGTGGAGCTGATCACTTAAAATACATCACTTAACAAGTCCTTGGTATTTTCTGTGCTTGGCATAGATACATGGATAGATACAGCAAAGCCTGGCCCAGCATCTCTGCCTTGTGGCTTTGCTCACTTTCAGCCTGTTAAACTCAGAGCAAGAAAACAAAAATTCACTTTTGTGAAACTCTGCTTTTCCTCTCTGACCTTCATGTGTTGCACTGAGAGCATCAGAGAACACTTGTTTTTAAGAATATGAGGGATCAGTTGTGTCAACTCACCTATTCCAGTGATCTTCCCATGTTTGTACTGCATGGAGCAGTGTGAGCAACTTCCAGTTCCAGACAGAGAAGGGCTTGAAATTTCCTCTGTAATTTTCTCTATCTCTACCCAGAATAAAAGGAACAGAAATGTCTCTCAAGGCTTAGGATGAAAACATAAAATCTGTCTTCTAATGTTGGGCCAGAACTGTATTAAAAGTACTTATTATACCTGAAGGAGACATGATACATTTTCACTGACAAATTCTGAGATTCTCTTCCAATTAATCATAGAGGTGTTTCAGCAGCCAAATGTGAATTTATTCTTTTTCCTTCTGACATTTAGATCCATGAGTGTTTGCTTAACAGGGATTTCTTATAAAATGGTGCAAATCTCAATGTTAAAACCATTGAGCAGAAGCATTTTGCAGGAAGAAAGTTAAATACAGAGGTGTGGCAAGGGGCAGTGCAATGGTGAGTTCTCCTGGTCAGAATGAATCCGTGCCAGAATTGCTGCAGGGATTCTGTGCAATCCCCTTCTTCCCTCAGTTATCTTCCCTATGAAACAAGGACAAAACCAGGCCCAAGTGGACAGAAAAAGAGAAAGCAATCCATGTTCCAGAGTCCAGGAAAGAAGGGAAACACTTCACACAAATCTGTGAGAGGAGGGAAAACTGTTCCTGCTCTTTGAGAAGAGAGAAGAGCTTTTCTTGCCCTCCCACTCTCTCCTCCCTGCCCCTCTGAGGACTACAACATATTTACTCACAGGAAATGTTCTGCAAGGCTTAGGTAGTGAATATTTGCACAAAATTTGGCTCCTGGAGAGCACCATGCAGGAATTAGCATTCTGTGGCAAAACTGAGTGTAAATGTTACCCACAGCAAGTGGCACAACCCAAAAACTTCAGGATGGGATGTGACTCACACGCCTGTAATGATAGCCCTGGAAATTCTGCTGCTTTCAAACACCAGCATCAGATTCCAGATCAAGATTAATAATTGCAGCCCAGCTTTAGTGAGCACAGAAACTCAGAGTGACTCGTGTGTGCCAGTAGAGGAATCAGGAGTCAGCACTGCCATAGATGTCCCCAAAATAATCCCAAATCGTTAAGATTTTGTGATCACTTCCCACCAAGCATAAACAATTCACAGAGTTAAAACAAATGTTATACAAACAAGCAAATGTTGAGGTTTTTGGGGTTTTTTTTAAGATGTAATGATGGGTTGTTCACAAACATATTCAGGCTGTGCTAGAGGATACTGGCTGAGAATATAAAATATGCTGCTTATTTACATAAAGAGACATCTTTAGCTGGAATTTTAAACCCATTCAAGTCAGTGATAGCTGCCAATTTTAGAAAGAGTCCAGTCAGGCCTTGCCAGAGAAGCAAATATTGCCCTGCCTGGGATAGCAAGAAACAATAAATTTGATATGCATCTGCTGCTCTCCTTTTCTCTTACATGTGTACTGCAGGCAGGAAAGGAAAGGTAATTTGAGTTTACTCAACCAGCTTTCATTGACAAAACCAGGTTTGCATAAATCACATCCTGTTCTGCAGGGGAAATCCAGGGCAAACACAAAACACACACGAGTTGCCATCCTGTATCAGCTGTTGTGTGAAGGGCTCTTACCCTGTGATAACCTGGTTTTCTGTGTCCTCTATGAATAAACCACACCTGAGCTTAATGTGGAGCAAAATCTCTTTTCAGCTCCTCCACCTTTCTCAAATGCAGTTATTTAATACAAATACAAAGGGTGTTCCTATATAAAATATAAAGGTGAATGTGTGAGAGGATATTTGTTGTTGGGAGTCAGATGTTTATCAGTTCTTATCTCTGTTACATCTCACAAACCCTGAGTTCTACAGCACTTCACTCTAACAAATTAAAAATGGAGCCATTTCTTTCTTTCTACAAGGCCTTTTAAGGACAGACTGTCCAATTAAGAAATGACACTAAATTATTTTTACTTTTAACCCAATACCCAACTACCTGTGCCCACAATGGGGACTTTTTTATCCAATTCCATAAAACCACCCAAACCCATGGAGAAGGAGGTGAAGGAGGAGAAGGGGAAGAAGGAGAACAATGAGAAGAAGAAGGAGAAAAGAAGGAGGAGAAGAAGAAAGAAGGAGGAGAGAGAGGAGAAGAAGCAAGAAGAAAAGAAGAAAGAAGAAAAAACAAGGAGCCTCCACCCTAAAACCTCCATCTTGCTTTCTATCTATTCCTGTATTCTAAACCCTTAAACTCTGAGTTTGCCACCCTGTGATATCACACACTTCTGTTCAAACTCCACACCCACAATCCCAGTTCTGTCATTCCATTCTGGAAGCTTCTCCAGGGCCTCAGGTCAATGCAGTGTTCTCTTGGGGGTCAGTGCCTGGCGGCACAGAAAGCCCAAAATTCTCATTAACCAGGGCTCCAACAGGTGAATTTGGAGGAGCTGGGGCTGAGTCTCTAAGCAGGGATCACAACCCACCATCTGTACAGGGTATTGCATCAGACAGTTTGTATTTCACAACAATGAAAGAAAAATTATCTTTGTGGCTCTTTATGGAAATACTTCAGTGACCCCACATCTCCACCAGGGACTAATCAGTGAAAATAAGAGAAATTTGTTTATTTTGCTCGCTGTCATTGTTTGCTGCTGCTTCAGGATAAATGAGAATTAAATTTCAAGGAGCCAAATTTTCTAGCAAGGAGCCATTTGAGTGACTTCTTACACTTTTCTTCGACACACTAATATTTAAAATTTTTTTTAGTTTGTGAGTCTGTCTTACAGCATCCACCCACTGTCTTGAAAAATATCATGCAAGAAATCTTGTTGTTGCAGTTATTCAGCTTAGGGGTGACCTAATTGTGGCTTTCCAATACCTGAAGGACGTGACAAGAAACATGAAAATAAACTATTTTCAAGGGATGGAATGGCTTCAAACTGACAGAGGACAGAGGTAGATGGGATGTTGGGAAAGAATTGTTCTCTGAGAGGATGGGCAGGGGCTGGGATGGAATTCCATCCCTGGATCCCTGGCAGTGCCCAAGGCCAGGTTGGACATTGGTGTTGGAGCACCTGGCACAGTGGAAGGTGTCCCTGCCATGGCAGGGGTGGCACTGGATGAGCTTTCAATTCCCTTGCAACAGAAATCATTCTATGATTTTATGATTCAGAGAGAAATTGAAGACTAAAGTCTCCAAGAAGTAATTTATCCCAGTGATGGTAGATGGGGCCAAGAAACAAGCATGGACTGATCATGACCATGAACTGAGCAGGAACAAGTGAACTAGCTGACAGTATTATAATTAAAACTCTGTGGACACAAAATTATCTGAATAATTATTTCTCCATAAAATTGCTAAATTGCTAAATTTTCCCTAGGAAAAATGCCCCAAAATGCAGTTCTGTAGATTTTGGGGATTCATGTTGAGTGTGCAGTGATGAGGGTAAAGGCCACTTTGTTTGTAAAACACCATTTGATTGGACACCTCGGTGCTGAGATAAGGCCCAGATTTAGGATTTAGCATTTCCAAACAAACATGCAAAATAGTCCTTTTATAGCTTCATTTTGATAAGGCTTCACTCTCCCAATCAGTCTCATTGTTGGAGTGGCACTTAAAAGGAGCTGGAGCTGGCAATCTAACAATAGCAAGACCCAGATAGGTCATTGAATCACCAACTTTCTGTGAGTCACCCTCAGAACAGCATAAATTACCCAAGGTAATGTTTGTTAAACGACTTGCTTTTGACAGGGAGACATATGCTGCACTGCTGCTTCATTAGGAGGTGTTTTAATTGTTAGGCTTTAGTCTGGTGTCTGCACATTGCCTTTTCCAGCTCATGCTCTGTTGGATCAGCTGAACAGAGTAGCAGGACTTCCAGTGATCAGCTCTCAGCCCAGGGGCTGGTTATTTTTGAAATAAATCCTGTCTTCAGTCTTCTAATCCTATGCACAGACATAGGGCTCTTTGTTTTCCTCTCTGCTGAGGAATAAAAATTGCTATATTTGGGTTGGAGGATGGTTTTGCATAGAACCCAGACAAAAGGTGCTACAGTTTTCAAAATAATTTTCCTTAGTTTTGGAAAACCTACATAGATTTTGAGCTTTTTTAAGTGTAAACTGGTTTTTAATGAAAATCTTAAGGGCTGGATTCTGGCAATTGAGTCCCATAGAAAATAAGCAGAATTCAGGTGCATTATTCCCCTACATGACATTAAACATCTCCCACTACCCTTCCTAGTAAGCACCAAAAAATCCCTTTTGTTTTCTGAACTTTATTTTCCTACTTGAGTCTTCTCTCACAAAATGAATTGAAAATTTTGCTCCAAATGTTGGAGATTTTTCATGCAAAGGGTAAAAGGGAAAAAAAATCAACAAAGGTCTGATAAACAGCTGGTGGCCATCAACCTGTGATAAAACTTTTGAGGAAGGTCTAGCAGATGGATAAGAACCCAAAAATTCCAGGGATGATCCTTATCCAGCTGGGAACAAGGAAAATAACCCAAAAATTCCAGGGATGATCATTTTCCTTGTTCCCAGCTAGATGAGGGTCATCCCTGGAATTTTTTTTGTTATTTTCCTATTCCCAGCTGGATAAGGGTCATCCCTGGAATTTTTGAGTCATTTTCCCATTCCCAGCTGGATAAGGGTCATCCCTTTAAAATTTTTGATTATTTTCCTGGTTCCCAGCTGGATAAGGATCCCCCCTGGAATATTTTGGTTATTTTCCTAACTCCCAGCTGGATAAGTGTCATCCCTGGATTTTTTTGTTATTTTCCTGGTTCACAGCTAGATAAGGATCATCCCTGGAATTTTTTTGTTATTTTCCTATTCCCAGCTGGATAAGAGTCATCCCTTGAATTTTTGGGTTATTTTCCTGGTTCCCAGCTGTTTAAGGGTCATTCCTGGAATTTCTTGGCTATTTTCCTGGTTTCTAGCTAGATAAGGGTCACCCCTGGAATATTTTGGGTTATTTTCCTGGTCCCCAGCTGGATAAGGGTCATCCTTGGATTTTTTTTATTTTTT
>JAHXMQ010012338.1:23878162-23890769 GCA_020466415.1 Ammodramus savannarum pratensis | reverse complement strand
ATATGTGTGTGTGTATGTATATATATATATATATATATGTATGTATAAGGAGTATAAGGGCATACATAAAAATAAATAAATAAATAAATAAATAAATAAAATAGACATTAATTAATTAATTAAATTTAACTTGAGGAAACAGAAAAGCTCCACATGTTTGGTACCTGCCCTGCTGGTGGCAAAGGAAGAGAAATGCTGAGAAAACACAAAGTTCCATTATCAGGGAAGGTTTTTTCCACAGCAAATGGGATACTGGGAGAAAGATGGGGGAGATTTTGCTCCTGCATGCAGCGAAATTCCAGGCTTGCCATTGAGTCTCTGCTTGCAGAACAGCTTTACATAAGCAGCTTTTATAATGCCCCATGAAGATCAATAGCTTTAGGTTGACTTACTTGCTTTGTTTTGCTCCCCTGTTACCAAAGTACTCAATTGTAAGCTGGAAAGTTGCTTTGTTAGGTTAGATTCTGTCCAAAAATATCAGAAAAAGATAGACTTAGACTTGCAAAATACAGGAGAGAGAGAAAGGGCAAAGGGGAGAAGGTTATTGCCAAGCTCTCCATAATAAATTTTGGCAGCTGTGACACCTAACTCTGTATTTATAGCCATTCCCTAGCCTGGCATCCAGAAATGGGAAGGTTAGCAAGTGAAAGAGGAGCTTTTGCAGAGGAAAGCAACCTTAAATATCAGAATTTTCACAACATCTGCACCAGGTTTGCCAGATTGCACCATGGAAATGTTAGGGACCAAAAAAATCTGGCCTTGATGTGCAAATAAGGGGGAAAAAGAAATGGGGGTGGTAGGCTGGGAAAGAGAATTCCCTCTGGTACTCTTCCTGCCAGAAAACAAAACCAGACAGCTTCCACCCACTGGTCTCTCCTTATCTTCCCTTCAGCTCCTAATGGCTTGCTCTGCAAAATTCCCCCAGCCCCAGCACACCAGAAAAACCTCCTGAGGATTTAAAATTCCCCTCAGATTAGCAAATGTTGACCCTCTGACAACATTATCAGCTCGTGTGAACCAAAACTGTTTGAGCTGATCTTTAAGCAGACATTTCCAACCACATCTTCCCTTGCTGCTGTGCAGGAAAAAAATTTTTAAAAATTTTAAAAAAAGCTTTCAGTGTTGCCATATGGGCTGAGGCAATATCTAGACTTACACTTTTTAGGCCAGGCAGGGAAAGTGTAATAACAAGAGGAGGAGCAAAGGAAGCTCCAGGCAAGGCTTCTCCGAAGCTGCCAATGATTTGTTCCCTCTGCAGATCAAAACACCCCCAGGCCTGATCACAGAATCACAGAATCCTCTAGGTGGGAAAGGACCTCCAGGAGCAGCTCCAGCTATTCATTTTCACGGGGTTTTGGTTTATGGTGGCACCTAAAGAGCCACAGGTCAGCCCCAGGACTGTCAAAGGGAACATCTTAATCATAAATCAGATTATTTTTGATGTGCTCATTAGTTATTTTTTGATACCTGCAGGTAAATGCTGTAGTTTTGGGAAATTCTTGGCTTGCAGATAAACAGGGATCCTTTGAGACAGGATAAAAACCCAGATTCTTTAAAATAATTAAAGCTTAGAGTTTATGTATCAAACCCTATTCTGTGGCCAAAATTCTGCAGGCACATTTTGGATTTCACTATTTTTCAACTACTATTTACTGGCTGTAGTAGTAACTCCAATTTTAAAATACTTTTTAACTACTTCTCTCTTTCAGAGATAAGGAGGAATGTACACCAAGAAAAGTCAACATTTCAGAACTTGAAGTGAAGAGCCAATGCCTCTGGCCCAGTTTCATGAGTCCAAATCTGGTTTTTCTGTGTTGGATTCATTTTCCCAGGGAGGTTTGGAGTGCCCATCCCTGGAGGTGTCCCAGGAAGGGCTGGAGGTGAAACTCAGTGCTCTGGGCTGGGGACGAGGTGGGGATGTGGCACAGCTTGGGTTTGATGACTTTGGAGCTCTTTTCCAACCTCAGTGATCCTGAATGAAATCACACCAACATGAACCTGCACAAACTGCAGGGTAAGGTCATGGGAATACTGCCTGCATTCCCATTTTGTCCTCAGAGCTGTGGGTTCACTGAAATACCAGTGGCAAATACCCCCAAAAATCCCTTCTAGGGATGTGGTGAGAGATTTCTCTGTATATAAATGCTCTGTTGTTTTGGCAAAATGAAAACTGGAGGGGGATACGGATGTGCCAGAGCCTGGTTTATGGTGTTTGTCTCCATAAAATCTCTCTACACAACCCCCAGAGAATGAACAGGAGGTGAGGGAGAGCAAAACCCTCCAGGGGCACATCAGAACTGAAATTACTTTTAGGTGCTCTGACCTCTGTGGGATCCTCTCCTCAATGGCCTGAGTAGAGCAGAATCCTAATGTAAAACCTGAAGTTAAGCATTTAAAGTAGGATGTGCCCATCCCCTCCCATCAAGCCATTCCTCTGCTTTTCCCATTGTTTAACCACCCAAAAGCAATTCCAAAATCCTCAAGCTGATCCTGATGCCTTGTGCAGGCTGATCCAGAGCAGAGGCTGGGCAGAGCTCCAGAATAAAGCAGGGATTTATTCAAAGGATCTCCTCCATGGACCCACCTTGGGCAGCACCAGAGCCCAGCCAGGGCTGCACCCAAGATGAACCAAAATGGCCCCAAAATGCACGGCCGGGCACGGGCTCTGTCCCTGGGATCAGTTCTGCTCCATTTGCACCTTGCAGTTCATTGTCCCATTCCAGCTTTAGCCCAGGCAGTCCCACCCTGCTTGTTTTTCTCTCTGCAGCCCACGGGGTTTGTGCTCCTGGGATGAGATTTAGGTCATTTGTCCTCGGTCCCCTGTCACCGTCAAAAATCCCTTTGCCCAGGATTTCTCTCCTGGGAAGCTGAGGAGCCTCAGAGAAAAAGGAAAACAATATTCCCTCATTTGCTTCTCCTGTGTTTTGCTGCCTTGGGATGTGGTTGGAGATTGTTTATCCAATATGTGAATTGTTTTTACTCATTGGCCAATGACGGCCAAGTTGGTTTGGACTCTGGAAGGAGTCACAAGTTTTCATTATTATCTTTTAGCCTTCTGTCTGTATCCTTTCTCTATTCTTTAGTATAGTTTAGTATAGCATTCTTTAATATATTATAGTATCATGAAATAATAAATTAGCCTTCTAAGAACACGGAGTCAGATTCAGCATTCCTCCCAACGATGGGGGACCCAGAAAATACCACAGTCCCCAGCTGGAGCAGGAATTGTTTTGTCTCCCTGCTCTGTGCACAGAGCTCAGCATCCCATCATGTGAACCCAGACCCACACACTAAAGCAGCACAGAATGTGAAAAATAGAAAAGCTCAAACCTGAGGCATCACTAGGATTTTATGAGTTTGTGCAATTAAATGATGCTGTTATGGTTCCAAGCTCAACCTAACCAATCACTTGCTGCTTCTCCTGAAATATTTAACAATTAATAGAGTTACAAGGGCCTGTAACCCATCACGTTGTGTCAGGATGGTGAAGGCAGAAAGGATAAGATCCTACATATCCTCATTTCACATAAACACTTTCTCCATTTTGAATGTGCCCAGATTTCCTGTTCTGTTGGCAAATGAAAGCAGGAAAAAATGAGTAACAAGTAGAGCAGGCTCTAGAAAAACATCTTTAACTGGGAGAACAGCTCCTGTTCCAGGAGATTTGGTCCTAGCACGAGAGAAGAGCTTTAAAGAACAGTAGTTTGCAGGAAGAAATTAAGAATTGTGCAAATCTCCCAGGAAAAAGAGGCCTCATGCTGCTCTTTTCAGCCAGGTTCCCTTTTATGGGAAAAGCTGAAGGAACAAGAATGCAGCCATTTCTTAACCTAAGATGATATAATAATACATTCAGCACACAATTGCATGAGATTCAAATGAGATTTCAGAGAGAAAAAAGAAATTATTCCCAGAAAGTACATTAGAAAATGTAGGAAGGTGTGAAGAAAGGGTGAGGTGAGAAAGGAAATGCAAATAAGGAGATTTTACAAGCTAGAGTGGTGCTGGTTTAAAGTATTGCTTTTTTCTCAGAAGGAGAAAAAAATTCAATCACTGATGATCCATGGTCAGAGAGCACAGATGGGGAGTGGAGCTGGGCTTGCTGCTAATCTAAGACACAAAATTATAGAGAAAATTTGAAAGTGCAAATTGTTATCATTTGCTTTACCTGAAAATCCACAATCCCATTCTGCGTCCCTCTGACTTGGGGCAAAAGTTTGGAATATGGGTAATTTATCACAGTGCACACACACAAAAGATGAAGCTTTTCAGCAGGTGGAGTGGTCTGGGAAGGATGAGGATGATGATGATGATGATGATGATGATGTCTGAAAGGACAACAGGGCTCTACTTTCCAGCCAGGTTTTCTCATCAAAGGTTGAAATAAAGTATCTGATGATGTCTGGAGGTGTTCACCTGGCAGCTGTTCCAAGCAGGAATGTGGGAGCTGTTGGCCTATTTCAGCCGAGCCTGGGAGTGGGAGAGCAATGCCAAAATCTCCATCCATGAGGAGAGGGATAAAGGAGCTGGGAAGTGCCCCAAAGGGGATGGGTGTGAGATCAGCCCTGGTTATGCACCAGAGAGCTGCGGGACACAAACCCTGGTGTTCCCTGGATGCCCCTGTGGTTCTCTCTTTGCTGTGAGGGTAAAGAGGGCCCAGAGCAGCTGCAGCTGCCCCTGGATCCCTGGCAGCACCCTCTGAGGCCAGGCTGGATGGAGCTCCGAGGCCAGGCTGGATGGAGCTCCGGGGCCCGGCTGGATGGAGCTCCGAGGCCGGGCTGGATGGAGCTCCGGGGCCCGGCTGGATGGAGCTCCAAGGCTGGGCTGGATGGAGCTCTGAGACCAGGTTGGATGGAGCTCCGAGGCCAGGCTGGATGGAGCTCCGAGGCCAGGATGGATGGAGCTCCAAGGCCAGGCTGGATGGAGCTCCGAAGCCAGGCTGGATGGAGCTCCGAGGCTGGGCTGGATGGAGCTCAGCTCCGAGGCCAGGCTGGATGGAGCTCCGAGGCCGGGCTGGATGGAGCTCTGAGGAAACGGGGCTAGTGTAACGTGTCCCTGCCCACGGCCGCTGGGGGGATGGCACTAACCCATATTTAAGATCCCTTCCAACCCAAACCCTCACTACCATTCCGCGATTCCTGCGCGGGGAGGGCGCAGCGCCGGGGTAGGCGGGACGCTCCCGAGGCAGCCGCATCCCGGCGGGAGGGACAGCACCGGGTATCCATCCCTCCATCCATCCATCCCGCCATCCATCCGCCCCGCGGAGGGAGCGCAGCGGGGGCGGCGCAGGCGGAGCGGGGCCGCCCCCGCGGAAGGAGCGCGCCGCCCCCGCCGCCCCGCGCCGCCCGCAGAGGGCGCTGCTGCCGCCGCCGCCAACTCCGCGCTCCGCTCCGCGCCCGCCGGGCCAGCGCAGCCCCCGCTCGGAGCCGCGCTCGGAGCCGCGCACAGCCCCGCACGGCCCCGCACGGCCCTGCCCGCTCTGGCCGAGCCCCGCGGCCCCCGGGGGTGGGCGAGCGGGCGTGGGGAATGGAGACGCTCGACAGCATCCTCGGGGCCGTGTGACAGCCAGCGGCGCTCGCACAGCCGGAGCGCACGGAGCCGGAGCCCCGCAGCGCCGGGCAGAGCCGCCCTGCCCCGTCCCGTCCCGCGGGGAGCCGGCATGGAGTGACAGCAGCCGCCAGGTAAGCGGGGCTGCCCTGCCCGAGGGGACGCTGCTGCGCGGGGGATGCTCGGGGTGAGCGGGGTTGCTGCCTGTGCCCTCAAGGCTCGCGTTTCTCCATCTCCATCCCTGCCCCAAAAATCGCCTTTCCCCGAGCCCCCCGAGCCCCCCGAGCGGGCACGGCGGCCGTGCCGGGGGATGCGCGGCGCGTTCCTTATGTAACCCGGGGGCGAGCGGCCGCTGCCCGCCGGGCCGGGGGCGAAGTGGCGGCGGCAGAACCGCGGCCGAGGGGGGCTCGGCGGGGCGGCCCCGAGGTCCCCCCGCTTCCCGCTGCCGTCGCTCCCGAGCGGGAGCCCCATCCCTACGCCCTCGGGCAAAAGCGCCGACGGGGCCGGGGCTGCGCCGCCTCCCCCGGCTCCGGGAATCGGTACCGGGAACCGCGTCCCGCCCGGCGGTGCCCGAGCTGGGGAGAACTTCAGAGCGGGGAAAGGGAGAGGAGCAGGGGGACGAGGCTGTTTGTGCAGGGGGACGATGCTGTTTGTGCAGGGGGACGATGCCGTTCGTGCCGCTCCCGTCTCAGTTCTCCGCCGGGAGCGGGGCGAGGATGAAGCGGAGCCGGGGCCGGGCGGAGAGAGGAGCCCGAGCCGGGATGAGGAGCGGGCAGGGAGGGCACAGCCTCCCCCGGGCACACGGGGGTGCTCACGGAGGGGTGCCCGTCTCGTCTTGTTGGGAGGGAGAGCGAGCTCGGTATCACCATGGCGACCTGAGGGAGGAAAGAGATAAATAAATAAATAAGTAAGGGAGAACTGCCCCCTTCTTCCATTGCCCCCTTCTTCCACTGCCCCCGGCCCTCGCTGTCTCTTCCCGGCCAGGTGCGGTGCCAAAGGTGGGGACAAAGATGCCGCGGACAAAAGTTTCCTCTCGTGGTGAAGGAGGGTTCGAAGGGAGCGCGGTGGGGAAGGCACCGAAGGTTCGGGGAGCCGGGGGCTCCCGCATCGCCGTGCCCGGAGCATCTTCTCCGGAAATGTGCCTCGGGGCTTGCTCCTCACGGCTGCTTGGGATGTTTAGGGTGCCTCCCCTTTCCCCTGGTGCTCCTCGGCCTCTCCGACATCCCCGGGGCTCTGCCTGGGGCTGCTCCAGCACCGCGGACAGCGGCCGGGCAGCGCGGGATGCGCGGGGGATGCGCGGCTCGGGGGCTTTGGAACGGGAATTCCGCGCTGGGAAAAGCGGGAGGAGCCCCCGCCGCTGCTAAAATCCCCCCCAGAGCCGCTCCCCGAGCCAGGAGAGGACTCAGGCAGGGCCACCAAACTTTCCTGAGCGCAACGAACGCAGGAGCTGGGAGCAAAGAGGTTAAAAAATGACAGATTTCCCAGCAGCTCGCTCGGGGATGGTTTTTAGGGCTGTTTTGCAGCGATTCTCTGTAAGATGTTACAGGTAGCTGCATCCCCCAGCAGGACACACACAACACCCCTGAAGGGAGGGAGGGAACTGTGAGAAATGCCCTGCGGAAATTGAGAAATTTCTGCCCAACCTCGGCTGCTCTGCCTGCAGGAAACTCGTGGAGAAAAGCACTTGGAGGGAATTCCCGAGCTCAGGGAGCTGTCCCACATCTGAAGGGGCACAGGTGGAGTTTGTGCTGGTCACCTGTGGCCAGCTTATGGCAAAAACCCCTCCTGACAGAGCCCTCCTCTCCTCAGACAGCTGGGGAGCCGTTCAATAAACAGAAAAAGGGAAAGTGTTGGGTTGGTGATAATGCAGCACCAGGCAGGATGCATTTCTTGCTCTGATGGGTTGTAAATCACTGGCTCAGCTCACCTGTACCTATCTCGTTCTAGCAGCTACATATGCAGTCATTACCTCAGACTAGCAAAAAATTAGTCTAGGAAAGCAAACAACATAATTAATACTATTCACAGGGGGAGATGGAGATGGATTAGTCACTTTTGGGCTGTTCGCTGTGTCAGGATGTTCGTTTTTCATTAAGCAAAGGAAATTTATTTGATCTTGCCTCAGTGCTGATAGGCAGTAAACTATAGGTACATGGAGAGTTATTAGTTTGGATTCCAGATCTCTGGCCTCTCTGGGTTGTGCTTTAACTATCAGCAATCTATCAAATCACACCAGGACTGGTTTCCTGCTCTGCCTGCCTTCCTTCTTGCTTATAAATTCTCTGTTTCAAAGAATTCTGGAAGAGACAAACACGTAGGTGAGTCCTGGCCGAGTGTGAGAGTTAATTGGGGTTTTTATTTATTCCTGCAATGCCCAGGGTGGGGCTAAACTGGAAGGTGTCCCTGATGATCCTCAAGGTCCCTTTGAACCCAAACCATCCTGTGATTCTCTGCAGGAACTCCTTGCTTGAGAATAACAAATCCTTTTTCTTGTAAATCCACATTTTGCCCTAACTCAGCTTCTGGAGTGAACTAATGAGCTAAGCCTTTATGGAAATCCACATTTCCATATTTCCAAATCCATATTTTAATGCTGGGCCTCCCATTTCCAAGCCTGTCTCCCAGGGAATATGGGAATAAAGGGCTGAGCTGTGGGTACAAGCTGGGGAGCTCATTACTCTCCTGTGGGGAAATGAGGAGTAACAGGAGCCAACTCTTCTTGAGGGCAGCTCCCAAAGCCTTTGCAACACTTGAGGTTATTGATTTCCTTACATAAGGCAGGGCTCCTGCAGCGTCACAACAATGCCATCAGATCATTACCAAATGATTTCGCCTCATAAGCAAATGAGGGAAGGATTAATTATAGCAACACCAGCCCAAAAGCCCCACAACCACAGCCTCAATTAGGGAAAGGCTCAGCTCCTCGTGGGATTCCTGCCAGGGCATTTGCACCATGTTCACTTTGAGCTTCCCAAGATACACGATTTCACTGCAGAAAAGACTTGGTTTTTCACAAGCATGTGTTTGGAGCCTTGTTTTGTAGCTGTTTTGTTGAAACCTGGCACTTTTGGAAGGAAAATAAGATCTATTCTTCAAACTATGTCAGAGAAACAGAATTTCATTTACATTTACATAAAATCCCCACCACAAGGGATATAGTCACATATTTAACAATAGGTTTAGGGGTATAAGCTTTATGTTCTTTCTTTCACCTCTCAGGAACTCTGGACACTGTTGGTGTAGGATTACTGTGTTTATCATGATCTTCTCATTGTATTTTTACATATAAAAACAGTTTTGTTCAGGACTTGTCTATATCCTTCTATAAAAACAAGAAATAAAATAATTCATTAACATTCTCCCAAATAAATTAATTTATGTTATTGCTTGATGCATTGCAAAGATCCCATTTCTATTGCATAATTTCTTTGATTTTAGTGCTGTTAAAAGCTTCGCACCTTGTTCAGTGCTTCCATCACCTTCTTGCTCCAGGATGTTACTTTTTATATGGGACAACAAAGCCCTGGCAGATTTTAAAAAGATATAAAGGTTTAGGTTAATGTGTTACATTTATGTGAATGTACAATTTTTATTGGTGGAGGCAGTTTGATCCTAGAAAACAATATTCCCAATATATTAAGGGGATATTAATATATATATATAAACATTAGGATATTCTATATATATTATATATATATAATATATATAATATATAATATATAAAAAATATTAGCATATTCTACATCTATAATAATATATAATTTTATATATTATATATAATATATATTATATATTATATATTATATATAAAATATATATAATATATATAATATATATAATATATATAATATATATTCATATAGTAATATATAACAATATATAAATATTAATAGGTTGATTGTGCAGAATGTGATGTTTCTGAACAAACCCCAGATTTACCAAACAGCAAACCCAAAGGAAAAGTTTTCATCTCAGTCCCACTTGACTTTCTGGATGATTTTTTTGGCTTTTAGTTGCTTGGCTTTTGGAGGTTTTCTCCTGATGCTTTGCTAGAATGCTGCTGATGTTGAAAATACAATTTTTATGTTTTATTAATAGCTGGAATAGAAGTATTGAACAACTGGAGGTTATTGAATCCAGTTTTTTCCACACGGCACTGCAATTTTTAATGATGCCCAAGGACTCCTGACAGAGCCTCATGACTGAGTTGTGGAGCCCCTGCCAAAAGGACATCCCAAACCAGCCCACCCCAACCCAACACTCTACAGGACACCAGTGGGATCAGCAGGCTCTGGAGGAGGAAAACCCTATGTGTGATTAAAATCCTTGTGAAGGGACTGGAATTTTTCTGTCCTTAGCATGGCAGGTGTGGATCCTGCCCATGAGGAGCCCCAGAGCAGCTTCAACTCCTCCTTGAACCCATCAGCTCCTCCTCATTTCACTCCTCACAGAATATCCCCCAGGCCAGGGGAGTTTGGCAGCTGGGGAAACACACCTTGCTTCCCTTTGGAAAGCTCATTAAAGTGCATTTTTTGCAGTCTATTCACGAGCTCCTGCATATGGCCGGCAGAACATCCTGTCCTCAGACACACAGGACAAAAAAACAAAGAGGGGAGATTTTCAAGTTCTTCAAAACCAGGCAATTTCCACCCTCAGAGTCACACAATGCCCAGTGAAATTGAAGAATTATAGAGTTAAAGAATGGTTTGGGTTGGAAAGGACCTTAAAAATAATCTTGTTCCAGCTTTAGGGATCCTTCCCTACAGTCCCATCCAGCCTGGCCTGGAACACATTGAAAATCTTCATGAGTGCAAGGGCTCTCCACAGCCCTGACTGCAGAAACCCAAATTTATGCCAGAGGCTGCACAAGAAGCTTTAACATAAGTGCTAAGGACTGGTCAGAGAAGTTTTTTTTCTAGAGTATTACTCAAGAGAGCTGTGAATTAAAAAATAGCCACAAGGCAAAAGTCCATTCTGCTGCTATTTTCCAGTTACAACCTCAGGTTAGACATTAATGGTAGCTGGAAGTCTGTATTACAATATCCACCAGTCTTCAGCTGGAAATTATTTACTTCCAAGAAGTATTTACTTTCTTGTCTCACTCTGGAGGGAAAATAACAGAGCCTATCCAAGGGCAGAGCCTGCCTTGCAGCCAGAAAACCCTGAACATTTGCACACACAGCTTGCAATGCACAGGAGTAAATTATGATTCCACAGAGATTTAAAGATTTTTTTTTTTTAAACCATCTGCATTAATAACTCTGTGTGAATAAAGCAGGGATTTATTCAAAGCATCTCCTCCATGGATGCACCTTGGGCAGCACCAGAGCCCAGCCAGGGCTGCACCCAAGATGAACCAAAATGGCCCCAAAATGCACGGCCGGGCACGGGGTCTGTCCCTGGGATCAGTTCTGCTCCATTTGCACCTCGCAGTTCATTGTCCCATTCCAGCTTTAGCCCAGGCAGTCCCACCCTGCTTGTTTTTCTCTCTGCAGCCCACGGGGTTTGTGCTCCTGGGCTGAGATTTGGCTCATTTGTCCTTGGTGCCCAGCTGGAGCAGGAATTGTTTTGTCTCCCTGCTCTGTGCACAGAGCTCACCATCCCATAATATGAAGCTGAGAAGTACACACTAAAGCAGCACAGAATGTGAAAAATAGAAAAGCTCAAACCTGAGGCATCACTGGGATTTTATGAGTTTGGGGTACAAATATGAATGTAAATGTGAAGTTTTCCATTTGGCTTTGAGGCCTGGTCCTGATGTGCCCCATGGCTAAAGGAGGTTAGAGATAGTTTGGGCAGGGAGAGTTTGTTCAACAAAGCCTTGGATACAGTTCCACAACCCATCACAGGCCTGCAGAAACTGCCTCAATCTTGACTTAATTTCATTTAATTTAACTTCATACCCTTTGACTTGTGTTGGGTCTCTACATTCAGCTGTGCCTTCAGGAAGAGCAGCCCCAGGTCTGGTTGCCACTGTTGCCACAGTGATGGCATTTCAGAGACAAACACTGGAGGTCAGAGATTTGTGCAGTTGGTCTGGATTACCCCACCTTCCTCTCCTCTCTAGAGACTGTTGGAGGCTGACCTGAGGGAGCCAAAGTGCACAGGATATTTTTTTGGGACTCTCTGGAGCAGAACACTGGGGCTCGTTTCCTGCTGACAGCAAAGTGCTGGCATTTGTGTTGATTTCTCAAAAAAACCCAAAAAACAAACAAAAAACTCTCCAAAAAACCCCCAAAAAACCAACCAAAAAACAAAAAAATCCCCCAAAACAACATCCAAACCACTTCTGGACAAGAAAACAATGATGTGCAGATTGAAAGGGTGAAACAAGAGGCTGAGGGAAGGAATGGCATGATGAGAACCTGCACGAGAGCATCGTTAATTCAATGCTCTAATCAACTGTTCTGCAGTGCTTTATCACAACCATCCCTGCTTCAGCCTCTCCAGCTCAGAGCACTTTGCAGCATTGCAGGAAATCCTCTGCTTTTCTGCTTCCCATTTGTAAAAAATAATCTCATTGTGTCTTGTCAATACAGACAACTTTGTCAATGAAAGCAGAGGAGAAATTATCATGTCATTTTGTATTTATCATAATCAAGAGCAGGGGTTCATTAGAACAATGAGCAATTGTCAAATTATTTCTCAGAGCAGTTGTTTGAAGAATGAGAGAAGGGTATTTCCTACCTTCCTGCTTTTTCTCCCACCATCTCCTGCAGACACACAGAGCCTGCATTTTATCAGCCTGCCAGATCAATTTCCCATTCCTGTAAAGAAGCATTTATGTTAAATGATTGTAATTAAGAAGCTCCTTACAGCTCAATAGCTGTCTGGACAGGCAGAGGTAATTCCCCATCGATTTCCATGGGGCCAGGTTTCCACGGGAAGATCTCCAAAAAAGCACTGCCTGCTTTGAAGTGCAGCTTCCCTGGGCTTCTTGGAGTATCTTAGAGTAGAATCTTGGAATTATGAAGGTTGGAAAAAACCTCAAAAATCATTGTGTCCAAGCTGTGACTGGTCTGCACCTTGTCCCCAGCCCAGAGCACTCAGTGCCACCTCCAGG
>JAHXMQ010012338.1:23824899-23834974 GCA_020466415.1 Ammodramus savannarum pratensis | reverse complement strand
TGGTCTTGGAGGTCTCTTCCAACCCAGTGATTTTGTGAATTTTGAGAATTCTGTGAATTCTCAGCCTGTGCCTTTCCCTGGTGCCGTTGTTAGCACAGACCCAGTCAAAGGGAGATGTCATCACACTGACTCCTTTCCCCAGCCACTCCAGCAGCTCCTGAAGGTCACCAAAACCCTGCACCTTGTCCCAGAGTTGAGATAAGGAACTTCTGTTTGGGGATACTGCCCAATAAAGTAATATTTTTGTGGAAATTCTCTTCCTTACTGAGGTTTTTTGAGGAAAAAAGAGCTGAGATCTGCTCACCCATGGCCCAGGAGAGCCACTGTCACAGCCTTGACACAGGTGGAAGGGTGGGGAGGTGAGGGGTCACAACAGCCCCACCACATCCTCCCAAAACCACTTCATTGGAGTTTCAAGGGCTTTGCAGTTTTCATTCAGCCAAACTTTGGCTCTGAAATCAGGAGATCGGGCCCAGCCTCCACTGCTGTGGCTGAGCTGTGCTTTGAGACATTGGATTTTCACCAAACTCAAGGGCTCTTGATTGACCAAGCCTCTGTCTTGGCTACAAATGTCTGAAATGAAAAAAAAAATTAAATTAAAAGAAAATAATGCAAGGAACAAGAGACAAAGACCAGCAGGTTTGCTTGGGAGTCTGTCAATTATCTCAGTTCATCTCAGCATCAGCCCAGTGCCACACCACACATTCCAGCTCCTATAGAAAATGGATTTATTTCCAAATAAGTGCTTTTTTTTCCTGCAGTGTAAGAGGTTTGTGGGTTGCTCTTTTGTCAGGAAGGCCTAACACACTGGAGTATGTTAGCAGAGAGTGAAAAACTGGGGAGGGTTTCCTCCTCTGTTATCACTTTGATTGAATAATTTCAATTTCTCCAGCTAGATACACACAGATAAATAAATACAAGCTTCACACTTTATAGTAGGAAAAACTGAGAAATTACAAGGGAAAAAAAAAAAAAAAAAAAGGCCACAGAGGTTCAGGCTATTTAGGAGTGAAGTTAAATCCCTAAAATAAAATAGAAATATATAATGGATGAATGTCCTCCCCTCACATTGCCAGTTGCACTCAGGTGTATTTCTATTTCTCTATTACATATATATATATATATATATATTTGTTTTTCATTTTGTCTGTTCCCCCAGGAGAAGCCCCAAAGAGAAACAGAGATGGCCAAATTGACAGAGTCGATGAGTGAGTACAAATAGGAAGTTCAACCACTTTCTTTTTCCATCTGTCCCCCTCCCTCTCATAAAGCCACAAACCCAGAACGCAGTGCTTGCATCCAGGGATCTCATTCAGCCCTGCCTTCACTCCCAAATTCATCATAAATCATTCCACTCCTAAAAAAAAAAAATAAAGCAAAAGAAAATAGGAATCCCCAGAACAAGGGCTGCTATTTTCTTCATGCACTGCTTAAATCACATCTATTTGGGCTTAAATCCAGCAAAGAACCTGCTCCATGTTTGACTTTGTAAGCCTGAGGGGTTTTTTTTTTTAAATAGAATGTAACTAATTGTGGATTTAATAAGTGCTTAATTTACTTGATTCATGTGTTCCTTTACAAGCTTACAGAAGGTCACTCTAAATCCAGTGCAATTATTCAGGATTGTTGCCTGTGCCACATTCAGCCAGCAGGAATTATGGCCAGAGATGTATCTGGAAAGCTTTCAGTTGGTTTCTCTGGTTTTTGAGAGGTTTGTCTTAAATGTGTGCCCAATAATGAATACTTTGTAATTTTGCCATATTTTGGGATCTAGGTAATGGAGCAGTGGCTGTAAGCTTTGGTAGCAGAGAGATTCAGGCTGGATAATTTATTTGTGGAGACCATTTAGGATGAAATCCTGATTTGTGTTGTCTTAAATGTGTGCCCAGTAATAAACAGTTTGTATTTTTGCCATATTTTGGGATCTAGGTAATGGAGCAGTGGCTGTAAGCTTTTGTAGCTGAGAGAGATTCAGGCTGGATAATTCATTAGTGGACAAAATCTGGAGACCATTTAGGGTGAAATCCTGGTAGACCACTGCCTCTTACCCAAAGTTCATCAGCTCCAAAGCTCATGGAAGCTTAAATGGGACTCAAAAGGGAGAAATATTTCACTGTGCTTAACCAGAGACTACAGAAAGACAGAAACACAGGTATGCACAACTTGTTTATATCAGAAATTTCTGTCCAGTTCCTTTTTTGCTTCTGTACAGAAGCTTGCTCCTAGGGCAGCACTTCCCTGACTTTTTACTCTCCCAAATCCTTTGTTACCTTTTGAAATCATTCCCTGTATCTCCTTACCCATGTCATTGCAGGGCAGAGCCACCACTATAAGTTATTAAAAAATGATTTCAGTATCAGAAACAGCCAATCCCACAAAAAGGTGCAGCAGGCCTGGGAGATCTCAAAGATCTTCTTGTTGCAATCCTCCTGCCATGGGTGGTGGGCAGGGCTGGGATGGAATTCCCAGAGCAGCTGTGGCTGCCCCTGGATCCCTGGCAGTGCCCAAGGCCAGGTTGGACACTGGGACTGGAGCAGCCTGGGACAGTGGAAGTGTCCTTGGTGGCACTGGATGAGTTTTAAGGTCACTTCCAACCCAAATTATTCTGGAATTCTCTGATTTTTTATTTCTGCAGTATATATAAAAAGTATAAATACATATATAAATAAATATGAGTATTCCTCCATGGTGCAGCCAAGCCAGGGTGGTAACAGAGGAAATCACATAATTACAGTTTAGCAAGTCTCAAAAAAGGACACAGTGCCACTGTGGCCATAGCTCTCTTCACAGAGAGAGAGCAGCAGACACAACTCTCTCCCAGGATTTTTCCTGGGAAAGGCAGTGAGAAGCTCAGAGAAGAAGAGAAAACAATTCTTATCTCCATTCACTGCTCCTGTTGTTTTTGCACATGTGGAATGTGTTATGGGGATTGTTTACACAAAGTGATTTGGTTCATTGGAACTGGTGAATGTTGTTTTAATTTCTTGGCCAGTTGGGTCAAAGCTGTGTCCTGGCTCTCTCAGACAGTCACAGGGGTTTTTTTGGTATTCTTTAGTATAATCATTAACATAGTATCTCTCTAGTATGTAATTTAGTATAGTATTAGTGTAAAATAATTTCATATTTAATCCCTTTAATCCCTGTGGATGTTCAGTGTTGCTCCTAGAAGCATCCCAGACCCCCATCAGGTGCTGCTGGATGTTGGATTGATGTGTAATTATGTCCAAAGGAGGAACCTCTTATCAAAGGTGGGAGCAGATAAATAATATCTCCCCTGTTCATTACAGAGTTGCTGGACTTTTCACAACCCTTCTGAAACAAGGTGAAGGAATATTGCCAAAAAGTGTTGGGGGAAAGCAATCAGACCTCTGAGTGCTCTGAGGAGTCGGAGGAGAGAGAGGCCCAGAACACTTTGTAACTCATGGGGAACAAACCCCAAAAAAGTCCTGTGCAGTTCCTTCAGTGTGTTTGTCCTGCCAATTATTTCATCTGACTTAACTTTGAGACAGAATGATGCTTAAAGTGTTTACTGCTGCCTTGTGTGAGGATTTTTTCATACTTCATGCAAGGCTTTTATGAAATTTTCAGATAATTTCAAGGCATTTTAAAATATTTTTAACAAATCCTAGACAGAATTGCAAGCTGTAAATAAAATTTTTAGTGAATGTACAGCAGTACTTATTTTCAAGCTGGTGCAGAGTAAAAGGAGATAAATGAAGTAGATAAAAGGAGTGGATAAATGGACCTCAGGACCTTTTTATTGGAACTGAGAAAATAAAGAAGGGAATTCAAGGCCTGAGAGGGTTTCAGAGACCTGGAGAAATGGATTGATCATGGTAACAATATAACAGAATTATTACTTGCCTTCCTCTTTCACCCAAGCGCTGCTCTCCTCTCTTCCCTCTGTTCTTTGCACAGCCCCAGGAAAAATCAATCCCCTTCCCTGCACTGCTCTGTATTTTCTCTCTCTCAGAACTCCCTGCTGAAGTTGCCAAGCACTGCTCACTGCTCCTTCTCCTCCAGAAAGATTTTCTGGATGTTTCTGCACTACTCAAAGCCCCTGGACCTGAGAGTCACATCACACCACACACCAAAAGAGGGAGACTGAGGGAGCACTGATGCAGAGGTTGTTCCAAGGCTGTTATATTTTTTTTTTTTTTTTTTTTGCCAGCAGGAATAAGTCTGTATTTTTGTCACATTTTGCATTTCCATCCTCAGAGGCTCTGTCACATTGAAGGGAACACTGGTAAGGAAAAAATTGCATTGTTGTTATTATCTATCCTCTTTCCATAGAACTTTTATGGTGATGGAAAGAGATGAGGTATCATGACAGAGCCCTGTACTTGAGCTCTGTTTTCTTGAAAGTTAAAAAAAAAGAAAAAAAGTGAGGGGGAAAATCATTTTAGTACAACAGTTAAAGTACAAACTAGCAAGAAATGTTCTGCTGAATTTTTCAGGATAGTCCCTAAGAGCTGATACAGAAGCAGAAATGAATACCAAATAATACCACTCTTTGCCTCAAGTTATTATTTTACAACTCCTGCACAGAATTAATAGAAAGCCACCACAATTACACTGAGCCCCAGGGAGCTGTCCAAGAATTCCTTTATAATGCCTTAAAATCCATGTGCATTTTAAAATTTCTTTATAGCTTGAATTAGTCAATTTTCCTCATATAACCTCAGAATACTTAAAAGCTGAGCACATCCAGGAAGCCGAGAATGAAATTATTTTCCTTGCAACTTTTGTTTTCTTCTTTCCCTGTTGTTCTTGAGCTCCCCATGCCCCAGTGATCATTTTTAACCCAAATGCCATCACCAGGCCTGCAAATGGCTAAATCCCAGCAGGGAAGGCAGGAGAGCAAATATTTAACAGCAGAGGAAGGAATCAAATGTTCATCTTGACCTATTTGGACAATAAAAAACAATTTATTTAGAGAAACATCCCCTACAGAGCTCTCCAGGAATGATCCTCACTGGGAATGCTTTGTGCAATGAGCACTACAAGGTGTTTAGTGAGTAGCCAAGTATGTTGGTGTAGTTAAGAAAAGTCATTTTGAGGCTGTCAGAGTTTTCAGCTTTGCAGAAATGTGGATCTGGTGTGCCATGAGCAGAGGGAAGCTGCTCCGGGCTGGGAAGGGATGGGAAATGGGCAGGGTGGGTTCTGGCACTGACATCCAACTCAGATCTGCTGCCCCAGCAGGGACTGAGTAGGGAGCAGCTCTGTTTGCTCTGTGCCCAGGCACTCCACACACACACCTGCCTGAGGACAGCCAGAGGCACCAGAGCTGCTTCAAAATACGGCTGTTCCTTCATTTGGTACCAAAATGTGAGCTCCAAATGTCCGTGGATGTGTTTCCAAGTGACGAATACTGAGAATTCAGATGACTCCAGATAAAACCTTCTGAATTATGGATATCACAAATTTTACTCGGAGAGGGTAGAAAGAATATAAACCAACCTGAAGGAATTTCAGGATCAGACAAAACCCAGGAGAGAGCTGGTTTATCATGAAGTGCTTTTCCCTAAAGGTTTCTTTGTCTTGTCTTCAGTGTCTGAGCCTGAAGTGTCCCTATTGCTATCTCAGACTTGTAGGGAGAATTCATAAAGAGAAAAAATGTTTCTGCTTTGAGTTACTTGAAAGTCCCAGCATTTCCAGATTTACATGTGCCAGGGATTATATATTATTTAAAATATAATAATAATAATAAAAATAATAAAAACAACAACAACAACAATAATAATATAATATAATATAATATAATATTTATATTATATGTTAAAATAATGTAACATAATGTTATTATATTATATTATATTACATAACACTATATTATATTACATTATATTATATTATATTACATTACATTACATTACATTACATTACATTATATTATATTATATTATATTATATTAACTCCAAAACACTTGGAAAACTTATTCAAAAAAGACATTTGCCTGTGCTTGGGGGAGTAATTTATTTTGAAAATATCCAGATATCCTCTGGTTATCCTTTTTTTTTTAATTGTGCCAAGTGCAGAATAGGAAGGCTGGTTTTCCCACAATGTGCATTTTCCTTATCTCATGTTCTGTTGTTACAGTTATTACCAGAGAAGTTTTGTACCAAATATTAAGCTACAGATGGAAGTGATACATCTAATTATTGTTGATTCAATACTGTTTAAGTAGGTTGATAACATTTATTTCCAACTTAACTGCCTAAATCTTTGGTGAAATTTGAATTACAAGTAACCAGAATATGTATGATTTTATTATTGTTGTGGTTTTGCTTGTTTCAGCAGAAATCAGCTGATACATACAATCAAAAGAACAGAAAGAACACTGTTGTTATTAAATGAAAAAACAGTTTATTCTTTGAGGCAAAGGTCAGGTTTGAGGGGAGAATCAAATTCTACAGCAGGAATTCATTATGCAGGACAGCAAGAATTTGATTGTCTCAGTGATGCACTGACAGGGGCCTAGAAGAGCTGTGAACTTATTTATGCAATAATTAACAAAGGAAACTTGTCTTAGGCAGGAAGATGAGTGACAGCTTTTCCAGTCCTGGGTATGTAACATTGTGAAGAGCATTTTCTTGGCATTCTCTGAGCTTTTAAGGGTCTTATCTTTACCTTTTCTCTGCAAGTGTGAAGGACAAAAAACTGGTTGGTTTTTTTCCCCAAATGAAAACCAAGACTCTCACAAAAGTCATTTGATTCTAGAAGCTTGGATTTTTCAAAAACATATTAAATTTTGATAGCACTGCTAATATTCCTTGGCTAGGCTAAAAATCTTTGTGAAAATTAAATTCCAAATCTCAGGGATGAGATAACCAAGAGCTGAATTATGAATGAAGTAAAAATTTCTGGTTTTCTAGTTAGGAACAGTGATTACATATAAGCTACACTGGACTTCTTCTCCTTGAAATAAAGTATTTCATGTTCCTTCCACTTTTATACATATTTTCCTTTCTTTTTATTAGCTCCAGGTCACCCATTGCTAAATCACCCACTTCTAAAATAGAGGCTGCAGTCAGGCCGCCACTATTTCAAAATTCTCAATGTTGTTTGCATTCCTGTGGCCCACAGCAGAGTCAAGCTGGGTTTTCCAGTCCCAACCTTCCCAGGACAAGGTGGGATTTGATTTCCTGCTGCATCAAAGTTGTTTAGATGCAAAGATAAAGCACTTTTAGATAAAACACTTTCCCAGGTTCCCAGGGCACTGCTCTCTACAATCCCAATCCATGGTCCTGTTGCAGCAACACCTTCTGAAGGGAAAAGTTGTGACTGTGGATGAGTTGTGGTATGAGATTCACTTAGGAATGAAATTTTCTTCAGAGGGCAAATATATGCCTGGGAGGTTGGAAATTATAATTAATTTAAGCATGTGTAGAAATTTAATCATGAAAGCTGAAGTCACTTCAGATTTGAAGGATCACATTTTGAGGACCTTGGTCAAAAATGTCAATTAAGTGGTTTAAGCCTCTACTGAGACATCATTTTCTCATCATACCCAAATAATAAGTGTATGTTCAATTGTGGGCCAGGGAGAATTGCCCCTTAACTCTCCCTGGAAGTGTTCAAATCCAGCTTGGAGCAGCCTGGCACAGTGGAAGGTGTCCCTGCCCATGGCAGGGCTGGCATTGGAAGAGCTTTAAAGTCTTTCCCAGCCCAATCCATTCCATTATTCTGTTTGGGGCTTTTTTCATAATTTAAATGCTCTTCTAGTGCAGAGCTTTTTCTACATTTCATTTAAAATCCACTTAAATCTTCCAGAGGTGCCAACCAACTTCTTCAGCTGGAGAGGTGAACATTGCACAGTGCTGGAAGTGCAGCTTCCACCTGTAAAGAGCAGGGAGTTCACACTCGTTCAGGATAAAAAAAAGTAATTAAAAATGCCTAATCAATTGTCTCCACAGAGAGCAGATGAGTCAAATTCAAGGGTGAAAAAAAGGATCAATGTTTCTGAAAGCTGTAGAAACCTTTCTGTCCTGGATCAGCCTTATCAAGCAGAGAAAAGACCATAATGGATTTTAGTTCTAGGAAATAGAATGTGAGGGACAGCAAAGAATGCTGGCCAACAGCTAAGGGAAAAACAAACCAGGGAAAAAACAAAACATTTGAGATGTACAGCTGTTAACAAGCAGTACCATAAAATATTGGATTTTTAAAACTTTGGACTTTGAAAATTGTTTGCAAAGGTGTCCAGAATCGATGACTGGAAAATATCATAGAGCATGGCAAGATAAACAATGATATGAAAGAGAAATGTCCAGCTTCATTGGGAAAAGGGCCCAGTTGCACTTTCCAATACAAACAATGAGGGAAAGGTTTTTTCAGGGTGTTTTGGACAGATGTCTTTTAATTGCCTTTTAATCAGGTATTAAATGAATCCCTGAAGCTGGACTATGTTCTCCTTGTATTTTTCACCTGCCTTCATTGCTCTCCAAACATTTGATAGGGGATAACAGGGACAATACTACCCACATTAAAGGCAAGTAATGCCTGGAAGTGTGTGCACAGAACACATTAATTCAAAGTGTTATTGCTGAGTGACTGCCCAGACTCACAGCTCAGCCTCTTCTAACTTTATTTACCACTATTCCTTTCACCATAAAATATCTTGAACTACATGGAGGAGAAAACCAGAAAGACTCCAGCGAGAGTCATTCCCCACAGTGAGAGAGCTGTTAAAATATAAACCAACAAGAAGCAGAGACCTGCAGGATCTGTCCCCTTCTGAGGGAGCCCAGCACTGCTTTCAGAGCCAGGGATGGCAGGGGCTGGGCAGTGGGGCTGCTCTGCTCCACAGAATCAGTCAATCCCTGATTTCAGCATTGCTCCCTTTGCTGTTCCTGCCCAGGAGTGTCTCTCAGGCTTCTCTCTCTGCAGGAAAAGGAGGACACAGCTGTGCTCACCTGCTGATCCTCACTGTTGGCACTGCACCGAAATTCTGCCGTGCAATGAGAGATTGCTCTTTCTTCCTAAATAATTCCCCTATCTCCCTTCTTCAAACATTTGCCAGCTTGCAGAACCTCTCTCTAATCAGCCTGTTAGATTTTATAATCCAAATCAGCACCCAGAGCCTGCAGTCCTGGCTGTTCTTTGCTGAACTCCCCCTGCTTTATCATCCTCACATTCCATAAGTACATTTATTAATGCACATACCTGTAAGAAAAATAGTGCAAAACAGAAAAGTTCATCCAAAATAAAACCCTGTGTTCCTTCAGGGCAGACACAGGTGGTGATAAAGTTCCTCAGATAGGTGCACTTCTCCTTGCACCCCTGATCCCACCACCCACTGAGGTGCTGAGGCACCTCAAATCCCCAGTGCAGGGGAGGATTGTGCAGAAATTTAATATTGAAAGCTGAAATTTAATATTGAAGTCACTTCAGATTTTAAGGATCTGGAGCGTGTCCAGAGGAGGGAACAGAGCTGGGAAGGGGCTGGAGCCCCAGGAGGGGCTGAGGGAGCTGGGCAGGGTCTCTAGCTGGTCACAGTGACCCTGAGGTATATTAGAAAGTCTCTTTTAAAGTCTCTTTTCCCAGCCTGGCAGTCAAAGAAGGAGTCAGGGCTCTTCATTTCTCTGTCTCAAGGTTGTTTATTGTTTCTTATATATAAAATTTTTTCTCCTGTCCAGCCAAGGTCCACTCAGCAGGACAGTTCCAGGCACTCTGCCTGCCCCTTGGGCAGTGTTATCTTTTTATACTAAAAACTATGTGTACAATATTTACAATTACTTTCCAATACCTATGTTAGACAGTGAGATTCTACTCTAAACCAATCTAAAAGTGCCAAATCATAGCAGAAGATGGAGGCCAAGATGAAGAAGGAGAAAGGCTGGACATGCCCAGATTCCTCCATCTTGCCCCCTGAACCTCCATTCTAAAAACCCCAAAATCTACTTTTTCACCCCATGATAAATTCACCATCATTCTACTTGAAGTTTTGTGGCTTGTAATTCTTCATATAAGGTTGGTAATTTGCTCCATGGGTCATAATCAAAACTACCCAAGGCACCTTGGGCTCTGTGCCAGGTGTGACCGTGTTCACAGGGGTCTTGGGATGAGGGAAGA
>JAHXMQ010012338.1:23787124-23803890 GCA_020466415.1 Ammodramus savannarum pratensis | reverse complement strand
TCTGGGCTCTCTGCAGCAGCTCCAGCTCCTCCCTGCGCTGGAGGAAGCACTCACTAACCTGCTGATGAGTTCAGATTTCAGAATTATTGAGTTTTAAGGTCTATGGAGACACCAGAATAATGCAAATCATTGGCATTTATTAATGCTGGAGTGTCAGTGAGGTGCCATCCCTGACTGAGCCCAAGGTGCATCACCTCTGAGATCCTCCAGCATGGCCCCTGTCACTCACCAGGAGCTCTGCTCCCCTCTCATTTGCAGTTTCTCTCAGCTCAGAGGCTGCTCCAGGCCAGCAGGCTGACCGGCAGCTCTGACACCTGAAATCTCCATTTGCCATCTCCTCACCTGTGGCTCCCAGGCCAGAACATTCTGCAGTTCTGCTTGCAGCCTGATATTTTACTCTCCGCTAACACAAATTTCCTCAGGCTAAAAGAGGGACTAAATGTGCCATTGTTGCAATCAAATATTTGGGCTTCCTGCCCTAATCCCTAATCTAGCTTTGGGCAAACACAAGGAGTTAGGGACAGCTCTTCCTGCTCACAGTGGATTTAAATGTGGCCAAATTAACCTAATTGGAGCTTCCAGATGTATCACCTATTGTTAAAGCTGCCTTGTAATTTTCATTACAGCAACGTTTTCAGCTTGTTTTAACTCCCCTCAGAGTCACTGCTTGGGCTGAAATCTTCCTTGCTGAGGGTCAGCTTCAGGCAAAATATTTTACTGAATTGGTAGGGGAAAAAAGAAGAGAAATCAGGAAATGTGCTTATTCAGAAGGTACAGGAGAACTCTGCCTCCCCACCTGCTTGAGCACATTAATTATGCAGGATCAATTAATGAAACACTGACACCATCTCTTGTTTCCATGGACCCTGTCTCATTCACTGCACAAATATGAACAGTGCTCAGCTGACCAGGATTTTGTTTTATTCTCATTATTCAGTGTGGCTTTTCACTCTTTTTCTTGAGGACCATTTCCCCACAGCTCAGCAGACAGAATTACTGACTCCCTCGTGGGCTCTGCCACACAGCCACAGCCAGACAAAGGCAAACTGACAGAAATTTGCTCTGTGTTGCAGAGCCTGACCTTAGTAATAAACTCAGTGGAACAATAGATAATTGAGCCAGGCTTGAATGCATGACAGCCAAAAGAGAAATGGCAGTAGATAATTATATTACCAAAGAATATCCCTCTCTCAATTAACACCCAGGTCCACTTAATGGTTCAATTATACTCTAAATAGTTGGTTACATTAACTAAAATGATGTGGGTTTTGCATCCTCTGGCCTCCTCCTTCTTAATATCTTTTTCCTACCTATAATAAGAATAATTTGAGTGGTGACTCTGCAGCTTGTTCTGTTCATGGTGGCCCCTGCAGCAGCCTCTGCTGAATTCAGCAAGGCAAGATAGAGCTGAAGGAGGGGAAATCACTCTGCCTATGCAGCGTAGATTTAAAACCAGATTTGTTTTCAGCTCCTGGGACTCCAGCCCGTTCCCAGCTCTGTTCCCTGCCCTGGACACACTCCAGCCCCTCCAGGGCTCTCCTGCAGGAGCAGAACTGGGCCCAGCCCTGGAGGGGCCTCTCAGAGCCAGCACAGAGGGACAATCCCTGCCCTGCTCCTGCTGCACACACAATTCCTCATCCAGCCCAGCTGCCAGGGGCCTCTTGCCCCCCTGGGCACCCCTGGGCTCGTGTCCAGCCCCTGTCACAGCACCCCCAGGGCCTTTCCAGCTCTCCAGCCCCTCTGCCCAGCCTGGAGCTCCCCAGGGTTGCTGTAATTCAAGTGCAGAACTTTTCTTTCTTATGCTTTGCGTGTCCCGATCTTTCATTCTCTTCCTATCAAAGATGTCCCAGTAGAAGTCTGTGTGCCATCAGATGTGATAATTCACTTGTGGGGAATTTTGGAAGGAATTTGAGATGGGACCTCTGAATTGTTTTTGATGATGTGGTTTGTTTTACCTTCTGCATAGGCAGGAAGGGTGAGTTCAGCTCACATCTTCACAACATGGTTCATAAAGTCCCAAGACCCTCAGTTACAAAACCTTTCAAGGATTTATTGACCACTGCCAACAAGGATATTTATGTTTTGACCCCGTCCTTAAATATTTCACCTCATGGACCCATGTATAGTGTGAGCTTTCTTAGTCAATCATGTTCTGACACACAAACCTACAATGCTGCATTCTGAACTCCTTGTTTACCTCTGGAACTGCTTTTATTTTTATTTCTTAAACTCTAAAACTCTAAACTTTACTTAGCATGTCTCTGCTTTAAACCACAAATCCACACTCTCCCTTCCAGCACCTCAGTTTGGGAGCCTTTCCCAAGGTCTCAGATCAAATCCTGGGTTTAATTCTGCTTCCAGGCCCAAAGTTCTGAGAGCTCCTCGCGTTTTGGATTTCAATAATCAGACATCCAGCAATTCATCCAAGAAAAATCACAAAGCCAAAGCCCCATTCCTCTCCTTTTCTTCCATAAAACCATTTTCATGTGTTTCTGTATTTTACAGGCCCTTGCAGGGCCTTCCTTGCACTGTTGCACTTCAAGGAATCAACTGAGGCCTGGTAAAAAGGACAGCAAAGAGAAGAACAGAGTTAAAAGGTTTTTGTAGAGACACCCACCTGCTTTCATTAAAGAAAGTTCCCCAACAATCCTGCAAAAAAAACCAAACAAACCAAATCTGGCTGTGGAAAAGGAAATGGTGTCATTTGCAAAGATCTGCATCACTCAGGCTCTGGTAGGGGGTGAGGCAGCCCCAGTGAGGTCAGGGGGAAAGAAAAAGGGATTTTCTTCTGCAGTTGAAAGCACAAGTGCTGTGTAGGTCACCCTTCTCAACAAACCCACAGCTTCCCATCAGCAAGAAATACAGGTTATTCTGTGCTGGAAGGAGGATTTTTTTTCCCTGCTTTCTCTCCTGCTTTTAAGGCCAGAAGAGACCAAAGGTTCTGTGTAACACTTGCAAGAATATTTCATCCAGTTACCCCTGTAGGGAGGTTATTACTTTGCTAATATATTCCTCCTACACTCCATTTCCAAACTAAAGGAGAGTGTTTCTGCCTATAAGCATGTTTGTTTGGTTGGGTTTGACCCCAATTATGTGAGCTGATCTATTAGAAGATATAATTACCTTCCACAGGCGGAGTGGAGTCACCTTACCTCCCATGTGAGTGGAACTCCAGGAGCAGCTTCCTACCCTGTTAAAAATAAGCCACTCCTTTCTTGTTTAGGTTTCTTTCAGGACTCCAGTCATTGGCAGCCCCATAATTTCTTCCTGTTTCTCATTCTGATTCCCATGCAAGCCCAAAAGAAAGTTGCCAGTATTATGAGCAAAAGAGAAATACATCTGAGCACCATCTCAGAGCGAAGGAGACGCAAAAAAGCAACAAACCCCCAGAATAGAAATGCAGCTTTTTTTGCTGAAGTGTTCCTTCCGTCCCCACATGTACCCACAGCTCCTCATTTTCCCGTGCATCTCATCCTTCCTTGCACCTGTCTCAGCTTTCAAACCCAGCACTTGAGGAGGGAGATGTGCCTGACAGCACATTTGTACATTTGTAAGGGCTGGGGGATGAAGGGGAAGCTTCCTCAGGGTGTCTGCAGGCTGTGTTTTCCCCTCCAGGAACCATTCCCTGCTTGTCTTTGTCATCCCAGCACACTTTCCTCTTTCTGGCTGAGGGCACTGAGCCATTCCCAGAGGGCAGGGAAGGGGCTCATGCCCAGCCTCTGTCTCAGGAAACAAATGGGCAGGATGTGGAATGGATCCCAGGAGAGCCCTAATCAGACAAACCCTCCATATGCTGGAGGAACATAACACTCAACTCGTGTTCAAGGAGCAGCACAGCCCTCCCCTATTAATGCACAATAATAAGGCTCCATCCCAGTGTGGGTTCTGCAGGGTTTTTGTTTTCTCCCCCCCAGCACTGCAATGTTTGAAGCACTTTTTAAAAATAACAAAAGTGGGGAAATTACATTCATGGGTTTCTGCTTCAAATATTTATATGTTTTTACAAAAGTTGGGGAGGGGGGGAGTCCTGGGGTGTAGATATATATATATGCAAATAAACATCTGGGAACTGATGGAGGCACTGAATGCAGGAAAGTTTGGGCAATCAAAGAGGATGCACAAAGATGTGGACACAAAAGGAGAGAATATCTCTTTCCCTGGAAAGATGGGAGAAAGGAGAGCAGGCAAAGGAGGGAGTTGTTACTCAGCAAGCAAAGAGAAGTCTTGTCAGGTCAGACAGTTGGCACAAGGAGAAAAGCAAAATAAAACAGGAACTGCATTCTGAAAGGGGATTTTACTCCTTCCCAGGACTCTGTGCAGTGCAGAGAGCCAGCCCTGGGCAGAGAAACCTTCCCTCCCTCATTCCTTCCTCATCTTCCTTCCCTTTTCCCTCTTCCCTCCTTCCTCTCCCACCCACCAAGTGCTGCCCTGGCCCTGCAGGTCACAGGAACCAGGAAAACCCAGAGACAGAAAACCACAGAAACCAGGAAAACCCAGAGACAGAAACCCACAGAAACCAGGAGCTCACAGCTCTCCCTCCACTTGGGTAAAGCAACCAAAAGGCAACAGCTGGTGAAAATGATGCCTTGGGTTTTGGCTTCTGTGTTTTTCAGATTTTGTGCTTGCTTTGGTGTGTGGGTCTGAGCTCCATCTTGGGGGATGGTGAGCTCTCTGCAGAGTGGGTGGACAGGGCAGTTTCTTCTATAGCTGGGGATCAAGGACAAATGATACAAATCTCAGGCCCAGGAGTGTGGATGGCAGCAGAGAGGGGACAGAGGGACAGGAAGGATGAGATGTCATGGCCTGGAACAGTGGTTGGACTGTTGACTCCAAATTGACTCCAATGTGGGTGGAGGACCTCGTCCCCAGTCGTGCATTTTGGGACCATTTTGGTTCATCTTGGGTGCAGCCCTGGCTGGCCTCTTGTGCTGCCCAGGGTGGATCCATGGAGGCCTTTTCATAAATCCCTGCTTTATTCTTTAGCTCTGTCCAGCCTCTGCTCTAGGACAGCTTTCACAAAGCATCAAAAGAAAATAACTTTTTAACAAAATTCAAAACTGCCCTGATAGCAGAGTGAGCAACCCTTCAGATTTGACCCTAAAAGACACTGAGCATTGGCTGGCCTTTACCTGTGGACACAGACAGGGAAGTTTGAATTTGGCAATTAGGAAAAAATTCTTCATGAAATAGGTGGTCAAGCACTGGGACTGGTGGTCCAGGGCAGCGGCTGAGTCACCCCAGAATCATAGAATTGTTTTATGTTATTGATAGGTGAGGATTTATAAAGGGAAGGCCTTGTTTTAAGGCCTTGTTTTACTTACATGGCTCCAGCCTGTTTTTTTAGGTTTTCCCTTCATAAAACCTCACCTGTTGGTAAAGTTTGGGTTGGAAGGGGCCTTATGGATCATCTACACTGAATTGTTTTGTTCAGCCTGCAGAAGGCTTCAGGGTGACCTCGTTGTGGCCTTCCAGGACCTGAAGGGGCTCCACAAGAAAGTGGAAAGGGACGAATTGCAAGGACTGGAGGGACAGGATGAGGGGGAATGGCTTCAAACTGGCAGAGAGTGGGATTAGATGGGATATTGAGAAGGAATTGTTCCCTGAGAGGGTGGGCAGGCCCTAGCACAGGGTGCCCAGAGCAGCTGGGGCTGCTCCTGCATCCCTGGAAGTGTCCAAGGCCAGGTTGGACACTGGGGCTGGGAGCAGCCTGGGACAGTGGAAGGTGTGGACAGCTTGGGACACTGGAGGATCTTTAAAGTCCCTTCCAATCCAATCCAATCCAATCCAATCCAATCCAATCCAGTCCAATCCAAACCATTCCATGATTCTGTGGTTTCTCTCCCAGCAGTTTTCCTCACTCCCAGCTCTCTCCAGGGCTCCCTGTCCTGCTGCAGGAGGAGATGGGCAGAGCTGCTTGGGCCAGGGGTTGCAGGGCTGTGGGAAAGGCACAGAGGAATCATTGCAACCCTTTCCTTTGCCCCAGGCTGCCCAGCTGTGCTGGAACACCACTGTGCACATCAGAGATTTCCCCTAAAAAAGTCCTGAATGGCTGGGAGACCTAAAACTTTAAAATGTGCCTTGCACTGTAAAGTGACTGAAGTTCATTTGTATTTTTGGAAGCTGAGGAGTCTGTAGGAAAGCACAGTGGATTAGGGCATGCTGATTTTGCTACATAGGAAGGAACTGCTTCCTTTTATTTGTGTTTCCTTCAGGAAACCCTAAGACTGGACTTTCAGGAAGAAAGAAAGCATCTCATTAATTGCTTCACTCTCCAACTTAGTTTTCTTTTACTGTCCTACTTTCCCTGGTTTTGTTTGCTTCTCTTGTGTATTCCTGTGAGCCTTTAGTAAGAACCTGAATGACTTTTAGATATGATTAGAGAGATTGTAGGGATTTGATCAGATCCTGAGTCCACCAGAAGTTGGAAATTCTACATGAATAACTTTAAACACAGGAAGTTTCTGAGGCTTGGGTGAATGTGCCTAGAATTCACTGGGATTTTATCCAGATGTCAGGAACCCGTGCTCAAAATATACCTGCTTCTCACTGGAGAGGCAAAAATTGAGAATCACTCAGCAGGTGAATCATTGCTATGATCAGAAGAGGAATCTCATTTAAGAGTCTTTTTTAACATGTTCTTTTGCCTCCCAGAGGGCACTGGACAAACTGAGGAGTAGGGCCATGCAAACTTCATGAGGTTTGAGCTCAACAAGGCCAAGTGCTCTTGCAGTAGGACAAGGAATAATGGGTCTAAAATAAAAGACACTCAATTTAGATTAGATAAAAGGCAGAGTTTTTTGTTGGTGGTGGTTTTTTTTTTTTTTCTACAATGAGGATGGTGGGGCCCTGGCACAGTTTTCCCAGAAAAGCTGTGGCTGCCCCATCCCTGGAAGTGTTCAAGTCCAGGCTGGATGTGGTTCTGAGCAACCTGGTCTAGTGGGAGCTGAAATTTAAGGTCCCTTCCAAGCCAATCTATTCTGATTTTATGATTTATACCTGGAGTATAAAACTGGAACTCAAAATTCAAGGCTTGTTCTATGATTGCTGCTCTCCTGGTTAACATTATATTTTTTTAATTCCTTCCATGAATTGCAGGAGGCAGTCTTGCTTGCCTTGGATTTCTGCAGCACTGAATTCTATGTACAAATGGGGCAAAGAACTGAAATTTAATCTTGCACGTGGACCTGTGGCAGATTTTTATTTTGCTTTGCAAAAACAGCATGGTAACCATGGCTGATGAGGTTTATTTAAATAATATGTTGTCAAGAAAGGAAAATAAATCAGAAGAGTTTGGGTTGGAAGGGACCTTCAAAGGCCACATGGTCCAAGTCCAGTGCCATGGACAGGGACATCTCTAGACCAGGTTTCTCAGAGCCACCCTGACCCTGAACACCTCCAATGATGGAAGTGTTCTCCTCTGGGCCACCTCTTCCTCAGAGTCTAAATGGGAAAGATGGATCCAGTTTTGGCCTTGCGCAACTGGAGGCAGAATCCAAACTGGAGTCCAGCACAGAAGTTTGGAACAGGAGCTCTGGCCTCTTTTCACTGCTCTTCTCCAAGTGGGAAAGGTCTGGATAAGGAGCTGGGGAAGGGGAGAGCTTCTCATATTCTCCATGAGCCTGTGGAGTGCAGACAGAGCCACAGCACCATATGTTAATGCATTTACTGAGAGCTGCTTTTTAATAATTTCTCATTGCAGCAAGTGAAGATCTCGTTTGGCTGTGATCTGCCTTGTGCCAGCACGGGATATTAGTCTGTGTTAGATCAAAATCAATGCTGTCACTGAAGTATCCATCCTTTCCATGGCTCTAAATAGCATTTTGTCCTAATACATTGACTCACTGCAGCACCAGCAATAAAAATCAGTAAATATTCTGGCTCATCTCAGGGTGTAAACAACCTGTAGTCCATCCCCCCCTCCACAGAAGGGTAGGACCAAACAGAACAAATTTGGATAGGCTTTATTTAGCACAAATTCTATTTTTTTTTCCCTCAAAGCAAACAAAAGGGGCTATTTTGGGGAGGGAGAACTGAGTAGGACTGGGAGAGATGGAGGAGGGAGCACAGCACAGTGGGATGGTGCCAAGAGAGAACAGGCCAACCTGCCTGGATATTGTCACCAAGGAGGTGACAGGTTCCTGTAGTGAATGGATTGAAAGAGTGGATGTGACAGAGGGGGAGCAGCAGTGGCCCAGCTGGAGCAGAGAAGAGACTAATTTGTACTTCTGGTGTCACCCAACAGCATAAATTTTCTGCTTTAGATCATGTCTAATGTGCTGCACACGCTGCAGTTGTCTGAGCGGCCTCCGAAGGCAAATTGAATTGACAAGAGCATCTGTTGCCAAAAAACTTCTGGGATTCTGTGAAGCTCCCAGTCCTTGCCAAGGCAACTTCCCTGTGTCCACTTAACAGATTGCAGCCAGCCCCAGAGCCCTGGGGACAGCAGATCATGAGAGCAGAGGGTGCCCATGGATCAAAGGGAGCAGATGCTCCCTGCTCGGGCCCAGAACAACGGAATGACTCACAGATCAAAGGCTGCTCAGTGCTCCACAGTCACATTAGTGCCTTCTTAAATCAGAGGTAACCCAGAAAAACCTCAGCTCCCTCACTGATTACTCTGCTCGTCCCAGAAAAGCTCTTCCTCCAGTCCCTTGTCCCCAGTTGTTGAGTTTTTTGTGGGTCTTGGGTCTTCAAAAGACAAAAGCAGTTGTTGGTTGCTGTAAAGTTGTTTATTGCATGGATACATCAGACTTAAAGGTGAAATTTCAAATTATTAAAGTCCATGCTAAAAGATTTCTGGCATAAAGTCACAATGTTCCAAACAGCAGCAGCAGCAGAAGCTCTCACATCTTTTTTTCTTCTTCCTTTTTTTGTTTTTGCACCCCAATAGTCATTAATTTATGAATATTGGGGTGCAAATTCCAAATTTACGAATATTGTGGTGTAAATATTGGGGATTTTTATTCATAAATCATCCAATCAGCTAAAAACCCTATGCTAAAACATTCTTCCTGAACCTATCCTGGCTTGATTCTAATGTATGAAAGTAGTGTCAGTTCTTACCCAAAATCCACACATTTAGTTTTGTCTATTCACACAAATGGTTCTGTCTGTTGTATCTAAAAATGTAAGCAATGTTCTGCTCTGTTTTCATTGTGTCTGGAGCTAAGTTAATTTTGTGAAAGGTAAGAGTACTGACTTTTAAACTGAGCTTTAGGGCCTTTGACTAGCTAACACAGTTTCTTGAGGCACTTAAAATATATTTCTACTTACTTAAAACTAAAACTTACACCCTTACTTCATGACTGTGTGGCTTAATAGATTTTAGCTCCTCCAAAGGCTCTAATTCAATCCCTGCTTTCCTTTCTCTCTCTGAGGGACTCAGAGAAGCTTCTATTCCATGCATTGCAACAGCCAGTGGTTCATTTGTGATGTAGGACACAAGAGTTGGCAGTTCCTGGGTGGGAGACAATGTTCCAAGCACTGCTGTGCCTCGTGCAGACCTTGGCTATTCCTCAAAATTCTGGTACAACGTGGTGCCTCTCATGTGAGAAGCCCTAAAAGCTGAGTGTGAGTAAGAGCTTGAGTTTGGCACTGAGTGCTCTGGGCTGGGGACAAGGTGCCCATGGGGCACAGCTGGCACTCCATGGGCTGGCAGGGCTTTTCCAGCCTCAGGGGTTCTGGGATTTGATTTTAGATCTGTATTGATTGAGGTACCTCTGGTGTACATGGAATCTGTGGTTCCCAGCTTTGTTAATTTATGGCTTCAAATCAATCAGTTTAATTTAAAAGTGTGTCTTGATCTCAGCACTGAGTTGCACCTGACTGCCAAGCTCCAGTGCAGGATAAAACACACCATACAGAAGTTTTCTTGGGTTTTTTTAGAGAACTGGGGAGGAAAAAAAAACCCAAAAAAAAAAAGAAAATGTAATTCAAAGCACTTTATAGATGATCAATTTCCAAGTGCTGTGTTTTTACAATGAGCCCACACTGAAATTTCAGGATACATTTTGGTGGTGCTGGGTGCCCATTAAACACCTCCTGTTTCAGCTGCAAGCCAGCCATGCTTAGAGACAAAACCTTACAAAGCTGCTTTTTACTCATTTTGTAATCACCCACCTAAGGCAGGTTACAGAACAAATGAAAACTAAGGTCTAGATGGGGACAGCAGGCAGGAATATATTCAGATTTTCTATGACTCAGCTCAGACTGGGAGCCTGAGCAGGAAGGGAAAGAACTAAAAGATTCCTGAAAAGGAATTTTCACTGTCCTGCCTACAGGTCTTTGAACACTATTGGGGTTTTTTACTTTCTAGAATCACCCATTATGTGAAAATCTCAAAACAAAAGAGGAATTTCTTCTCTGTAATAAATGTAGAGTCAACATAAAGGTACAAAAACCAAAATGGAATGAGTTATTTCTTCTAAACTTTACCAAAGTGAAAAATTAATTAGTGTTTGTCCAGTAATTAGAACAGACTCAACAAAACAATTAACAGAAATAAAATAATTTTAGAATTCACTAATAACAGAGCAAATAAACTTCATTTCCTTGATCTTCTACTTTCTGTCCCTGTAAGTTTTCAAGTTTTTATGTGCTAGGAAAACAAAAGTTAAGATGTTTTGATAAAGTTCTCCAGCCTAAAGGTAATATTTGAATTAAGCTTAAATCTTTTATATCTTCCCAAGATCAGGAAGCACAAAGGATGACTGAGCACTGAATAATCCACCCAATACTGAGTTGTGCAAGATTTTCTTAATCACTGGTTACCACCAGTTAATGGTTGGTTTGTTGTGTCTTTTAATAACCTGGGAGCAACAGCTTATGGTAATATTTTAGTAGGATTGGGGTTTTTCCTAAGCACCATCCTGAGGCTGAAGATTGTTAAAAGCAAATTAAATAATTCGTTAAATAAAATTACTTAGCAGATATTTGTTAGGACAGGCTTTGCTAAGAGACAATTTGAACATCCCTGTCAGGAAAGCTGGGCTGGGTGAGCTGGACTGGATGTGGGAGAGTATTTCCAAAATATTCCCAAAACATTCCCATTATTTTGAGTTTTACAACCTTGTCCTGCAGGTTTTCATGATGCCACATCAGGTGCATTTATATAAAAATTAATTGTTTATTGTGACAATTATTGTGACAAATAATTAGACAAATTGAACTCAAACAGAATAATTTACTACACACCATAAAAGTTGAATCTACTCTAACAAGACAGGACAGTGCAATCAAAACAATATTTAAAAAATGAGATTTAGGTAGCCAAAAGAAACAATGATTAAGTAGATGATTTTGGAAGAACTTTAACTCCTCGCTGAACAAAAATCAACTCACATGACAGAGCATCTCCTGCTCAGCTACATCTTCATTTCCCACTTACAGCTCTACAAATGGGGAAGGAGCCCAAGAGATCTGGCACAAAAGAGAGCTCTTGGAAGGGCAGAGTGGAAAGCACAGAGATGGAATAGGAATGGTTTCCTTCAAAAGTTCCTGCACAAAACCTTCATATTTGCCCTTATAGGTGCTGAAGTTTTAACTATTGAATGTGAGAGAAGGGAGAAAAAAAAAAGAGAGAGAAAGAGAGAGAGAAAGAGAAAGAGAGAAAGGGAAAGAGAAAGAGAAAGAGAAAGAGAAAGAGAAAGAGAAAGAGAAAGAGAAAGAGAAAGAGAAAGAGAAAGAGAAAGAGAAAGAAAGAAAAAAGAAAAGGAAGAAGAGGAATGAAGGGGAAGGAAAAGGAATTAAACGAAAAGGAAGAAAAGAAAAAGAAAAATTAAGGAGAAGGAGAAGGAGAAGGAGAAGGAGAAGGAGAAGGAGAAGGAGAAGGAGAAGGAGAAGGAGAAGGAGAAGGAGAAGGAATGGGAATGCTGCAAGATGTTTTTTACACAGGGTTTGGCCAGTAAGCCCTGTTTCAAAAGGCAGAGCAATGTCTCTGCTGTGGCTTCAGATTTCTCCTTGGCTGTTACTCATTTTCCCTCCATAATTAGCACTACTAAGACTCTTTCAAAATTCTGCTTTTCTACTCACAACTGTGAAGCTCAAGAGTTGCTGGATTATTATATTGGTTAGGAGAGTTTGACACCCAATGACTTGAAGGGTTCAGGTTCTTGGGCTGATACAGGACATCAGCCAGGCTTGGACCTGGATAACTCATGGAATCATGGAATCACTGAGAGGTTTGGGTTGGAAGGACCCCAAAGATCATCTCATCCCACCCCTGCCATGGCAGGGACACCTTCCACTGTCCCAGGCTGCTCCAACCTGGCCTTGGGCACTGCCAGGGATCCAGGGGCAGCCACAGCTGCTCTGGGAATTCCATCCCACCTGAACTTGCAATTTTTCAGTTTGAAGCCGTTGTGTCCTGTCCCTAACCCTGTGTGCTGTCCCTGCATCCCCTGGCAATTGTCTCTCTCCAGCTTTCCTGGGGCTCCTCCAGGCCCTGCAAGGCCACCCTGAGCTCAGCCCAAAGCTTCTCCTGTGCAGGTGAACAATGCCAGCTGTGCCAGCCTTTCCTGCCAGCAGAGCTGCTCCAGCCCTCTGCTCATCCTGGTGGCCTTTTCAGCTCCTTTGAAAACATGGAAGAATAAATCCAAAAAGAGGACCTGAGAAAACAAGGTATTACAGTGGTACTGATTTCCATCAGTTTTGTAACAAACTCTGTGCTAGAAAGCCCTAAAATTTAGAGGGAGCTCTAAAAAAATGCAAAGAAAAATGATAGAACATCAAAATTGGATTTTACTTTCAGAGACATCCCAGAGCAACTGGGAAATCAACTGAATTCCTCTTTTATTTTAGACAGAAAAGTTATTAAGGATGAAAAGCCTGTAGGAAAAAAACACAACTGGAATTGTTATTATTTCCCACATCTATTAAACTCTACTTATGGTTTTGCCCTCTTTAAATTCCCTCATTTATAACAACAGATTCTCTCCCTTTCCAAAGCCTCTCTTTTCCATTCCACAGAATTATCATCCATCCACCACTTCACCCAAAGCAGGAACTATGAAGTGTAAGCAAATGCTAATTATACCCCTTGTCAACAGTGTGATCATCACCCTCCTTTCATACTCATGTTTGCAAGGGTCAGGAGAAAAATTAAATGCTTGCAATCCTCCTAATGTCCTTTTCCATAAGAGGGTTTCTTTGGAATTTGCAGCTAGCAGGAAGTGGATTTATTAAAGCTAAATATCAGCACATCCATAAAAAAATATGAGTGAATAGATTACATTTATGCAATTTTTAAAGATTGGTCAGGAGGTAACAGATCCCAGTCTGGAAGATGCACCCCAAGAGTTCCATTCTGAAAAAACTTTTAAACTGGGGCAAAGATAACTGAAATAGTTCCTGAGGAGCACAACTGCAACAGGAAAAACTTTGGAGATTCAGAGCACTGTGATGGACTTAGAAGAGCCAGAATTGGGATCTTTTTACCAGTCTCCATAGTAGGAATAGGATTTTTAATTTCTAAATGTTATAAATGCATAATCTCTTTCGAATATTCTTATTTTCACCAGTCTCTATAGTAGGAATAGGATTTTTAATTTCTAAATGTTATAAATGCATAATCTCTTTGGAATATCAGAATATTCACACCAAAAGAAGCCTGTCCTTCCTCAGTTGTATTTCCCTTTGGTTTTCCACCATGGATGTTTCTTTTCAGTCTTTGACAAAATCATCAAAAACCAGTCCCACCCTCATCCCAGCCCCACCAGCATCACCCCAATCCCTGTCCCCAAGGCCGCATCCAGACTGCTCTGGGACAATTCAGTGACTCCAAACCTCCCTGGGCAGCTCAGCCCAAGGCCTGACCACTCTGCCAGGGAAATTTTCTGTACCAGTCTCCAACCTGAGCCTGCCCTGGTGCCATTTGTGGCCATTTCCTCTCTTCCTTTCCCTGCCCCTCCTGGCAGGAGTTGTGCAGAGCAATGAGGTCCCCCCTGAGCCTCCTTTTCTCCAGGCTGAGCCCCCTCAGCTCCCTCAGTGGAAAATTGTCTCCTCCTGAGTCCGTCCACCATGGAACCCCCCTGTTCAAGCACCTGGTGGAGCAACTTCCCATTCATCCTTCTTGGCAACCCTCTCTGCCCTGGCAGACACTGCTTGGCATCAGCAGGAGCAGAAAGCCCAGGAGCTGCCCCTAGCACCTCAATACCTACCCAGCAGGGAGAGCCTGAGCTGTAGGAAATTGGCAGGGGCTGCCCAGGGAGCTTTGCAGTGCCCATCCCTGCAGGTGTCCCCTGGAGGTGACGCTGACTGCTCTGGGGTGGGGACAAGGTGCCCATGGGGCACAGCTGGGACTCCATGGGCTGGGAGGGCTTTGCCAATCTTAATGATTCTAAGATTCTATTAAATATAATCTAATATCCATTGTTAGATATGTATCTGTTATAAAATACCTATAATTAGTAAATATTTAGAAGAGACTTGACAAGGTAAAGGCCTTGTCGAGCCTCTAAAGGGAGGAAATGATGCCTCAGGTTTGAGCTTTTCTATTTTGCAGATTCTGTGCTGCTTTAGTGTGTGAATCTGAGCTTCATATCATGGTGAGCTCTGTGCACAGAGCAGGGAGACAAAACAATTCCTGCTCCAGCTGGGCACCAAGGACAAATGACCCAAATCTCAGCCCAGGAGCACAAACCCCGTGGGCTGCAGAGAGAAAAACAAGCAGGGTGGGACTGCCTGGGCTAAAGCTGGAATGGGACAATGAACTGCAAGGTGCAAATGGAGCAGAACTGATCCCAGGGACAGAGCCCGTGCCCGGCCGTGCATTTTGGGGCCATTTTGGTTCATCTTATGTTCATTTTGTGAACATTTTGGGTTCATCTTGGTTCATTTTGGGACCATTTTGGTTCATCTTGGGTGCAGCCCTGGCTGGGCTCTGGTGCTGCCCAAGGTGCATCCATGGAGAAAATCCTTCTAATAAATCCCTGCTTTATTCTTTAGCTCTGTCCAGCCTCTTCTCTAGATCAGCCTTCCCAAAGCACCAATCTGGCCTGGAGTTTACTGAATTACAGAGGCATCTTTTACTTTTCTTTTTCTCTGATGCTCTTTGAGCCCTCTGTGAAAACACCAGGCCACTTCAGCTGTGGCCACTTGGACAAAAGCCTCACCTCCATGACCAAGGAGAGGACCCAGGAAGGGCTGGAGCTGGTCCAGGGCAAATTTGGGTTGGATTTTAGGGCAAGGTTCTTGCCCAGAGGGTGCTGGCACTGCCCAGGGAATGGGCACAGCCCCGAGGCTGCCACAACTCCAGGAGCCTTTGGCCAGCGCTGCCAGGGATCCCCAGGGTGGGATTGCTGGGGGTCTGGGCAGGGCCAGGATCTGAACTTTATGATCCTGTGGGTCCCTCACAGTTCAGGACAGTATATCATTCTACAGAGGTTGCCAAGAACCCAAAGTGTCCACGGCCAGCTCACCCTGTGCTTTTGGATGTGACAAGTTGACCACTTGGCCAAGTAAAACTGGATATGAAGGCAATACTGGACCAGCATTAGGTGCCTTGCTAGGCCAGAGATGCCGTGGACAGAATTCCAGTCCCCTGTTTGTCCCCTGGTTCTGCCCTCCATGGGAGAACAGAGTGTGGGTGAGCACTCCTGTGGATCCAGGCTGGTTCTCCAGCTCCAAGTCACTTGCCCAGAGGGCAACAGTTTCATTTTATTTTAGGCAGGAAGAGAACGCAACAGAAGGACTGAAAACAGTGACAGCTTTATGAGGAGGTGGAGAAGAACAAATGCTGGGAGTCTTTTTAATCAAAAGGTCAAAAAGGTCTTTTAAAATTGCTGGATCTGATGCACAGCACAGTGTGGCCCTGAAATGTCACTCTGCCACTCCTGACTGAGCCATTACTTCCCTTAGACTAAATTCCTGGCCAGCTTTATTTGCATTAACGTTCCTGTGATAACACCACAGAAGATTAAATGTGTTCAGCCTGCCAAAGAGAGGGAAAATTTTATGAACAACAATAAGCACTGTTTTTCCCCTACCAACGTGGAGATCATATAATATATTTCTCCTTCCTACAAACATGCCAGTGCACCCAGCTGCAGTTTTTAGCTCCAGTTATTAATTTTGTCTGGACCAAATAACACCAGCACACTCAAACTGGACTGAGAGGATGAGCAGGGTGAGTGAGAAATTGATTGATTCATTCATTGATTCCACAGGGAGGCTTTACGAGACACAAGTTGTACAAATACTAAATGTAAAAGCAAATAATCAAGGTAATTGCAGAAGAAAGAAGGTGAAAGCCAGCGAGTCAGGCAATTTGTTAAAACTGATCACAGAATGAAAACAAGATGTTTCCTATTTAGCCCCAGCATCCCTGCAATAAGAGCTTGTACTTCATTTCCATGTGAATGGCACTGAGGTCAGATTGCCTGCTCGGGTCAGCCTGAAATCAGCTGTAACTGATGGGCATTTACCACATCAGCTTTATTCGTGGCTTGCAGATGTTGCTCTGTGTGAGAAGACAGAGATAATAAACAGGGTACTGGGGGGAAGCTGAGGTGCCTTGGGGACACCTGTGTGGCAGGTCAGGCCATCAGCTCCTGGCGTGGATCAACACCAGATTTAAGATTAATTTAGAAATGGGGTTTTAGAACTTAGAAATGGGGTTGCAGCTTAGATTAGTTTAGAAACAGGGTTTCAGCTTCTTCGGTACCCACACAAATAACCCACACCGTGGATGGTTACACGTTTCCTTTCCCTTTCACCATCTCTGGTGCCCTGGGGGTCATTGGGATGGGCACTGCCAGCAGGTCAGGGCT
>JAHXMQ010012338.1:23747935-23781222 GCA_020466415.1 Ammodramus savannarum pratensis | reverse complement strand
GCTGGAGAAGGGAGGTGGCACCAGGGACCCTCTGTGGTCCCTCCCAGCCTGACCCATCCTGTGTCTCTGAAGGTCCATAAGTGACTCTCTCTTTTAAAGGTGATCTCTGAGACCCTGGAAGGGTGAGGTGCCCATGCAGCAGGAATTCTCTTTGCTCCCAATCCCAAATTTATCAAACTTCAAGGAATCATGTTGAGGACCCTCTGCTGTAGCTCTCTTTAGAGTCTTTGTAGATAAACAAGAATAAGAAATGTGAGGAGCCCAATATCTCATTACATAATAATCCACAGAAAGTTCTTAGTCCATTACCTTTTTTATCCCAACATTTGCAGAGATGCAAATAAAGTGAAAAAAACCTCTCAATCCAGGCCACCTTCCCGTGCTGTGAATGTGAGCAGGTAAATCCTCCAACCCCCTCCACTGCCAGAGGCTGGGATTATATAAACCACTGCTTTTCACTTCACCCTGATCATTTCAGCTTCCACCACAAATCCTGAGTTACAAACTCCCTGCCCTCTTGGGCTCCGGGCTGCGTCCAGCAGCCAGAGGGAAATGTTTGTTCTGCTGCTGCTCCCTGTTGCCGGCTCGAGGAAGCATCAGATAAAAATGTCTGTGATGCAGCTTCATGTACAGTACAAAATATCAGTCTCACAAGCTGGAGGAGGAGTAACAGCTCCAAAATAAAGGGTTTAGTCACCATTTCAGAGCTCAGTATCCAGTGGGAAAAAATTGTGTTTATATACAGAAAAAAAAAAAAAAAAAGAAAGAATAGAAAAAAAAAGAGAGGTTTCTGTGCATCTCCCCCACTCCTCCTGAATGCACATTCCTTGTTTTGTGTTCCACATACCTCAGGTCCTCACTATTCATTTCACACATGATTCCCACACATTCTGTGTAGATGGAAATAAATATCCATTTGTTAACACAAAGAAGATCCATCTTGGGATACATGGAGGTGTGAAAGTCAGAAACAAGGTCCAAAACTTCATCCCGGCCTTTTGAAAATCATAATAATCATCAGAAAATCACCAAGAGACCTTCAGTGCCACCCCAGCCCCACCAGCATCACCCCAATCCCTGTCCCCAAGGCCACATCCAGACTCCTCTGGGACAATTCAGTGACTCCAAACCTCCCTGGGCAGCTCAGCCCAAGGCCTGACCACTCTGCCAGGGAAATTTTCTGTGCCAATCTCCAACCTGAGCCTCCCCTGGTGCCATTTGAAGCCATTTCCTCTCCTCCTTTCCCTTGGGACAGGGCAGAAAAGACCAACCCCCAGCTCACTCCAACTTCTCAAAGTGACAATCCAGATATAAATGGGAGGATTTCCCCCTTTTTTCCGCTCAGGCTGGCTTCAGGTAACTCTCAGGAATTAATTCTCAGCCACACTGACCCTTCCACTATTGATATTTCAAAGGACTTCTCTTCTAAGACTTCTCCTTTAGTGTGATTCCAGATGTGCCTGAAAGTTATACAAACTATGAGGAAATTTAACAGAAAAGGGCCTTTTTACTGAATATAATATTCTAGCCTAAAATCTAGATATTTTCATCAAACTAGGAAATACTTTTCAACAAAACAGCAGCTTTTCTAAGGAGGAAAATATAGATATTGTATACTGAAATAATGTTATATTGGTGGTTTGGATTAATAAAGAAATTCAAGTGATATTCCCAAGAGTCAGTGACAGTAAAAACCCTTCCTATCTCTCCTTCACCCTTGCTCACTCCCATCAATTATTACGTACAGCCCAAGTTCAAATCCTGCCTTTGCTTTACTCCAAAGATAAATCCAAGATTTCTCACTCCAAGTCTGTTTTGCGTAAAAAGGGGAACATGTTTTGTACCCAGCCTTTGCTCCTCCCTTTGTCATTTTTTCTGAACACTGGGTTATAAACCCAAACTGGTATTTATAGTCAGTAGAATTTGTTGGATCTTATTTTTAATTGCTAGATATTCTGAAAAAAAAAATCCCATCTGCATCAATCTGAGGACATTTTCCATTTTTCTGCTCAAGCAGTGATCTGAAAGCCAGTTGTTTACAAAACCATGGTGTGAGGCAAATTGGGATGTCTGAAAAGGAGTGCTCTGACAGAACTGCTTGGAAATTTTGATTTTTGCCAATAGGTTCTTTGTGTCCATCTTGTTCATTGCTGGCTAATTACCACCTTTGCAGACAATCTACATGGTTAGATCTCCTTGGAAACTAGCAAGGCTAGGAAAAAAATAAATGTAAGGCTGTATATTTAACTCAGAAATTGTTTTTTTAGCACTGAATTAGGGCCAAATCATTTCTGATGTCAACTGATCACAGTATTTACATTAACAACATTCTCTCAGAGGAGAGGCAAAATATCTTGCTTAGCATCTGTCCACTTCTAATGAACTCCCTGTGAGCATTGGAGAGTGTGTCCATGGATTCAGAAAAAGAAATGTGTGTATTGGACAGATGGGAAAATATTAAAAAAATGTTAAAATGCCATGACAGAGGAAGCACACAAGCCTGGGGATCCATTTCTCACTGATTCCTCTGTAAGCTGGCATTAGAACTCTTGGAGGGTGTAACCCTGCCTATTCAAAGACCTTTTCTAGGCTTAAGCTGAATGAAGAAAGGGTTAAATGGGATATTGGGAGTTAGGAATTGTTCCCTGTGAGGGGGGACAGGGGCTGGGATGGAATTCCCAGAGCAGCTGTGGCTGCCCCTGGATCCCTGGCAGTGCCCAAGGCCAGGTTGGACACTGGGGTTGGAGCAGCCTGGGACAGTGGGAGGTGTCCCTGCCATGGCAGGGGTAGGGTGAGATGATCTTTGGGGTCCTTCCAACCCAAACCTCTCAGTGATTCCATGATTCCATGAGTTATCCAGATCCAGCCCTGGCTGATGGCATTTATCAGCCCAAAAACCTGAACACTTCAAGTTATTGGTGTCAAATTCTCCTCACCAAAATAATAATCCAGCAATTCTTGGGCTTCACAGCTGTATGTAGAAAAGCAGAATTTTGAAAGAGTCTTAACAGTGTTAATTATGGATGGCACTGGATGATCTCTTTCAGCCCAGGCCATTCTAGGGTTCAATGGGTTTGCCAAACTTCCAGATTTCCTGATATTATCCAAATCCACAGCTTCCCAGAGGGAGCAAGCTACAGAAGGCACTACCTCCTGTTAAAGGAAAACTTCCTTGTTTTAAAACCAAAATCTTCAGCTGTTTTGAAACCAAACTCATGGTGTGACATCCATGGGATTTTCCATTTTCCACCTCCATGTCAACCTTTTCAGCCTTCACCCTCTTCAGGCTGAACATTCCAGGCTTTCCTTAACATTTGTTTGATGGCCTGTTCCACTATCCCAGGTTGCTCCAAGCTCCATCCAACCTAGCCTGGAAAATTTCATCCTGGACAAAGAGAAGGAAGTTACAGCTCAAAGATAAGAGGCTGTTTTGCCACCAGATTTAAAAGAAATGAAACAGAAATATTCTCCATAACACACAAACTATCTCACCCTGTGAACAAAGTCAGACGAGGCTGTATCCTGCAATTTCTTTCCTGTCACCCCTCAAAAACAGAGTCCCTTCTTTCTGTTGCTCTAGTGCCTCCTTCCTTCTTCCTTCCTTCTTCCTTCCTTCTTCCTTCCCTCTTCCTTCCTTCTTCCTTCCCCCTTCCTCACCAGCTGCTTCTCTTTCTCCTTCTCTCTGTTAAAACACACTCATTACGATCCCAAATATTTCACTCTGCCCTCCATCCCTCCAAATCTTGGGCATTCCAGCATCCTTATTTCTTTTCCTCACATCCATGTTCTCTGATGCTTCAATGCAAACCAGAGCACAATCAGACCTTTGAAGATTTTGTCACTAAAAATGAATCCAGGTGAATTTCTGCCATGGCCTTGAAAGGCTGCCTGGAACAGAGGCCAGGCAGAGTTAAATGAATAAAGCAGGGATTTATTAAAGAGTTCTTTAAAGGACACACCTTGGGCAGCAGAAGAGCCCAGCTGAGGCCACAACCAAGAGGGACCCTGGGTCATGAGTTTTCACACTTTTATAGGTTTTGGTTCATTTCCATATTGGGGTTAATTGTCCAAATACAGCTTCAGGTTATGCAGTCCCATCCTCACAGATTGCTCTCCTCATTCTCTGTTGTTTGCACTTCTTGGGCCTGAAGTTGCAACAGTGTCCTTGGTTCTCAGGCTGGAAAAGGATTGTTTTGTGTGACTAAACTGAGGAGAACTTGCTAACACTTCAAATGAAGTTCAGAGTTACACACTAATGCAGCACAGAATCTGGGAAATATGACAGCTAAAACTTAAGGCATCAGAACGTGCTCTGATCTGGAAGACCTCACTTGCAACTTGTCCATGTTGAGAAATTCTGGGCATCTACAAAGCCACCACCAGTCCCACTTTTAGACCATCCAGGGTGGCTTTCATGGTGCTAGGGCACCAGGAAAGGCAGAAAAAATCCCATCAGTCCCCTCAGGTTGGACAGCAGCAGGAATTTCCCCATGGAAAGGGTGTTTTGGCCCTGGAAAGAGCTGCCCAGGGAGGTTTGGAGGGCCCTGGATATGCCCAAGGAAGGGCTGGATGTGGCACTCAGAGCTCTGGGCAGGTGACAAGGTGGGGATTGGTCACAGGTTGGACTCAATGATCTTGGAGGTCTTTTCCAACCCAAATGATTCTGAGATTCCATCATCATTCCTTGAGAAGCATTTCCATTCTGCCACTGGCCTCCACCTCACGGATGGGTCTTTGAGTTATCCTAACACAGAAGAAAACCAGAAACCTTCCCAACACACTGCCTCATTTGTTTGCAAATGTTCAAGCCTTATTTCATGCACTGAAAACTGCTCTGAACCAGCCAAAGTCTATTTTTACCACCTCAGTTCTCCATTTAATTTTGGGTTTGGATGCACAAGAAACACGTTCTCGTTACCAGTCTATTCATTTATCAAAACTCCCCTCCGTGGGCTCAATATTTTTGTTTACTGTTTTCTCTTGCAAAGGTCAGCTCCTTTATCAGCTATTTCTTTAAGTGAGTCTGTACCTGTCTAAAAAAGACATAAATTCACATTTTAGTGCAGCACATTCCTTGTCTCACGTAGCAGCTCAAACAAGAGCAATCTGTATTTCTGCTGTCCACGGCCACATCCCTGAGAGGCAGCTGGCTCATTTCACTTTCCCTGCACAACTCAGGAGAGATGGAAAAAGCAGAAACTCCCCTTTTTCTCTCAAGACATCTGAAAGCTATGAAAGCTTTGAATTATTTGTGCTTCTCTGAGCTTTGCCTGCTCCAGAAGGGATAGATGGGCTTTGCAAGCTGAATGTACCATCAAAAATCTCAATTATTTAAAAATCATAACACCAGTGCAGCCTGTTCTGGTGAGACCTATCCACACCATAGAAATAAAACATAATTCAACAATAACATTTTATTTTTGTGTTAAACTTCCCATTCAGCCGCCCAGACTCCCTCAGATATTTGCAAGAAATTGGATGTTGCAATCTGGGGTAACGGGAAAATCCAACACTGCCAAATCTTTCTCCTTTTTCCAAAAGGTTCCAGTTAGCCCTCAAAGGACCTTTATTTTTAGAGAGGAAACTGGTGACTCGTGCATGGAAAAATCCTGGGGAATGATGGATTATTTTTAGCCAGATTAGCAAAACCTACAGGAAAAATCAAGGACAATCAAAAAGTCTTTTCTACTTTTTAGCAAAGTAAGAAAAACAAGCAGAAAACCCCTACTTCACTCAAAATAGAGATTACAGAGTTTTTCATATAACCCCTCCATTTTTATGAGTTTATTTAATTCATTTTATGAGTTTATTTAATTCATCTAAACAACTTTGTTTCCTAAAGTTGAGTAAAATATTACTGTGAAAAAGAAGTGCAAATCTGAATTATGAAACTATTGTTAAAAGTACCAGAATTTCAGCATTTCACAGCCAAAATAAAACTTTTTTGAAAGTCTGAAATTAAATTTAATTTTCCTTATAAGGTATTTTGGAAAATACTGTTGAGCAAGTCAAATCCAATTTACAAAAAATATTTCCCTACTTCTAAATAGGTTTTTTTTTCCCACTACTTATATCCCTATAGAAAAGGATAATGGCAATTAGAGCAATTATAGCAATTCCACAGCAACTCCTTTGAGATTTTTCAAGTAAATTTATAGACCTATTTACTTTATTATGTATCTTAAGTGAAATAGCACAGTAAATGGTAATTTAGACACCACTGAATTGCTCATTTCAAGAGAAAATGTTGTTATTTGTTAACATGGAAAGACTTTTTTTGTGGTTTTAACTTATATTTCTACTCTTGTTGGGCCTGATATTGTCCTTGTGTGAATACATCTTTGAACAACTTCTTAGATGGGTATAAAATGAGTATAAAACCCTGTGGGGCAGATGCTCATTGCAGAAAAAATATGAGTTTTTTTCATTCAGATTACACAAAAGTAAGAAAAAAATCTGGATTGAAACCAAACATATGTTTACTCAAATTTTTGCTTAAAAATAAAAAGCATGAATTGAGTCAGTTTTATCTCCTTGCACTCCAATTGTTTTGTGGACAAACCCACAAAGTCTGACCTAAGCTAAGCTAAGGTTGAAGGTGGAGAATGAGAATTCAGGCAGATGCAGCCTGGAAAATCCAAGCACACAAAGCAGGAGCAGGGGTTTTTCCTCTTGAAGATTCTTCTCAGGGACATGGAAGAGAATTGTGGTTTGAAAAAATGTTTGACTGGAATATTTGACTGAAAAATATTTCACTGGAGCTTTGGGAGCAGCAGCACTCATGAAAAGAAAAAGAAATATTTCTTTCAGCTCCCTCTTATAGAGATGGATTTCTTGGTGTCCAATAGTGTGGTTAGCTCAGCTTGTTTTCCTGACATTGGTAGGAATTTAGTATTTCTGAGGGCTCCAAAATCTCCCTGAAGTTCTGAAAGGGATCCAAGAGCCTAAATACCAGCCACAGTTTCAGAGATGATTCAGAGGAGGCCAGACAGGGTGATGGATAAGGCTCATTTCCTTAGGAAACATTGCTGAAGTGCCATTCTGAACTCACCATTTCCAGGTTATCAAAACACCACAGCCTGAAACCAAACATTGACCCAGCTGAAATTATGCAGGGTTTTTAAAAATGTCTTTTTTCTGGATGTCACTTCCAGCCTGATTTCTCAGTTATTTTCCCCTCTGCAGTTTATAAACTGCACAAAAGGGGAAATCATCAGCAAGAAACCAGGTCTCTGTATTTCACTGTGACTTCTTTTGGCAGGGAAAGGGGATGAAGGCAGTGATGGCCTCATTATTTAGCTTAAAAATGCATCCAAAATCCCATTATCACCTGAAAAAGTGGAGAAGAACCAGCATGGAAAGAACACAAGAGCTGTTGAGATAAACTAATTGTAAGAGGGGAAATTGCCTGGCCCCTGAGATATTGTTTGAGGCAACATTTGGATGCCAGAGTTTGGGTTTGCATCTTAGGCCACCTCAACCAACAGAAAACTGTGAAGATCCAGCAAGTCACCACCACAAGGGACAGCAGAAGCCACAGAAATGTTGTCTCCCCAGTGAAATATTACAGTAATTTTTCTAATCAACTGTGTAAAAATTAAAGTCTTGCCTGAGTTTTGTATAGGAGGAGCATCCTGCTCTCCTGAAATAGAAGCAAAAGCCATCAAAATTCCCCTTTGGCTTCAGGGAAGTTGTCAAGAAAGAAATCTCCATTACCAGATTTAAAAAGTAATTATTATCCTTTTCTGTTTCAATTTTTCCAGTCTTTTCAACCCCTTCTTTAACTTTGTGCAGCAGTAACAGCAGCAAGCAAACCAATATTCTTGGGCGATGTCTGTGTCCTGGGGGCAGCCAGATTGGCTGGAAACTGACTGAGGAAAAGAACACAATTTCAGGAGGGAAGTTTCTGACATGTTTTCATTCTTCTGTCAAAAATTGAAGGGCAGGAGGAATCACATATATGCACTCCAAAGTCATTCTGTTCCCTGTAGTCTGTATTTTTTTGGAAAAAAAAATAGGAATTGACAGTTCTTCTTAGCTCAAACTCTTCATCTTTACCAGTGGGATTTGAGCTGTTCTCCCAAAATTTTTCTGCCCAAGGAAGCTGCAAAATTGGTATCAAAGGGCAGTCAGGAGTGTGGAAATATTTGCTTTGCATTGGTGCAAGTGGCAGGGCTTTCCCCAGCCAGTGCCCATGCTGACCCAGGAAAGGTTCTTCAGTGCAAACAATGTTTTGCAGAGCAAAAGTGAACTCTCTCAAAGTCATCTGATATCCTTTAACCTGACACTGATCAGATCCAAGGTCTTTATCAACATCTAAACTCTTCTGCCTCTTTTGGTAGGAAAGTGCTAGAAGCTCTTGGCCTTGCTCCTCAGCCTTAGACCATTGCATAAGTTATTGGTTTCACTTGACTGCTTCAGCATCTTGATTGAATCAAGCCCTTCCTCTCTGACCAAAAATATTCCTCTCCATCATTCCTCTGCCTTTTATTTGGGAGAGTTCATTGATCAAAGCAAAGGAGCTGTCAGAGTGTGTTGGCGTAGTCAAGGTGGTTCCAGCACCTGCCCAAGGAGCTCTGTGAATATTCAGGCACAAGGCTGCCTCAAGGTTGTTCAGCAATGCAGGAAAATATTGGATTTGGCTGTGCCAAGGACAAAGATTGAAGTGAAAACACTCTGACTTCAGGGGGAAAAGAAAAAGTTGGGATAGAAAACAGCAAGGACAGAGAGGCTGGCTTCTCCAACCAGCGTGAAAACTGGTGACAACAGCTCCTTCTGAGAGGTTGCATTTCTCTCCTCTCTGGTGACCTAACTGGACACACAGACTTTGACAACCTGCCTGCCTTGATTTCTAAACTTTTCCTGTGCTGGAACATGCACCAGCCTCACCACCAAGCTGAGACCATCTGCAATGTTAAATAAAACCAGGAATGGTTCTGCAGCCTTGAGACCAAGCAGTACAAGATGTCCAAGTCATACTGCAGAGCACCTGGCCCTGAGTCTTGTGAGGACTTTCTCTTGGTTTTAAGACATACATAGTTTATTAACAGTCATTTTTTTGCCACTTCAAATTATCTGGAACAAGGTGAGGTCTGTATTGCAGGCCAGGGGTTTATGTTGATTTAAGCAGAGGTGAGATGAGAGCCTGTGGTGGTGTCTGAGGGAGCATAGGTAGAACTGTGCTGGCAAACAAGAGTGAAAAATGCCAAATCTGATTCAATCTCATCCATGCTGCTGAATGGGAGCACATCCTGCCTCCCTAGCCATTCCCAGGTGTTTTCTTGGAGCACTAATTGGGCCAAAGCCAAAACAATCAATTTGCTAAATTAGCAGTGCAGTCACCACTGGACAGGGCAAACTCCTATTTACACTTCCAGAAAGAACTAGGAGAACTCTCCAGATATCAGAGATATTACATGGTGAAGAATTAAATGAGACAGAATTATCTGTGTGAAATGTTTGGGCCAGAATTATGAACACAAAATAGCTTAGCTGATCAGCTCATTTCTGTTCCCAGAGTTTTCAGTCGGGAAAATTGTGATGGGAAAAAAAATCTTGAGAATCTCTTCCCACAAAAGTTGGGGATACTCTTTTTCCATGTAATCAGTAAAGAGAATACAGGGAGAAACCAGGATTTAACCAGTCCTCATGTAATTTCTCTGTAAGTCTGAGCTCAGGTGCAAAAATGAAGCTGCAAAGAAGATAAAGACCTACTCTTCCAGAGGTGCACTCTAGAAGTTTGTTCTGTGTTGAGCAGCACATTGAAACCTTTAAAGGTTCCTTACAACCCAGAATATTCACTGATTTAAGCAGATTTTGAATGAATTTATTTATTATTTCTAGCAGTTAAAGCAAATAAACACAGTTTAAAATTGATAACAATAAGATCAATACAAGTCTTTCATGCTTTCTCCTTTTCCTGGTAGACTCCATGGAGAAGACAAGCTGAGTTCTCAGGAGATTTCAGAAGAAATTTTGTAACTGACAAAAATTCTGGCATTCAGACACACCTGATAGCAACTGGCAGAAATAATTGGGATTGAGTAACTGGAAAAAGAAGTCTCAGAGATCATGTTAGAGACCTTGCAGCAAGTCAGGGGACACATCTGACCCAGAGGCACCAGAAGGCAAAATTGTGGCCAGGATTTGCAGCTTGTCTTGGTTTGAAAAGCCAGGTGTTTGTTAAGGAAGGCAGGAGCCTCCCTTCAAATGGAAAATGTAAATCCCCTCTCTCCAAATTGTTATAATTTTGAAATTAAGGGGCTCTCAGGCAAAAATATGGGAATAGGAATTACAGTTCTTTACTGGGAAAATTAAAAATACAAATGTAATAGTACAAACAAAAAAAAACCCAAAAAAACCAACATTGCCAGAGTGAGAGCATGCCCTGTCCCCTGTGTGTCAGGGAGGTGTCCCAGCCCCATCCCATGGGGGCTCAGCCCTCCTGCAGTGCCAGCTGTGGCTCTGCTGCAGCAGGGATCCTGCACAAGGGGAGAGTTTTCCTCTGCAGCTCCAGGGGAAGAGGCAGCTGCTCCTCTGGGCATGCAGTGGAAAAGCTGTCCTTGCTGTCCCAGCACCTCAGATTGGATCCAGGGAGGAATGCTTGGCTCCTCCCCTGGGCGGAGCATCTCCCCATGGGATGCTGGGATTGGATCAGCCCTGCAGGGACACTCAGTGGCCATGGACAGCAGAGATCTCCTGGTGGGAGGATTGGCTGTGGGAGGGATAAAGAAAAAACTAATTAAAAGAAGATAACTGCCCCACCTTTAACAGATAGGAATAGAACACACACCCCCATTTTCAGCCTCAGACACAGCTCCTGAGGCCTGGCAGCACCACAATCCATCAGTGATCCCTGTTACCCCTCCGGCAGCACCTAGCACTAGTTTGGCACATAGAAATACCAGAGAGGACCCCAGCTCTGGTGTTGCCAAGTGGCACAACTCAGGTTGGCACACCTGGGCTGTCTGTGCTGCTGTCCTGGTGCCACTGCTGGCAGCAGCACTGACAATGGTAAGCATTTTCCGAGTGCAAAAAATGCTTTATCTCACCTTGGTCACCTTCTCAGATGAAACAGGGCTCTGAGGAGGCTGATTTCGGCAGTGGTTGTGGATAGGACAAGGACATGATGGAATCATGGACTCACAGAATGGTTTGGGTTGGAGGAGCCTTAAAGATCATCCAGTTCCAAGGGCAGGGAACCTTCCACTAGACCAGTTTGCTCCAAGCCCTGTCCAGCCTGGCCCTGGACACAGAAATACCTGCTCTGAAGCTCGAGCTCAAGTTTTTCTGGGAGCCAAAAACCTGGTAAAAGACTAATCTGACAGGAAACCTCTCCTCACTCCAGAAATCAGTGCTCAGTGCCAGGCATTTGCTCTAGAGATGGCTCTGAATAAACACTGACTCCAACAGCTCAGGCTTCAGGGAGCAAGCAATTTCCATAATCTAATTTGGGACCCTCAGCCTTGTGAAAGGCTGAAGATGTTGATAATCAACTGTCTCTGCACATCTTTGCAGGCTCACAACCTCCCTACAGCCAGGTGCAGATTTCTTACATTGCCCCACAAATGTTACCCAGACAAGGCTGTTTGGCTTCCCTGTGATTCAAATGAAGATAAATTTAGCAAAGCAGATGTAAAAGCAGCATTCTGGAGCCTTCAGTGGTAAATTCTGCAATGAAGTTGGTTAGAATCCAAGACAAAAACTACAAGGTCAAATGACTACCAAAAATGGAGTCATGTGTTTTTAAATTTGAGTTTTCAGATTCATTTTTCCACCCTCCATAATAAAAGGGCCAAGAATCAGGAATGAATGGAAATGTTTGTACTGCAGAGACACAAAGTGTTACTCAGACTGATTTCTTGCAGCTGTACAGGCTTAAAAGAAATGAAAATAGTAGAACATTATTTTTATCAAGTTGGATTAGAAGACAGTGATGAAGCAGGTAATGTGAAAAAAAAAACAAAGTATCATCCTTACAGTCTCTTTTCTAATCATAAATATATCTCATTTCATGTCTTTTTTAGTGAAAGCTGCTGCTGAAATAAATCTCAGTCACACGCATGCTCCCTCTGAAATTAGGTTTATGATTCCATGGGTGCAAAGAAGTAATTTGGGTCTTGAAGAGATTTGCCAAGTCAGTGTTTATTGAGCACTCCAAGTTTCAAAGTGAGGCCTAGCAATGCTTCCAGCTGAGTGAATAGTCAATCCTGCATTGATTTCAACATGCAGGACCAGATCCTAATTCCTTTCTTTTTCAGGGAAAAGGATCTGTGCCCTGTGATAATGACTGCTTACAGTTGTCAGCTGATCATAAAAGACTCCACTTTTTTCTCTAAACAAGACTCTTTCTCCTCATATCTTGTGGCGCCTTGCAGTGTGGATTATGTGGCTGGGCTCATCCCACAACAAATCCCCCTCCATTCCCAGAATTCCTGTGTTCCTGTGCCCTCTGTGCTCATCACAAACGAGATTTGCAGAGCTCTGAAACAAAAGCCATCCAGAGATGAGGAAAAGCATTCCAAAATTTCTCCTTCCCTTCCCTGACTTCTTCCACTGCAATCAAGAGGAGAAACAGAACAACATGGATTTGGGGTGTTGAAGGCTACAAGAAATTCCCTGTGCTGTGCAAAGCCCAACAATCCCACAGGGGAGCCCAAACAGCCACCAGGTCCTGCCCAAAATTCCACAGATGGATGCAGTGCAAGGGAGGTTGGGGACCACAGCAAACAAGAGATAAAACTCTCGAGACTTCCCAAAAACCAGACTTGGACCTTCACTTAAAAGCGGCCTTCATCCCACCAGGAAAGGGGGAAATGCAGACAGGAATCACAGTCTCTGCTCAACACATTTCTCCACATGCAGTAAAGCCCATGAGAGAAATTTTTAGATTGTAAATTATTTTGGCAATCAGGACATTCTCAATGAATTTGCACACCAAATGTTCAGAACTGTGTTACAAGAGTTAAAATCACTACATTGCAGTGAAACGTCCACGGAACTTTCTAGGTCAGTTTCTGTTACAGAAAAGTCAGTCATGATTTGCAAAATTCTCTTTTGAAACTCCTCATTATTTTTCAAATCATTCACAACCAAAATAGGCTTACGGTACTTAAATTGGATGAGCAGGCCCTTCATGTTCCTCCTTTTGCTTTCTGTTTGCACAGCACCACAACAAATTCTCTTCAGCACTACCAAAATACACCAAAAATCACATTGTTGATGATAAAATGATTGCTTAAGGGTTATATTGATGTGTTACATTCACAGCATCAAAGGGAGAGAGTGTGTCCTGTCCTGTTTTGTTGTTGACACTGGTTTCATGTTGTTCTACAGGCTCTAAATAAAAGGATGTGCTTGGAAAATCAGGACTGTGCCTTTCCAGTGCTGCTTTGGAGTAGACAAGAACATGACAACAACATTTGCTGCAATTTTAGTAGAAAATTAAAATGTTCTGAGCACTGGCACAGTTCAAAAACCCCTGGCATGGTTTGGACCAGTGCAGAACTGAGCACACACAACTCCTGGCTCCATTTCAGGACACAGAATATTCCTGTTTGGCAGATTGTATGACACTAACCTGCCTGGAAAACAATTAGAGTTCAATAATCCAAGTGTGGGCTGCACCACTCTTTACCCTCCACACTAAATAATAGGTCTGGGCACACTTAATTAGCTAATTTGGCCACAGCCAGGACACAAGTGAACTGTTGAGGGATTTGTTTAGGAGAGCTCCTTGTCATTTGCTGGGAAATGAAACAAATCACTGAAATCTCATATGTCTTGTCGGTTTTACCTCAGAGAATAACCAAAGCAGATCATTAGAACAGAATCCTCTAAATTGGCCAGGATTGGCTCATTACCTGGCTGTTGTGTTCAAACAAACATAATGTTTACTGGGAGAGAAGGAGGAGTTCAGAAATACTTTTTTTTTTTTTTTTTTTTTTTTTTTTTTTTTTTTTTTTTTTTTTTTTTTTTTGCAGTGCAGATTAATAATATGTATATATTTTTGTCAGGAAGAAAAGCAGAGAGAGCAAAAATAGCTCTCAAGTGAGGCTGCTGCTACTCACTCCCCTGTTCCTGGATCCATGACAGCCATTATGTAACCAAAAGGAAAATTAGATGAAATAAACAGCAGAAGTTAATTGGGTCGATATCAAGTAAAAATATAATTAGTCAAAGTATTTTGTGGCAAAGGCACTGACAGTGTGTGGCTGTTCCTCAGCCTCAGTGGTGAGCAGGGATCCTGCCATGTGTTTAAAACTTATTCATCAAGCATTTCCATGGAAACACACAGATGCATAACCCTTGGATCACTTATTTTGGGAATTGCTACTCCCAGGGTTCTCTCTGGAGTGAAAACTCAGTCCAGGAGAGGGTAACAAACTGTGGTTCTGATCCAGAAACTCTCCACAAAGGAATTCATTCATAGCAGGATGGGGTGAGGAAAAGAAGGAAAGGGCATCTTGCAAAAAAAGAAGAAAAGACAAAAAGCCTGACCTTAATTTTTTCCTCTCAGAGACTGAGAATTGAGAAATGACAGCACTGGGAAGAGCCTGGAGAGTTTAGAAATGGTCAGATGCCCTCAGGAAGACTGAAATGTCTGCAAGAGTGTCAAATAAATGCTGTAGTGAGAGAAACCTTGGTTAAACACTGGGTTTGTTGTCCAGAGCTGCCCCCTTACAAAGCCAGATGAGAACCACCTCCACAACAGCTTCTCCAGGTGAAGAAAAACCCACCCTCCCACATTGGAATTGTCACAAGCTGACCCCACTTACTGTGGCAGCAGCTCCCTGCTCCTACAAAACCCACGGACCCTTGTCAAAATGTGGCCTTTCCCTCGTGCTGTGAAAGCCAGGTCAGGCTGGTTGTGATGCACAAATCCACACAGAGTATTTGGAAAGCATCAGTAAAAATTTGCTGTCTGAAGAAAAGGTGTTTCACTGCTCAAAATTTGCTGTCTGAATAAAAGGGGCTTCACTGCTCAAAATAGTTCCATGGGAAATAAACATTGTATGGAAAGTAGGAGTGGTGTGGTGGGAGGGCAGCCCTGGATGTCCCTTCACACTCTTGCTGCTGTCAGGAATAAAATCAGCACCTGGGTCCCCTCCCAGGATAATTTCTGGTAAGAGATGCTCAGACAGGGAGGTTTGGGACATGATTCCCTTTCACAGCAGGGCCAGGAGTAAGGAATATGCTCCAAACCAACAGAATTATCACACTCTTGGTCTGTGTGTCCATGCCAGGCTCTGACTAGGAAGGGAAAGCAAATTATTCATAATGCCTGAAAGATAATGAACCCCATTATATCAGCATTAGTAGTTTAACATAAAGCCTCAAAAGCCAGAGCCTTCAGAGGTTGTTCATAATTATTTGAGGATTCTGTTGCTGCAGTGATGTGATAACTCCTGTGGACTGGAATTTCCTTAGGCACAACGGAGAGCTGAGCATAAAATGTGAAGCCTCAACTTCAAATTTTCTGGCTTTGGCTTAAGTCTGCCTCACAAAGACCCTGCAATGCCTTTTGATTGTGTTTTGTCATGCATTGCCCAGCATCAGGGCTAATGCAAGCAGGCACACTGTCACTGGCTGGGGGAGTTCATTCAGAACTGAGGGCCCTGGGACACAGCTCCCAGTGCTGCCCCTGCCTTCAGCCCTGATAAGGCTCTCCTGAGACACACAGCAAACTGAAAAGGTGACAGGATGGGGGGCACGGCCTTAAAACATGGAATTGCTCTCAGATTCTGTGCTACTGGAGGGCTCTGAGACTTTCTTTGAAAGAGGAGCAGGTCAGGAGGAGAGACAACCGGGCTACAACCCCTTTTCCCCTGGATATTTCAATAAAACTCTGCAAGCCTCTGTGATCTTTCTCTACAGGGGCTGTGAGATTCCACTCAGGATCTGCTGCACAGCACATGGTTCTAGGAGTGGAAAAGGCTTTTAGAGCCACACTGACCCAACTGAGAGCAACACTCCATAAAGAATGGTACAAAATCACAGCAGTGATGCTTTTTAGATGGGATATTGGGAAGAAATCCTTCCCTGTGAGAGCAATGAGGCCCTGGCACAGGGTGCCCAGAGTAGCTGTGACTGTTTCTGGATCCCTGGAAGTGTCCAAGTCCAGGGTGGACAGCTTTTGGAGCAAGCTGGGGTAATGGAAGGTGTCCCTCACCATGGCACAAGGTGGGGACTGGGTAATTTTAGGGTCCCTTCCCACCCGAACCATTCTGAAATTCTGAATTCAGAGTCAAGCACCTGGGCAGACCCACCAGAAGGCTTTTCCCTTTACAGTCTGGCAGAAGAATGACAGCACCTAGCCAGAAGAGAAAGAATTAGGAATTCAAGAGCTGAAATTCCTGCAGGAAGAAGCCCCAGAAAAGAGAAGGATTTGAAAATCAGTTGAAAACAACAATTACCCCAGACCTCAGCATGTGCTCCATGCAAAACACATTCGATTAAAGCACTCTCCTCCTCAGTGCACTCTTTTTTTCCCTGGCACACAACCATAACAAAGCTATTTATCTCTAAAAGCTGGGAAACTAAAAAAGAAGGCCCAAATCATTAGAGGACAAGGTACACTTGAATTAAAGGCCAGAGGCACAGTGAATTCAAATGAAATCTGAAGTACTGTTGGTTTTACGTTGCTGGGAGAAGGACACACAATTCCTTGTCTCATTATCAGCAAGACATTGATTTTCTGTGGAAGTGTGCTTGAATTGCTCTTGATAGATATTACAACTTTCCTTCAACAAGAGAAGGATTGGTTCTTTCTAAAAACTGTTGGCTTTTTAAAAAAAAAAAAAAAAACTCCTTGTACTTATTTAATACTTTCCCCACAGCAATGCAATTGATGGGAAAAAATAGCTCAGCAATAGCTCATTTTCTCTGCTCACCCCCAAGTGAATCCATTGCCTCATTTATATCTTTTATCTCCATAAGATCTTTTTTGGTGCATAAAAAATTTCATTCATCAAACTGCAAAGGGGCGAGGGGGGAAGGAATATCTGCTTAAACCCATCTTGTGGAATTTAAATATGGGTGTGGGTAGGATGACCTGATAAGAAACGAGAGTTTGCTTTAATTTCATTTTCTGTGTAGCAATAAAATGAGGGTGCTTGGCATCCAATTTTTGTGCTAGCAAAACACAATGGATTGAGCAAAGAACAAGGATGATCATTTTATTGATCAACACAGGAAAAGGTTGTGTGTTGACTTAGAGCAATAACAAGAGGAATAATGACTTTTCTGTGGTTTTTTGTTTTCCATGGCAGCCAACGTCCTGGAAGAAGACTCAATGGAGCAGGACATCGAGAGCCCTGTCACAATCCATCAACCAAAGTTGCCCAAACAAGCGCGAGAGGATCTGCCAAAAAACATCAGCAAGGAATGTGCCAAGAGGAAAATCCAGAGGTACGTTCGGAAAGATGGGAAATGCAACGTCCACCACGGGAATGTCAGAGAGACTTACCGGTACTTGACTGACATCTTCACAACGCTGGTGGATCTCAAGTGGAGGTTCAACCTGCTGATCTTTGTCATGGTTTACACGGTGACCTGGCTCTTCTTCGGCATGATCTGGTGGCTCATTGCCTACATGCGAGGGGACATGGATCACATAGGGGACAGCACGTGGACCCCCTGCGTCAGCAACCTCAATGGGTTTGTCTCAGCCTTTTTATTCTCAATCGAGACCGAAACCACCATTGGGTACGGTTACCGGGTCATCACGGACAAGTGTCCCGAGGGAATTATCCTGCTTTTAGTGCAGTCTGTCCTAGGTTCTATCGTCAACGCCTTCATGGTTGGCTGCATGTTTGTGAAAATATCCCAACCCAAGAAGAGGGCAGAAACCTTGGTTTTTTCTACAAACGCAGTCATTTCCATGCGGGATGGAAAGCTGTGTCTGATGTTCCGAGTAGGAGACCTTAGGAATTCACACATTGTAGAGGCATCAATACGAGCCAAGTTGATCAAATCCAAACAGACAAAGGAGGGGGAATTTATACCACTCAACCAGACAGATATCAACGTAGGTTATTACACAGGGGATGATCGTCTCTTTTTGGTTTCACCACTGATCATCAGCCATGAGATTAACCAGCAGAGTCCTTTCTGGGAGATTTCCAAAGCCCAGTTGCCCAAAGAGGAGCTAGAAATTGTTGTAATCCTAGAAGGAATGGTGGAGGCAACAGGTAACATTTCTTATACTTTGTATGAGGTAAATGCTTTAATTTTAGCAAGGAAAATCAGTGGTTTTGCTTCGTTTTAAAGGAATCACTTCCACAGTCGTTGCGTTTGAAAAAGGAGTTCGTTCTCTGGTGAGCTTCAAAATTAAAAGCATGCCCAGTTTAATTGTCTGTTCCATCTTGCCTAACGGAATTAGTGTTGTTTCTGCTCTGTTTGGAAAATGGGATAGCATCTCTCATTTTCTGAATTTTTCACAGCATGTCACCCAGTTATTTGTCATTCTATTGCAGGAGCAGCTCAACCACAGGGACCTTGTGGGATAAAATTGCTCAGGGAAAAAAAAAAAAAAACAAAAAAAAAAACCTTCAATGCAAAAACTCTGTTTGTGATTAACGTGGAAGCACCATCGTCCTGCTGCTTCCAATCACTCCTGGGTATCTGCAGAACAACTGCCAGCCCTGTGGCATTCCAAGGCTGGATCCAGTAGGAAGTGATGATGTGTTCAGTTCTCTCTCTTTTTTTTTGCCTGCTCATTTTCTTTGGTTTTTGTTTTAACTTGTAACGTGGGGCTTGTTCCACTCTAGCTCACAAAAGGTCTCATCTGAGTTGGTGTTTCACTGGGGCTCCCACAGGAGTGCACAGAACACTGGAATCTGGAATGTGCAAACAAGGAATGTTGTGTCCCCGGAGTGTCGTTGGCTGGGTGGTTGTTACCTGCAATTATGCAGCAGAACAGCAGAAATCATTTGGTGCAGGGAAAAAAAGTGCTTGAAATCCACAGCAAATGCACCTCTAAAATAATGTTTCTTTTTTGTATTAAAGCCAGAATTATAGGAGAGTACTTTTATCTGCATTTTAGAAGCTAGAGGTGGTTTTTTTCCTGTTAATAACAGCATCAGTGCCTGAAATGAGTAAATATAATCAACACACAGGAATGGCTATCATAAAATGAAGATTTGATGTGCTTGGGGGATGAGAAAACACTGATTATAGAAATATAACAATGAGATTTGCCATTTTTCCCCAGGACTGCAGCAAAACCCAGGAAAGTTTGAGCACGTGGATTCCACAGCTCTGACAGAGGCACAACCTTTCCAACCCTGACTCATGTTTTGCAACTGGAGCCAGGAAATAAAGAGCAGTCTCTTACTAGAACATGTGTGTGTGTGTGTTTCACACATCTATTATGTGGTGTCAGAAGAAAACTGCATTTGTCACCATATAATAAACGTGTGAGACAAAAATGGAGCAGAGGGGGGAAAAAAAAAAAAAAACACAACAAAAAACTGAAGGGAACTTGGCAGGGAATTTGAAGTGGTAAATGCAAGGCTTTCCAGGAAGTAGGTGGTACTGAGGAGAAATCAAGATGAAATGTTTAGAGCTCCTGATCTGTGCAGTAGGCACCGAGATTTCAAACATCTGCATCACCTTGGGGTGAGACAATGAGGGAATTGCTGTTTGTTCCCTGAAACCATCCTGAGATCTCAGAACTGCAGCTGAAGGAACTTGACATCCCAAGCGGGTCTGGGATATTTTCAGGTTTGCTGAACACTGTTTTCCAGCAAAGCGATTGGCAAGCAGTGGCAGAATAAAAAATGTCTCACCAAAACCACCTATAAGATCAAAAGACAGAATATTCCTGCAGTGCAGCAAATGTGGATTTGTTGGTTTGGAGTCTCATCTTTCTCTATTTGTGATTCCCCCTTCTCTCACCTCATTTTCACCCCTGCACACCCCAGGGGTTTTCTTTGCTTCTCTGGCCTGGCCACCTCTCCCACTCAGCCTCCACCGCAGCACAAATCCCCTCAGACTGCTTGGGCTGGCAGGGCTTGAGATAAAATCACATTTGTCAGTATCTCAAACCTTTCCAGTCCTTATCAAGAGAGAAACTGAATGCAGCGATTTGGAAACCCACTGAAGATATCCAGGATTAAAGAGTTTCCCCTGCACTGGATGGCTCCATTTCACATTTTAAACTGTTCTGGGTAGAGTCTCCTGCTGAGTGAGATATGAGCAGAGGGCATCAAATAATGTCAGAATTACCAGCACAATTTCTGAAACCTATTTGTGCAGAAGTAGCTTCTTGTGCTGGGCTTTGACCCCTTGCACTGAGTTGTTTTTGTTGAAGGTACAATCAGTCCAACCTTCTACCAGCACTTGGAATTTTCACTCTTTTAATTTACAAATATTCACACAAATAATACACAAATTTACACAAATATTACAAATATTTACATTTATTTGCAGCCTGGCAAACACTGAAAGCCAATTTAGGCAGTCAGATATTCACCTTTCCTTCTCCCACCTGCTGCAGAGTGAGAGCAGGGAAAGAAGTTGTTCCCAGTAGCAAAGCATTGCTGCCAGCAGAGTTATGGAATCCAAATTATCCAAAATTATAAAATTATAAAAGCTGAAACCAGGAGAATGTGATGTCACCTACAGCATTGTCCTCATTTGGTGTCACTGCTGAGGGATCCAAACCAGACTGAGGTCATCAGGTTGTGTCATCCATCAGCAAAGCCACTCCCAAATTTGAGCAGGAAAAACAATCTTTTCTCTGTTTTCAGAGCTTCCCCACTCAGATATAGCTTCAATGAGAAATAAAATGGGAAATGATAAGGGTAAACCTTTGCTAATGTTGTTATTAATTATTGATTCTGCTTAAATTTGACTCAACAGGTAAATACATTTATAATGCTTTCCACCCTAAGTGCTCCAAAATCACATTTATCTGTTGTATGAAACACAATTTTTATGGATTGTCATGGGAATTCAGCATTGTGTGTTAGGAGGGAAAATTAAGAATAATGCATTTTCTTAAATGACATTAAAATAATGAACCAAATTAAAATTCAGCAGAAAGTTCAACTAAGGGACCCCTTTAATTCCCCATGGAAGCTTTGACATAAACTTCCTGAGATGCAAAAAGAAGTGGATGTGTCTTTTCTAAGGCACATAACAAAGTATTATCCCAGGGATAATCCCTACACTTTGGTTATTCCCATTCTTTCAATCACTTTGATTTTCATGATGCCATGAAAATCACTTTGAGGGAGAATCCTCAGCGAGGCATTTTCCAAAAACATGAAGTCAAACACTCAAAATAAGGCTGTTTTTTAAAAACATTTATAGATCCTTTCAATGTGCATTTTTCTTTATTTATTTATTCACAACAACATTCAAAAATATCTCTTCGGATTTGATGGATAAAACTTTTGCAAAGATTTATCTCTGTGCTTTTCCTGGTGGTGGTGCACATCTCTCCAGAATGTCCAAAACCATCAATTTTGGGACAACAAAAGCACATTAGGCTGCTGTGGAACCACTGAGGAGCCTTGAAAATGGGAGGAAAAAATCCAACCAAACTTCACTGCAGCTGGAGGGCACATCTGGTATTTCCACATTTTGCAGCCTCCATTTCCCAGAGTTTTAAATGTAAAATAATCTACAGTTAGGAAAATTTATGATAATTGGATCCTAGCCATAGGCTTAAATTTTTTAATGCTTTTTCACCTGTTGAAATCTATTTCTAAGGGAAGTCTTGTCATCACAAGCAAAGTAGGTATTTTTGAAAATTAAGCAAATGTATAATTCTGATAAGGAAATGGACCCATAAGAAGAAAAGGAAAGCCTTTTAAATTTGGAAGATGTGTACAATAGCAAGAGAAACTGAGAAATAAAATCAAAGAGTGAGAGAGAAAGATGAAAAAAAAAAGGGGGGAGAGGGTGAGAAAGAGGAAAATTCTGAACTAGATTTATGAAGTTGTATCTGGCCAGTGGGATGCACTTGGTGACACTCTGGCAATTCCCTCTGCCTAAAAATAAACATTTGAGCACTGAACAGTTCCAAGGAAAGAAAATGATCCGCACATTTGTAGCTGTCAAAAAAGAAACAAGCAACAAAGCCAGCCAGAGAACTTCAGGTTCAGAGGGATAATTTTACAAATAAACTCAGAATAGGGTGCATTTATAATTCTGACACCGGGGCAGCTTTGAGAGCAGCATCTGCAGGAGGTTTTGCAGGCACAGAAACAACCATACTTGCCAGCTGTGGAAAACATGTGTGCAGAGCAATAAAATGTTCACTTGGATGGTTATTTATACAGTAAACAGTGTTATCAACCAGACAAATATTGTATAAAGCTGTTGCCTCTTCACTGCAGCCCTTTTCACTGACTGGTTTATTGAAGGTTTGATTTCTCTGGGATGAAATGCTGTGTTTACCCCTTGGCCTTGCCCAGTCCTAGCAAATATCTCCCTTTGATATGGATTTAAGCAGTTCCAACCCTTCAAAACCTCTCAGCAGACTTTGCTCTCTCTCCAAATAAAAATCGCTGGGGTTAGAGTTTCTCACTTGAATTTTCTGCTGCTCTTCAAGGAAGAAATATTTATCCTCTCCAAGTGCTTCTTGAGGGCATGGAGGTGACAGGAAGAAAAACATCAGGATTTCTCCCACCTGAGTGTTCCTGCAAGACAAAAAGGACAAGAGTGGGTTTCATTGTGCTGCAGGATGTGACTGAAACGCAGTTTGAGCAGGGTCAGGAATGAGTGGCTTCTGCTCCAAACTGGCTCATCTTCATTCCAGAAATGATCAGAGCACAAGGGCTCTCCAGGCTGCAGCTTTCCTTTCTATTTTTAAGAGTTTTAACATCTCCTGCTGCTGGGTGCCAGACTTGGACAAGGTTTAACTTCTCACACATCCCCACTTCCCTGGAGCTGCCAGCAATTCCTTTCCCTTCCATCCCATTTTAATTTTAATTTTACTGAGTCTAACAAAGAAGCATTCCACTGTTATTTATTCTCACACAGAAAATTACAGGCATTAGCAGGAGGGGAGTGCTAAATGCCAGCAGGGAAAGGAATTCCCATCTCATGTTTCCTTCAGGAAGATTTCTCTACAGGTGGTAAAAGATGAGTTTCATTGCTGAAGAGGATTGTAAGACTCAGAGGAGGCAATTACAATTTCACAATAGTCAAAGCTATGAGGAATAGCAAGAAATCAGGCAGCAGTGTTTGTGGGAAATAAAAAGGAGGTGCTGATTAGGAATATTTCAGCTAAAGTGTTGCTGTATCTCACTTTCAGGGAAAAGGGATTACACATTTGTTTAACAGCTTTATTCTCTGGGTGGTGCTGTACTTTGCAAACCTGTTATGAATGTTTGAGAATGGCTTTTTGTCCATTTCTCACACCTTTCTCACAAATTAATTCCTCAGCTCTTCACAACTCCAGCTGCTCCCTCAGCCCTAAATGTTCAAATATAATATTCAGATTCAAGCAGTAACTCACACTAAAAGGTAAGATCTCTAAAAGACAGGTATTTAGGGATTACCCAACAGAGCAGATATTATGAAATAATTCTGTGCTGACCACATATCAGACTTGTTCAAAAAGAGCTTCATTTTGCACCTCCTGTCTTTGCAATCCCTCCAAGATCTCTCTGGGCATGGAGAAAGGGCAGGTCCCACTTCTTTCCACAGTCCCACAACATTGTTCCTTCCTAAACCAGGGCCAAGCACAGAGAGGTGCCCCAAAATCCTGGTTTTGCCCATCACTGCTGAGCCTACACAGGTTATTCCCTGCAGGGCTCATGCTCTCCATGGCCAGAGCAGTGACAGCATCCCAAAATTTGCTTTACCCTGGCCCTGCTCCTGTTTCCCAAGCAGAAGGGCACAGTGGGAAGCTGGGCTGGCACCCTCTTCATTGACCATTAAATCCTGTGATTCCAGACACTAAAACTCTTCCTAAAATCCTCTGATTCCAGTCACATAAATTCTTCTTAAAACACCATGATTTCAGACACTTAAACTCTTCTTCCTAAAATCCTCTGCTTCCACACACTTAAACTCTTCCTAGAATCTCATGATTCCAGACACTTAAACTCTTCTTAAAATACTGTGATTCCAGGCACATAAACTCTTCCTAGAATCCAGAGATTCCAGATACCTTAACTCTTCCTAAAATCCTGTGATTCCAGATGCTTAAACTCTTCCTAAAGTCCTCTAATTCCAGTCACATAAATTCTTCTTAAAACCCCGTAATTCCAGACACTAAACTCTTCCTAGAATCTCATTATTCCAGACACTTAAACTCTTCCTAAAATCCCCTGATTCCAGATGCTTAAACTCTTCCTAGAATCCTGTGATTCCAAACACCTAAACTCTTCTTCCTAAAATCCTGTCATCCCAAACACTTAAATTTTTCCTAAAATCTGGTGATTCCAAATACTTCAACTCTTCCTAAAATCCTCTGATTCCAGTCACATAAATTCTTCTTAAAATCCTGTGATTCCAGACACCTAAACTCTTCCTAGAATCTTCCTAGAATTATTCCAGACTATTAAAGTATTCCTAACATCCTCTGATTCCAGACATTTAAACTCTTCCTAGAATCCAGACACCTAAACTCTTCTTCCTAAAATCCTGAGATCCAAAACACTTAAATTCTTCCTAGAACCCTGTGATTCCAGACACTTAAACTCTTCCTAAAATCCTGTAATTCCAGACAAATAAACTCTTCTTCCTAAAATCCTGTGATTTCAAATATTAAATTCTCCCTAAAATCCTGTGATTCCAGATGCTTAAATTCTTCCTAAAATCCTGTGATTCCAGACACATTAACTCTATACAGAATCTCATGATTCCAGACACATAAACTCTTCCTAAAATCCTGTAATTCCAGCCACTTAAACTCTTCTTAAAATCCCGTGATTCCAGACACTTGAACTCTTCTTAAAATCTGTGATTCCAGACACATAAACTTTTCCTAAAATTCTGTGATTACAGACACTTCCACACTTCCTAAAATCCTGTCATTCCAGACACATTAACTCTTCCTAAAATCCTCTGATTCCAGTCATGTAAATTCTTCTTTAAACCCCATGATTTTTTCAGACACTTAAACTCTTCTTCCTAAAATCCTGTGATCCAAACCCTTCCTAGAACCCTGTGATTCCAGACACTTCAACTCTTCCTAAAATCCTGATTCCACACACTTAAACTCTTCCTAAAATCCTGTTACTCCAGACACAATAACTCTTATTAAAATCCTGTGATTGCAGACACTTAAACACTTCTTAAAATCCTGTGATTTGAGACACATGAACTCTTCTTAAAATCTGTGATTCCAGACACATAAACTTTTCCTACAATTCTGTGATTACAGACACTTCCACACTCCCTAAAATCCTGTTATTCCAGACACATAAACTCTTCCTAAAATCCTCTGATTCTAATCATATAAATTCTTCTTTAAACCTCATGATTCCAAACACCAAACTCTTCCTAGAATCTCATTATTCCAGACTATTAAAGTCTTCCTAATATCCTCTGATTCCAGACACTTAAACTCTTCCTAAAATCCTGTATTTCCAGACACACAAACTCTTCTTCCTAGAACCCTGTGATTTCAAATATTAAACTCTCCCTAGAATCCTGTGATTCCAGATGCTTAAATTCTTCCTAAAAACCTCTGATTCCAGATACTCAAACTCTTCCTGAAATCCTGTGATCCTAGACACTTAAACTCTTCCTAGAATCCTGTTATTCCAGACACATAAACTCTTATTAAAACCCTGTGATTGCAGACACTTAAACTCCTCCTAAAATCATGTGATTCCAGACACTTAAATTCTTCCTAAAACCCTGTGTATTCAGACACTTCCACACATCCTAAAATCCTGTGATTCCAGATACTCAAACTCCTCCTGAAATCCTGTGATCCTAGACACTTAAACTCTTCCTAGAATCCTGTTATTCCAGCCACATAAACTCTTATTAAAATCCTGTGATTCCAGACACTTAAATTCTTCCTAAAATCCTCTGATGCTAAACACTTAGACTTCCTAGAACCCTGTGATTCCAGACCCATAAACTTTTCCTACAGTTCTGTGATTACAGACACTTCCACACTTCCTAAAATCCTGTCATTCCAGACACATAAACTCTTCCTAAAATCCTCTGATTCCAGTCATGTAAATTCTTCTTAAAACCCCATGATTCCAGACACTTAAACTCTTCTTCCTGCAACTCCAAACCCTTCCTAGAACCCTGTGATTGCAGACCCTTGATCTCCTCTGGTTCCAGCCCAATCCCCAGCTGGCAAACCCAAGGGAGGATGCTGTGCAGAGGGCAGCCCATCCTGATCCAGGTCAGAGCATTCCCCAGGCAGGATGAGCTCAGGGAACACGTTCCACCTTCTCTCTGAGTGCAGATGTGATTCCTGAGCCCCCCAGAGATGTGCTGGGGGCCTCTGCAGTGCCTTTTCCATTCTAGAGCATTTCCTAAGATGACACCAGGAATTCCATGCTCAGCTTCCCCCCCTTGCTCCAGGAACAATGCAAAAAAAAAAAGGGTCAGCACTGAAATATTTTCCTGGAAAATAAAATGTTTTGCTGGTATTTCTAATTTTAGATTTTCCCTTTTGGGTTGTTACTTGCCTGGAGAGGATGGTGGTGAAATCCCAGCATGGATTTGAGTCAGGGCAGGAATTTTGCTGGAATTAACTGATTCTTTCAGGCTGATTACCTTGTTTGCTCAGCTTGATTTCCAGATATGAAGTCTGTCTGGGTAGCCTGCAATTCAAAAGCCTGGGAAGTATTTTTGGTGAACTCTGCTCCCTCCCATATTTCTAAAAGATCTTTTCACTTCTCTCCTTGGTGCTTATCTACTTCCAGCTGTATAATATTCTTTCTTCCTGTCTCCCTGAATTGAAATGGAGGATAAAATGAAGGTTTTAAAGAAGATTTTAAGTGTCTGGAATCACAGGATTTTAAGATTTTAAGTGTCTGGAATAACGGTATTTTAAGAAGGGGTAAAGTGTCTGGAGTCACTTTGATGTACACACCCTGATAACCAGAAGGCCCCTCTAAAATTACAAATATTTACATCTGTTTCTAAAGAATGTGAGCGGAAAGATTATTCACCTTCAGCAAAAAGTTGTCACAAAATTGAATAGAGCAGCAGCTGTAAAGCCAAAAGTGACCTCGAAGTTTAAAGAATGAGCAAAGTTGTGAATTAAAGCAGAAAATCAAACCCAGCAGTTGATAGATTAAAAAGAACAAGGCTGTGGGCTGCAGAAACACCACTGGCTACAAAAAGGACATGAAAAAAATACAGAAAATTTATTAATTTAATTTTTTATTCTTGAAAGCAGCTGCCAGCACTAAAAACTCCCATTGTGGCACATTCTTGGGATTCCCAAGGTCTCTGAAAAAAGTCCTCAAGGAATTTAAGGGAAAACAAATCACAAGGAATTGCAGTGATCTCAGTGGTCTCAATCACAGCATTCCAAGGAAAATCAAAGTTTGGACTCCCTACCGTGCCCTTGCTCGCTCACTCCCTTTCCTTCATTCCCAATATTCCCAAGAATGATTTAAAGAAAGTCACAATTCTCTCCAAGATTTCTTTTCTTCCTGATTTTGGCAATTTTTCCTTAGTTGGGATTTCTGAAGAATGACATAAACCTTTAGCTTTAAAAAACAGGATTTTAATAAATACAGGAGTGTCGAATATGAGATATCCCATTCTTACAACTTATAACCAGAATGAAACCTGATTTAAAGAAACATCCAAAACAAAGCAAAAAGGAAGGAGATCTCCAAAACCAAATTTCCAATGCTTATGGGGAATATGTTTGAGATACCTGAGGAATGCTAAAATTCGATTTAGAAAAACTAATTCAGAGGGAATATTTGGCTGAATTCCACGAACCTCCCAGAAATGAGTTGTGGGGAGGGTACCTCACACTCTGGGGTGTTTTGTAGGCTCCTCCCAGGAGTTTGAATTTACAAAGTGATGAACTGGAAAAATAATTTCCACTGGCAGGTGTGATCAGGATTTATCTCCCACCAGGAGCAAAGTGAGGTCAGAGCCCCCAAATTTCTTGTGGAGGACACTCCATGGCAGGGGCCAAGGCTAAAAGGGGAGCCAAAGCCCCAGGAATTCCTCAGGAACAGAGTTGGAAGAGGGTGAGGATATCCAAGAGGATACCAGGATGTGCCTGATATCACAGAAGTGGACAGAAATCCCCTCCAGCCTAAATTTGCCTGTGATTCTAAAACTCCAAGCTGGCTCCTCCTTGTTTTTAATAACTGTGAAGAATTGAATGGCTTTGAAAAATTCATAGCCCAGCTCGGAGCTTTCATTGTTCTCCTCTGTAATCATTGAAGAAATTGTGGATTATGCATCTTTAGCATCTTTATGCCCCTCTGGAGGTTGAGATGAGTGTCCAGCAAGGATTGGTCATGGATTGGCTGCTCCTCTCTCCCTGGGACAGGCTCCCTGTGATCCCAGCTGCCAGCAAAAATCCAGCTACAAACAGTTGCTGAATTGTCATTATTGTCATTATTACCATTGTTATCATTATTGTCATTATTGTCATCATCACAACTGTGTCGAACAGGACTTCCAGCCTTAAACAACATCAAGGCTGACAACTTTGACTCCCCATTTCTGACTGCTGCAGACCAATGTGAACTGGAAGGAGGAGAGAGAAAGAGAGAGAGGGGGACTTCCCTAAAGAAAAATAAATCCATCTGACTGTGGCGGAGCTGCCAGGCACCACCAGAACAAAAAAAGATTCAAAGATTTATGAGTCAGCCACTCCAATTAAATTGTGCTGGCACTTTTTTTTAACCAGCCATTAGCTGCTTCTTTTTTCTTTTTTTTCTTTTTTTTTTTTTTTTTTGCAACCTTGCATAAGTATTAATTTATTACACTTAGATTCTCCAGAGTGGGAAAAACCCCCATCCATTTTCATCGTTTTCCAATTGTGTTTCCATTAATCCCTTTTTCCAGTGGGAAGACAACAAATTAGCCACTTCTTCAGATGTTAAGTGCAGCAATGAGTCTCCAGCTGCCAATAGGGCTGTGACAGATGCCATGAAAAAGCGCAGAAGAGTCCAAAGCCAAAGGTTTTAAGGCAGTCAAAGGTTCTTGTCTGGCCAAAAATCTGCTCAAAGGCAGCAGCCCCAACTCCACAGCTGTGAAGGGGAGGAGGTTTTGCTTTGCATTTTAAGGAAAATGCTCTTTTCCCACCATGAGTCAAGGGCTGAATCTCCTCCTTAAGACACTCCCATCAGGGCTTGATCACAACTCAACCAGGAATTTAAACCCTTCATGATTAGTCAAGATCCAAGGTTTGAGGCATAAAACGTGAATTTTAACCCTGCTACATCTTTGTTTACCCTCTAAAGGGGTATGAAATACCCATCAAGCATTCAAAAGTCATCAGAGATAGAAATTCAGTCCAAAACCATCCAAGGTTTAATGCACAGTTTTGATCCAAAGCCCTCCCAAAGCTGTGGAGCAGGCCTCAGTCTCTGGTGGCCTCTGAATTGGGACCCTGAAGGGCTGAATTGAGCTGTGCGGTGCCTGTCAGCTCCTTAATGGCCTCAGAGAAAAAGCAATTAAGGCTCTAATTAAGAGGCAAATGGAAGGTTAGAAGCAGATGGATGTTTATAATCTACATAAAGTGCCCACACTGGAAGTTTTGGCTTTGCAAGGTCTGAGGTGACTTCACAGCCATGGGAGGAGGAAGGATCCATGCAGGGTGTCCTTCCCTCAGGAAATCTGTCCTGCAGATGGATGGAAAGAGTCATTCCACAGGGACAGACCCAACAAACCAGAGATATTTCATTGTACAAACTGGACAAAATGGACAGAAATTTCTCAGTCCATGGAAATTCTCCTTCCTCTTTTGCCCTTCCTTGGGTTATGAGTCCATCCATCCCACCACTCCTTCCATCTGTCATCTGTGGTTTGATGCTTAATCTGCCATCAAGAAAGGAACCAAAAGCTAAAATTCCAGCAGGTGTAGCAGGTCCATCACAAATATGGGCTAAGAATTCCATTGGAAAGATAACAGAATAAATAAGCCCATAAATATAGGCTACGAATTCCATTGGAAAGGTAACAGAACAGGAGTAGAGATTTCTGGAAACACAGATCTCAGGGCTGATTCTCTTTATGGCAGCCACGACAGAGATCACACCTCTCCCAAAACTCTTTTCATTATATTCTATAAATATCACACCCAGCAGAATAGAGTAACATGGTAAGGGGAAAAAAAAAAATTAAAACATTTCCAGGAGTTCCCCTGGAATTTTTTGTGCAGATTAAACTCTTTCCCTTCTTGCTAGCAGGATCCAGGAGACAGAGAATCCTAAAATTTCAAAGTGGTCTTCTGAAGAACCTCTGATGGGGAAAAGAACCTCTGATGGGGAAAAGAGACCAGCCAAGCTTTACTGATGTCCACAAAGTGGCCAGAATCCAATGCACAGAAAGCTGTAAATAATCAGAGCAATTTCTGCCCAGCACCTTCCCCCCAAGGGCTGCACCACAGCCAGGGCTCGAGGGGCTGGGGCTGTTCACTCCTCCTTTCTTCAGCCAGCTCTGATTTCCAGATTTGCCCACTGGGACATGGACACAGCCTGAGGGCAGCACAGAATGAGCCTGAGCCTCCTTAGGGGCTGAAACAAATCCCCAGGGATGCAACAGCAGCCAAGACAGAGGTGGAGATTCTTGAATTCTTGGCTGATTTGCACCGAGAGTAAAGGGGAGCTGTGGGACTGAGGAAAAATGGGAAAGCATTAAAAAGAAAAACAAAAAAGGAGGAGAGTAGGGTTAGATGGGATCTTGGCAATGAAGAATTGTTCCCTGGCAGGGTGGGCAGGGCTGGGATGGAATTCCATCCCTGGCAGTGCCCAAGGCCAGGCTGGACACTGGGACAGTGGTAGGTGTCCCTGCCATGGCAGGGGTGGCACTGGGTGACCTTCAGGGCTTCTTCCAACCCAAACCATTCCATGATTGCACAATATTTTATCAATATCATCCATGTCAGGTAACCAAGCCCCTCTCAGCCCCCTCAGCATCCCACAGGCACCTGGGAGAGGTGAGGACACCAAAATGTGTGCACTGTCCTTCAGAGATTCAGGCGGGACCCCATGGAACCCCCAGAACTCCAGGCAGTGCTGAGGCAGCTGGAATAGCACCCTTCAGCCTCATTCCCCAAAATTGCAAGGTGATATCAGCATCCCCAGGCTGATGTCAGGATCCCCAGCCCAGGGATGTCACAGGGAGAGCAGTTCCCTTCATCCAGACACCTTCCAGGTGAACACAGCACCACAAACCTTATCTGCACCATTCTACTTACAGCAGGACTGCAGGAGATAAGGAAAAATCCATTTTAAAGCAATTTCATGGAGGATGGCCAGAACTTACCCAAATGGACAAAACACACAACTTACCTGTAGGTTGTTTGGACAAAAGGAGAAGAAAAGAGCAGGAGGAGCAGGTGTGGTGGCACAAAAATGACACTTAGTGTTCAGCTGGGGCTGTTAAAGCCCAGAAAATGCAGGTTGTGCTATTAATCCATGCTGGTGTTTTATAATATGTGTTATAAAGTGTTTATCATGAGAGCCTATGGCATCACACTGAAGGAAATGATGAAGCCATGCTGATATAAAGAGGATATTCCAAGCAGGTGGTGGCATTAGGCAGCAACTGTGTTTTCCATAGGTGTCGTGTAATTACAGTCAGCTCAGGCTGGGAAATCTTGTAAAAAAAGTATTATTTGTGCTGGGGTAGTTCCCTTCTGTTCTCCAGGCTGTAAAATCTTGCTTTTTTTTCATTATTGTGAGCCCAAAGGCTTGGTGTTAAAGAGACCCTGGGAACAGTTGGAGTCTGTCAAGGAAGAAATGTGATTTTCTCAGTGAGTTTTGAGCCACAGATTGGTGGAAAAGCTCTGAGTTCATAAGATTGCAATAAACACCAGGAAAAGGTCACTCAAATCCCAGGCAAAATGAGTAACAAGGTCCTCTAATTCTTTTTGTGGATGTGTGGGAAGAAAGGTTGGAGGAAAACAGAGGGATTGATATAAATCAGAACTCATTTCTAACACAGAGCACCTCGTGGTTGTCATTTGGGTTAAGGTTTAATATCAACCAATTCCTCCACTGTAGACTCAGAGACCAATAATTGTGCTGAGAAAGGAAGTATCTGCTCAATATAAAGCATTTTCAGCACAGATTATTGTTTATCTTCTTTTCCTACCAGTTTAAAAGTTGTACAAATCTGTCAAGGAGGAGAAAAGGAAATTTGCTGGTGCAGAAGGGTTTATGGCACAAAAGCATTTTGATGGTAAAACACAGCCTTTTGGAAGGCAGAGGACACTTTTTTTGTCTCAAAATGCCAAGATCCTGAGCTGGAGTAGTTTTCAGGGCATGTGAGAGCACTTGAGTTCACTAAGTCAGCAGAAAGATTTGATGCTTTGAGTCAGGTCTAACCACGTCATCACCAGGGATTTTGCATAATCACTGCGCTGATTTCACATCCAGACCAAAAGATATCCCACTAAATCTACCTCATATATTCTATTTATTAGGGGTTGGGGCAGGTTTTCTACTTCCTCCCCTCTATCTCATGTCAGAACAATGGAATGAAAGATCCCTTGATTATGAAAAAAATGTGAGCAGTACTTCAAATTCTGAATTTGGATGCCCAAATTTCACATTGTGCAATTTTCTCCCACATTGGAATGAGATTCTGAGGAGGGGAAATGCTCAGATGAGTGTTTTGACCTTGTTTGGCTTTGGGTTGATCCCACAAAGAGAAAGCAAGTGAGAAGCCCGGCACAGGTGCCATGCTCCAAAAAGCAGGATGGGAAGGAAAGAGGGGAGATGCTTCAAAAAGCAGGATGGGCAGCAAAGAGAGGAGCAGAGAGGCTGCAGGTTCAGAGGTGGAACCTGCTTCAAACAAGAACAGAACCTTTCAGCATCAACCCAACATTGCTGCCTCTGCCCTCCAGCTTCTCCAGCTGCTGTGGGCATGTGCTGAGTTATTCTTTGTCTTGGTTTGAAAAGCCAGGTGTGTGCTGAGGAAGGCAGGAGTCTCCCCTGAAATGGAAAATGTACAAAACTCCCTCCCTCTGAATTATTAAAATTTTGAAATTAAGGAGCTCTCCGGCAAAGATATGGGAATAGGAATAACAGTTCTTTATTGGGAAGAAAATAAAAATAAAATTTAAATGCAGTGATACAAACGAACACTGCCAGAGTGAGAGTATGCCCTGTCCCCTGTGTGTCAGGGAGGTGTCCCAGCCCCAT
>JAHXMQ010012338.1:23736452-23747835 GCA_020466415.1 Ammodramus savannarum pratensis | reverse complement strand
AGATGGAAATAGAACACACAGCCCCAGTTACATCTTGTAACCTGAGACATCCTTGCTGGAGCAGCAATTTCTGCCCAATAAATAAAGGAAAAGCATCACAGCCTTGAGATAAAACTCAGATTGGCCCACAGGAGTGAAACATTTTCTGACAGGATCAGAAATGGATCCCTGGTGTGACACAGACACTGGTGTGGCCCAGGGAGACAGAGCAGATCCCTCCCTCCCATCTCACCCTCGGCCTCATTGTTCCCACACCTGAAAAAGTGAGCACACAGCTCCCCCAGACTTCAGCTGCACAGCACAGTGATAACTGAGACTCATTTTTAGGCAATTTGCATGGATGGGAGCAATTACAGCCAAGGCACATCAACAGAGAATCAAGCCCTGCATCTAATGTTGGTGATGCTCTTAATAATAACAACCCCCCTTTCCTGGAAGAGAACATTAAACCTGTTCAAAATACAGTATTTTTTTCCAAATGATAGTATTTCTCCCCTCCTACACCACATCTACCTTAATCATCTGACTCCCACATAGCTGGCTCGACTTCAATGACAGTCTCCTCTACTTGTTTAAAAGTCATGTTATTTCCACTGCCATCAAAAAGGCAGGATTTTCAAGTGAAGTTATTAAAGTTTCCAACACAAGGAACAGTGCGTGGGTGCTGCTGAAGTCAACTCTCAGGAATGAAAAAAGAGATTCCTTCACTTCTACCAGAGGATTGAGCCTCCCTTCTCTCTGGGGCCAGACTACACCTGTATTTATGATGATGTTTTTTTCTGTCTGAAAACCATCTCAAAAGTATTGTCTGCTCCACAGTGATCCAAACCTGAATTTCCATCAGAAAAAAAAACCCAAAAAACACAACTAGGGAATCAGTCCTTCTTGGTGCTGGATGAATGGAAAAATACTGTGTTCAGAGCCAAAATGTGTTAATTAATCTGTTCTTCCAGACAAAATAAAAAATACTAAAAAAAAAAGGCAATGGATGAACCAAACTTCCCCCTGGAAGTTCCACAAGGCCATCCCATCTCCTTATCTGCCACCCAGGGCCCCGATTTGTCACAGCCAAGAGTAATTAGGCCTAATCCACTGCCTGATTCCCACCCAGCTGCTAAGCCCCTCATATTGGACACAGAAGAAGGAAATTTTAATACTTTAATTGGGAAAAATCCCTTCAGTGCTGACCTGCAGCTGTTCACCTCCAGCTCTGTGTCTGTGCTGACACATTGAGGGCTTTAATCAACTTCACTGAGTTTCAACAAGTTTCTGCAGCAGCTCCCTGTGCAAGCAGAGGCTTTGTCAAGGGACAGTGGTTCATTCAGCTTTATTCACTTTGTGCCACTGATCCAGGCTGAGAGATGAGGAATTAATCTCAAAGCAATTCAGCGTTTTGGGAGAGTTTCAGCTCCTTTTCCACGGAGCTTCCTCAGCAGCTGTCAGGTCACTGCAGGGCTTCATTTGCTGAATCCACCTCCCTGCATTTTCACCTCATTAGCTGCCCTTTCACAAGTCCTGCTCAGTCCCCCTGAATTCAGGAGGAACAGAAAGTGGAGGGATATTCCACCTAATTCAGCAGGATCAGAAAGTGAAGGATGCTCCACTGAATTCAGCAGGATCAGAAAGTGAGGGATGCTCCCCTGAATTCAGCAGGATCAGAAAATGAGGGATGCTCCACTGAATTCAGCAGGATCAGAAAGTGGAGGGATGTTGCACTGAATTCAGCAGGATCAGAAAGTGAAGGATGCTCCCCTGAATTCAGCAGGATCAGAAAGTGAAGGATGTTGCACTGAATTCAGCAGGATCAGAAAGTGAGGGATGCTCCACTGAATTCAGAAGGAGCAGAAAGTGAGGGATGCTCCACTGAATTCAGCAGGATCAGAAAGTGAGGGATGCTCCAGCTGCTGCAGCAGGGAAGGTTCATGCAAACTGCATTATGCAGCACCTACACTTGTAATGAATTAAATCCTCCAGGTTCATTCATTCGTTGTTTCAAAACCTGTCAGAGCACCTTAATCAAATTACAGCCTTCACTCAGCTCAGGATTACAGTTGATGGTGTGTCAGTCTGACATTCTGCCATCCTTTGATGAGGAAAGAGAAAAGAACAGACAAAAAGGAAAAGGAGATAAAGTTGTTTTGTTTTATATCAGAAGTCATCCATCCCTTCCCTTCATCAGCAGAATTGTATGCTAGCTGTGATGGCTGTTGTTTTTTTAACTTTGATCCATTCTATTTTGTGTTTGTATTAAAAATAGAAGGTTGAAAATATCTGGCACTTCTGATTGCAGCTATTGAGTGTCAGTTGTCACAGGAGTTTATTCCTCAGTCTCGCCTCTGTACAAATAGAAAAATTCCATTTTTGACCACCTTTCCCCAGGATGGGAACAATCCTTGGTTATTTGGGTCCCACAGAATGATCACCCTGAACACAAGCACAGGTTTAATTCTCTCTAGGGATGGAATGGCAGGTGAGGTGTTTGGCATTCTGCATGGATTGGATCCATGGATTTATGGCCAGTGTTGCTGTGGGTAGGAGATGAAGAAGGGCCCAAAGACAGGTGATTCACCTGAAATGCAGGGGAACCACCAGCTGCTCTTGAAACCTGCCCAAAACCTTTAATTCTGGACTAATTCCAATGAAAATCTTCCTTCAGGAGAAAAACACCACCAACAACCTTAATCTCTTGGAGTGGGAAACATCTCTGGAGAGCAGATTGCCTGTCTGGAGCCTGGGTGGCGGCAGAATTCAGCTGCAGCAGTGAGCTCTGACCCTTTGCTGTGTGTGGCAGTGCCCAGCCTGATTGCCCATTCACTGCTGCTCCTGATTGAGCTGCTGTGGTCAGCTTGGTTTGCATCCTCATGGCAAGGGGGAGCAGCACAATCCCTCCTCCAGTGTCTCTCCCTGGCTTGGAGTCTGATTTAGAGCAGCAGGCTAAAATTAAAATTAAAATTAAACTTGGAATTGTCTGGTTGAAGTTGTCACAGCTGATGTGGCAGTGCCCTGCTGGGTCATCCTCCTCCCCCTCACAGCCCAGAGCAGCTGCTGCCCTCTCAGCCCCGAGCACAGCCACGTGCTGACACCAAAAGCAAAGAGGGAATTGTCTGTTTAGTCAGCACAGCTGAGGGAATCAGCAAAAAGCAATTTATCCCCCTCTGGTTTTCATCCTCTGAGCATGCAGTCCAAAGCACAGGGACCTGCTTTGGGTGGAGGGGTGGTGGTGATGCCAAACTTGGACTCTTTCAATGCTCTTCCACTCCTGGGGAATATTTGTTCCATCAGTAGCATCATTTTTGTAAATTAAAATCATTTTTACCCTCAGAACCAGAGGGGGTGGTGGCACCTCTCACCCCACTCCTTCCCCTGAAGGATTTTCTCAGATCCTGGGTTTTTGGAGGTCCCTGCTGGCTGCTCCCTGTTTCCTGGGGCAGGGCAGAGCTCCAGGAGCAGGAGCAGATTGCTTTGGTGCTGTTCTGCCCCTCTGAAGCAGCACAATGCAGCATTAGCACAGGGAAGGATCTGCTCCATTAACTTCTGAAATGAGCTTATCAAGGGAGATGGCAGCGCTGGTGGGAAAACAAGACATTCAAAGCTCCTTGCAAATCCAAACTCTCCTCCTCTCAAGCATCACACCTCATCAGCTGTGCTTGGAGCTCTCTCTCCTACAGATGACAGGGTAAAAAAAGGCTGCAAAGTGGATTTTCTCCCGCGGTTGTCATCTTAATCTCCATCTCTCTCCTGTTAGCAACAAGCTCCAGCATTATCCCGGAGTTTTGCAGTGTCAGAGCTCTGACTGTGCTCCCTCTTTGGAGAGAATTGTTCACAGCAATTGAGCTCAAGGTGCCACAGGCCAGGCTGGTTTGGCTTGAACATGGCACAGTATATGGTGGAAATTTGTGGGATTGTTGCCACATTATTCATTAAACCTTCTAGAGGTGAATAACACCATTAATGGCATCCTCATGTTAGGGTTGTTTGCTTTGGAAGGTTCTTTCTGTTGTCACTCTGACACATTTGCATTCAGAAAACATCCCTGTGATTAAGCAGCCACATGAAAAAGTGGAGAATTTCCCCAAAGATCCCAAATGGGATCCTGAGGAGTGATTCCATCCCCTCAGAGAGCTTTGCTACCTGCTCTCATCCAGACTTAATCCACTCCCTGCTGAAAGCCAAGTGGTGCAGCCAGAAGATCATTTGGGTTTTTGTGAAGCTGGGTTTGGGCCTTTGCCTTGTTGGTGACTTTAGTCCCTTTGGCTGGATGGAAACTGGACAATGGAATCACTGCTGGGCCCCAAAACCACAGGGAGCCTGTTCCCAAGGGAATCCCAGCCCAGAGTGAGGGGGAGCAGAGCTCACAGAGCCCCAGGATGGATTGGGATGGAAGGGACCTTAAAAGTCACCCAGTGCCACCCCTGCCATGGCAGGGACACCTTCCACTGTCCCAATGTCCAGCCTGGCCTTGGGCACTGCCAGGGATCCAGGGGTGGAATTCCATCCCAGCCCTGCCCACCCTGCCAGGGAACAATTTCTCATTGCCAATCTCTCATCCAGCCCTGCCCTCTGGCACTGGGAGCCATTCCCTGTCACTGTCATATTTTCTGGAAAAATCCCCTTGCCCAGGATTTCTTCTCCTGGGAAGATGAGAAGCCTCAGAGAAAAAATAATTTTATCTCATTTGCTTCTCCCTGTTTTGCTGCTTTGGAATGTGGCTGGAGATTATTTACCAACAGGTTTGATTGGTTCCATATGAATTGTTTTTACTTAATAACCAATCACCATCAGCTATGTTGGACTCTGAGGAGTCAACCATGAGATTTTATTATTCATTCTTGTTAAGCCTTCTGATGTCTCCTTCCTCTTTCTTCAGTATAGTTTTAGTATAGCATAATATGATATGATATGATATGATATGATATGATATGATATGATATAATATAATATAATATAATATAATATAATAATCAGCCTTCTGAGAACATGGGGGCAGATTCTCATCTCTTCCCTCATCCTGGAGACCCTCACAAACTCAGTAATTCCCTGTGTGCTGTCCCTGCATCCCCTGGCAATTGTCTCTCTCCAGCTTTCCTGGGGCTCCTTCAGGCCCTGCAAGGCCACCCTGAGCTCAGCCCAAAGCTTCTCCTGTGCAGGTGAACAATGCCAGCTGTGCCAGCCTTTCCTGCCAGCAGAGCTGCTCCAGCCCTCTGCTCATCCTGGAGCCTCCTCTGGGCTGGCTCAGTTTCTCATTCTCACTCAGGACAGTGAAGGATTCATTAATCATTAATCACCTCCTCTGTCAGTGATAAACACCCCCATGGACACACAACCAACCTGTCCACATTCCCAAGGGGATTTATTAAGTGAAATCCTTCAGACCTGACTGAATTTTGAGGAATGCTGGCCTTGAATTCTGTGTCCAGTCATTAGCACAGGGCTTTTATCCCTGAGCTGCCACCTGAGAGAATCACAGGAGGTTACATCCATATTCCTGCTGAGACCCTTTGCTCTGTGATTAATAATGTGTTAAGCCACAGTTCCAAATTATTTCAACTTTTCAATGGTTATGGGAACGTTTACAAGACTGATGGCTGGGCCTCACACTGCCAAGAGGCTGAAAGAGCTGTCATTTATTACAGGGATTTCTTGGAGCCAAATTGTGTAACACTACCCTGCTAAACTGCAGCAAAAGAATTATGAGCTTTGCCATAGCATCTTCCCAAATTAGAAATGGAGTGAAGCTTTCAGCACTACAAATGTTTTTGTGAGTGGGGAGAGGGAGGAAGTGAGGAAATGCCATTAGACTTCAGCAAAAACACAAAACCCCAAACATTTCTGGGCTGTGGTGGTGCAGCAGAGATTCACTCCTTGCCTTGGCTGATTTAATCCTGTCACACCATGATATTTTGTGGTGATTTTTTTGCTCAGTTTCACCATGTGTTTGCAATCATGGAATCCCAGAATGGTTTGGTTTGGAAAGGGCCTTAAAAATCATTTTGTTCCAGCCTCTTCCATGGGCAGGGACACCTTTCACTATCCCAGGTTGTTCAGAGCTCCATCCAACCTGGCCTTGGACACTTCCAGGGATGGGACATCCACATAACCCAACCAATTAATTGTAAATTAATTTATTATTTCCCAACTATTTTCTTGTAACAATTTCTTAACCCTCCCAGTGCTGCTCTGAGGTCTGTTAATTGTCTTCTCCCCGCTGCCAGTTAAATTCTCTTCTCTTTTCCTTCTCATGAGTCAAGGAATTTTCTCCTTTGATGATAATCAACAGATCTCATTAAGCATTTGAAGGGACTGAGGATTCCCAAGGCTCCCACATGAAGGATTTGCTAATTTTGGGCACAGGGAAAGGTGGAGTCGCTGCCCTGGTGTCCCTGCACATGCCAGAGCCCCCCATGTCACCCCAGGCAAAGACTCCATTATTCTGGGAGCAGGGAATTTTTGATCTTGATTAAAAGGAAAGAGCTGCACTGCACAGAAAACAGGAAAAGGCTAAGGAAGCACAAATTCTGCTCCAGAAAAACACTTTGGTGTTCTGTGATTGTTTCATCTGATCTTCCTTCTGTTCCCCAAACAACCCATCCACTTTTGCCACCCATACCCTGCCTCATTTGAAGCAGAGGAGAGAAAAGGTCTTGGGAAAGATGCTGAGATCTGCTGAGACCCCAGCACTGAGCCAAAACTTGGGTTGAAATAGCAGGACTTGAAAAAAAGAAAAAAAAATTGTTCCAAAACTGTAGTTCTCCATGAAATCCAAATCAGTTCTCCAGGCCAAAAAATCCTCCTGGTTCCACCAAAGGCCAACAAAAATCCAGCTGGCCAAAATTCCACCTGGCCATCAGGATGTTAAAATCCTCACCACAGCCTTTCTTTGCTGAACACCTTCCATGAGGCCTTGGGGCAAGTTCGCTGTTCCCTTCCTCAGCTTCTTCAGTGGAAAAGAAAAATAATAAAGAAAACAAATCCCTACCTCAGAGACCTCCAGATGAAAGATCATGAAATAGGAAATAAGAGGTCATGAAATAATAACCAAATACTGCTGGTCCTGTTCTTCCTGAGCCTCAATAATTCATTTCCGGCTGGGCAGCTGGATCCCCATGCAAACTTGCAGGCAAAATAATTTCTGTGCCTGTGTTGTTGTGTTTCCACTGACCTGCACTTCCACCAGAATTGGAATAAAATGTAACTGGAAAATTGATAAGAAACATAAGAACAAAATGATCTGGGTTGCACTGAGTTCCAGTTAATGTTCTGTGGAAGCAGGGCCCAGCATGTGCCATGTGGAATGTCAGGATTTAGATTGGGATGGGGTTGTTATATTTCCAATTAATTTCCAGTACTCACATTCTTACTGGGAATAAGCAGTTGCTGGTTTGTCTCCCTTTTCCCTTTAGAAATGTGTGATTAAGGTGAATAAAGAGTTTTCATTCTTTGAGACAGCTGTGAGGGGCTGAGCTCAGCTTGGCCAGGCAGGAGCTCAGCCTTGGTGGTGATTAAGTATTTCCTCACCTCGGGGCCCAGATGTTCAGCTGTGCTTTGGGGAGAAGCCAAGGTGGCCCTATTGATCTGTCCTGTCCCGGAGCACCTCTCAGATTTAGGTAAAGGGCTTTGTGCACAATATTTGCTCCTTTTGTCTCTCTGGATAAAATAAACTCCTCTTCTTGGAGCGCACAGTGAGAGCAGTGCTCACTTTGGTGTTTGATTTGGCAGCCAGGGAAAAATTTATTGTGGTGGGAGGAGAGAAGGGCTCAGAGCTGGTTGGATTCAGCAGGATCCCAATGTCTTCTTGAATATCTCCCAGACTCACATCCCTTTTATTGCCTGGATGTCACTATGGGACATGAAAGAACACAAGCTCACACCGCTGTTTTCAAGGTGAAAAAAAAGGGAAGTTTATTTTCTGACTCTAAACTTTACAGTTTTCTAAGAGTGCAAGTGGATTGGAGGGTGACAGGGCCACCTCTCCAAAGACACTGGATAGAATAACAGTCTGTCAACTTTCTCTTCTTCTATAAAGGAATGCAAAACAATGAGTTATTTACAAAAAGTGTGTGAGAAAGTTCGCAACAAGAATGTCAACATCAGAAGGCTTAGAAAATCTTCAAAAATCAGAGCGACACCTGCCTTATGTCCAGCATGTCCCATGAGTCCTCCCAGATGTTTGATTGACTCTGCAGGAAGCACCAGAGGGAATAAACCCATCCCTGAGCTCCCCCAGTACCCAAACCTCATCCACTGCAAACATGAAGGAAAGAATCATGGAATCCCAAAATGGTTTGGGTTGGAGGGACCTCAAAGCCCATCCAGTGCCACCCCTGCCATGGCAGGGACACCTTCCACTGTCCCAGGCTGCTCCAGCCTCAGTGTCCAACCTGGCCTTGGGGGCTGCCAGGGATCCACGGGCAGCCACAGCTGCTCTGGGAATTCCATCCCATGGAAGGATTCCTCCCTGATATCCCATCTAACCCTACTTTCTGTCAGCTTGAAGACATCCCCCTTGTCCTGTCTAAGGACTTGGGAAGTTTTCAAAGAGACCACATCAAATTTTATTTCTGTTTCCCACCCTGGAGGTTAAGCACACCTCAGGAACCCAGCAAGAGCCAGGGGATGCTGCCCCATGAGCAGACATTGGATAGGGTGCTTGGGACTTAACAAGGATCCCATGGAGGTGTAAAATTGTGGAGATCTGAGTCAGGTCTGCAGTGTGGAACAGCAAAATCCCCATTCACAGAATTCATGGAATTCCCAGAATCCCTGGGCTGGGAGAGACCTTCCAGACCAACGAGTCCAGCCCAGCCCCAACTGAACCCTGGCCCCCAGTGCCACATCCAGGCTTTGTTAAACACACCCAAGGATGGAGACTCCACCACCTCCCCGGGCAGCCATTCCAGAACTTTCTCACCCTTGCTGGAAAAACCTTTTCCCTGCTCTCCAACCTGTATTTCCCTTGGTGCAGCTCGAGGCTGTGTGCTCTGGTTGTGTCAGTGCTGCTGCAGAAAGAGCCCAGCCCCAGGTGAGCACAGGCACCTTTCAGGAGCTGTGCAGAGTGATGGGGGCAGCCCTGAGTCTCCTTTTCTCCAGGCCGAGCACCCCCAGCTCCCTCAGGGCTTCCTCACAGGGTTTGTGTTCTCTCTCCAGCCTCCTTGTCCCCTCTGGATGTGCTCAGTGTCCCAAGGCGCTTCCTGCTGGTTTGAACTGCTGCTCACTGGAGCAAGAATCAGGAAAATTTAAAATTCCTCATTAAACACTGACATGAACATTAGAGACAGATGGTTTTAGCCAGAAATTCCTGGGTTTAGTTTTTTCTCTGTTTACTTCTGAGCCTGGGAGCCCTGATTTGGGTGAGGCCTGGGAGTGAGGGGTGTCCAGTTTACGCTCCAGTCCAATGTCTGGATCAGGGCAGGGTTCCAAAGCAGCAATGCCCTGGCAGCAGCAGCAAAAGCTGCAGGAGGGACCCTGTGGCACTGTGCTTGTCCTGCAGGAGGATTTGGGCTGCAGCTGCTGCCATCAGTGCCCCAAACCCACCTGGGAATCGGGAGGAAATCAGGGAAGGCCCCATCCTGAGCTCAGAGAGAGTTCAGCAAGGTACATCCCCAAATAACCATCCCTGCCACAACCACACGAAATCCTCCCTGCCCAGACATTCCCAAAACAACTTCTACAATAATCCCTCGACAATATTCCAATATTTTCCAGGCATTGCTGCTTTTTTATTTTTTTTCCCTTAGACACACTCTCACTTCCAAGGCCTCTGTGCTGGGAGAAGAGTGCCACCTCATGACTGATGCTGACGATGGAAGCAGCCCCAGCAGGGAAGCTGGGATTGAACAGCACAGGGACAGCTCCAGCCCTGGGCAGCTTTTTATCCATCACCCCCCTCCAAAACTCCAGTTTGTGTGCTTTGCTGGACCCAAAACCCAGGGCTGAACAGGAATTCAGTCATTACTCAGCAGAGCTGACATTATGGAGGTTTTTATACAAAGCTTTCCCTGCTTTGAAAGCCCCCTCATTTAATTTCAGACTCTTTTCCATCATCTTAAGCACCTCTCCTGTGGGAATTCTGCAGTTTGGATGTGAGCACCTTCACCTTGCTTCCCTTTCCACACACACACAAGTTCTTTATTTTCCACTTGTCTCAAGTTCTTTATTTTTTCCTCAGTAAAACCAACAATTTTTTCCTCCAACTTTTCATCTGACATAATTATTGTTAAACTAAGAAAAATTAAAAAGTCCTAATGACTCTTTCTTGCTTCCACAAGAGGGGTGCAGGTATCAAAGAAACAGAATTTCTCTGCTCCATCACCAGTTTGGACTGTTTGAGGAAAATTTGACACATTTTGCCTTAGATTGATTTGTCTGCACTAGAACAGAAACAATTAGTTAAAATATTATCAGTTTAAATAAGAAGAAATAGAAAAAAAAATAGCTTTATTCTGTCTTTTTGCTGTTTTTTGGTCCCCTCACCCTACTTTAAATTAACTCAGGCATTGAGGAAAGTGCCAGACTGAAAAGCCCAGAGCTTGAAGATGCTGTTCCTTTTTTTTTTTCCATAATAGAAATATCAGGAGAACTGAAGCTTTCCTAAAATCCCAACCCTATTCCTGCTCTTCTCCTTTACTGGACCTGTTGCTAAATGTGGGCAGTAATTAAAGATTAATCAGCTTCTTCCACACCGCCTCCAATAAAACCACAGTCAATGAAAACCAAGTGAATATTTATTTTTCCAAAATGGTCATTGATCTACCAGCAGGTGTATTAATAGCTTCTACTATTAGACAGGATGCCAAGCAGATAAATATGGATACAAAATCTGACATATTAAATATTAAATAGCATTTCAGAAGTGAAAGATTTTGCATCTCATTCCCCCAGGCAGCCACTTTCTGCATCTCAAAAATATGCTGCTCACATTGTCAGATAGCCAAATATTATTAACCTGAAAGCATCAACTTAATAAATCTCATCCCATGAACAGGAAAAAAAAAAAAAAAACACAACTTAGAATAAAAATCCAAACCCACTTGCTACTCAGTGGGAGGATTTGCAGCACAGATGATTTTCAGTGCAGAGCTGCAAGGAGGTCTGCAAAAGTTCATCAAAAATCAGAGCTGCAGGGAGCCTGGCATTGGCTGAGCCTTTTGTTGTGATCAAGATATCAATAAACCCTCATTTAAATTTTAATTAAAGAGCGTTGTTGTGTCAGGTGAACTTGGAGCTTAACCTGCTCAATGGTTCCTCTTGAAGAGATTTTTATAAAGGGCTTGATCAATCACATTAAATAATGACATCAACAAATGTTAGGTTGCTTAAATTCTCTCCCACTAAGAAAATTAAAGGGGATAAGATCTACAGCCCAAGCCCATCACTTAAAATAGTA
>JAHXMQ010012338.1:23708484-23729778 GCA_020466415.1 Ammodramus savannarum pratensis | reverse complement strand
TGGATGGATGGATGGATGGATGGATGATGGATGGATAGATGATGGATGGATGGATGGGTGTCAGAACCCAGGACATTCTTCTGGCTGCCTTGGAGGACTCCAGACCCTGGCAAGCAGCTCAGAGACCTTGGTATGGAGTCAGAAGCACCTGTATCTTCCATTTTAACCCATGGAAACAATTACCAACTTTGTGTGAGGAGTTACAATCCACAAGAGTTTGAGTAGAATGATGGTAATTTACCACAAAGTAGAAAAGTAAAATTTTGGGGGTTTTAGAATGGGGGTTCAAGAGGCAAGATGGAGGAATCTGAGCGTGTCCAATCTTTCTCCTTCTTCTTGTCCTCCATCTTCTGCTGTGATGGTGACACTTTAAAATTAGTTTAGAGTAGAGACAGACTGTCTAACAGAAGTGAAAAGTATTGAAAAATTATTGTAAATAAAACTCACGTGGTTTTTAGTATTAAAAAAATAACACCACAGTTTAGAGACAGACTGTCTAACAGAAGTGATAATTACTGAAAAATTATTTTAAATAAAGTACACATAGTTTTTAGTATAAAGAAATAACACCACCCTGAGGGTGGTCAGAGCACCTCAACCCAACCTACCAAACAGACCTCAGTGAGTCAAAAAGACAATGAATTAAATAATTGCAAATAAACAACCTTGGGAACGAGAGCCAAATAATCCCACCTTCTTCTTTGGTCTCAAAGCTGAGAAAAAGAAACTTTCTAACTCCTCAGAGTCATCTCAACACCAAAGACCTCGTCAGATGGGATGCTGGGAATTAAGAATTGTTCCCTTGGAGGGTGGGGAGGACCTGGAATAGATTTCCAGAGAATCTGTGGCTGCCTCTGGATACCTGGCAGTGCCCAAGGCCAGGTTGGGTGGGATTTGGAGCAGCCTGATCTAAGAGGAGACCCCCACCCATGGCAGGGGCTGGAGCTGGAATGTCTTTGATGTCCCTTCCAACCCAAACAAGTCTGGGATTCTTTGGTCACTGTGATGAAGCAGAATTCTCCCATTTTTTCCCCCCTGCCCCAGACAAGGTGCAAAACTCAGCTCTGAGGCCACAGGTCAGGGCTTCTGCTGCTTCCTGAGTGCCACAGCTCCATCAGGAGGCTGCAGGAATTTACCTCAAGGGGTTGAGAACTTCCTCCACGTTTAGTTCTGGTTTCAAAAGTTTCTGTCTTGGTTTGAAAAGACACGTGTCTGCTAAGGAAGGCAGGAGCCTCCCTTGAAATGGAAAATGTAAACACTCTCCCTCTGAATTATTATAATTTTGAAATTAAGGGGGCTCTCAGGCAAAGATATGGGAGTAGGAATAACAGTTCTTTATTAGGAAAAAAAAAGAAAAAATAAAAATCAGAATGCAGTAATACAAAGCAGCACTGTCAGAGTCGGAACATGCCCTGACATGCTGTGGGTCAAATCTCATTCTGTCCTTCTTACAGACAGAAAAATTAACAAATTGAAGACTTGGGGAAGCCGTGGATCCTGATTACAGCCCTTGTTCCTTCTCTGTTGCTGCAGGGATGACGTGCCAGGCTCGCAGCTCCTACATCACCAGTGAGATCCTCTGGGGCTATCGCTTCACGCCCGTGCTCACGCTGGAGGACGGGTTTTACGAGGTTGACTACAACAGTTTTCACGAAACCTACGAGACCAACACCCCCGTTTACAGTGCCAAAGAGCTGGCAGAGATGGCCAGCCGAGCAGAACTGCCCCTGACCTGGTCTGTTTCCAGCAAGCTGGACCAACACGCTGAGCTGGAAACGGAGGAGGAGGAGAAGAACCAAGAAGACCAAAACGAAAGAAACGGAGACGTGGCCAACTTGGAGAATGAGTCCAAAGTGTAGGACCAGGGGAGAAATAAAGGCCACCTCCTTTATCTCCTCCCTCTCTGCTCCCTGTTCCTTTCTGCGACACGCCTTTAATTTTTTTTTCTCTTCCTGTTATTGGTAACTCATGGAAAATAAAACATTTTAGATGAGAAATCCCAAGTTCAACACCAGACTAAGCCAAGGCGTGGGTTAAAGCTGCAGCACCCACCAGGGATGGTGGAATCTCCCCCTGGCAGTGACTGGTGGCCCCTCTCCAGTGCAGACCTCCAGGTTTTTCCACATCAACCACACAAAAACCAATCCCTGAACGCAGAGGAAGTGGATCCAAGGGATTTTAAAGGAAAGACTAATTAATGCCCATCAGAGCAATGGGCCTTGACTGAGTTTTTATGTATTTCAGGACACTTTCACAGACTGGGTGACAGTGGAATGGGCCTTGCAGCTTTAAGAGGAAGGTGAGCAGAGGGACCTGCAATCCCCCACGACCCTGTACATATGCCTTATGTAACTATTTCTCTCTACATTTAGTAATAAACGCCGCATGTACAAAAGTACTGTAGTAAAGAACTTCTAAATAATGTACACAGCTGTGTAATTAATGTAGGTTTAGAAACAGAGCTCTAGAAATATTGGGATGCAAAAACCAACTACCCGTCGAGTAGGCATTTCTCTTCAAATATTTGCAGTGTAAAATTGATTTTAATTTATTTTTTTCCCCTCCCCTCTATGACTCTTCGAGTGGATAACATTTTCTTCAGTGTACCAGACTGGCAGCTATTTAGAGTACCTCACTGTTGGCCAAACAGATTGCTTCACTCACTCTAAAAAGCCATAAGTCTGGGAGAGGGCAGGGTAGAGAATTGTACTCCTGACATACTGTGAAAATGTTTACAAATAAGGCAAAACCCTTCCTGGTTACTCTTTTTTGGGGGCACTTCAACTGAAAAATTGAGGCTGTGGCAAACTCATGGCTAACCAGAATTTCCTGTGTGCTCTCCATAGAGCAAGCATGTGCCATGTGGAGGTGTTATCCTTAACGTGCAATATCCAGGGAATCTGCTCCCGTGGGATCTCAGTGGAGCAGTCTGCTACACACAAAACCCCCCCCCCCACACACAAGCCATTGAAAAATGAATGTTGCACCTCAGCCAGTAGATTTTAGCTGCTTCAGCTGGGAAAGAAGCAGCTGGATTTCGTGTGGAGCTGGAATCCATGACATTTGCAATTTGCTGGTGCTGAGGGTGCGGGGGGCACGACGTCCCTGGGGGTGTCCTTCCACCAGGATTCCCAGGAGAACACACGGGAGGGTCCTGCCTGGCTCAGGGGAGCCCTTCCTCAGTGAGTTCCTCCACCCTGGGTAGCTCCTGGTTGTTGTAAATCCCTGGAAAACCCTGGGCATTCCATCCCTGGGCAGAGGGAACTCGCATCACTTCCACAGGAGTGGGAGAGCTCCACCGAGAACAGCATTTCTGCCAGCAGAGGAGGAGAAGCTGCAGCCTTAATTCCTCAATTTTGGGGGGTTTGTTTCATGCCTGCCTACTCCATGAAGAAAGAAAACACTGAAGAGAATCTGAAGCTTTTTTTTTTTTCTTTTTTTTTTTTTTTGTACAGAAAACTTTACGTTTAAATAAAAGAGAAAAAAAAAAATAAACCTCAGGAGAAACTTGGTGGGCAGGTGGAAAATTTGCACTGTGATATAGCTTTGGCATTAAATTCACACCTCTTTTCTTTCTTTTTTTTTTAATTTTCTTTTTTGCTGGTACAACTGCCCCTTGCTAATTTTCAGAGAGGGCGGCTGAGGGGAGGGAGGTGAGGAGGGCCTGGGGAAGGGATGGGAAGGGTTGCACACCAGGGCAGATCAGGCTGGATGGGAAGAGGTTTCTATGGTTTCAGCGTTGACCATTTTCCCCTAAAAGGCTTTCCCAGGACACCAGGAACGGTGCAGGATGAGGATTTTGGGCAGATGGTTCTGGTGAAGGTTGGGACATTTCTGAGACAGATCTAGGCCTCAAGCACATCCTCCTGCCCCAGCATCAGCCCCGTGCTCCAGCCCATCCATCCCCACCCCCGTGGCTCCCCAGCAGGGCTGCTGAGGGTTTTTAGGGTTTTTTAGGGTTTTTTGGGGTTTTTAGGGGCTCCAGAGCCCCTCTGGAAGCGTTGGGGCCTCTCGCGCGCGTCCGTCCCACCAAAGGTGCATGGGCTGAAAGCAAAGCTTTCCCTGTGAGCACAAACCTGCTTTTTGCTCTCACAATTCACTGGGCCACTCTAGAAATCGTTGCTGCAGGTTGAGAACATTTGTGGTGCAGCTCAGGGCCCTGATGAAACCTTTTTTTTTGGTGTCCTTCAGCACGGAAAAAGAGAATTTCCGCCACTGGGGCATGCGCATGTGTAAGCTTTATTTCTGTGAATAGGGCACTTACAGCTTAAGGTGTGTGTGTTCTGTCTCTTTTTCTCTCTCTCTCTCTCTCTCCCCCTGTATTTTCTTGTCTTTGGTATCCATGTAGTACGGACTGTAAAGTTTATGAGATCTCATTTTTGTAACATAAGCTTTAAAAAAAAAAAAATTATAGAAGCCTCCAGAGCTTTCAAACGGGGAAGCTTCACGTAAACTTTGTACTAGAATGTCCCTATCAAACACCTCTATTTTTCTACAATGATTGATTAAGCAGTTTAACAATGTATTTTGTGTCAATGATTTCAACTGAATTGGTACGAAGACAATTAAGAATTGAATGCTGTTAATTAACAATGGATTTTCAAGCCGTATATCCTGAGTGGTGTTTTCATTGACAGTAAATCATTTCACCCAGGAATTTCAGCTCTTAGTCCTGAACAATCTCTGAGGAAAGCTCAATTCCCTGTGGGAATATTTGTGGTAAATGACATTTAAGGGATGTGAATAATGTAACATCTTAATGGAATTGGCTACAGAATTAATCCAGACCCATTACACTTCTATTATATATTAGTGAGGTTTCATTCACTAATAGATTTTGATGTTTTTTTCTTGGATTATCTTGTGATTTCTAGGAGAGAAAGGATTTTCAGAGGTAAATGTGAGCTCTCAGTTACCTCCTGGAGCTCTCAATTCCTTCTTCATTGACCAGAAGCATTGCTGACTGAGAATGTGACCTTCAGCAAATACCCCAAGCTCAGCTTTATAATTTCCCAACAAATGCCACCTTTTTAGAATTAAAATAAATCACCAGAATGAATTTGAAGCATCACCCAAGAATGCAGATGACCTGGTGTGTGTCCTTAGCTGTTCTGACCTACATCTTTGCCCTACAGCACCAAAGCCATGGGAGCCACCCCAACAAATTCAGCAGCTGCCAAACCCAGGAGGGACAAAAAACATTCTTGAAGTTCACTTCAAGGTTTTGGTTTTAAGTCTGGGTTGCTCATGTTCCTCTGTTGGAGTTAAAGAGGGCACTCAGGCCTTCCAAAACCAGGGAAGGATGAAATTCCTGAAATCCCTGTTCTGTTCCCAGCCACAGGGCAGCACTTTGGGCTGTGCAGGAAGGGGAAGGTCTGGAATCAGAGCTCCCTTCAGCCCAGGGATGTCCAAAACCACATCCAACTTCTCCCACAAAACAAACCCAAGAGCCACAAGAGCACCAACAGCCCCAGCCCCTCTGCCCAGGGCTGCCTTGCTGGGGAATTCTCCCAACTTCACCTTTGGGTGTGGAATGATCCCTGTCCCTGGCAGAGGGGTGGAACTGGATGATCTTTAAGGAGCCTTCAAGCCCAAACCATTTGAGGATGCTGCGATTCTATAATTCCAGGGTTCTGTGAAATTTTGGGGGTTTTTAATGGAAGAATGGAAAATCCCGCATTCCCTGGGCCCAGCCCACCCACCAAGGCCTTTCCTGGCTAAAAGGAAGCCCTCAGGACAATGCCCAGGTTTGTCACCTCACTGTCCAGCAGGGCACAGCCCTGGGAGGACGCACATCCCCAGAAAACCTGGGATCTCTGGCCCTCCTGCTTTTGGGAGATTTGAACTTGAAGTGGTGAATTTATATCATTTCCTCCAGTTCTTTGATGTGGGTGTGGGTGAGAGGCTCAACACCATTTGTCTCCTGCTTTGGGCACCTTGGACATTCCTTAGCACACACCACCACATCTCCTGGCTGTCAAACATTAAATTTTTCCTGCTGTGGCACTCCCTGCCCATCAAAATATCTTTCTTTTCAGAATATCAACCTCCTCAACACCAGGTTACCCCACTCAGGCACTTTTTTAGGCCATAAATCAAACCTAAAACAGGAGGAGTTGGCTTCTCTTCCACTCTTGTTCCCTCAGCTCCCAAACACCTGTTTGGAATGAAGCACATGGAGAGCAAGCATAAATCTGGGTTTGAGCTGTAAATAATTCTTAAAGACAAGACCTGAGAGCTGTTCTTTGTTAATCATTTCCTGAGTGGATTTTAAACCTCTTGGCTTTGGTATTTTGGAGGGGAGAGGTGGTGTCAGATGTTCATGGGTCATTTTGTGGGTTCAGCTTTTCTTTCTCCTGATTTATTCTCACAGTTTTATCAGATCCTCTGGATTTCCTGAAATTATAATCCAGTGCCAACTGCAGTGCAGAGGTGCAGTTATTTTAAGTTATTTTAAGCTATTTTACCCCGTCCACTGCCCTGTTTGTTGCCTGTTGATCCTCCAAGGGTTTCCCACGGAGAGCCCAGAGACATCACATCCAAAAACAGAGTTCCAGAGGCACTGGGATCTTCCTGTTTCACCACAAGTGTGAAATCTGCTTTCTATTCCAGGCAAATTCACAGCTACAAACCACAGCTCATCCCTCCTGCTCCCCAGCTCACGTGCCATCCACACAGAGCAAAAACTTCAGAGTTTCTGGTAGCATCAGCTGCTTTTAGGGATTTTTGTTCACAGGGCAGGGATGGGGAGAGCTCTCCCTACTGTTTTTTTTTTTCTTTTTTAATATTTTAAATCAAAGGCAGCAGCTCCAAGCTCACAGCTGAAGCTGTTTTCACTCAAATGATTACAGGCAATCACTTGCACTGACTTTCCTGGAGAATTTAAGCTGTGAGAGCTGCTGGAGAAGGGTTATCCCACCAAGTTTTCCTTCACGTGTTGGATTGAAGTCCTCTGGACTCCTTCCAGCTCAGGAAGGAGCTTTCCTGGCTCACCAGGATGGATCCTCACTGTCACCTTCCCTGGCCACATCCCCATCATCCCATCCCAAATCCCTCACTGGAGCATCACATCCCTACCACAGCTCCTCAGTCTTCCCAAATCTTCCCAAAATGTAACTCTGATCAAACTAAAAATAGTATTAAAGAAAAAAAAAAAAAAAGAAGAAGATTATGATATCACAATGAGAAGTCTCCAAAGTGAGAAGATCAGTGAGATTTGGTCTGGGCAGCCCAAACTGTCACAGTTTGGAGTCACCCCAAGGAATCTTGCTCAGATGGTGGTGGGAGCTGTTTCCTTTTCCCAGCAGCATTCCTGGTTCAGCTGGATGGGATCCTGGAGCTGAACATGGACCAGCTCTTCCCAAAATCCCTTGGAATTGGCTGGAAGGGACCTCAAATCCCACCCAGTGCCACCCCTGCCATGAGGACACCTCCCACTGTCCCAGTGTCCAACCTGGCCTTGGGCACTGCCAGGGATGGAAATCCAAAATATTCCTGGAAAGGAGGAATAAAAACGAGTGCAAAGCCCACAGATGGAGCCAAGGGCAGGAATCAGGAATTCAGAGCTCAGCCACGCTGAGCCATTTTTCACAGCTTAATGTGTCATTTCTCTGATATGCACAAAATTCCTATTAATAAATATGCTAAATAAAGCATGGCCAAAATTATTGCTTAAAAATGTTGGCCAGACAAATCATCACCACAGAATTCCTATTAATAAATGCATTAAATAAAGCATTACCAAATTTATTGCTTAAAATTCTTGGCTGGACAAGTCACCACCACGAAATCTCCACGATGAGGACAGACAAGGGAGAAAATTCACAATTTCAACCCCACACAGGATTTTTTTCCCCTTTTGAAATGCAGGAAAGTAACTCCAAGAGAGATGCCATTGTTTCTAAATTCCCTGGATTCAAAAAGAAAGAGAGATCTGTTCAATGCACAAAAATCATTTGGCCTCTCCAAGACTCCATTTTTGTCACCAAAAATGACTCTGAAATTCCCCTAAAACTGGCAGAGAAAAGGGTGGGTGTGGCTTTATTTCATCAAATTTAAATAATAAATTCCATTTTCTTTTTTAGGGAGTGTTTGTTCTCCCTTTGTCTTAGTTTTGACTGGTTTGCCATAAAAACGTGACCTTCCAAGAGTATTTCTAATTTTGTAACAAGGTCATTTATTTTAGGTCTTTAATTATTAATTACTGAGGAACCTGTGGATTAGAGCTGATAATTAAAACAAAATCAATCCAGTGAACTGTCTCAGAGAAAAACATCCCAAAATTTTAATCCCAGCACTTCACAGATCAGAACAGAATCTTCCATTCACAGTTTGTTGGTTTTTTTTCCCCTCACATTTCCAAAATAAATTAATGAAGCATTTTGCTATGAGAACAAATGTTTTGTTCATCTGGAGATTTGCTTGAAATAAGCTGAAAAAAAAACCATTTTTGCTCAACTTTGCAGATAATGAACAAATTCAGGCATCAAAATAAATCAGTTCTCCTACTGTAAAATGGAATAGACATTAATTTTTGTTATTTTAATAAAAAACACTGCTGGAGATATCTGGAAATGAAGAAATCTGCCCTTAAAATGAGTCAGTCACTGCCAGACTTTGATCACAGATAAAATTAAATTTGACAATTTATTCCATTCTATTCCCAATCTGACATTCTGTACATTTTCATCCCAAAAAAATGGATTTTGGGAAGGGTTTGCACCAAAATGTCAAGGACCCACTTGGGATTTAGGAAGTGGAATCTCAAATTCCTGCTGGATCTGACTCAGAGGGAGTTTTTTAATCTTGGATTATCTTAAATATGGAATTGCAGATGCTCAAACCACGTCTCCTTCCTCACCTGGCAGGTTCCACCCTGCAGGGTGCAAATTATCAAAGAGGAGGAGGAAAAAGGAGAAAAGAGGGGAAAATGGGGTAAGGAGAAGGAGGGAAAAAGAAAGAGAAAAAGGAAAAAGGAGGGGAGGAAAAAAGAGGAAAATTTAAAATGGGAGAAAATGTAAAAGGTAAAAAGGGGGAGGGTGGGAAAGGGGGAAAAGGGAGAAAATAAAAACAAAAGAAAAATGGAAAAAGAGAAAAATTGCAAAAAGAGGAAAAGAGCAAAAGTGGAAAGGGGGGGAAGGAAACTGGAAAGATTAGGGTAAAGGGAAAAGGGGGAAAAAGGGGAAAAAAAGAAAGGGAATAAAGGGTAAAAGGGAGGAAGGAGAAGAGAAAAAATGGAAAATCTGCAAAAAATGAGAAAGGAAAGAGGGGAAGACAACAGAAAGGAAAAACTCATTCCCACAAGGATAAGAAATAATAATGTATAACCAAATATAAAACTCATTTTTTCTGCATTTCTGTCTGAATCCCAGAAGTTTAATGTTAACAGGACTGGGTTAGAAACTTAGGAAATTGTATCTGCCTTAAAATACTCACAGAGAAATGTAGCAATAAAGGAATAAAACAATATTTGCTCAAATAGTGTCAGTAAATAAACAGGAACCACCAAAATCCCTGATTTTGCAGGGAAGGTGGGGTCACTCCTGGCTGTCCCTGCTCCTTATTCCTGCCAGGTAAGAGCAGATTCGAGGCAGAAATAATTCCCAACACCTGCAGTGGGTAAAGATCAGAGTATTCAATTTAAAAAGCGCAGAAAATAATGTATTTAGAGAGCCAATCAAAGAAAAAAACACATGAAAATGTGTTCTGGGAAAATAATTTAAAATGAGGTGATCTCAGTCTCTGGGACAGCCTGGAAGCTGCTTTTGCACCATTTCAGGGAGCTTTTTCTCCCATTAAATCAATGTTTATTTCTCTTTATACCTCCTCTAAATGTTGCACCAGCAGATTATCGTGGAACACTACAATCAGCTTTCAAATGACAAAATATTTCTGTAAATGTGCTGTATAATTGGGGAAAATTTAATTCTAATTTACCAGAACTCATTTTCTCAATGAGAACTCAGCTTTTTATTCCACCCCTTGTCCTTGGTCCTTGTCCTGCACTAAACCCTGCCCATCCTTTGGGCCACATCCCTGCTCCTCACTGCTCAAATTCTTCAGAATTTACCTCTGGAAAGCCCATGAGAATGAACTCTAAACCTCATTTGATCATTATTTGGAGTGGAATAAACTGAATTGAAGCTGTTGAAATTTGGAGTGAAGTGCCACAAACTGATTCAGTGCAATCAAACAAATCCACTTCACGTTATTCCAGCAGCTAATTTAGATAAATTTCCCTAAGCAGAGAAATCTCAGCTACAAAGAGAGACAGAGAAAACAGAACAATATGAAGAGAAAAGGCAGCAGTGCAGAATTTTTGTTAAATTAGATAAGGCTTCAATATCAGTAAATACCATTATTATGGGTTTTGTAACACTAAAACAGCAGAAGTTTCAAGGAGGAAAATTAAATCTATACATAAAACTATAACGTTTATTATTTATGGAGAGTTACTCTCCAATGCAGAAGAGAAGAACACTTGTTGGTAATTTACACTTTTCATTTATAATCTAGAAATTTGCATTTAAATATAAATTCCATTTGAATTTCTGGGCCCTGAGTGTGAGTGGAGCTGTAGGAACAAAGGGAGGAGGAGAGAGAAGGATTTGAGTTTTCCCCACATCAGAGGATGGGGTGGGACAGAAATGGGGATGGGTGGGGAGGAGAGAAGGGATCCAGGAGAGCACAGGAGCTCCCCCAGCACACTTGGAGAGAAATCCTCTGAGGAAAAGCTGCAGGAGCAGCTCCAGAGGGAAGATCTCCAGGAGGTGCCACTGCAGAAACCCAGAGGGAGGGAGAACCCAGGGGGTTTGGAGTTCCAAAAGCTCCAGAGGTTTTGGGAGTTCCAAAAGCTCCAGGAGGTTTGGGTTTTCCAAAGTCTCCAGGAGTTTGGGTGTTCCACAGGCTCCAGAAGGTTTGGAGTTCCAAAGGCTCCAAGGAGTTTGGGTGATCCCAAGGCTCCACAATTTTGGGTGTTCCTAAGGCTCCAGGAGGTTTGGTGTTCCAAAAGTTCCAGGACTTTGGGTGTTCCAAAGGCTCCAGAAGGTTTGCTGCTTCCAAGGCTCCAAGAGTGTTCCAAAGGCTCTAGGAGGTTTGGTGTTCCTAAGGCTCCAAGAGTTTTGGGTATTCCAAAGGCTCCAGGAGTATTCCAAAGACTCCAGAGATTTGGTGTTCCAAAGGCTTCAGGAGGTTCAATGTTCCAAAACCTCGAGGAGGTTGGGTGTTCCAAAGTTCCAGGAGTTTTTGGTGTTCCAAAGGCTCCAGGAGGTTTGGAGTTCCAGGAATTTTGGGTGTTCCACAGGCTCCAGGAGTTTTTGGTGTGTCAAAGGCTCCAGGAGGTTTGGAGTTTCAAAGGCTTCAAGAAGTTTGGTGTTCCTAAGGCTCCAGGAGTTTGGGTTTTCCAAAGTCTCCAAGGGGTTTGGGTGTTTCCAAGGCTCCAGGAATTTTGGGTGTTCCAAAGGCTCCAGGAGGTTTGGTGTTCCCAAGGTTCCAGGAGTGTTCCAAAGGCTCCAGGAGGTTTGGTGTTCCAAAGGCTCCAGGAGTTTTGGTTGTTCCAAAAGCTCCAGGAGGTTTGGGAATTCCAAAGGCTCCAGGAGTCTGGGTGTTCCAAAGACTCCGGGACTTTTGGTGTTCCTAAGGCTCCAGGAGGTTTGGTGTTCCTAACGCTCCAGGAATTTTGGAGTTCCACAGGCTCCAGATGGTTTGGTGTTCCTAAGGCTCTGGGAGGAGGTTGGATGTTCCAAAAGCTCCAGGAATTTTGGGTGCTCCAAAGGCTCCAGGAGGTTTGGTGTTCCACAGGCTCCAGGAGTGTTCCAAAGGCTCCAGAGGTTTGGGTGTTCCAAAGGCTCCCACACCAAGCTGGGGCACACAGGGGAAGTGCATTTTCGGGGTGCCCCCTGGCAGGAAGGAATGATGAATCTGACTCCATGTTCTCAGAAGGATAATTTATTATTTTATGATACTATATTATATTAAAGAATACTAAACTACACTATACTAAAGAATACAGAAAGGACACTGACAGAAGGCTGAAAAGATAATAATGAAAACTCGTGACTCTCTCCAGAGTCCTGACACAGCTTGGCCCTGATTGATCAATGAGTGAAAACAACTCACACCAGAATCCAATGGAACAATCACCTGTGGGTAAACAATCTCCAAACACATTCCACATGAGCACAACACAGGAGAATCAAATGAGATAAGAATTGTTTTCATTTTTCTCTGAGGCTTCTCAGCTTCCCAGGCACAAAACCCTGAGCGAAGGGATTTTCCAGAGGATGTGAGGATGTGAATGCCACACTGGGGAGCATCCCAGGATTTTCCTGCAGGGAAATCTCTCCCATCCCTCCCGCTCCAGGGACAGCTCGGGGGACAAGGGACAGCACGATGCTCTGGCACTGCTGAGGAGGAGCAGGAGGGAGATGTGCAGAGAGCTCGTGCTGTAGAAAATGTCACCAAACCCACACAGCCAGGTGCTCCCTTTTCCACTCATTTTTGTCCTCCACATCCTCATCCTCAAAGACTGGAAAAATTCCTGTCCTTGCCTATTAAAGATCAGAATTGCATCAGAAGGGCAGATGGATTTCATAAAAGTTTTATTATTTTCCTTTTTGTGACTCCCTTTAAATTCTTCACTTTCTTTGAGCTTTATCTCCCTCTGGAGTAAAGGAGGAGACAGAACCAAAACTCCCAGGAGCCCTTCCAGGGGTGGGGATGGAAGGGAAATAAAGGAAAAAAAAAAACCAAAAGTAAAATTTATTTTCCATGAGTTGGTTTTTTTGTTCTCCAAATTTCTGGCTGTTTTCCAGCTTTTTCCAAATGTTGACAATTGTGAATTATTTGAAATTTTCCTTGAGGTAAGGATTGCCAGGCCAGAGGTTGAACTTCATCTGAACTACAGGGGAGAGTTGGACAAGGCAGAGATGGATAAAATAATGGATAAAATAATTGGAGAGAAACCTGGAGCTGGCAGCCTGAAAATCACAAACTGCCAGGGCAGACAAGGCTGGGGGCTTAAATAATATTTAAAAATTAATAACTGAAGAGATCTGGAACTGGGTGAGTTTTAAGGTCTTTTCCAACCCAAAACATTCTGTGATTCCATAGGAGTGGAGGTCAAACACTGCCCCATATCCCCTCTGCACTGAATATTCAGATTGAATGATTGGATTCAAACTGTTCTTGCTAAAAATTATTAAAAAGGGGTAAAAATTTGAGCAAATTCTGTGCCAATAAAATCCCTCAATCCTGTGATTATGAATCATTAAAACCCAAAGCAAGCCCTGCACCTGAGGGTATATTATATTATATTATATTATATTATATTATATTATATTATATTATATTATATCATATCATATCATATCATATCATACATATAATGTATTTATATGTATTTTATATGTATTATATACATTGTCTTATGTATATAATACATATAAAATATAAAAACTGAAAATCAGGCTCTGAGATTTATATTTTTCTGGAAAAAAAAAAAAACAGGAGAAAGAGAATTTTCTATTATTCAGTTCCCTGCTGGTATCAAAGAGCTGAGTGCACTCAGATACAGTTTTATATGATGTCAACAGATTATTAATCTGTTATTTTTATTAATATTAGTATTAATAAAAATTTAAATAATAATAAAATTTAAATTATAATATAAATAATCTTATAATTTAAATTTCTATTATATTTAAAAATAAAATAAAAATATTTAAAAAATTCAAAATAAAATAAAAAATAAATTTAAAATATAATAATGATAAAAATTTAAATAATAATAAAATTAATTTTATTATTAATATGTTATTTAATTAATAGTAATATTAATTAAATAATTAATTTTACATCACATAACTCCTGGAAAAGGGACAGAGATGCCAAAAAGAATAACAGACTTTTCAGGGAAAATTATCACCTTGCACAGAACTCAGGCAAAATTTACCTTTATACAAAAAAATCACAAACCCACATCCTCCAAAACCAGGAACACATTATTTACATTAACTGTGATGTTGCTGATAAATGTTTTGCTAAAATGTGCTGGAAGAAGAACAAGAAAACAACATTTTAATCAGTGTTTGAATTCTGTTTGGTTGGTTTTTTGGGGGTACTTTTGGGGGTTTCTTTGGGAGGTTTTTTGTTTGTTTTTGTTTGTTTGGGGGTTTTTGTTTTGTTTTTGGGTTTTGGGTGCTTTTTTCAGTTGTATTTGTTCGGGGATTTTTTGGGGATTTTTTGGGGTTTTTTTGGGGTTTGTTTTTTTGGGGGAGATTTTGGGGGGGTTGTTTGTTTTTGTTTGTTTGTTTGGGGGTTTTGTATTTGTTTTTGTTTTTTGGGTTTGGGGTGCTTTTTTTTCAGTTGTATTTGTTTGTTTGAGGGTTTTCTTGGTTTTTTGGGGGGTTTGTTTTTGGGGGGGATTTTGTTTGGTTTTGTTTGTTTGGGGGGTTTTGTTTTGTTTTTGGTTTTGGGGAGTTTTTTTCAGTTTTGTTTGTTTGGGGTTTTTTTGTTGGTTTTTGGAGTGGTTTTTTTGTTTTTGTTTTTTTGGGGGGTTTTTTGTTTGTTTGGTTGGTTGGTTGATTGTTGTTGTTTTTTGCGGGTTTTTGGGGTTTTTGGGGGGGGGGTTTGTGGTGTTTTTTGTTTGTTTTTGTTTTTGCTTTTGCTTTTGTTTTGTTTTGGTTTGGTTTTTTTTTTGTTTTTTTCTCATGGGAATTGAACTGTTGTGACTCCAAATCAGGAAATTCGGTGTCGGGGCTCAGGAGCGGAGTCGTGCGCTGAGCTCGGGGCTGTGCAGGGATTCCTCTCCCAGACCAGAGCTGCTCGTGCTGCTGGTTTGGAGAGGTCCTGGTGGCTCTGGGTGAACAGCAGGAAACACAAGATTTTATGTGCAACAATTCATTCCTAGGGGGGTTTTTTATGTTTGGTCGCGTTCTGATCCATGAAAATCGATGTTTTCCTCTAAATGTCTTAGGATTTGGAGTACTTGGAAGTGTCCATGCTACCACTGGTTCACAATTTACAATTTTCACATGGAATCAGTGTCGTGCTTTGAGAGGAAGTGAGGTTTTTTGGGATGCTGTGGTCACACCAATAGTGCTTAGATTTGAATATTGGCACCTGGTGTGGCCACTGAGGACATGGATAATCATCAACGTGGGAAAAGACCACCAGGATCACCCAGTCCCACCCCAGCCCCACCAGCATCACCCCAATCCCTGTCCCCAAGGCCACATCCAGACTGCTCTGGGACAATTCCAGGGACTCCACATCCTCTCTGACAGCCTGGATTTCTATATTAATACCAAAAAGCAGAGGAAAATGGTTTTTTTTTTGGTAAGTGTTTCTGCTATAAAGTGCAAATCAGTCAGAGAGGCTCAAATCGTGCACAGAGATGGGAAGAAAAGAGGGAACTCTCAGCCAGACTCTTCCTTCAGCTGGGTTTCATTGAAAGATCCCTGACACCAGCCAGGTGATCCCTTTTCCACTCATTTTTCCCCCTCCATATCCCCAACCTATCTCAGGAAAAAACCCCTGTCCTTGCCTATTAAAAATCAGAATTGCATCAGAAGGGTGGATGGACCTCCTAAGGGTTTTATTCCTTTCTTTTTTGTGGCTCCCTTAAATTCTTCACTTTCTTTGAGCTTTATCCTCTCCCCTCTGTTCCTGTCACGTTCTACCCTTGAGTGATGTGCCCAAGTGCTGCTGCTCTGGACCCTGGATCAGACCCAGCCACCTGATACAGCTCAGCTGTTTCTCCAAGGTTTTTCCCTTGCTCTGGGCTTGCTCAGCTCCAGAAATCTTCCCTTGCTAAGGGAGCTCCAGCTCTAGAAATCTGCATTTTGTGAAGTCCCATTCCTGCAGTGGCAGGACTGAGAAGCATCCCCGATAGCAAAGATGCCTTTGCTATTTTTGCAGATCCCCCCAGCAGCATTTGTGCTCTCAGGTTTCCCCCCTGGCTGGCTGGGGGATTTTTCCCGTGTCTCTCATTATTAATAGCTGCTCCTCCTTCGTATCTCTTACCTCAAATCCACTCTCAGTTATTTCTGTGTTGACAGTTGCAGCCTCTGCACTTTATCTGATCCACCAAGTGTGGCTCTCCCCTTCTGGAATTCTGTTCTGCTGATGCATCCTGCTCTGAGTTAGAACTTCTGCCTTCCTGCCCCAGAAACAGCACAAATTCCACTTTTGCTGCATTGGAGCTTTTAAAATTCCCCCATGAACATCAAAACATCTTTTTGGTTTTCCCAAGTGGTGGAATTCAGCCTTGGGAAGTTTCTCTGCCCATGGCACACCCAGAGCTGCTGGACTCTGGGATTTTTGTTTCTTCAGCAGAGTCTTGTGAGTATTTCCTTTGTCTCTTACTTGAGATAAGCCCCAAACTCCTCAGTAATTTCCCTTTTCCCACAGGGAAGGAGCAGGGACACCCATCCAGCAGAACTTTAATAATTTCTCCTATTTGCTGGGTCAGTTTGTGCCCAAATGAGAAATTATTCCAACAGAACCAAAAAGACTGAAACAATCCATTATAAAGAGCTCCCTTATCACAGAGTTTTGCAGCAGGGTTTGCACTTCAGAAAAAGTGAAGGAGTTTGGCTGAAGCTTCATTGTCAAGAATCAGAGCCTTGACACAAAACTCAGGGGTCACCATTGCTCCAGAGCAGAAGGAAATTGAGGGTAAATTCAGAGCTGCACATGAAAAGGGGATGTGTCCAAAGCCAAACCAGATTTAATTTAAATTTTCCCTTTAAGAGAACACCTTAAAGTGAAGTTAAACCAACTAAAAGTGAAGAGAATGAATGCTGAGGCACTTGTTTGAACTGGCTTTAATTCTGCAGCCTCAATGCAAAGCATGAGGCCCAGCAGGATTTGGAAAGCTGCTGCATCTAAAGATAGGCTCAGAATTTGGGAGTGCTGAGGGCTGCCAGAGCAGCAGCTAAAATTAGAGCCCAGCAGCCCATGTCAGATGTGTCAGGAACCCACTGCAAATTCAATATTTTGAATGTTTCTCAAGCAGGCCCTTCCACCCAGGCAGAGTGGAGTTTATTTCAGGTAATGATGGGGAGTTACTGCTCTGAATTTTTCCAAATTTGAGGAAAATAAGTCAGGAGAAAAGGCCCTGCTCAGATCTGCTTTTTCCTCCTTCTCCTGTGACCCCTCCTAAACCCTTGGTTGGGTTTTACCCCACACCTGCCCCAGCTCCCAGCTATGGGAGTTTGGCCAGGGCTCAAGGAAAGAGGGACAAGGAGCTTTTTGTGGGATGCAGCTGGGGCTGGGCCTGGGTTTGGGATCAGCCCTGGGAGACCTTACATGGACACAGAATGGGATCTCCTGGGCATCTCCTCCCAAATTCCATTGGATTTTTGGACCTGAGCCCCTACATGGACACAGATTGGGATCTCCTGGGCATCTCCTCCCAGATTCCACAGGCAGCAAGGATGGCCAAGCAGCTCTTTGGGCCTGGAAGCAGCCAAGAAGTTTTTCCTAACCTTCAAAAATTGGGATTGATGCCCCCAAGGCTGAGGGGGCTCTCCTCAGTGTCTTAATTCTGATTTCCATTATCCATCATGATGCTTTCCCAGTGGATCCAGTGAGTTACATCACATGGAAAAATCTGGATTTTCCCACTCAAAAATTCCAGTCCATTGCAACTTTTCAAGCAAAATAATTTCAGCTCATAAAGACAAAGTTCTGCAGAAGGTTTCACCTAAAAAAGTTAGGTGAAGGTCTGATGAAGTTTCTGCAGAAGGTCTGATATAAATACCAATATTAATACCAATATAAATACCTGGTTTATTTTTGATTTCTACAGCATTTTTTTGTCATTTCTCATTAATAATCAGCCTGAGTCTTTCAAAAGCCACCCAAAAATCAGGCACTTGTTAAATAGAAGCCTGCTAACATTTTGCTTTGCTCGGCCTATTGGTTTTTTGGACCTGAGCCCTTACATGGACACAGAACGGGATCTCCTGGGCATCTCCTCCCAAATTCCACAGGCAGCAAGGATGGCCAAGCAGCTTTTGGGGCCTGGAAGCAGCCAGGAAGTTTTTCCTAACCTTCAATAATTGGAATAGATGCCCCTCAGTGTGTTAATTCTGATTTCCATTATCCATCATGATGCTTTCCCAGTGGATCCAGTGAGTTACAGCACATGGAAAAATTTGGATTTTCCTACTCAAAAATTCCAGTCCATTGCAACTTTTCAAGCAAAACAATTTCAGCTCATGAAGACAAAATTGTGCAGAAGATCTGATATAAATACCAATATAAGTACCAATATAAATACCAATATAAATACCTGGTGTATTTTTAATTTCTACAGGGGTTTTTGTCTTTTCTCATTAAATAACCAGCCTGAGTCTTTCCAAAGCTACCCAAAAATCAGGCACTTGTTAAATACACCCTGCTGACCGTTTGCTTTACTCAGCCTATTGGTTTTTTGGACCTGTGCCCTTACATGGACACAAATTGGGATCTCCTGGGCATCTCCTCCCAGATTCCACAGGCAGCAAGGATGGCCAAGCAGCTTTTTGGGCCTGGAAGTAGCCAAGAAGTTTTTCCTAACATTCAATAATTGGGATTGATGCCCCCAGGGCTGAGTGGGGGTCTCAGTTAATTCTGATTTACCATTATCCATCAATGGATCCTGTGGGACTCATGGCAGTAAGTTACATCACATGGAAAAATTTGGATTTTCCACTCAAAAATTCCAGTCCATTGCAACTTTTCAAGCAAAACAATTTCAGCTCATAAAGGCAAAGTTGTGCAGAAGGTCTGATATAAATACCAATATAAATACTAATATAAATACCAATATAAATACCTGGTGTGTTTTTGATTTCTACATGGGTTTTTTGTCTTTTCTCATTAAATAATCAGCCTGAGTCTTTCCAAAGCCACCCAAAAATCAGGCACGTGTTAAATACAGCCTGATAACATTTTGCTTTACTCAGACCATTATTTTTTAGATTTGTCCATACAATCAAGGTCTCTGCCTTCCATTCTCCATCCAGGAGAGCTTTTCCATTCCCTTCATTTCTCCTCCTCGCCCAGGGCCCTTCCATGGAGCTGCAGATATCCCGGTGCCATTCCCTGCATTCCAGCCCCAGGGAGCTTTCTCAGGTTTCCCACAGCTTCCCTGAACTTTGTCCCAGTTTGTCACATCATTTCTGGGATTTGCCATCACCCCCTTCCCAAATGGCTGCTGAGGATACAGAAAATGAGAAAATCTTTGCACCAGGACAGGCTGGGACTCCCAAGATTTTTTTCCCCTGGAAATTTCCAATTTAGGGAGAAAAGCTCTCTCAATCATATTCACATCTGTAAAGCAAAATGTTATAAAGTCAAAAAACTAAACAAAAAAGGGGGAAATAGGTGAATAAAAACTAAAAAGTATTAATGGAGCATTTACAGGTCCAGTGGAATCTAGTCAGAATTATATAGGGAAAAAAGCACAAAAAAAAAGGACAAAAGGATGTTCTTTCCTTCTTCAGAAGTAAGAATAAAGAAAGAAAAGGATGGGGGAGAAAAAGATCTGCAAAAGAGTGAAAATAAGCAGGAAGAGTTACAAGGATTGAAAAGAGAGAGGAAAAGGGAAAGGGAGGGAAAGGGAAGGGAAAAGGAAAAGGAAAAGGAAAAGGAAAAGGAAAAGGAAAAGGAAAAGGAAAAGGAAAAGGAAAAGGAAAAGGAAAAGGAAAAAAGGAAAAGGAAAAGATCAAGAAAGGAATCAAGAGGGTTACAAAAAGGAATCTTTTCATGGAGAGGAGAAGAAAGAAAATACCTGAAAAATCAATGAAAATTAAGTAAGTTAAAGCAGTGCAAGCAGTGGGAATGGGAAAGGAAAAGTAGGGAAAAGGAAAGGGAAAAGCAAGGAAAGGACCTGAAAAGCAGAGAAAAGTCTCTTAAGTATTGAAAAGGATAAGGAGTGGGAATAACAGCATGAAGCAAAAGGAAATTGTAAGAATAGGAAAGGAAGGAAGAGGGGGGGGAAAGAAATTAAATTAAATTGAAAGAAAAAGCATGGAAGAGATGGGAAAAAATAGAAAAAGTCAAAGCAGGGAAAACCAGAGAGGGGATGGAAAAAGGAGCAAAGGGAAGAAGAAATGGACCTGGAAAACATTTGGAAAAAAGTGGAGGAGGAAGGGAGAAAAAATTTTAAAAGCATTGAAGTCAGGAAAGGAAGCACAGAAGCACCCAAAAATATTGAAATAATGGGGGAAAAAAGAAGAGGAAAAGAGAAAAGATTGGAAAGAAGAGGGAGGAAAGACCTGAAGGGAAAGCAAAGTTGGGGGAAACAAATGCAAAACAAGGGGGGCAAAGGAAGTGGGAAAGAAAGGCAGGAAAAAACAAGCAGGAAGTGAAAAGAAAATACAGGGAAAATAATGAAAATAAAGTTTAAAAAATCCTGAAAAAATAATGGATGAGAATTCAAAGGAAGGGAGAAAAAGTCAAAGCAGGGAAAAATCTGAAAGCATCAAGTAGAAAAAGGGGGGAAAAGGAAAGACTTGGGAGGAAACCAAAAGGGGAAGGAGGAAGGAGAGGAAGGGAAGAGCAGGGGATGGGGAGAAAGAAAAAACAGGGAAAGAATGGCAGGAAAACAAAAGCAAGGAAGGCACAGGAAAAGCTGTGAAAAGAGAGGAAGAGAATAAAGAGATACAGAGAGAAGGAAAAGCAGAAAAGATTGGGAAAGCAACAGGGGACAGAAAACAGGGAAAAGCTGTGGGGAAAGAAGGGAAAGGCAGAGGTGGAAAAAGAAAGGGAAAAAAGAAAAGCAGAGGGAAAATTCAAAGCTGAAAGGTGGGAAAAGGAGAGAAAAATGTGAAAAGGGAGAAAAAGTTTAGGAAAGGGGAGAAGGGTCAGAGTGGAATGCAAGGAAGGGGAAGGAGAAGCACTGAGAGAGAACAGGAATTTGAGATGGGGACAGAAAAGGCTTTGAAGTGCTCCTGAGGAGGGAAATGAACTGCAGCTTCAACTGAGAACCAAATGAAAAGGGCATTGAAATTCTTCCAGCCAAAGTGACAATGTTGGATTCTGACAGAACTCCATCTCTGCTCCCATGAAGGAACCCTGAGACATCTCTGCTTTTCCAGGCCCTGGCTCCTGAGATTCCTCATTTCTCCTCCAGGTCACTGAGGCTGTGACAGTCAAGCTTTGAGAATTTAATTTCCAAATGGGGAATGGGCACAGCCCTGAGGCTGCCAGAGCTGCAGGAGGGTTTGGAGAGCTCTGCCAGGGATTGAGATTGTTGGGATGGTTGGGATTGTTGGGGATTGGTGGGGTTGTTGGGATTGTTGG
>JAHXMQ010012338.1:23680969-23706461 GCA_020466415.1 Ammodramus savannarum pratensis | reverse complement strand
CCTCCTGGCAGGGACTTGTGCAGAGCCACAAGGGCCCCTGAGAGAATTCCAATAAATTATCCAACACTCAGGCTAAACACCAACTTCCCTCAGGAGATAACTCCCAGCAGTATCTCTACTCTGCAGCCACTTCCCTGTGTGCTTTTGACCAGAGAGACATTTCCTTTCTACCCAAAATTCTAGATTGATCTTACTGGGATAAATTTGTGCTATAAACCAAACACAACAAGTTCTGTGTCACCAGGCTGGAGTCTGCACTCACTCCCTCCTTAGGAAGGATGTTCCTGATGGGCTTCAACAGGAATTCTTCCACAGAGCATCTTCAGATATTTTTTCAGCTGTCCAATATAAAGTTTAAGCACATGGATGGTGTGATGAAAACAAGGATGGCAGAGTGATAAATCATGGAGGTGAAGTCACATTTCCAGGTGGATCCAAGCCTTGTGGCATGCAGACACCACGGTACTTACAGGATGGAATCCTAAATCCTGGCACAGCAGTCATCCCGAGGACTGAGCAATCAGGATGGAGAACCATCTACATTTACAATCTTTTAATGCAAAGAACTGAGGCTGAGAGGTTGAAAACTGCAATCCTGGCAGGGATAAACAGACAAGGAATAGAGAGAGGGGCAAGGATGCACCTGCACCTCCTGCACACACCCAGCAGGGCTGGCAGCACCCCAGGGCCGGGTGCAGCAATTCCAGCTTCCACAATGGGTTGGAAAACATCTGAGGCTTCAGAAGAGCCAGAAGAACTTTAAAGGATTCAAGGAGGTTCATCAATTGAACATATTTTTACGTGGAAAAATATATTTCAATAGTTTCCAAACCAGAGCTGTTACTCCTGTTCTGCCAGGCTCTGGTGGCCACCAGCTGTAGCTCAGCAGTCCCAGAGCTGAAGGAGGACCTGGAAATAACCTGGCTGAATCACTCCAGAGACACAGAAACCTCCTGGAAAACTTGGCAGAACCTGCAGGAAAATCAGCTTTTTCCAGACCAGGTCCTACTGCACCCCCAGGCAGGGAGCTGGGTGCAGGAGGAGCTGGGCTGGGCTCTGGGATAACAGCAGGCCAGTCCCAAAATCCCATTCCAGGCCCCAAAACCAGCTCAGCTGGCACGGGGAGGGAGCTGCAGAGCACATCACAACACTCAGCCTAAGAGATGAGGATTAGAGAACTCAGCCCATGAGCACTGAGCAGAGCTGTGCTCACACATCAGTGATTTGCAGACCTCGCTGGGTTTCAATTAAAAACTCCAAATTAGCTGTTACGCCTCCAACTTTTACTTTCATATTTTTAAGTCTGTTTCAATGTATCTGATATTTACACATTATAGTATAATTATACCTACCATACCATGGCTTGGAGTAGGTTAATTGCATAGGAAGACTTACTACGTTTACATTTTTTTTTCTTTGTTTTTTTTTCCTTAAATTACTCTTTTTTTTTTTTCCTTCTTTTTTGTTTTTCCTTTTTAAAAAGCACAGTAAAGAGTCTGAGGACAAATTATTCAACTGTTTATCATACATAAGACTGCATGACTATAATACAAAGGGCTTGTCTTTTCATTTAACGTTACAATATACACAGCAAGTCCGGACTAGATCTTACAATCTGAACACAGGTATTTAACCTTTTCCATGCTGTTTATGTTTACAATGCACAGAAGTCCTGTAACCAAACTGTGTAGTAAAGCACACAAAACTGGACTGTAACATAACACAGTATGCAGAAGCACTGGATTTTATGGAATTTTTTTTGTTTTGTTTTGTTTTTCTTCTTGATGTAGAGGTTATTTCTTTGAACTGCTTTAGGTTTGGTGGGGGTTTTTTGGCGCTTGCTAAGGGGTGGCGCGTGGTGTTACCCAGATTCCACATTACCCTTCTGTTCCTAGACAGCAGTAAGAACTGGATTCCTTTGATTTGATATTGCTAAACTCAGCACTCTTTTCTAAGGTGACAGCCTTCCAAATCCCATCAACTTCTCTGAATTACTGAGCTTCAAAAGAAAACCAACAAAAAAAATAAACGGGGGGAAAAAAATCTGCTTTCATCCACGGGGTTGATGTGTTGGTATAAAATGAAATATCTGATTAGGAAAACCATGATTTACAAAAAAACCCCTAATCCCAAGGATTCATTCCCATTTACATGGTAGTCAGCTGCTGTGTTGCCACTGTGAGTATAAAAAAATTCCACCTTTTTTGACTGAAAAAACGACTTGGCCACATGGAATTGACCATTTGCTGCTGAAATTAACTCTTCCAAGGGCTGACTGGCAGAGGTAGATCACTGCTTCTGTAAGAGAGGATGGGCAACACTGTTCATCTGGGATGGGCAAGCAACAACTCACCTTCATTCCTTCACCAAGGTGTTTTTTCCTCATGCAGCTGCTTTTTTTTTTTTCCTTTTCCCACAAAATAAAAATTAAAATAAAATCTCTTGGATGGGCCCATAAATTTTGCAACTGCCAAGCTGACTGTGTTATATTAAGGCAGCGTTACCCAAAAATTAGGCACCTGTTAAATACAGCCTGCTAACCTCAGGTCTCCCTTGAGGGTTTTGCTTTACTCAGCCTATTATTTTTTTTTTTTTGGACCTGTTCATGCAATCAAGGTCTTTGCCTTCAAGTTTACAATTTTGTTAATAAGGAATACAAGAATCAACTGCTGGTTTCATAGCTTCTGGATCTAGTGTCCCTTTTAACCTTCAGAAGCCTGAACACATTGATAATGTAACAGATGTTATAGTCTCCAAGTAGATGTCAATCTATTATCTTCAGTACACAGATTGCTGTAAATGTATTGGCTATGAATTCAACAACAGTTCCAGTTTTGTTTAAGCAATAGTACAGCCATAATTTTTCAACTGACATTTAAAAATGGTCTAGTTACACCTTGTGTCAAAGTGCAGAACTGCTACATTATTGGTTACAGACATCTATGTGCTATAAAAACAGCTTTGGTACAATAAATTATCAAAAAAGAAAATAAATTTTTGTAAAATTCACAGCATAATTGTGAGGCAAAAAAGCAGTCACATAAAATTCTGCATTTTTTTTTTTTTTTAAAAATGTTCAGGATGAACAGAAGACGTCTTTGTGCAGAAGTAATGGTGGAGAAAACCACGTGCCGAGAAAAAAGCAAAAGAAAAAAGTAAAAAGCAGGAAGGGACACAGTTGTAGCTATTTCCATCAAACGCAAACCACTACTCCTGTGACCTTCAACCAATAAGGAAGTCAACTTTATGACACACGCAAAGTGACCTTGCAATACCTTACAATAAGTGGGTCACAAAAGTCTATTTTTTAAAAGAAAGGCCTCTTGAATTACCCATTCTCTGTGTTTTCAGCATTAAGGACTGTCTGCAAAAGCATGTCCAAAAGTGATTGCATCTGAAATGGTAGGCTCTTCTAACTTAAGAGTCCAAATCCATAAGGCCAAAGGTTATCCCAAAGACCACCACTTAGACCTCCCCAGGACTGGCCAGGACCGACCCGTTGATTGCTTCTCAGTGCACCTCAGTTATGAAACCAGTCAGATTTCCATCCTAACTGCCCGTGGGCTCCCAAAGGTGGCACCCACAGAATTCCCATCACAATTGCTGCTTTGATCCTCAGTAGATTCAGAAAAGGAGAGTTCTGCTCACCGCCACTTCGCATGCTCAATGTGCCTCACAAACTCCGTCACAACCGTCCCTTTTTACAGCTGAAGAATAATATATTTGTGTAATCTGAAGGTCCCTCTTTCTTACAGTACTGCATTTCTGTGCCCATGGTTGTTTGGGGAACTAAAAAAAATATATATATTACTCACTCCCCCTCCCACCCAAAAAACTTCAAAGGGCCTTTTTTTAGAAATCATGTGCAATGCCTTTAAAAAGAAACTAGTTTGCAACTATGACTAACATTTGAACAATAACCCCTGTCGAATGAGAGCAAAAAAAAATTTTAAAATTAAAATTAAAGTTAAAATTAAAATTTAAAAAATCAAAACCCCTCCCCAAAAAAACCAAACTATGACTAGGTTGTGGCAAGTTAAAATGGGGGAAGCAAAAGGTGAACACCACTAAGCTATTCGTTAAGGTGGGTCCAGACATGGCTCTTAAAAAAAAAAAACCAACCAAAAAAACCTCCCCCCAGCAAAAAACCAACAAAACAAAAAACTTCATTGTCCCTTTGCAATCTTTTCAAGTTTAAAAAAATAGTCAACTTTGCCCTCCTGTAGCGGTTCAGTGAGTTTATCTCCTTCTGATTCAAGCAGCTTTGCACTTTGTTTTTTTTTTTTTTTTGGAAAAACACCACTTCTATAAAAACACACAAGAAACAAACTTAGTTTCAGTTTAGTCACGAGCTAGCCACAGGACTTTGCTGAACACAAACTCCTGTCATGGGAGACTCTTCTCTATCAATGCCTTGCCTCATGGCAAGGTGTCCTTCAGTCATGTAATGAGCAGGACCTGTATTAGCAGAGAACTGGTACGTGGGATGTCCAGCTATGCCAGTTTCTTGGCGCGGATTAGAGTAGACTGTTAAATTCATGTCCATAGCTCCATTCTGTCCAAAGTCCAAGGTATTAGCAGCCACTGGGCGGTTCTGATAGGCCTGATTGCCTTGGTTACCAGTAGAGGAGGAAGATGTAGAGGAAGAAGTAGTTGAGGAAGACAGGGATGTCATGGAGTGGTGACTGTGGCCCACCTCCATAGAATCCTGGGTGGAGGAGCTGTTTGTTGGAGAATTGTAGACTCTCGGCCTGGTCCGGCTGCCCAAGGCTTGCTGTCCATGGTGGTGGTGGTGGTGGTGGTGATGGTGGTGGTGGTGGGAGCTGTTGCCGTGGTGATGGTGTAATGCGTTCTGTTGCTGAGGGTTGACATGGAAGGTGGTTTCCTGAACCGGGTGGTTCTCCACGGTGACCTGGGTGGGAGCTTCGGTGGCTGTCCAACCGATGGGAGGGGGAAACTGCTGCCGAACCTGCAAAACGCCAACACGACAGCGCTGACTCACGGCCGCCCTTGCACCCAAGCACGGAATTGTAACGGCTGCAAACGACCATCCAACCATCCAAACATCCAAGACCATCCAAGACCATCCAGCCATCCAAGACCATCCAACCATCCACCCAAGCACAGAATCATAATGGCTGCAAACAACCATCCAACCACCAAAACCATCCAACACCATCCAACAATCCAACAATCCAACCATCCAACACCATCCAACCATCCAACACCATCCAAAACCATCCAACAATTCAACCATCCAAGACCATCCAAAACCATCCAAAACCATCCAACCATCCAAGACCATCCAACCATCCAAGACCATCCAAAACCATCCAAAACCATCCAACCATCCAAAACCATCCAAGACCATCCAACACCATCCAACCATCCAAGAACATCCAAAACCATCCAAGACCATCCAACCATCCAAAACCATCCAACCTCTGATCACCTTGTCAACTGAGTGTCACATCCAGTCAGTTCTTGAACAACACATAAGAGATTAAGTTATTCGTATTTATGCCAATTTTTAAAATGCTAACCAAGCCTTGAAGCTGCACAATTATTCTAGAAATGCAGGCATGCCCTTAAAATTAATTTCCAAGACCTTTCTGTCTTGAACAATATATGAGAGATAAAGTTATTCATATTTATGCCAAATTTTTAAATCTTAACCAAGACTTGAAGCTGCATGATTATTCTAAAAATCCAGGCAATGTACTTAAGAATAATTTCCAAGACTTTTCTATTTTGAACAATATATGAGAGATTATTTATGCCATTTTTAAAAAACATTAACCAAGCCTTGAAACTGCATTATTATTATTCTAGAAATGCAGGCAATGTACTTAAGAATAATTTCCAATACTTTTCTATCTCAACAACACATGAGAGATTAAGTTATTCACATTTATGTCATTTTTTTAAAATCTTAACCAAGCTTTGCAGTTGCATGATTATTCTAGAATTTTAGGTATGCCCTTAAAATTAATTTCCAACACTTTTCTATCTTGAACAATATATGAGAGATTATTTCTATTTATGCCAATTTTTAAAAAATGTTAACCAAGCCTTGCAGTTGGACAATTATTCTAGAATTTCAGGGATGCCTTTAAAAATAATTTCTAATACCTTTCTATCTTGAACAACATGTGAGAGATTAAGTTATCGTATTTATGCCAATTTTTTAAAATCTTAACCAAGCCTTGAAACTGCACAATTATTCTAGAAATGCAGGCAATGTACTTAAGAATAATTTCCTATACCTTTCTACATATACCTTATGGAAAATGAATGCACATCCTGGATGTTATTTTCAATCACTTGAAGGAAGTTTGATAAGTGACTTTGCTGTCAAAATTATAGGAGCAGCTTTACATTATAGTAATAATAACAACATTTGTACAACACTTAGAAAAATAAAGCCCTGACCTCTGGCTGAGGAGCCTGGAGACAATAAGCAAAGCAAATGAAATTAAAATGTTGTAGCTCATACCTTGCAAGGTGCCAACAGCATTAGAGGAACCACTGGAACAACACAGCTGATTAAAGGCTACTAAAAAAGCAGTTTTTGTTTACACAGCAATGACTGGCCTACACTGGGGAGAATCCATGGTTTTGTGTGCCCTGCATTACCTGTGGGCTGTGTGTCTCACAGTCCATGGCCTGCACAGCAGCAGTGAAGTGCCCACCGCTGTGTCGATGCTGGTGCGTGGGGTCCGACCGCGCCCTCCCGCTGTTGCTCGTGCCAGAAGATCCACCTGGAAAACCCCAACGTGCTCAGTGACCAAAGGGACACAGAATTTACAGCTATCAAACAATGGTAGCATGAAAGGTTAGTAAAGTGCTTCAAGGGAAAAGTATAACATCAATGTTAATCACTCACATTTTTGCTCATCTAGTTGGGTTTTTGGGGGTTTTCTGTTTACCTGTTCCAGCTGATTAAAATAATTGTTTAGTGATCATGACTGATATTTTTTTGACAGTATGGAAAACAATTAACTAAAAAATTACCATTTCAGAGAATCATGGAATATTCTGAGTTGGAAGAGACCCACAAGAATCATCCAGACTCCCAACAATCCCACCTGGGCACCCCTGGCAGCGCTGTCCAAAGGCTCCTGGAGCTGTGGCAGCGTTGGGGCTGTGCCCACTCCCTGGTGAGCCTGTTCAGTGCCCAACAAACCTGTTGATGACCAAAACCCACCTGAGCTCGAAGATGTACTAGAGGTGGTTCCTGAAGACTGTGACTGCTCCATGGCAGGACTCGTGGACACGCTGTTACTCGTGTTGGTACCTTCGTCCGCCGTCTTCTTGAAGAAACTGTGCTGCAGGGCGTAGTAGGGCTGGATTCGTGTCTTGGGGTCATAGTCAAGCATCCTTAAGATGAGGTCTTTGAACTTCAAGTAGTCAGCTACAGTATGACCTGACTCCCCAGCACGGCGCCCGCCCGGCCCTCCTGTCTCGACTCCCAGGATATTGTGGAGTTTGCGAGTTGCCGGTGGTTTGTATTCCTGTGGGGAGGGAGGAATGGCTGGAATCAGTGGGTGAAGCACAGATTCTGTACAAAAACTCAAATCAAATCAGAAAACTGTTCAACATGACAGAAAATGTTATTTAATTGGCAAGACAGAACAAAATCAACAACAAAACTGCATTTTCAGTAAGATGATGCAAAACAAACAACTCAGCTGCATTTTCAGCAACACAACACAAAACAAAGTAACAACTCCCCATTTTATATATATTTATTATTATCCTAATTGTTTTACCTACCCTTTTTCCATCTTTGGTCTTCTTCAAGTTCCAAGTGCTATCTGGCAACTTCTCAAAGAACTTTCTTGCTTTGGGTGCTTGGTCGAGGATGTGGGTTGGTGGAATCCCCAAAACTTCCACTATTTTATTCATCTGATCCACCTGTCCCAAATAAAATGGCTTGGTGAAGGACAAGTGACAGCCAGCCCAGCTGTGGCACAAATGTCAGCTATGCACACAAGTTCTAAGCTAATTAATTTAGGAAAAATTTAATATGAACAAAACAAATTAAGGAGTAAGAGGGAGACACAGAAAATGATGAACAGGTAATTTTGTGTCCTGACAAAAGTCGTGTTATTGATCAGAATTACCAGATTTTCCTAATTTATGCATTCTAATTAAACAGATGAAAATAATGATGGGGATTAACAACAAAAACCCCAATTCCTGGGAGATAACTCACCTCATTTGCCCCACTAAAGAGAGGCTCTCCAGTGTGCATCTCGACTAAAATACACCCAAGGGACCACATGTCAATTGCAAGGTCATAAGGCATTCCCAGTAGCACCTCTGGTGATCGATAAAAACGACTCTGGATATATTGGTATATCTGCAAGAAAAGCATCTCCAAGTCACCACCACACACAGCACCCCCAGGGAATGAAAATCCCAAGAGACAAAACACAACTGCCATGAAATCCCATTCTGGTGCAGGGAAAGATGAGGGATCAGGGATAATAAAATATATATATATTACATTAATAAAAGTATCTAATTGTTAATTTTTAGGAAAATATTATGGTCACAAAAAAGGAGGAAGTTCAGCTTGAGTCATATCATGTTTTTGTAGTTGTGGTTTTTCACATTTCAAAACTATTTTATTATTGATAAATAATAGACTTGGATAAAATAATTCAGATGTGATTTCACCTCCTGGTGTCTTCCTTCAGCCTGTGCTGGTGCATTCTCCACTGACAGCACAAAAACACAGGCAAGAAGAAATAAAAAACCATGGAAAATTTAAAATATGGTGGATTTTTATCTATTGGGGCACTAAAGGAAGTGGTGGATTGTCAAATTGTTCAAAATAAGGTGTGGATGTGACACTTTTGGACTTGGTTTAGTGGTGAACGTGGTGCTGCTGCTTCATGGTTGGACTTGATCTTAAAGATCTTTTCCAAGCTTGACAATTCTGGGATTCTGAGCTCTTGTGGATTGTGGATCTCTATTTAAAATTGAGTTATTATTTTAAAACTGCTGTGTTTGCATTGCCCCCAGATGAAGGGAGGAATGATGAATGTGACGCCATGTTCTCAGAAGGCTAATTTACTATTATATTATATTATATTATATTATATTATATTATGCTATATTAAGCTATACTAAAGAATATAGAAAGGGAACAGACAGAAGGCTAAAAAGATAATAATGAAAAATTCATTACTCTCTCCAGAGTCCTGGCACAGCTTGGCTCTGATTGGCCAAAGAGTGAAAATAATTCACATGAATCCAATGAAACAATCACCTGTGGTAAACAATCTCTCAAGTACTCTTTAATATATTATATTAAAGAATACTATACTAAACTATACTCAAGAATACAGAAAGCATATTTAGAGAATGCTAAAAAAATAATAATGAAAAATTCACTACTCTCTCCAGAGTCCTGGCACAACTTGGCCCTGATTGGCCAATGAGTGAAAATTTACATGAAACCAATGAAACAATCACCTGTGGGTAAACAATCTCCAAACACATTCCAAAGGAGCAAAACACAGGAGAAGCAAATGACATAAGAATTGTTTTCCTTTTCTCTGAGGTTTCTCAGCTTCCCAGGAGAAAAATCCTGGGCAAAGGGATTTTTTAGGGAATGGGAATACCACATAAAACCATCATGAATGAAGCTCCAATGAGCTAGATGAGTATTCTAACATGAAAATCCTGCATTTTTCACCAGAATTCTCACAGATTTCCCCCCAGACTCACCCTCTGCCCAAGCTGACACGAACTGCCAAAATCCACGATCTTGATGGCGCTCCTTTTGGGGTTGCAGAGCAGGATGTTCTCTGGTTTTAGGTCACAGTGAATGATGCTGAGCTCGGGGGTGGCCAGGAAGAGCAGGGCCGTGCACATCTGCTGCGCGAACTTGCGCGTCAGGTTGAGCGACACGCCGCGGAAGTTGGTGTTCCTCAGCAGGTCGTACAGGTTGTAGGACAGCATCTCAAACACCAAGCACAGGTGGTTCCTGAACATGAAGTGACGTTTCAAATGCACTGGGGAAAAGGAGGAAATGGCATTAATGCACTCTGAGAGTGAGGGGTGGTTACAGCACAGCGTGGAGGAAGGAGGAGTGTCAATAAAATAACAGAGCGTCATTTTTCTTCCCTGGTTCTGCGGTGTTTATAAAATATTTCTGTCAAGGAGGCAGAAATTTCTGTCTTGGAGGGCAAGAGGACATTTCCACATCCTCAGGTGCACCTCAGTAAAACTGGAAAATCTTGTGAAATCTTTTCAATGCTTTAATCAATGTGTAGGAAGTTGAGTGCAGAGCAAAATAAGAACATCAGGTTTTTTCCTGGTTCTGTGGTGTTTATAAAATATTTCTGCCAAGGAGGCAGAAATTTCTGTCTTGGAGGGCAAGAGGATATTTCCACATCCTCAGGTGCACCTCAGTAAAACTGCAAAATCTTGTGAAATCTTTTCAATGCTTTAATCAATGAGTAGGAAGCTGGGCACTGAGTAAACAAGAGCACTGGGTTTTTTCCTGGTTTCGTGGTGTTTGAAAAATATTTCTGCCATGCCTGGGGTAGAGAGGGGCATTTCACACATCCTTAGGTGCAAAAACTTGTGAAATCTTTTAAATGTAGGAAGCTGAGCACTGAGTCAAACAAGAGCATTGGGGTTTTTCCTAGTTCCATGGTTTTTACAAAATATTTCTGCCATGTGTGGAGGGCAAGAGGACATTTCCACATCCTCAGGTGCACCTCAACAAAACTGGAAAATCTTGTGAAATCTTTTAAAAAGCATCTTTTAAGTTTATTTAAAGTTTAAGCATCTTATTTAAGCATTTTATTTAAGTTAAAAGCATCTTTTAAATGCTTTAATCAATGTATAGGAAGTTGAGCGCAGAGCAAAGTAAGAACATCAGGTTTTTTCCTGGTTCTGTGGTGTTCACAAAGTATTTCTGCCAAGGAGGCAGAAATTTCTGTCTTGGAGGGCAAGAGGGCATTTCCACATCCTCAGGTGCACCTCAACAAAACTGGAAAATCTTGTGAAATCTTTTCAATGCTTTGATCAATGTGTAGGAAGCTGGGCACTGAGTAAAGCAAGAACACTGGGGCTTTTCCTGGTTCTGTGTTATTTACAAAGTATTTCTGCCATGTTTGGAGGGCAAGAGGACATTTTCACATCCTATGGTGCACCTCAGTAAAACTGGAAAATCTTGTGAAATCTTTTAAGAAGCATCCTTCAAGTTTATTTAAAGTTTAAGCATCTTATTTAAGCATTTTATTTAAGTTAAAAGCATCTTTTAAATGCTTTAATCAATGTTGAGGAAGCTGGGCACTGACTAAAATAAGAGGACTGGGTTTTTCCTGGTTCTGTGTTATTTACAAAGTATTTTTGCCATACTTGGAGGACAAGAGGACATTTTCACATCCTCAGGTGCACCTCAGTAAAGCTGAATTAACAAAAACTTGTGAAGGGATGTATTATCAAATAAGTTATCACTCCCTTACATGAAGAGAGGAAATATTTAATTGTGAGAATAATTTAAAGTACACAATGACATCAATTTATAAGCTGATCACTTCAATTAATAAAATTGATCAATAACCCCAAGGAATTGTATTCATTTCCTTTTAGTTTATGAAAAGGACCAATCCAAGCCTTTTTTTTTTAATTTAATAAGTGAAATATTCATCACATTCCTCTGTTCAGAGGCCAGCAGGGTTTGCCACTGTCAAACCTTCAGGTTGCCACAAGAAAATTGAAATAGGAAAAACATTTCAGAGAAAAAGCAACATATTCCCATTTCTGACATAATAAAATCTTGAATATGAGCACCATGAGAATTCAGACTTTTAATTAAGGTGGATTTTTGGTCAGCTTGGTGCCCATGGATTTATTTTCTCCATTCTCCCACAGCAGCTCCTTCTGTGTCCTTTACAACTCACCTGAGATGGAACATTTTGCTCCCACCCTGGTGCCATTTCCTGCCACACATCCTTGTCCAAATCCCTGTTCTCTCACCTTTGGAATTCTCCTCCCACCATTCCATGTCCTGCTGGGCTTCCTACACTTGGTTCCAGCTCCTCCCCAGAGTTCCTGAGCTTGTTGGACCCACCAGCTTGGCAGAAACCACCAAATATCATCACAAATATTCCAAAATAGATTTGGCAATCAGCTGGAAGCAGCCTGAGCTCCACAGCAAGATCCAAACCATTCATAATGCAATAAAAATGAGGAGTAATGAATCCCATACCTATGTAGTATTTCATCTCAGTGTCATGTTTGTTCATCAGCTCGAGCAGTCTCACTTCAATCTGGGCCTGGTTTAGGAAAGCCTTCTTGTTTTTGATGATTTTGATGGCCACCCACTCCTGCTCCACTCGGTCATAAGCCTTCACAACCTGCAAGAGAAAAATCCATCAGGAAAATCCAACTTCCAAACCCACCCAAACTCCCTTGTTCACCTTTCTGAATCCAGAATTCTCCTTTTTAATCTTATTTCTTCTGATGATGCAATAAAGCTACAACTGATTTGGTGATGTTTATTGCAGGGATGTCACTTTATATGCAAATAAAATTATCTAAACCAACACTGTAAAAAGACTGGTAAATCTGAGAAAAACTAAAACCAACAAAATAAAATCTCCATCCTCATTCCAGCCTTGGCTAAAGCTGCAACCAGACAAAACAAATGCTGCTAATGATATTTATAGGAGGTAAGATCCAGCACTAACTATTGTTTTAGGTTAAAAACCTAATTCAAACTAAAAGCCTAACTCAAACTAAAACCAAAGTAAAAATGTAACTCAAACTAAAAACAAACTCAAGTTAAAAATGTCACAGATTGCAAAATTGGAGGATTTCTCATTGTAAAATGTAACACACACTGAAATATAAATAAATGTTTTCTGCAGTAACATGAAATAGCACAAGATGTGAGTGTCTGAACAGGCACTCAGGATAACAGAAGTGAGAAAAGAGAGTTTTAATTTCAAAATAAAGCAGAAATAACAGTTTAAATGAACCACAGCTGTGATGCAGTGAACACTGAGGAGCCTTTACCTGTCCAAAGGATCCTTTGCCTATCAAAGAGTCGATCTCATAGCGGTCCATCCACTTCTCCCCATTTTTCACAATGTAGTCGTAGTTGTCATCATCATAACCATCATTGTAAACTTTCCTCTCCTTTTTGTGACTGGAATCATCTCCCTGGCCCTGCTGATGCCGCCGTTTTTTTTTTGCATAGTAAACCTGGAGGGGAAGAGGAGCTTCCTTAAGAGCCTTGCTTAGAACAGCAGCTCAAGAAAGAGGAAAATCAACTTTTATTCAGCATTTTGTGGTTTGAAAGTGGAATTTCTATAAGTGAAAACCAAGCAATCCTCTCCTTCTATTGCTGTGTTTGAAGTCAGGTCATTATTCCAAAGGAAAGTCTTGAATAATTGAAAAACTGGGAAAGCAGAGCTAAAGAAATGTACTGACACTAATAAATATATTAGTGACACTAATAAATAATAATAACTGATAAATGTATTAATACTAATAAGTAATATTTTAATAACTCTGATAAATGTACTAACATTTATATAATAATATAGAATATATATTATATATATAATAATAATAACTCTGATAAATGTTCTAACACTAATAAATATTAGTGTTCTAACACTAGTAAATATTATTTATTAGTGACACTAATAAATAATAATAACTGGTAAATGTATTAATAAGTAATAGTAATAACTCTGATAAATGTACTAACACACATTTATATAATAATATAGAAATATATATTATATATATAATAATAATAACTCTGCTAAATGTACTAACACACATTTATATAATAATATATAATATATATTATATATATAATAATAACCCTGATAAATGTTCTAACACTAATAAATAGTAATAATAACACTCATAAACATAGTAATACTGATATGGAGTTCACAGGTGCCAAAGGAACAGAAACATCCCAGCACACTGTGCACACAGTGAAATTAAAAATGCTAACTAGCCTGGAAACAAGAATTACCATTGATGTTCCCACAAAACTAGGAAAGAATTCCAAGAAGTCATTAATCACCATAAAAATTATCTTCAAAATCCCTTTAACTGTCAAAAATTTCAAACTAACTGATGCTTTCCTGTATTAACCTGAACAACTTTTTATTTTCCATTTGTCTATAATATTTAATTCAATAATTAAGGAAAAACACTTCAGCATTTTCCTTATAAGCTCTTAGAACCATTAATAAAGTTTTATTGAGCTCAAAGTGTGCTTGTACCACTCGTGTCTCCTTGTCCTGCAAGCTCAACATTTGTTTATAAAACAACAGAAAATAAATCCCAGGATAAAAGATTTCCTGTGTGCTGGACAGAAAGCAGGACTGTGACAGCTATGACCTCAAACAGGACATGAACAACTGAGAGAAAACTTGATTTTTGGATCTCTTGATGAGATTATTTGTAGAAAATCCATTTAAATCATGTGTTGTAACAAACATCAGTGCATTGAAGCCAGCTGCAGGCATTACCTCATTAATATGCTTGTAAGTTTTGATCAAATCTACGGAGAGTTTCCTCAGTGGAGCAGTGGCTGGATCACGAAAAGTTTGGGGCATCCGCCTCTGGAATGGGAATATGAGAGAAATTAGAATAAAAATAGGAATTTAATGGCATAGTTACTGCATCAAACTGTGAAATTCCTCATGGAAATGAGTTAGTTAAATGCAACAGGTTTTTTTTTAACTCACAGTAAGAAAAATCCCACACCCAGTTTAGTTACTTTTTCATATATTAATAATTTTAAATGTATTGAGAATTTTTCAAACAGGGTAAATTCCAAGATTCCTACCTCTCCTCCCACTACACCCGACAGGTTTAATCCAAATCTCCTTTGACAACAAAGACTCTCCTCCATCACTCCTCCCCCTCAGGACTGACACATGAACTGTCACCACATTTAAGGTACACACATATTTAAGTTCACAGGAACTGCTGGAGAACTGGGCCACCTCACTACATTCAACTGCATTAAATTCCAAATAAATACTGAATAAAATAAAACCCAAATCTAGGACTACCAAGAGACAAACCAGCTCCAAAGGCTGTGTCCAGCACTGCTGGACAAGCTCTGGGAATTCTGTCCCACCCAGCTGGAGCCTGATGGGGACTTGAGAGTGGCTGATCCCTCAGCCTGCTCCTCTCTCCATCCCAGAGCACAGGGCACAGGGTTGGGTTCAGGTGGCTCTGGAATGTCCCCAGGGAGGAGCCCCCAGAGCCCCTCTGGTCTCTGCTCAGGGCTGGGCACTGCCCAGGGCAGAAGTTGTGCCTCCTGTGAGGGGAATTGCTGGGCTCAGGCCCTGCCCGTGGCTCTGGGGCCATTGCTGGGCCTGGGGCAGAGCCTGGGCCTGCTCTGAGCTCTGCACACAGGGACAGACACAGGGACAGACACAGGGACAGCCAGGGACAGACACAGGGACACACACAGGGACAGACACAGGGACACACACAGGAACAGACACAGGGACAGCCACAGGGACAGCCACAGGAACAGGCAGGCCCAGGCAGGGCTGAGGCCCCTCTCTCTCCCTGGGGCTCCTCTCCAGGCTGAGCAGCCCCAGCTCCCTCAGCCTTTCCTGGGCACAGAGCTGCTCCAGGCCCTTGCTCAGCTCCAGGAGCTCCTGGCCCTGCTGTGCTGAGGAGCCAGAGCTGGGCACAGCAGCCAGAGGTGCCCCCAGGGCTGGGCACAGGGGCAGGATCAGCCCTGACCTGCTGGCAGTGCCCATCCCAGTGACCCCAGGACACTCTGGTGGCCCAGGGACAGCTCAGTGTCCCCAGGTCCCTCCCCAGCAGGGCACCCCCAGCCTGGGGTTGGTCCTCTCAGGGTGCAGGACAGAAAACCTCAGGGTGAGTTTAAGCAATTCCATTACAGAAAAGCCTGTTCTGTGCATGTTTTTCACCAGAATTATTGAACTAATAAATGAGTTATTAAATGGAGATGTCTAAAGAAGGCCTGGAGGTGGCACTCAGAGCTCTGGGCTGGGGACAGGGCACAGCTGGGATTCATCCTGGAGACCTTTCCCAACCTAAATGACCCTGGAATTCTGTGATGGGAACTTGAAAAAGCAGAATTCACCTTCTGTGACTGAAGGGAGTTTGCCATTGCCAAGTCTGCCTTCTAGTTTTTATACAATAACTTAATACTTATAATGGTTGCTGCACAAATAACTATTTTTTTCCCTCAATGACAAAATAAAAAGAATCACATCAAAGTGACCCAAAAAAGGTCTCACAGAAAGAAATTATAGAGAGTTTGTGCTTCTGAAACTGGACATGCACTGAGGTACCAGAGGGACCACCCTAGAAAGCCAAACTCCCCTTCTCCTCCTGTGTGGGCAGGGGGAAAAAACATTAATTTTATTTTATTACAAGTACAAGCACTTTGTAAACATCAGGAAACTGTTTGAAAGTTTCCTAAACAAACCATCAGACATTTACAAAACATTTTTGTTTCTTCCTTTCATCTGGCAAACAAATGTGGCCCATGAAATAAACCCCACCTCAAGGGGATCTTTATGATCTCTCCCTCAGCACTGAGCAGCAGCAAATCCTGACCCAGCTGTCATTGCTAAAACATCTTCAAACCCAAATATTTCCCTCAAATTCCTGAATTCTGACTGAGAGAAGGTGTTGGGATATGGGAACACTGGTGGGATATGCTGGTGAAGAAACCAGGAGGTGGCAGAGGAATATCAGGAATATTGGCAGGGCTCAGTCCCTGTCCTGCATAAGCAGAAGGGGATTTGATTTGTGAGGGAAAAGTCTCAATGTGGAAGAATTCCATAGTTCAGACCAACTATTCCCACAAAAAAATTTTCTGATTTGGAAAGGGAATTTGTATGACAAGTTTTGATGTTTCTTTTCAAATTTATAAGTCAAATTTGCTTGCTTACTACAAAAATAAAGATCTAATTTCCACTCTGAAATAAACAGCCGGTGAAACAAAAATCTGAATTATCACCATCCAAAAATTGTAAATAATTTAAATTCTGCAAGCTACTGCAGCCAGTCTCTTCTCTAACAATTGTGCATTTTCACAATTACACACTGTGAAAGCACACTCCTGAACCTGCATGAACTTTTCAAAAGTTTGATTTTGCTCCCATGGGTTCATAAAGTTTTGGGTTGAATTTTTTTCCTCACACTTTCATATGGTGAAATTCGTAATATTCACTTCTTTTTTCAAGTGAGATTCTTTCTTCCTGATGATGGAGGAGCATGGAACAAAATCATTTTGTGTTTTATACAACACTGTCCAAACCTTTATTGTTGGGGTTACTCTGATTTCTGACTTGGATTTAAGGAATGCTCAACCACCAGAGAAAGGGAAAAGGGGAAAAAAAAGGGAAAAGGAGAAAAGGAGAAAAGGGGAAAAGGGGAAAAGGGGAAGGGGAAGGGGAAGGGAAAGGAGAAGGAGAAGGAGAAGGGGAAGGAAAAGGAAAAGGAAAAGGAAAAGGAAAAGGAAAAGGAAAAGGAAAAGGAAAAGGAAAAGGAAAAGGAAAAGGAAAAGGAAAAGGAAAAGGAAAAGGAAAAGGAAAAGGAAAATCTCCCATTTCACAAGCTTCAGTCTCTATCTGGTGGCCAGACAGCAACACTGCAAGCTCAGATCTCTAAAACCAGAACACAAATCAATGACATGCTGCATCTCAGGTCTGAGAGACAAGAAAATACTTTAATTAATAAGAAAATTCCCACAAAAAAGGCCCCATTTATGTGTCCTCAACACATTGGTGACAAAGCACATTTTATGGCAACTGTGACTTTTAACTCAGGTGTGCTGTTTGAATTCCTAGCTTTTGGGGATGGAGCACACAACAAATTTCTCTCTTCATGGGCATTTTCTTATTTTGTCCAAACAGATGGCATTGCTCCTTTTAAAAATATTTTTATTATGGAGAATCCTGAGCTGTTTATGGGATGCTTTAATTCAGATTTTTTTTAAAAAAAAGAAAGAACCACCAATATCCACATTCATTAAAAGAAGAAAGAAAAAAAAGATAAATTCAACTTGTGCACAGCACATGGTCCACTTCACAAACAAAATCAATAATGAAGTTTTCATTGTGTCAGGGCAACTTTCAGCAAGAATTCCAAATGGAATTGTTTAAATGACTTGCATGGCCTCACTGATGACAGGGACAGCTGAAGTTAAACCATCATTAACAATAATGTTGAACAGGTAGTGGGAATATCTGAATTAAGGATTTTAAACTGGTGATGAAACATGAACCTGGCAATGATCTTGATGAAGTCAATAAAATCTCTGGCCAAGATGTGGTTAGAAAACCTCAAATTTTGCAGATAATTTTAATATAATATAATATAATATAATATAATATAATATAATATAATATAATATAATGTAATGTAATATAATGTAATATGATATAATATGATATAATATAAATTACTTTATATATTATACAGATTATATTTTTATATATTATGTTATATATTGTGTATTATGTATTATACGCTATATATTATATATTATACGCTATATATTATATATTATATGTTATATATAATATATTATATATTGTGTATTGTATATTGTATATTATATATATTGCATAGATTATATCTATTATTTATATATATGGTATTTGTTTTTTAATATATGCAAATTATGTTAGATAATCAAAGCTGGAAAGGTGTTTAACACTCAGCCTGACCTTCCCATTCCAGGTGTTTCACAAAAGCTGAACCGCTGGAATTTGTTACCAAAATCTCACCTCAGCTCCTTTATCAGGTAAATCAATTTTCTAATAATTTTGTACTTAAATGAAAAGAGTTTCAGGTAATCTGAGCATCAAAACAGAGCCGGAAAAAAAAGAAACTTCGAAGTCGTGACAACTTTTAAGTTCTTATCTTTCATTCCCATCAGGCTGTGTTGAACTCAAGATGGAACCAGTTAGAACTGGACAGAAAAATGTGAATTTATTGTCACTGCAGGAGAAAGATCCCAGAGATCCCAACTTTTCTGTTCTCCCTGGACCATGTGCTCCCACACTTCCCTGAAACTGGAATATTCAGCAGCCACAGCCAGGACCCCTCCTGCCAGCAGAGTTTGGGAAATAAAAGCCTTAAAAAGTAACTTCTGAAGGAAAAAAATGTAAAAAGACAGAGCTGGAAGGTTTTAAGTGTAATTTAAAACCTCATAAATAAGAGAAAAACAAAACAATCTGGCTGCTCTTGGAGTATCTTCCTAGAATTCTTTGATCCTTGTCAGTAATGGGTGAGGGGACCACAGCCAGAAGAAATAAGTGCAAGAGAAAATGATGTAAATAATTTTTAAGACCAACTTATATGCAATTATTTATATTATTTACATTTAATATAAATATAAATAATTTATATAATCTGAATATAAATTGTCATTACTGTTCCCTAACCTTTAATCTGCAGCTGTGAGTGATTCCCTAAAAACCAAAATATGGCCTGCAAGCCACTAGAACCCCAAACGCAAGCAGGACTAAAACCAATAAATTCACATTTATTCTCTGCTTATGAATTAAAATCACTCCAGGAACCTGAACCAGACACTCCATAAAAAAAAGGAGTCAGAAAACAGAAATAAGCGGGCAGAGCATCGTGAGGGAGCTGAGGGCTGGGCTGGGCTCGGCTCGGCGGCCCGGGAGCAGCGCGGCGCCGCGGCCAGCAGAGGGGGGCGGCGGCCCGGCGACGGCGGCGAGCGGGAAAATCCCCATTTCAGAGCAAAAATCCACATTTCAGAGGAAAATCCCCATTTCCCGGGCAAAAATCATCATTTCCAGAGCAAAAATCCCCATTTCCCGAGCCCAAATCCCCACTTCCCGAGCTCAATCCCCATTCCAGAGCCCAAATCCCCATTTCCAGAGCCCAAATCCCCATTTCCCGGGCCCAAATCCCAATTTCCAGGGCCCAAATCCCCATTTCCCAAGCCCAAATCCTGATTCCCCAAGGCCAAACCCTGATTTCCAGAGCCCAAATCCCCAGTTCTCAAGCCCAAATCCCCATTTCCCGACCCCAAATCCTGATTTCCTGAGGCCAAACCCTGATTTCCTGAACCCAAATCCCCATTTCCCAAGCCCAAATCCCCATTTCCTGAGCAAAAATCCCCGTTTCCAGAGCAAAAATCCCCATTTCCTAAACTCAAATCCCCATTTCCTGAGCCCAAATCCCCACTGGGATTTGGAAAGGCTCACTCTTCCAAAGAAGTTACTTATGGGGCACCCAAATGGGGTGTTTTAGGGCACCCAAAGAAGTGACTTTTAGGGCACCCTAAATGAGTTACTTTTAGGGTACCAAATGAAGTTTTATGGCATCCTAACAGTTTACTTTTAGGGCACCCAAAATAGTAATTTTTAGGGTACCTAAAGATGTTATTTTAGGGCACCCAAATGGGGCATTTTAGGGCACCCTAAATGAGTTACTTTTAGGGCACCCATATGGAGTGTTTTAGGGCATCCAAAGAATTTACTTTTAGGGTACCCAACAAAGTTTTATGACACCCAAACAGTTTCCTTTTAGGGCACCCAAATCAGTTATTTTAGGGCACCCAAAGAAATTACTTATGGGCACCCAAACAAGTGACTTTTAGGGCACCTAAATGAGTTACTTTTAGGGCACTGAAAAAAGTTTTAGGGCACCCAACAGCTTACTTTTAGGGCACTAAAGAAGTTAGTTTTAGGGCACCCAAAGAAATTATTTTAAGGGCACCCAAAGAGGTTATTTTATGACACCCAAAAAGTTACTTTTAGGGCACCCAAAGAGGTGACTTTTAGGGTACCCAAATGAGTTATTTTCAGGGTTCCCAAAGAAGTTTTAGGGCACCCAAACAGTTTATTTTTAGGTCACCTAAAGAAGTTACTTATATGGCATCCAAATGGGGTGTTTCAGGGCATCCAAAGTGACTTTTAGGGTACCTAAATGAGGAAGTTTTAGGATAAACAAAGAGGTTTTAGGGTACCGTAACAGTTTACTTTTAGGGCACTCAAAGAAGTTATTTTTAGGGCACCCAAAGAGGTTATTTTAGGACACACTAACAGTTTACTTCTAGGGCACCCGAATGGGGTATTTTAGAGCACCCAAAGAAGTGACTTTTAGGGTACCTAAATGAGTTATTTTTAGGTATCCAATGAAGTTTTAGGGCACCCAAAGAGTTTATTTTTAGGACACCCAAAGGCGTTATTTTAGGGCACCCAAAGAGTTTACTTTTAGGGCACCCAAATGAGGTGTTTTAGGGCACCCAAAGAAGTTACTTTTAGGTACCTAAATTAGTTACTTTTAGGGTACCCAAAGAAGTTTTAGAACACCCAAAGAGTTTACTTTCAGGGCACCCAAAGAGGTTATTTTATGGCACCCAAAGAAGTGATTTTTAGGCTACCTAAATGAGTTACTTTTAGGGCACTGAAAGAAGTTTAAGGGCACCCAACAGTTTACTTTTAGAGCACCCAAAGAAGTTATTTTTAGGGCACCCAAAGAGGTTATTTTAGGACATCCTAACAGTTTACTTTTAGGGCACCCAAATGGGCTGTTTTAGGGCAAGAAACTATTTTTAGGGCACCCAAACAGTTTACTTTTAGGACACCCAAATAAGTTACTTTTAGGGCACCCAAACAGTTCACTTTTAGGGCACCCAGTTAGACTACTTTTAGGGCACCCTAACAGATTATTATTTTTACATCTGTACCCAAGCAGGTTATTTTAGGGCACCCAAGCAGTGACTTTCAGGCTGTGCAAAGCTGTGGCAACAAGGCTGTCCCAATGCTCCAGGCTGCTGATGTTGGGGAATTCCAGGAACTGCAGCTCCCAGCCCCAATCCTTGTCTGTGTGACTGGGTGGGAGCCACTGCATGGAGAGGATCCAACCTAAAAGGATCAAACTCCCTGAATCTGCCTCAAGCCACCTTTCTCCTCCTCCTGTTTTTATGGGTTTATTAAAATCAAACTATCAAGGCTTCTCCAATTCCTTTTGCTGCATATTAAAATCTGGATTTTCTGGATGATAAACATTGGAGAAAGGAGGCTCATGGAGCAAGGACAGGAGGAGAGGGAACAGGCTCAGCTGGGACAGCAGCAGCAATTTGCCCATGGAAAGGGAGCTCAGGCCTTGGCAGGGGCTGCCCAGGGAGCTTTGCAGTGCCCATCCCTGCAGGTGTCCCCTGGCGGTGGCACTGAGTGCTCTGGGCTGGGGACAGGGTGGGGATTGCTCACAGCTGGGACTCATCCTGGAGATTTTTCCCAACCTAAATGATCCTGGAGTTCTGTGGGATGAACTCACAAAGGCAGAAGCCACTTTCTGTCACCAAAGAGAGTTTGCCACTATAAAAGGTTGCTCTGTGTTAGAAGCTCTACAAGGAGATGACAGAGAAAAGAAGTGGTGGGATCCCACCTGAATAAAACAACCTAAAGATGCTTCCAACAATGTTCTCTGCAAGGTTCCTTTCCAGAACTGACATTTACAGGACAGAACTTTATCAAGATTTTGGGTAAAAAACTTTTCTCAAGGCCAGAGAGAGGTGGCAGCACATTCATGGCAATGCCTTGAACAGAAAGGATTCCTGTAGGAATGTCATAAAGAAAGAATCTGTGACATGCATGGATCAGTGGGACACACACCCCCAGATGTTGGCAGATCACATCTGGAGAGAAAAGCACAAAACCTTCAACCACAGAGGTCAAAGTTTTTACAAGAAAAAAAAAAAAAATTTAATCAAGATGAGCCAGAACTGTAAAAGAGCAACCCAAAAGAAAGAACAAGGAATTTATCTGCAGAGAGACCAGGCCCAGAGCAGGTGATCTGAGCCACCAGCAGGAAGGTCTCAGCTGGATCTGGCTATGCAGATAAAACCAGAAATGCACTGCAAAGACAAAAAGACTTTGGGAGTTCCCACAGAGGCTCAGACAGAACCTCCAGCCCAAGCAGGAGCCTGGTGAGGAGAACTCTTGGTGGGACTGGGTGATGGCAGAAGCACAAGAACCCAAGGCAGGGAAGGGAAGCCGTCAGTTGGCCACCATCAAAGCCAAGAACATGGATTCTATAAAACTGTGGTGGTGGTGCAAGAACAGCTTGATGGCCATGGCCAAGGTGGCCAGCTGATGATTTCCTCACATGGATCATGTCCATACAACCTAAAGTTCCTTGAGTTTGTTTTCAAAGTGCCTTGAAAGGATTCAGGTGCAACTTTTCTTGAACTATCTCCTTCCTGGTGGTTCTGGAGACTTTTCTGCCTAAAACATCTTGAGCAGCAAACACACTTCACCCTCTTTAGTGCAACATTCCTCATCAGTCTGCAGCAAATGTTCAATTTCTGACTTACAGGCTTTGTTGGAAACCATCTGCCCTTATGTTTCCACAACTGGGCCATGGAATTTTTAAAAACCAACAGAATTCCCACTTATCCAGAGCCACAGCAGCTCTTGTGGCTCCTGGCACTCTTGAGTTGAGGAGCTCCTTCAGTTCCTACCTACTGAAATAAAATCTATTTTGTGCAAACTTCTGTATTCCAAATACACCAGCCAGTGACTCTGCATTAAAACTGCCCATTAGGATAAGTAATAAAGCAATCAGCTCCTTACAAACAGCACAAAAATTTAAAAACCAGTTATTATTTTAAAAAAGAGCTTTTCACAGTTCTCCCCTTGGCCAATCTTTCTCTCCCCTTATTTAAAAAAATGTTACAAGTGGAACAATCATAATAAATATGTTCCAAAAGTTTAGAAACAATTTTTAAAACTTTTTTTGAAGTTATAGTATACATATACATACACATATATATATACACACATATATTATATACATATATATAATATGTATATATATGTAATATATATTATACATTATATATTATAATATATATTGTGTATTATAATACATATATATGTATATACATATACATATGCATATGCATATAATCTATATAATATATACACATAATATATAATATATACAATATAGTATATAATATATAATACATTATATATAATATATATAATGTATAATGTATAATATAGTATATATTATATATTATATATTATATAGTATATAGTATATAATACAATGTATATAAATATGAATATACATAAATATATATTATATATATAGATATGGTATAATATAATAATATAATATATATGTATATATTATGTATATGTACATATATGTATATATGTATATATTTATATATACATATATATATATATGCACACACACATATATAGATATATAAATATATAAAAATAAATAGTTTTAAATATACTGTTGTGTGGTAATTCTATCCTTAAAGAGTTGGGAGTTAATTAGTTAAAAATAAAACCCTACAAGAATAAAAGCCCTGATGCTGTAATTGATGGTTGGACAATGCAGGGACACAGGGGACGTTTCACAGGGGTTCAGAGTGACAGCACATGGGGGGAATGACCCTAAACTGAAGGAGGGCAGAGCTGGATGGGATATTGGGCAGGAATTGTTCCCTGGCAGGGTGGGCAGGGCTGGGATGGAATTCCCAGAGCAGCTGTGGAGCCCCTCGATCCCTGGCAGTGCCAAGGCCAGGCTGGACACTGGGGCTTGGAGCAGCCTGGGACAGCGGGAGGTGTCCCTGCCATGGCCAACCCCATCTCTAAAGGTCCCTTCCACCCCAATGAGTGCACAGCTCCCCATGAAGAGCTGGAGGTGCAGGAGCAGCCCTGGCCTCTTACCTGGTTTGTCAGGGGGATTGGCTGCTCGAGCTGCTCAGCGTAGGATAAGGCCGAGACCTGCTGGTCACTGATGCTCTGCTGCCGCCGGTCACTGTACTGCTGATGCGAATGGGACATCTGTCCAGCCATCTGAAGGCCAGCAGCATGGAATGAAAACGATGGTGCAAGCCGAACAGATGAAGGTTTGCATGCTGAAGTCTCTCCTCCTGCAAAGACAAGGACAGGGTTAGCAGGGGATGGGGGGAGAATCCTGTCCTGTGTTCAGAGTTCTGGATCCCGGAGATCATCGGCACCTGGGGGTTGTCACACACAGGGGGTTCCACAGGGATCAGGGATCCCAGAATTGTCCTGCAGGGCTGGGCAGGAACTTCTCACAGGGACACAGGGAATGGCCTTAGGCTGAGAGAGGGCAGGGCTGGATGGGTTATTGGGAATAAGGAACTGTTCCCTGGCAAGGTGGGCAGGCCCTGGCACAGCTGTGGCTGCCCCTGGATCCCTGGCAGTGTCCAAGGACAGGCTGGAGCAAACCTGGTCTGGTGGAAGGTGTCCCTGACCATCAGACCATTGTCACACGTGGGGGATTCCACCGGGAGTGATCTCAGAATTATCCTCAGGGAAAAGTGATCTGCAGGGCTGGGTAGGAAGGGTGGGCAGGGACCTCTCACAGGGACAGGGGGAATGGCCTTGGGCTGAGAGAGGGCAGAGCTGCCCCAGCCCTGCCCCAGCCCAGAGAGCCCAGAGGAGGCTCCAGGATG
>JAHXMQ010012338.1:23661630-23673231 GCA_020466415.1 Ammodramus savannarum pratensis | reverse complement strand
GAGTGAAACAATATCTCAGCAGTCAATACTTTATTGCTGAATGTTTAATAACCTGTGTTTCAAGAAGAGATCTAAGTTTTATTTTAAAACTGATCACCAAACTCACTGAAATTGGTGAAAATGTGCTAAGGTTGAGGTTCTGAAGCTTCTTTTTTTGTCTCCCCCTACAAAATCATGTGTAATTTATGATCTTATGCAATTATTCTAAGGTTTATAATTTTTCTAATTGAGTGAAAAGCCTGCCATTAAAAAGTGGGAATATAAAGGAGAGGGGGAAATTGAGATAAACTTTTTTTATGATCATGGTGAAAGTTCAAAGACTCACAGAAATAATAATGTTGGAAAATACCTCCAAGATCATCAAGTCCAACCTTTGACTGAACAAACATAACAACTCTTAAAGCAGAAATAAAGACTGAAGTGTGAATATTACTCCAAACACAGGTTTTCCAATAATTACTCAACTCCAGCTACCTCTGCATCTTTAACCCTGCTGAAAGATCCACACCTGTCCCTCAGTTCTGAGTGAAAACCACAAATACAAACAAAAAATTCTGTCAAATTCAGTAAATGAGGAGAAAATATTTTATAAACCACTGTAATCTCCTAATACAGCAGAAATTAGGGACATAAAGCTTAAATTGACATGATTTTTATGCTAGAAAAGAACCTCTCAAGTTACTCTTCAGAAGGCTTCAACCAAACTCCAAGTACACACAATTTTTATTAAATCTAAGTTTTTTGTTCTAGAAATCACTGAGTTTCTCTATGAAAATGTTGGCTTTATCCAAGAAAAACTAAATTTCCCTCTGCTGAACCTGAAGTTTTCTGAAGGGTTTAGAAAACAGTAAAAAAAAATTAAAATTTCACCAAAGTAAAAATCCAATTTAACCAAAAATCTGCTGGTGACTGGAATTCCCACTATTACTAGCAAATGCCAGATGGTATCAAAGCACACATACATATTGATACTTATGGGAAAGAGAAGGGGAAAAAAGGGAAAAAATAGGGTATGTAGCTGGATTTACTCAGTTAAACAATTCATTATCCTTACAGTCAGTTTTGGTGAGTTAAAAGAAGAGAATTTGAGCAGTTATGGAAGGAAATACAGGAATTGGACACTGAGGAAGAGGGAGGGAAGGAGAGGGAACAGGACTGAGGAAAGTGATCCATGACTGAACAGCAGAAAAAGCTGCTCGGGAAGGCAGGGAAAGGAAAAAAGGCCAGATACAGATGCAGATTTAAGCAGCAGAATATATTTTAAGCTCAGATTCCCCAATATTCTTAGACAGGAATGATATTTAGGCCAGAAAAAAAACCAGGACTCAACTTAGAGCTGAGGAGGGGCTTGGTTATTGGTGTGGAGTTTTTTTTTTGTCGGGTGGGATGTGAATAGAGCATTTTTGAAAGGTGTGTTTGTTCCAAAAATAGATTATCCTGAAGAAAAATCAGATAATCAGATTGAGATCCCGTTCTCGGACAGCGAGATGGGGCTGTGGTGTATCGTAAGAAAAATCAGATTGAGATCCCGATCTCGGACAGCGAGAAGGAACTGTGGTGTATCGTGAGTGATTGGTGAGTGTACCGGCGTTCTGCTTTCTACAAGAAGCTGGCTACTTTAAGGCATTTTATTTAAATAATAAATTTAAAAATAGAGAAAACTAGGGGGGCAGCAGGTGGGAAGCAGCAATTAGCCGAAGCGTTGGGCGGCCGGGCCGGGCCCGGTGTGAGGGCGGCTCGCAGCGCGCAGGCCCCGCGCGTGAGGGGGAAGCCGATCCCGGCGCTCCCCTCAGCGCATCCCCGGCTGCCGCAGCGCGCCCCAGCAACAGCGCCTCATTAGCATAGCCCACCCCGGGCCGCGCCGCGCCATTGGCCCGCAGCGCTGCGGCGCGAACCAATGGCGGCGCGCTATGCAAATGCGGGCGCGCAGTTGCCAGGGCAGAGCTGGCGCGCGGCGGCCAATGGGCGCGGGCTCCATAAACAAGGAGCGCGATTGAGCTTTGTCACATTCGCCGGGCGCTGTTAACACTTTCCAGTTTAGGGCGAAATTAGCTCCATCTCCCGAGGATCAGGCTCATGTTCTACATTTCACCCCCACAGCAAGGGCAGGGCGGCGCAGCCATGATACACGGGATTTACGGATAAGCGCGCCCGCGTTAGGATTTCGCCTTGCCCGGCTCCGGGACGCCTTCTCCGGGGTTGGGATGCGAAAGATCCCCCAAGGCTGCCGGGTGGGAGCAAGCCCGGCTGGAATTCTTGCCGGGGCTTTAAAAAGCTCTAAAGTTCCCTGTCGCTGCCTTCCTTAGGCAGGTCACCTCCTAAAATTACTGTGTCAGGCCACTCCTGTCCTTCCCTTTTGAATTTATGTTTCATTGGTTTGGGTTTAACCCTAAAGACACAACATCCTTTATTATTAGTATTATAATTATAATTCACCCCCCACTCCCCGACAGATTTTAAGCAAATGAAATTGCAGCTCGTTCCACCGCCGCTAATGACTGAACATGAGCGATGCTGAAGCATCCTAGGTGAAATAAGCAGATTTTTAAAGAAAAAAAAATAATTAAAATATTATCTGCCAGTATAAGGTGTCTCTGTGACGGCGTGAATCCATCACTGACCACCAGCACCGCTCCTGCTGGGGAGATCCCCTTCCCACGCGCAGGGGGGGATGCGGCTGTGGAAAACCGGCGGCTGGAAATGCAAAGAGTGACAGACAGACAGACTTACTCTGGAAGCCCCCGGCTGTCCCTGCAGCAGAGCAGCAGCAGCAGCAGCAGCACTGTCCCCCCTCTCTCTCTCTCTCTCTCTCTGTGTCTCTCTACGCCGTGGCGGCCGCGGCGATGCCGGGCATGTTTTACTGCACTTTGCCGAGCCCGGCAGCGATGTGCCAGCGCCGCTGCGAGTCACTCACCTGCCGAGGGGGTGGGGGGGGCTTCCTGTTCTCCGGGGCTCCGCCAAGGTGCCACCGGACAGGGACAAGGTGCCACCGGACAGGGGACGGGGCACGGAGCCCGCGGAGCCCCCGGGCACGGCGGGGACAGCAGCGGAGCCCGGCCGCGCTCGGAGCCCGGGCTGGGGCAGGAGGGGCGCGGGCAGAGCCGGAGCCGCTCTGAGGGGCCCGGCACGGCCCAGCTGCACAGAGCTGCAGCGGGAAACGCGATTTTAAAATGTCAGCTCCAACACAACTTCAGAGTTTCACCGGCTCCCTCATTCAACAACTTCATTTTGGACATTTCAGCAGTAGAGAAACTACTGAAGTATTTCCCTCCATGCCTTAAAACACCAGCAACTCCCCTCAGAGAAGCTCCTGAAATCTCTTCCTCATTCAACAATTTCACTTTGGACATTTTAGCACTTATGAAACTACTGAAATCTCTCCCCCTATATGCCCCAGAACACCAGCAACTCCCTCAGATTTCAGGAGTGAAGCTCCTGAAATCTCTCCCTGATTCAACAACTTCATTTTGGACACCTTAGTAGTTATGAAACGACTGAAATATCTCCTTCCATGCTCTGGAACACCAGGAACTTCCTCAGTGAAGCTTCTGAAATCTCTCCCTACGTGTCCTAAACCACCAGGAACTCCCTCAGTGAAGCTCCTGAAATCTCTGCCTCATTCAACAACTTCATTTTGGACATTTTACCAGTAGTGAAACGACTGAAATATCTCCTTCCATGCTCTGGAACACCAGCAACTCCCTCAGAGAAGCTCCTGAAATCTCTCCCTCATTCAACAACTTCATTTTGGACATTTTAGGAGTAAAGAAACTACTGAAATGTCTCCTTCCATGTCCTTAAACACCAGAAACTCTCACAGTGAAGCTCCTGAAATCTCCCCCTATGTGTCCTAAACCACCAGGAACTCCCTCAGTGAAGTTCCTGAAATCCCTCCTTCATTCAACAACTTGATTTTGGACATTTTAGCATCAGTGAAACTACTGAAATTTCCACTTCCATGCCCTGGAACACCAACAACTCCCTCAGAGAAGCTCCTGAAATCTCCCTCATTCAACAACTTCATTTTGGACATTTTAGCAGTAGTGAAACTACTGAAATCTCTCCCCACATGCCCTAAACCCCCAGGAACTCCACAGTGTGCGTGCACTACACACCCCAAAAATCAGTGGGGTCCATTCCTTATCTCCTGGCAGCTTTTGGAACCCATTTATTGCATTTATTTTGTGCTCATCTGTGCAGCAGTGTTACCTGACATGGGGCTTACAGGATTTCCCAGCAATCCAGGCCGGGCTGGCACTTTGCAGCACTAATCCCTGTGCTGGGCTCTTTCAGACTTTTATCAGCACTTCATGAGAGTTCCTGGTGTTGGTGCAGCACCTCCTCCAAAGAACATTACTCACAATTTGCAGTTTGTAACACAAAACTAATTAGAGATGGAATAAATTACCTGCTGCATGGCAAAAAAAAACACCCAATATTTTATCCCAAATCAATACCCAGCATTTCCAGCTGAACATAAAGTTAGCATAAATATCATTTTTAAAGCTCTCCTTTTGTACAAACAGATATATATTAAAAAAAAAAAAATTAAAAAGAAATCTTTTGCTATGCATCAAACCCATCAAGGGAAATAACTTGAATTATTCTATTTCCCATTTGTAGTTACTGAGGCACAAGATATATTTAAACAGTTGGTAGAGAAAAAATGGGAAGCATCTCCCATATCAATGTACAGCCAGCATGCCAAACCATGAATGTAAGTGCTAAACAAGGGATGAATACATCATGTGCAAGAGTCTCACATGATATAAATTATTCAATACCTGACCAAAGAGAACAGCTTTCAGGAGAGAGGGGGAGGATCTCAAAGTACTTTTGTAGTTTGAATACAGGCAGGGTTAGGAATTGGTGCAGAATTTTTTTAACTCTCTTAAATAATCCCATGTATTTTCCAACTATTTCCATCCACCCAGCTCTGGTGTCTACCAGAAATAAAGGTGGATTTCATCTAACACAGCCATGACAATTTTAAAATAAAACCAACTGTAAAAATAAAATAACTTGGCACGTGGGCAAGTGTGTATTTTGAGAATTTGGGCTGTCCCCTCCTTCCACTTGCAGGATTTGCACAGCCCCATTGATAGGAAAAGTCTTTTTACCTTTCCTTTGTTTGAGTTTGGGATTTTTGGGATTGGATTTGAGATTGCTGTTAACTATCACACATCTTTAACACACACAGAAGCTTTTGAAGTGAAAAACTGAACTACAATAAAATATCCACCATTATAAATTCCACCTCAACTATGGGGAAGCTGCTGCTGAGATGATTCCAGGGAATTCCCTCGCTGGCTGATTTCATGGATGATTTTGAAGTAATTCATGTCACTCCAAGAGAAATTTATAGCACTTAAATTTTAGCTACAGAGCAGTTCTGTTGCATTTGAAGACATTGCTTTGATACTCTGTATTAATAACACAAATTCTGACAGAATTCCCAAAAACCAGGATATTCTGTGTTAATAATACAAATTCTGACAGAGTTCTTAAAACCCAGAATATTTTGTGTTAATAACACAAATTCTGACAGAGTTCCTAAAAATCAGAATATTTTGTGTTATTCTGATGGAGTTCCTAAAACCCAGAATATTCTGTGTTAATAACACAAATTCTGATGAAGTTCCTAAAACCCAGAATATTTTGTATTAATAACACAAATTCTGACAGAGTTCCTAAAACCCAGAATATTTTGTGTTAGTAACACAAATTCTGACAGAGTTCCTAAAACCCAGAATATTTTGTGTTAATAACACAAATTCTGACAGAGTTCCTAAAAAACAGAATATTCTGTATTAATAACACAAATTCTGATGGAGTTCCTAAAAACCAGAATATTTTGTGTTAATAACACAAATTCTGATGGAGTTCCTACAAACCACAACACTTTAAAACTCTCAGGCACGCTGTCCTTATAAATCCATATCACAGTTCATAAAACAATAACATTCCAGGTTTTTCCTCACTCCAAAGTTGCCTGGATGCACCAGAACTATTCCATAAAATCCTCCCAGGTTGTGAACTGCACCTCAACCATTTTTGTGCTGCTCTCTCCATCATTTGATAACTGCATTTTACAGCAGGAATCTGAAGCCAGTCCTGACAAACCAAGTCACTAAACAATAAATCATTAAAAAGTTTCAATATTTCCATGTCCAGTTTAGTGCTCATCACAGAAAATAAATTTAAAAAATCAGAAATAATCCAGGCAGGATTTATTTGGGGGTTGACAAGTCCAGTCAAAGCTCACATCTGAAAGCCCAATTTCCTGCCTTTGTAGTAATTCCTGTATTTAGCACACACACTTCCAAGTTTAAGCAATTACATCTTTTGATTTGTCTCACCTTGAAGCAGCAGCTTTTAAGGAGAAAAAACCTAAAGTGTGGTTGGATCTGTGCTTCCAGCTGGAAACCACCAAAACCTGGGGATGCCAAACTCCACTAATCCAAAGTGGGGCTCACTGCAAACTGTGTTGATTTATCTCAAGTAACACAAACTTCAACCCAAAATAATTTAAAACATAACAACAAAAATCATCCACAAAACAAAGAAAAAATATCATTATTCCTTTAGGATAATACAATTATTTTTAAAGTGTATCTTGCATTTTTCCTTGTAAGGTTTTACTGTTTCTAGCATAAAATAAGGAGTAGGCATTAAAGCTAGCTATGAAAATTGGGGTTTTGTTCACACTAATAATAACAATGAGAGCAACACTAAAGTATCAGAGTTGTGCAAATTTGAAAAAATAATTTTTGTCTGCATCTTAAAGAATTCTAGAATGGTTTGGGTTGGAAGAGACTTAAAACTCACCCAGTGCCAGCCCTGCCATGGCAGGGACACCTCCCACTGTCCCAATGTCCAACCTGGCCTTGGGGATCCAGGGGTGGAATTCCATCCCAGCCCCTCCCAAGGAACAATTCCTGGTTTATCCCACCTGACCCTGCTTTCCCTCAGCTGCTTTGCTCCATAAATCTGATTCCCAGTTACAAAAATCCCCATTTGCCATCACTGGGCTCCTCCTTTGCCACCTGTCCCCTGCAGGGACATCATGGAAGGTGCACAAAGCCAAGAGTGGAACATCTGAGCCTCTCCTCCATCAGTCTCTGATTTTTCTGGAATGTCAAACTCCTGAGAGCTGCACCTGTGTGGTGCAGGAGGGAAGGGATCATCCCAGCATTTCCTGCAGGATCCATAAACTACACCAAGGAAAAGCTGAGTGGGTAATTTGCCATGGTTTGGGGTTGGGTTGGGTTTCCTCACCTCCAGAGAGGTGCACAGGAACCATTCCACCTGAGGAAAGAGACTTGGATGTTCCCAAGGAAAGGAGATGATGGAAAATTATTTCCAGGATCTAAAGGAAATCTTCAAGGTTCAGCCAACAACTGTTCTAGGAAAAGGTCACCCCAATTCCTGTTCACAGCAGAATGTTCATGGAGTTCTAACCCCTAAAGGCTTTTAATTCAAACAAAATGTGCCCTGGTCTGGCCAGGGAATGTTCCCAGCTCCTGAGGACACTGTGAAATCCACATTTACAGGCACCAGACACGAGTGTCCTGCAATGCAAAGGAACCACGGCCTCCTACAAGGTCACGTCACCAAGGCTGAAGTCACTGCAAGAAAAGTGAAATAATAACACACAAACTTTTTATTTTAAAAGTTGAGGTATCAATGAGCTCCAAAGCTTCAGCACTGAGGTTTTAGGAGTGTTCTGAGGGAACAGAACACCCAGCTCCAGGCAGGACTCTCTAAACAAACAGGTGAGGAGGAGTGGGGAACAGCCTCACTCTGACCGGGCAGAAGGGGGAAAGAAGGGGGAAAGAAGGGGGAAAGAAGAGGGAAAAGTTGGAAGTGCCCTCCTGCCATGAGGGAAAACTCACTGGAGCGAGGGCTGTGCTGAGATGATTGAGAAAGGGTGCAAAGAAAAGTCACCCCAAAGAAATGTTACCCCAAAGAAATATCACCCCAAAGAAATATCACCCCCAAGAAATGTCACCCCTAAAGAAATGTTACCCTAAAGAAATGCCACCCCAAAGAAATATCATGCTAAAGAAATGTCCCTGTCTCAGCAGGACATCACCAGGGACAGTTATCAAACAGTCCCCAAGGTGATGGGATTGAGGGTGCCCAGAGCAGCTGGGGCTGCCCCTGGATCCCTGGCAGTGCCCAAGGCCAGGTTGGACACTGGGGCTGGAGCAGCCTGGGACAGTGGGAGGTGTCCCTGCCAGGCAGGGCTGGCACTGGGTGGCCTTTAAGGTTCCTTCCCAACCCAAACCATTCTGTCATTCCATGGATTTGGAGCAGAAAGCTCAAAACAAGCCCAGGATGTGCCACCTCTAAGATGTCTGTATAAAACAAGAGCCACGTAACTCATTATTCTCATCACTGCCATGGAGCCCAACTTTTCACCAAGTCCATGAAGAGCTGAAATTCTTCCCAGGAGCAAAGATCAATATCATTTCTCATGCTCCAGAGCCATGCAGAGAGCAGGGTCCTGGTGCAGGAGGAGCAGGAGGAGCCCCAAGCAGCTCCTGCTCTGCAGCACGGCCTGTTCCAGCACAGGGGCGGCACTCGGGGCTGGGCTCGGCCAAAGCATCGGGGCTGGAAGCACCACGGGGTTTTGTCTGGCCCAAGAGAGCACAGAACTGCTCCCAAATGTCACTCCAGCTCACACAGCTCCTCAAGACCTCTTTGGGAATTTGGGGGATTGCTGTGATTTCTTTGCAGCTCCTGAGAGCCCAGAGACAGAGGTGGAAAATTGTCCTTGCCATCATTTGTGAGAGGAAATCATGGCAGTCCCTTCAGAGGTCACAGCACTGAGCACCCTCAGCCAACACTCAATGTTTCAGAACATCCCCAAGGATGAAATGATGCTACCAGGAGAAACTTTCCATGCAGGAGTGCTCAGGCCTTGGGATGAGCTGCTCAGGGAGGTCTGGAGTCTCTGGGAGTGCTCAGGAGGAGTCTGGATGTGGCCCTTGGGGACAGGGATTGGGGTGATAATCCTGAACACCAATTTTTAACCCTCCCAGTGAAGAAATTCCTCCTGCTGTCCAACCAAAGCCCTCCCTGGCACAGTTTGAGGCCTTTTCCTCTTGTCCTGGCCCTGTTCCTGTCCCCTGGGGAGCTCACACACCAGGGCCATCCTGAAATCCTGCATTTCACTCCTGAGGGCCACAAGCACACAGTCACATCGGGAATGTCCTGGCCTTGTCCCTTCCCTTGCAGCTGTGCTGAGGACCCCAGAAAGGGCTGCAGGAAAGTCCCCCTGGCTCTCCAAAGCTGAGCACAGCAATGCTTCTCATGGAGCACCTTGTCCAGAGGCTTCCAAAAACCTCCTGAGGGGTTTTGTGTTCTCCAAAGCTGTGAATGAGGAGAGCCAGGCCTCGGGCAGAGGTGCCACCCACCCAAAGGTGCAGCCCCTGTGTGATTACCTGCTCTTGGATGGAATCCCCACCATTCATCAGGAGCTGGTGCTGAAAGGAGCCCAAATCACTTTGTTTAAGGAGGCTGCTACCCAACTGATTCACTTTTCCCTCAATTGATCAAAAGGCTCACCCAGGAGGGAATTACCCACCTTCCTCATGGGGCAGGGCAGCTTCTGGGCAGACAAAACTGACCTGTTATCGAGGATAATGTGGATTTGTGATGGCAAAAAATACTGCTAATAAACTGGGATCCATGGGAGAAAGTGATACAAAGTCAAACAACAAAATGCTGTGACCTTTTGTTGGTCACAAAGCAAACCAACTTGTGGCTTGTGTAATACTGAGCCCAGATCTGTGCAAAGGAATTTGTCCCTTTGGTGGGGAAGGATTTGCTCCCTGTGAGGTTGCCCAGAGAAGTTCTGGTGTCCCATCCCTGGAAGTGTCCCAGGCCAGGCTGGACAGGGCCTGGAGCAAGCTGGGATCATGGAAGGTGTCCCTGCCATGGCAGGGAGGGGAATGGGATGAGTTTTATTTAAAATCCCTTCCAACCCAAACCATTCCAGGATTCTATGAAAGCAAAAATTCCCTTCTCCTCTACCAACACTTTCCCAGAAAAAAAGCGAAGCAGATTTTTCATTCATGGTGTAGAATTCATGGAATTTCAGGACACAAATGACTCCTCAGGTGTCTGAACATGCACTGAGTGTTGACCCAAACACCTGGAGCCACAGGGAAAGACTCTGAAAAACTCCAAAGACGTCACCACGGCTCTGGAAGTGTTTTGAACCCAAATCCCTGCTCCAGACAAAGTTAGCTCCCAAATTCTATTTCAGGAAAGTGCCTTCTATTGAAGAAGTGGAGTATTCAGCTGGCTCCCTTTTGGTGGCACTTTTTCTGAGCACAGAAGTGTCAGAATTTTTGCATTTGGATGGCAGCCTATAGAGGCTGGATTTCTCCCAAGAAAAAACCAAGTTGTGCTTCTTGCCTTCCCCTGGAGCTCCACATGCCTCCAGACATAAAAGAAAACACCAAACAAAGAAAAAACACAACAACTACTTTTGCCTTTCTCAGGATCCAAACAGGCATTGCCTGGGGCCTTTTGCTGCCAGAATCTTTGTTGGAAAACAAAGCTGAACACAGAATTTAAGCTGAAGGTGCACAATCCCAACTTCAAAACTGACCCATTGATTTGGGTGTGAAACACCCTCTTTTTTTCTGAGGAAAATCTCTTTTCTTCACAAGAGAAATCATGAAGACTCCTCAAGTCCATGAAGTCAGAGGACAAGAACAACTTTACAGATAAAATGTCTCTGAAGATGGAAGAAAAGCTGAACTTTCCAAGGAAAGCAACACAAAATACTCCCAGGCTTTGTAAGGGAGAAAGAAAAGAAGCAAAGGAATATTCCTGCAGCTGCAGGTCAGGAAAAAAGAAGTTATATTTCTATATATATATTTATATATTATGTATATATAACAAAAGCTAGAACAACCCTGGGGTTTTTTGCTTTGACAACAGGGGGAAAAAGCAATTTTCTCCTGAGACATCATAAGTCCAAAGAGAAAGGAAAAAGGATTGAAGGACAACAGTGGAATTAAGAGCTGAGGAAGGAGGGAAGCAGCAGCTGGGTACCCCTGGATCCAGCACATCCCAGGAATCCCAGAGATAGGAATTCTCCAACAGGGAAACAGCTCCTGAGTCTGGAGCTGGTGCTCTGGAACCTCCTCTGAGCACAGCTGCAAATGGCAGAGCAGGAGAGGCTCAGCTGGGAACTGAATCTGTGAAATCCTGGAGAGGGAACAAAGGAAAACACCCCAACAGCACTGGAATAAGAGTTATTGGCCAACAGCTGCTCTGCTCACCTCCAGATCCTGGGCTGGGAAAAGAAATCCTTCTTTTTCTTTGCAGGATTTAAGAGTTTCCTGCTCTTATCAAACACCTGCCCAGGGCCATTAAAGGTGAGGAATAATTCTGAGGCTCCCCAGTGACAAACCACAAGATCATTACAACCTGGACTAAATTAAAGCACACAAGACTAACTTGTATTTTTTCCCCAGTTATTTATTTATTATAATTATCTTAATGCTGGGATTAAAGTTTCTCTTCAACATTTCAGCTTGGCCAGAGCAGCTGTGGCTGCCCCTGGATCCCTGGCAGTGC
>JAHXMQ010012338.1:23630651-23642350 GCA_020466415.1 Ammodramus savannarum pratensis | reverse complement strand
TATTCATTACACAGATGAGGAGAGCACACAGACAACAACCCACCCAGTCAATCCACCTGTCCCAAAATGACACCATTTCCTGAAATACCCCATCACTGTTTCTGAAATTCAGGTATGAGGATCAAATGACAAAAGAGGCTGCAAATTAATAATCAGCATTTTTTTAAGACCAAATCTATTTGGGGAAAATTACTTCAAACCCTAATTCCTCCAAATTTCCAAGCAAATCCTAAATTCCTTGAACAGACCTCTGTGTGGATGTGCTGAGTCACTCTCCAACCTTAAGAGGCTGCTTTTTCAAGTTCCAGAGCACTCAGAATACAAACTCCAGGCAGATGAAACTGCAAATGCAAAGAGCATCCTGCTCTTAAAGCATCAGACACAGAAATCCTCACCCAGCTCTGCCTCACCTGGGACTTTGGCACTCACAGGGCACCCAGGGAAATGTGAAAATATAGAAAAATATGAGAAGTTTTAAATGGAAAGAGTGAGAAAATACTGGAATGGTTTGCCTGGGGAGTGCCCATCCCTGGGTGTGTTTAACAAAGCCTGGATGTGGCACTGGGGGCCAGGGTTTGGTTGGGCTGGGTTGGACTTGATGGTCTTGGAGGTCTCTCCCAACCAGGGATTCTGGAATTCTGGAATTCTGTGATTCTGGGCACTCCCCAGGTGACTTTGGGCACTCCCCAGGTGACTTTGGGCTCACACCAGATGATTTTGGGCACTCACCAGATGATTTTGGGCACTCACAGATGATTTTGGGCACTCCTCAAATGATTTTGGGCACTCCCCAGGTGATTCTGGGCACTCCCCAGGTGACTTTGGGCACTCCCCAGGTGACTTTGGGCACTCCCCAGGTGACTTTGGGCACTCCCCAGGTGATTTTGGGCACTCCTCAGGTGATTTTGGGCACTCCCCAGGTGATTTTGGGCACTCATCAGGTAACTCTGGGCACTCCCCAGGTGATTTTGGGCACTCCCCAGATCATTTTGGGCACTCCCCAGGTGATTTTGGGCACTCACCAGGTGACTCTGGCCCATCACTTCACCCTCTGGCTCTCACTCTCACAGCTCAGGGAGTTTTTATCTCATGGACAGCACACAAAGCTCTTCAAGATCCCAAAAATCCCTGAATTCCCTCTCCTCATCCCAAAAACCAGGAGCTCAGTGGCAATGGGATACAGCAAGTTTGGGTGGATGGGGTTTTTTTATGTTAGATCCCAAACACTGAAAAACTTTTCATGGGATGCTGGAAAAATCCATTAAAATTTACTTATTCAGGTACTAAAATGTGACATGAGAAAATCCCAAACCTAAAACCAAGTGCAGGGTTTGGACAGTGATCAATTACTAAATTTCACTTTAAAAATTAAATTTATATATTTACTGATAAAAGTGAATATATTTTATATATTACCTGATAAAAGATAGTTCAGACCACCATAACCAAGAGATGATTCTCCCATTTTTGTGGGTGCTTCAGTGCTTGACTTAGTTTGGGGATTTTTATGGAAATAATGAATAAAGTCAAGTGTAACTGCACAGAGACAGTCAAGACTGAAATGTTGGGAGGAAAACCATGTTCCAACCTAAGGAATAAAATCCAGATTTGTTTTCTCATTTACATCAAGAAGTTTGTGTGTTTGGCACTGTCAGGTTGGGGCTCAGAGGTTTCTGAACTCATCATGACCAACACAAAACTCAGAAATTGCATTTTGAGCCCACTCTGAGATTGCTAAAAATGTATCTTGAGCTTCAGCCTCACCTCAAACCACAGCCCTCAGATTCTTTTGTTTCATGCAAACACAAATAATGCAAAGATGAAAATTAGGATTTGTTTTTTAAAGTTGCAGTGGTCCAGAGGAATAAATAGCAAAAAAATCTGTATCAGAAAATACCAAGGGACTTCTCAAACATGGAAATCTGAACATCAAATTCTTCACCCCATATTCAAAATCTTGTATAGAAATAATCACAAATTCTCACTTGTGATTATATCTCACTCATTTCAATAAATTAAGGTAGGAACTCCAAGACCCAAATGTTTAACAAAAGAGTGAGGCCAACACTTACAAAATATTGGTTTATACAGTGTAGGCCCAGGAATAAACTTCTGAGGTAGGAAAATAGTGATAATAAATATTTCAAAAATGAGGAATGACATAAGGAAGGTCAGTTAAGTCCACCCTCTCTCTTAGCACACTTTGGAAATACAAATTAAAGGACAGCAAATATGAGCTTAGGAAATCTCTGTCACACACACACAATTATTGACTGATCCCAATCAGAACATGTTCCTGATTAAAAAAAATTAAATAAATAAATTAAGAAGTGGAAAATTAAATAAATAAATCAAGAAGTGGAAGTTATTACACTGGACAAAAAGGGGGAATAAAGAAAGGAAAAAAACCCAAATAAACCAGCCCAAGACAGAAAACCTCAGCATGTGAATTCACCATGAACTTCTCAGTGTCAGGAGGAATTTAATGCCATGAACAACTCCAATGTGGCCTTTCCTTATTTTATGTCAGATTTTTAAAAATGCCTGACATTGGGGTTTGTGCTATGGAATCAAAGCCCAGCCCTGCCCAGAGGTCACAGATCTCACACAGGTGTGTGTGACAGCAGCCTCAGAAAATGTCCCCTTGTCACCCCAGCACATCCCTCCCTCCCCACACCAAACCCAGGCTCCATATTTTACATTTCAGCTAAACTCAAACAGCTTTTTCAATAAATCTGTTCCATTTACAGTTTTGCAGGAGGGGATGATCTCAAGATGCATCACTGGAACTTTGTGAACTGTGAGCAGAACTTTTCTCATTTCTTGCAATAACTGCTGAAGAACATCCAGCAGAAAACCACAATGAAATACTCACTTTCTGCAGGTGGAATCCAACATTATACAATGGTTACACAACTCTTTCTTTGCATAATAAGAAGAGAAAAAAATGATTTTTTAAACCAGCCTTCAGAAGGGAGAACTTGATAACACCACAGCTTGGCCAACTGGTTTTCCTTTATTGGCTTCTGTAATAAATTAAATGGAAATATTCTAGCAAAAATTTGGGTTTGGGGTTATTGTGTGGCAGAAATCAAGTAAATGGGCAGTGGGTAGAACCTTCTCCAATAAATTAAATGAAATATTCTAGCAAAAATTTGGATTTGGGGTTATTGTGTGGCAGAAATCAAGTAAATGGGCACTGGGTAGAACCTTCAAACTCACCTGTGGAAATCTGTGTCCAATTCTAATAGGAGAAAAGAAATTATGGTGGGAGAAAAGCATTTCTAATGGGAGAAAAGCATTTTTAATGGGAGAAAAGCATTTATGATGGGAGAAAAGAATTTCTAATGGGAGAAAAGCATTTTTAATGGGAGAGAAGCATTTCTGGTGCCCATCACCCAGAGCAAACTCCTCAGGACTCAGACTGAGCCCCAGAGGTGGCAGAAGCACCAAGGAAGGCAGTGCAGGGCTGTGCTCCACCTGTGCTCCTGCATTTCTCAGGGTTTCAGCTCTGAGCTCATGAATTTTCAAAGGTCCATGCTGTGAACATGACTCTGAACCCCACAGAGACCCAGAAATTAATGTTGGGATGGGTCAGGGACTGCAGGGCTCACATGGACACTGAAAACACCTCAGAACATCCCCAGACACCCTGCAGACACAGGGCCACAGCACAGAAAGGATTTCCATCCTCACCTCCAGCTGATGAGTTTTGGACCTTCTATCATTAAGTTTTGTAGAGCAGATTATCAAATTACAATAATTACCAGAACTCACAACATTTTATTTGCAGCAGGAAACCCAAACCACAAACACAGGGAGTTCCCCAAGGCTGTCCCAGAAATTGTGTGGACAGGGAGCTCCAAGTCAGGAAATGTGACACAGAAACAAACAATGCTCCATGCTGTAAACACCAACCAAAACAGAAATCAGATCCCAAGAAGGGTTTCTGATTAATACAGCACAAACTCCAGCAATTCTTAATTGTTCTTTTAGAAACTTTACCTGTGTAACTCATCTCTCACACTCTTTTCACTCAGACTTCACTGATTTATTTGTGATGCTGTCTCTGGTATAGTTCACAGAACACATTAATTCACTTTGAATTTAAGCTTTACAATTAATAAATGTATATTAAGCTTCTTAAAAATAATAAAGCAGCACAGAAAGTTTGAGGAGCTACAAGAGGAGAAGCTGCAGTGACTGGGTTATCACCACTCCTGCCTCTGATTTTGGGGCAAAGAGCCCCAAAAAAGGAAAGTTTGGAGCCTTTGGATGGAGCTTGAATTCAGCTGAATTTAAAAACTCTGTCAGGGACAGAGACAGGGGACCCACAGCAAGTGACAAGACAGAGCTGTGTGGGACAGACAGGAGGAAAGGTGGGACCCAGAGGGGACAGGTGGGGCTGGGAGAGCCCATGGAGCTCAGCAAGGCCATGGGGAACCCCAAGGCTGGCTGGGGGTGGATGGGGAGAGGCCCTGGAGGAGATTGGGGTGAGAAGCTCAGAGTGTTCCATGGCCAGAACCTTCCCTGGGCTGGGAAAGGGATTGGGATTGTGTCCCTGTGTCCCTCAGGTGATTTCCCACCTGCAGAGCTGCCCCAGGAGCTGGAGCTGCTGCAGAGAGCCCAGAGGAGGCTCCAGGATGGGCAGAGGGATGGAGCAGCTCTGCTGGCAGGAAAGGCTGGCACAGCTGGCATTGTTCACCTGCACAGGAGAAGCTTTGGGCTGAGCTCAGGGTGGCCTTGCAGGGCCTGGAGGAGCCCCAGGAAAGCTGGAGAGAGACAATTGCCAGGGGATGCAGGGACAGCACACAGGGAATGGCTCCACACTGAAAAATTCCAGGTTTAGATCAGATATTAGGAACAATTTCCTCCCTGTGAGGGTGGGCAGGGCTGGGATGGAACCCTGGATCCCTGGCAGTGCCCAAGGCCAGGCTGGACACTGGGCTTGGACATTGGGACAGTGGGAGGTGTCCCGGCCATGGCAGTGGTGGCACTTTAATGTCCCTTCCCACCCCAAACCATCTGGGATTCCATGAAAAATGTGATTTTATTGGGAACACAGAACCACAGTTGCAATCACACCCCCCAGCATTTGCAGGAATGCTCCTGCTCCTGCTCAGGCCCTGCCACAGCAATCTCAGGTTCTGAAGGAACACTGTGACATTGACACAAAGTCACCCCAAGTACAGAATCCCAAGCTGAGGAACATCTCAGCATGGTGAAAAATGTGCATTAAGCTGTTCATCCACAACCCTGACCCAGTGTTTGCTGTATTTATGAGTAACTTCTACAGCAATACAAACTCCCAAGATTTTGTATTTCTCAATGCATTTCCAACACTAACTCTGGCACAGCATTGCATTAATGCCCAATTATCCACAAGTTGGAAAGAACAACAAGAAAGAAGCCAGAATCATGATCCTGGAAAGTTCCTGAGCTTCCAGTAGCAATCAGATGTTGAAGGAGTGGATGGAAGTGATTTGTCTGTGAGCACACACCCCCTCCATGGATTTAATGTGTATTTAATGCTCAAACTGCATTAAAAACTGGAATAAATGTGGTTCTAGAGCTGAGAGCAGGGAAAGCTGCGGCTCCACACAGAGATCAGAGGGAGCTCTCAGTGAGCAGGACAGTGCAGAACTGAGGGAGCACCAACACATTCACTTCCCTGACATTTTAACACATTCACTTCTCCCCTTTTAACCCTTCCCTGAGTTTTACCCCACACTGAGAGCAGGGACACCAAACTGCTCTCTCTGTGCTCCACCAGCAGCACAGTGAATGAGTTATCAGCATTTGTGGAGCACAAACCATGAGCTGAACACACTCAGGGAAGGGGGAATTGGAATGAAATGTGTTTGCAGTCAGGAAACCACAAAACCAGTGAACAACAGGTTTTGGGACACTAAGATTTAAAAGTTTCACTGGTAAGTTTAATTTAATTATTAAAATTATTTACTTATGCTTTTGTGAACCAGTCATCCCACTAATTTGATTTTTTCAACATAATTCAGTCTCATTTTATTCCCATTATTTTTTGAAGGAATGACTCTGCCATCAGAAATCAATTTGTACATTTCCACCCCTCTCTCATTTCACCATCCAAACAGTTCCCAAAAAGAAAGAGGAAACTTTTCAACACCAAGAGGTATTAATGTATTATTAACTATTCCTTTAACTGACTCACAACACAATCTATTTTTATTTGCCTCTGGGGGAAAAGAAAAAGGGGGGGAAAAGGAATGCTTGGAGGCTTTGGAACTTCATGTAACAGCAACCGAAAGCTTGGTCTCTCCCAGCTGGAACAAAACTGACATTAATGGAGTTAATTTTACTTTCATTTACTCAGTTTCACTTTCAGGTGAAACTCTGGAAACTTTGCCTGGACAATGTTTACAAATAGGTGTCAGCTCATGGTGGGGCAGGGACAGGAACATTTCCCTGCTGTCCAAAACTCAGGGCTGGGATTTCACAGGTTCTGTTTTCACACCAATTTCCCACTGTAGGGATGCAGGCAGAGCTGCTGGGAATTGTCTCCCACATTTCCCTGGCCCTTCAGAGGGAATTCTCCCCAAAAATCCCAAGGACAGAGGATTTGTGAGGACACAGCAGAGCCCTGCTCTGAGGAATGAAATCCACTGGTACCAGTAAAAGCAGCCCAGATCTGTTCCCAGTCACTCTGGGACAAATGAGAATGAAATGCAGAATGAAATGCAGAATTTTACCAAAAGATGATACAGCAATGGATATCACTGCAATTCCACTGGTGTCTTGTGTCACCTTGAAGAGCCAGCACTGGGGAAATCTTTGTGGAAGGAATCATTCCTGATTTTCCAGAGTTTCTCTGGTGTTTTAAGGCAAGCAAAGACTACAGCTCCCATCAGCCTCTCCTGAAGGACCCATGGAGGTGAGGAAGGAAAGGAAGAGCATTCCCAAGGAAAAGGAACAGCATTCCCAAGGAAAAGGAACAGCATTCCCTTCTCCTGATTACTTCTTTCTCCCCTCAGAAGCTCACAAGAAAAGCAGTTGGCTCAGAAAGGTTTTTGGTATTATTTCAAATCATAAAAAATAATAACAAATAACAAAAAAGAACTCTCCCTGCATAAACATCAGAGTCTGAGGAGCCAGAAAGTTATTACATAATTTTTGTGAAAATGTATTTCTTATCAGGCTCTTTGCAGAGATGAAACTGTAAACTCAACAAATCATGCATTGTACTCAGTTATAAAGACAAAAGCAGCAGTTCTCTGTAAATAATCCTGTTCTACAACAACAGATCTATTTACAAAAGGATTTCAGAAGTTATACAACTCCCATCATATAAAGGTATCAGAAAGTTTTGTACTTCCATGTGGAGAACAGCTCTCCAAATGGCATTCAGTGGCCATGGAAAGGCTGAACAGACCCCAGGCTGCAATTCCCACCCCACACCACAAACTGTCCCACAGCTCCCAACCCGCAGCCAGGCTCAGAGCACCTGAAACAGCAGCTCTGCAGAGGAACTCCCAAAGATAACCTAATTATAGCAACAAAAAGTGCTTTTTTTGGGACCAATTGTTCCAGTTGGGCTGAGCTGAAGCTGTGAAATGCCTGCATGGCAAATAAAAGCTGTTTTGGAGTGTTTATTCTCCTCACACCCCATCCGAGCAGGTGGTCCGGTTTCAAACACGGCTCCAAGAGGTGGCACATGTGAGCAAGTGTGTCCCAATTCAATGTCACTGCAAAAGGCAGCTTTGCCCGGATCCAGGGGGGCTCTGCTGCTTTGTTTGCACCATGGGCACTTCACACAAGGCTGGGGTGGCCCCAGGTGCTGATCCCGCCCTGCAGCACCCCCAGATTCCCCATCTGGATCCATTCCCGGGTTTCACACCAGCAGGGGAACCCTGCCCGTGAATCGGCGCTGAAGGGAGAACTCTTGGCTGCCATCAGGTAAAATTATCCTTGTCACTGTCCAGCTGGGGGAGGGGACAGTGACAGTCCTAAATCCGGCCGGTATTGATGCAGGAACTGTAACACTCGCTGCTGCTGTAACCACCCTACCTGTGAGCCTGGAAACAATATCAAACTCCTGACCTATTGCCCTCCTGGCTGAAGAAAACAAAAAAACATTTTTGCACAACATATACTTGCTTCAATTCCAAAGCCATCAATTAAACTCAATAAGCTTCACAAACTCGGATGGAATTTTTAATTCACAGCAGAAAATGTAAATTTAACACTTCACACACATCTTCTACTTCAGACTGCAAATAAAAAGTCTGGTTCTAAATAATTCATGTAAGCCAAAAACATGAAGTGTAGCCTACAAAAGTATCTATATATACACACACCAAATATATATAGATAATAGTTAACAAATACTAGCTCAGAGTTATTTTCAGTGTTATTATTCTAATTCTATAAAGTATAATTAATTTTCCAAAAATATCCAACCTACAGAGGTTGGGGGAAGGGCGGTGTGGAGAAAGAGAGAAACAAGTTTACCAAAACTTTTTAGGGCTACAGACTATTCCAAGGAGGGAGGTCAAATTCTGCTTGAGAATTAAACACCACCAGAAACTAAATATTTCCTCATTTATCACCAGATACTATCTAAGTGTTCTCCAACTTCACACACCTTTCTTGAGGAAAAGGTGAGGAAAACACCAAGAAGATGATTAAAAAAAAGTTGTTAACTTGTTCAAAGCCAGGCCCCCATGAAAACTCCATCCACCTCAGTGGGACTGCAAGCACCTCCTGGCAAAAGTTACCAGCACACTCTCATTCGGATTCAGCCAGGATGGTTGTCAAAAACACGCCTGTCGGTTTATTTTGGAGTCAGTTACTCTGTCCTCGTTGATTTTAAATAACAATAAATGTTCATTTCCCCCGATGGCTGTGGAGTAATAGAACTGAGTAACAGCAGCAATCTGTAGACATGATCAAAGAAGCCCTACGTGGTCTTTGGACGGGCTAAACCCAAAACTTCAAAGCCGACTGAGATTCCCAAATTTCTAAATTTCCAATTGCAGCACTTTAAAACGCGATTTGCGATCCCGCGGCGGCGGGAGGGAACTGTGGCCACTCCAGAGGAGCACCCAGTGCATCCCAGCGCAGCTCCAGCTCCCCCAGAACACAAAGCTGAATCCCTGAAAGGCCGCGGCCGGCTACTAAAACATGGAACCAGGGAATCATTCGTGATGGAAAAGACCTCCGAGATCATCCAGTCCAACCTTGTCAAGCAGACCACGGCACCGAGAGCCACGTCCAGCCTTTCCCCGAAGAGCTGCGGGGCCGGTGCCTGCAGCAGCTCCCCGGGGAGTGCCCGTGTGTCCCTGCCTGTCCCTGTGCCCGTGTGTCCCTGCGTGTCCCTGTGTCTATTCCCAACATCGCTGCTCCCTCCTCCTCCCCACCCCCACCGAAGGGATGACAGGCACCTCGCTCAGGTAACTCCTTCCCCGTCTCCCCTGCACCTTCCCCACCCGCCCCAGCGGCCCCTCGCAGGTGCCGGGGCATCCCAATCCTCCCCTACAACAGGTGATGCTCCAAGTCCTGCCGCCCTCCTCGCCGCCAGCCCGGCCCGAGCCCTCGCACCCGCCCACCGCAGGGCGTTGCGCATAACACCGAGAGGCTCCGGGCGAGCTCCCTTCCTCCATCGCCGCTCCCAAGGCCCGGCAAGGCACAGCCGCGCTCCAAGGGGAAAAAGGCCGCGGGCTGCGGAGGGGCGGGCGGGGATGGATCCCGGCCCTGCCGCCGCTCCCGCTCTAAGATGGCAGCGAAGCGCTGCGGCCCCTCCGCCGCGGGCCCGGGCGAGGCGGCCCCGGCTCGTCCCGCGGTGCGGCGTCTCACTCACCCGTGCGGCGGCTTCTCCCGGGGCGAGGCCTCTCCCTCGGCGGGGCGAGCGCCGGGCGCGTCCTCCCGCTCTTCCCCGGGGGCCTCGGCGGCGGCGGCGTCTCCTCCTCCCTCGGGCCGCGGCTCTGCCCGCGGTGGGAAGGGGAGCCCGGGCGGCCCGGCGGCTCCCCGGCCGGGCTCTGGCTGTTCGCTGCCCTCACAAAATGGCGCGCGGTCCAAACCTGCGCAGCGCCCGGCGGCGGCTCGGCCTCGCCTCGGCTCGGCTGCGATCGGCGGCCTGAGCCCCGGCCGGGAGCGCGGGGACAGCGGCGGGGGGAGCGGGAGGAGCGGGAGGAGGAGGAGGAGAAGGAGGAGGAGGAGGAGGGGATGGGGGGAAGCGCAGCGCCGTACCGAGCCCCCGGGAACTCCTCGCTCCCTCCCTCCCTCCCCCGCCTGCCAGCCGCTACCTCCTCCCCCTCCCTCCCTCCCCGCCCGCTCCTCCTTCCCTCCCTCCCTTCTTCCTCACGAACCGGCTTCGCTTCCCGCACCGCCGCCGCCGCCTCAAGCCCGGCCGCGCATCCCCGGCGGGACCCTCGGAGCGCACTTTTTTTGCGTCCCTTCTTTTCCTTTTCCTTTCGCGGTAGAGGTCGGAAGGAGGAGAAGAAAAAAAAAAACTTTACAAAAAAAAACCCCAGAAATTCTGGCGGAAATTGACCGATTTGCTCTTGTTTTTTTATTATTATTATTTTATTTTGTTTTAATTTTTTAAATATTTTTTTAAATTTAAAAAAAAACCCAACTGACAAAATGGCGGCGGGGGCGAGCCTGTTGCCATAGCAACTGTCAATCACCCGCGGCCGGGCGGGAGACGGCGCTGACGTGGGGAGGCAAGGGCGGGCCGCGCTCGCCATGGCAACGGCTCCTTCCCCCTCCTTCCTCATCCGTGCCCGCCCGCCCTCCGGCGTGTGACGGTGTCGGCGGCGCTGCGGGCCGGGATGGCCCCGGCGGGGCGGGGAAGGGGAGCGGCCGCCATTCCCGGTGATGGGGGGAACCCGGCGGTTGAGGCGGTGCCGGCCCCGGCCCGCAGGGGGCGCCGGGAGTGCGAGGCCGAGCCCGCCGGGGCTTCCCGCCCGCCGCCGCCTGTGGGGAGGGACAGGGCCGGGCACGGCCCCCTCGGAAGCTGAGACGTGCCCGAAAAACCGTTCAAAAAACGCTCTGCAAAGAGCCAGGAGTGCCCCAACCTGCTGAGGGAAAAACCGTTCAAAAAACGCACTGCAAGGAGCCCGGAATGCCTAAACCTGCTGAGGGAAAAAAGCGTTCAAAAAACGCTCTGCAAGGAGCCCGGAATGCCTAAACCTGCTGAGGGAAAAAAGCGTTCAAAAAACGCAATGCAAGGAGCCCAGAATGCCTAAACCTGCTGAGGGAAGGCTCCTCTCCCCTCCCCTCGGCATTGCGTCCACGGGTCTTTCTCGACCCGCCTAAAAATATTACCCCCAAAAAACGAGTTGGAAAATGTGCTGAAAGTCGTCCGGTGTGAGAGCCCCGACATGTTCGGGGAGTCACAGGATTCTAGAGGGTTTCTTTCCCCTCAGAATTGCATCCAGAGGTGTTGCTCGGTCCCTCAGAAAATCTGTATTCCCCAAGAACAAGTTAAAAAACGCACTAAAAGCTGAGGGAATCGCAGAATAAAAGGCTCTTTTCCCCTCAACTGCATCCAGGGGTGTTTCTTGGCCCCTCAGAAAATCTGTGTTGCCCAAGAACAATTTAAAAAACGCATTGAAAGTCACTCAGTGTGGGAGCCTTGAGCTGCTGAGGGAAGGCGCCTTTCCCCTTGGAATTCCGTCCAGGGTTTTTCTAATTCTCAGCAGAAAACAAAAATACATTCC
>JAHXMQ010012338.1:23514309-23524638 GCA_020466415.1 Ammodramus savannarum pratensis | reverse complement strand
AAGGCATCAGTCCAGGGCAGGATGATTTTCACAGGTACTTCTGTGCCAAGGCAGCCCTGGCAGTGAAAAATGAGAGTCACAGAATCCCAGAATTACAAGGCTGGAGGAGCCCCCCAGGATCACCCAGCCCCACCAGCACCACCCCAATCCCTGTCCCCAGGGCCACATCCAGACTGCTCTGGGACAATTCAGTGACTCCAAACCTCCCTGGGCAGCTCAGCCCAAGGCCTGACCACTCTGCCAGGGAAATTTTCTGTGCCAATCTCCAACCTGAGCCTGCCCTGGTGCCATCTGAGGCCATTTCCTCTCCTCCTTTCCCTGCCCCTCCTGTCACGAGCTGTGCAGAGCAATGAGATCCCCCCTGAGCCTCCTTTTCTCCAGGCTGAGCCCTCACAGCTCCCTCAGGGATTCTCCAGCCCCTTCCCAGCTCCCTCAGGAATTCCCCAGCCCCTTCCCAGCTCCCTTCCCTGCCCTAGGCACACTCCAGCCCCTCCAGGCCCTGTTTGAGGTTTTCCTTGTCATGGCTCTCTTCAGATGCAAAGAGAGATCACTTGGATCACTGAGGGACATTAAATTAACAGCTTGCCTTGAAAAATTGTTTTGTTCACAAACAAAAAAAACATTTTGCCTTTGCCCGGGGGAGGAGAATGGAGCTGGGAAGGGGCTGGAAAACACAAACTGTGAGGAGCAGCTGAGGGAGCTGTGAGGGCTCAGCCTGGAGCAAAGGGGACCAGGGGGGACCTCAGTGCTCTGCACAGCTCCTGACAGGAGGGGCAGGGAAAGGAGGAGAGGAAATGGCCTCAGATGGCACCAGGGCAGGCTCAGGTTGGAGATTGGCACAGAAAATTTCCCTGGCAGAGTGGTCAGGCCTTGGGCTGAGCTGCCCAGGGAGGTTTGGAGTCCCTGAATTGTCCCAGAGCAGTCTGGATGTGGCCTTGGGGACAGGGATTGGGGTGGTGCTGGTGGGGCTGGGGTGGCACTGGGTGATCCTGAATTTCTTTTCCCACCTTGGTGATTCCATGATATCAGGAATAGTAACAGTGACTGCAGGTGGAAGGCATGGAGAAGAAGATGATGAGGACTAATGGCACAGAAAATTTTTTAAGAAATTTTTTTTGTCTCTTTGTTCAGAGGCAACTTTTTGAAGCAACCCGATAGTGCAACATGGCTGTGAAACTATAAAAGGCTTTTTACTGATTTGTGAGACAAAAATTCAACTGGTCAATTGAGAGTTTGTTTATCCTGGTGGGAAACAGGATTTGAGTGACAAATGAGCTTTTTTCTTGGTGCCTCCTGTAAGTCTGGCTTTGAGGTGAAGGAGGGCAGGGTTAGATGGGATTTTGGCAATGAGGAATTGTTCCCTGGCAGGGTGGGCAGGGCTGGGATGGAATTCCATCCCTGGATCCCTGGCAGTGCCCAAGGCCAGGTTGGACACTGGGGCTGGGAGGGGACAGTGGGAGGTGTCCCTGCCATGGCAGGGGTGGCACTGGGTGGGCTTTGAGGTCCCTTCCAACCCAAACCATTCTGGAATTCTCTAATTTTTAGAAGGCTGGATCACCTCCTAATTTGTTCACTCTCTAATCTTTTCTCCAGCCTTTTCCTGGAGCAGTTTTTAAGGGAACCCCTTAACCCTGAGGTGCTGCAGGTGTTCCCAGTGCCCTCCCCAGCCCTGAGCAGTGTCCCTGCCCAGCTGAGCCACTTTGGGGTTGTCATTCCGTTCAAATCACAGGAATTTCTGCTGCTCCCAACGCTGGGAAGGTGTTTGCCAGCAGGGGACACTTCTGAGCTGCATTTCAAGAACAGAAAAGGGATGGAAAGCATTTTATGCACAGTGTGTTGTAGATAGATTTGCATGAAAATCTCTTTGCATGTTTGCAGCAATTGCCCCTGTATAAAATTCCCTCAGTTTGAAAGCAGCCTTTGAAATTGCACAGGAATCGATGGCATGTAGTGTCAGGATACAGTGAAACATTTCCAATTAGGAAATCTTGGTGGGAGGTGAAGGGAATTCCACATGTGGAGCCAAGTCATTCCAGGTGGTGCTCGAAGATACCTTTTCCTTTTCTGCTGTTTATCTTCAGGGAGTATTTGCCATGTATTTAGGGGAGAGGGGAAGGGAAATCTGGCAAATATTGCCTTTATTTTGCACTTCTCTACTTTAAATTTTGTTTTGCTCCTTGCAGGATGGCAGCAAACATGCTGTTCCTGTTAAACAAGCATGAGGCACATTTGTAGGCACATAATAATGAACAGCATTCTCCCTTTGCATTATGGTTTGTAAACAACTTTTGGGCCGTGTATTGATTCAATAAATGTTCTTGGGGATCATTTGGAAAATGCAGGAAGCTTTGAGGAGTGAAAGCAAGTCTGCTGTTTATAGCAATCTCCATAAAAAGGGCTTTATGCTGCTGTGAGAACTCAAAGTTAATGCCTTTTGTACTGAGTAGCATTTAATCTTTGTGTGCAGCCAGCTCTGATGTGAAATTATGATGTGCTGGCATCTGACCAAAGTGCCACTCATGGAATTGGATTCTCTCATGTTTCAAGGCTGGCTTCCAGTCAGTGTGTATGATACTTCACAACCACTTTCTTCAGCAGGCATGTTCCTTCTGTACTGGAGAGAATGGAAAATTTCATTATCCCCCCAGAATGCCTTATGTAATATATATTTAAAACATTTGTGATCCCTGCCTGCTGCTGCCTTCTCACTCTTGAGATGACAGAGAGCAGCAGAGAGCATTTGTTGAGTACAGGTTACTCAGCAGAGTGCTGAGGTTGACTTTTCTTAATTTCAGTTTTATCTCACAGTTTGGGATGGGGATCTAAGTTTAGAAAGTCAAACCCACAGTGGCAGATTGAGCCAAATTCAGGTGTCCCATCCTGCCTTGCTGGGAGGGCTGTATTTGAGTGCTTGGGTGTGGATTTTGTTTCAGCACTCCTGGCACAGCCTTTGGAGCCAGGGCTGCCCTGGAGCAGATGTTGGATTTTGGAGAGCAGGAATCCCTGCCCTGTGACCAACTCCCCACATTTGACCTCACTGCTGAGAGGATCTGACAAAAGTGGAGGATTTCCAAACATTAAAAAAAACCCCTTAAGATTCCCTGATGTCCATGGGGCCTGCAGCAAATTTATGGAAGTGGGAGTGGGAAAATGAGAGCAGGTTTGGCATCAGCTGGAGCCTGGCAGGATCCTCTCGGGTTTCCATTGCTCAGAGGTGACGCCTCCTTCCCACAATGGGGAATTGTTGTGGGGCTTGTCTGACACTTCCATTGGGGCTCCTTTTGTAGCTTCACTTCTAGGCAAATTATAGCCAGAATTTATATTTAATTAACATATAATTTAATTAAAGGGGCAAGTTGGATAAATATAGGGATAAATAAATGTATAGGACCAAGAGGAAATAGAAGCGTCCTGTTAAATCGCTCTTCAAAAAAGGAAAAACTGCAAACTTCAGCTGCTTTTAGAACACTGCATTTGCAGCATTCAGGTCTTCTGAATTTGTATTTTATTCATTTAAAACACTCCATTTGCAGTATTTATGTCTTCTGAAATTTTGTTTGATTCCTTTGAAACACTGCATTGGCAGCATTCAGGTCTTCTGAATTTGTGTTTTATTATTTTGAAACACAGCACTTGCAATATTCAAGTTTTCTGAATTTGTATTTTATTCATTTAAAACACTGCACTTGCAATATTCAGGTCTTCTGAATTTGCATTTTATTCCTTTGAAAAACTGTATTGGCAGCATTGAGGTCTTCTGAATTTGTATTTCATTCCTTTGAATAAAAACCTGCAATATCAGGTTTTCTGAATTTGAATTTTATTCCTTTGAATAAAAACCTGCAACATTCAGGTTTTCTAAATTTGTATTTTATTCCTTTGAATAAAAATCTGCAACATTCAGGTTTTCTAAATTTGTATTTTATTCCTTTGAATAAAAACCTGCAATATTCAGGTTTTCTGAATTTGTATTTTACTCCTTGAAACACTGAGTTGGCAACATTCAGTTCTTCTGAATTTGAATTTTATTCATTTAAAATGCTGCATTGGCAACATTCGGGTCTTCTGAATTTGCATATTTATTCCTTTTAATAAAAACCTGCTATATTCAGGTTTTCTGAATTTGTGTTTGATTCCTTTGAAACACTGCACTTGCAGCATTCAGATTTTCTGAATTTGTATTTTACTCCTTTGAAACACTGCATTGGCAGCCTTTGGGTCTTCTCAATTTGTATTTTATTCCTTTGAAACACTGCACTGGCAATATTCAGGTTTTCCGTATTTGAATTTTATTCCTTTCAAACACTGAATTGGCAGCCTTCAGATCTTCTGAATTTGTATTTGATTCCTTTGAATCTCTGCATTTGCAACATTCAGGTCTTCTGAATTAGTATTTTATTCCTTTGAATAAAAACCTGCAATATTCAGGTTTTCTGAATTTGAATTTTATTCCTTTCAAACACTGCATTGGCTGCCTTCAGGTCTTCTGAATTTGTATTTTATTCCTTTGAAACACTGCACTTGCAAGATTCATGTAATCTGAATTTGTATTTTATTCCTTTGAATAAAAACCTGCAATATTCAGGTTTTCTGAATTTGTATTTGATTCCTTTGAAACACTGCATTGGCAGGATGCAGGTCTTCTGAATTAATATTTTATTCCTTTGAATAAAAACCTGCTATATTCAGGTTTTCTGATTTTGTATTTTATTCCTTGAAACACTGCATTGGCAGCCCTCAGATCTTCTGAATTTGTATTTTATTCATTTGAATCTCTGCATTTGCAACATTCGGGTCTTCTGAATTAGTATTTTATTCCTTTGACAATCCAGTAGTGTGCAGAAAAAAAACCCAACTTGTCTACAACACAGAGTTTATTATTGAAGTTCATCCAGCTGGATTTATTCTGGAGAATTAATGGAGTTTATTTGGAGTTACTGATTTAAAGACACCATGGTGTTCTCAGACCCCAAAAATCCCTTGTCAGCTGTGCCTGGTGCAGCAGTTGGTGGGAAGGGGCAGCCTCAGGGATTTTTGGGTTCATCCCCTGGCAGTTCATTGCCAGCCATGGTTCCTCACATGGAAATTGCAGGTGCAGGTTTGGCATGTGCCTGTGTGCCTAACACGGTGCAGTTCCTGCAGTGAAAAGCTGATTAAAGAGCAGCTGTTGGCTGAAATCACAAAGTTTGCTGCAGTTCCTCCTCTTGTTTTGGGCTTGCAGTGGGTGTTCCCAATGAGCAGAACGTGGTTTATTGTAATAAACCACTGTGCTCACTTGGGCTGGTGACACGGATGGCAAAGGATTGACAGGAAAATCGAGGCAGGGTTTTCTCAGAAGGAAAAAAATAATCAGAATACATCTTGTGCTGGCTGTTTTCATGGTAATTGTGTTTTTCTCCTCCCAGGAAAAGTTTCCTGTGTAAAGTATCAGGGCAGCCTGTATTTTGCAGTAAGATTATGCAGTTAGAGCTGTTCTTGACAGGATAAAGTGATTTAATTTCAGAATTTCAGCTGGTCCCAGTTTTATCTGTGCCAGCATTTCCTAGAGGATCCACAGCAGGGATGAAGCTTGGCCCTGCACCTGTATAATTCCATAATTCTATATATATCCTTGTGTGTGTGTGTGTTAATATGTTAAAAAATATGAAACTATTTAAATCTGTAAGATTTTATTGTATTAGTCACATTGGCCACCTCAAGTTGCAGAAGTTATCTCCTTTCTTTACCCATTTTTTACTGAATACACAAGATAATGTGTTAGTATATTTAAAATTATGAAATTATTTTCATCTGTGTATAATTTTTTTGTATCAGTTACATTGGCCACCTTAAGTTTCAGAAGTTATCTCCTTTCTTTACCCATTCCTCACTAAACACACAAGATAATGTGTTAATATGTTTAAAATTGTGAAATTATTTTAATCTCTGTAAGATTTTATTGTATTAATCACATTGGCTACCTCAAGTTTCAGAAATTATCTCCTTGCTTTACCCATTCCTTACTAAATACACAAGATAATGTGTTAATATGTTTAAAATTATGAAATTATCTCAATCTCTGTAAGATTTTATTGTATTAGTCACATTGGCCACCTCAAGTTGCAGAATTTACCTCCTTTCTTTACCAATTTCTCACTAAACACACAAGACAATGAAAGTGAGGCCGAGGCCCAGAGCAGAGCAGGAGCTGCAGCCCTGAGAAAAGCAAAGCTGGGATGAGAGTTCTCCATGGAGTGTGCAAATCAGAGAAATCAGAGCATGCTCCTTGACTGATGAGGATAAGAACTTCTTTTTTTTATTTTTTTATTTTTTTGGGAGAGCAGAAATGCAGGAGGAAGAGCTGGTGGGTCTGGTTTGATGGCAGATGGAACAGCAGAGGCTGTGTGGGAGGAGAGAGGGGAAGGGGCAGCAGCTGAGGAGCAGAGGTAAGGAGTGAGGAGAAAATAACTTTATTGGAGAAAATAACTTTATTCCTGCATTTTCCAGCATTCCCCACAGCTGCTGGGTGTGATGTGCATCTCTCATCATTTTAGCTGTAAAATTGGTGCTGCTTTGCACTGAAATGTGGGGCAAGGTTGGGTTTTTACAGCTTGTTTTATTGGGAATCACTTCCCTTCTCTAGTGTGGGTTGTGTCTCATTTGTTTCTCAAACCTGTGCTAAATTGTGCTGCTGAATTTATCCAAGAAGTGTTTTAAGAACTACCTCAGGAAACATTTTAAAATATACTTCTTAATTTGTAAAAGAAACCAATAAATGTAGAATTGAAATAACAGTAAAAGCCAGGCAATAGCAGGATCAGCACTGAGGAGATTTTAACATGGAAAGGGATATTTTCTTCAGTTTAAGAATATTAATTGTAATAAATTCTTTATTTTGCATGTGATGAGAGTTAAATTTGGAGTTTAGATCATTTAGAAGCTGAAGTCTTTGGAAGTGGGGTCACAGATTGCTGAGTCTCAAAACATTTGCTGGACAAACAACCCACATGTAAATTTTTAGTCAGCTTTTTTCCTTTCTATATAAACTTACTTTGAGAATTCCATGCCTTAACAACTTCAGACAGAGAAACTAAATAAAAATAAAGCTGTTTTCATTTGCTCAGAGAATAAAAGAGAGATTGTGGATATGTATAGATATTAATTTGGATTATTGAACCGTTCATTTATGGCTCCTTTTTTTAGGGATTGTTTTTTGATGTTACACTTGGAACAAAGAAACTGATCACAATTTCTTTTGTAATTTAGCATTCAGCTGATGAACAGGTCATAACAGAAGTACAAAAAGTTACATTGGCCTCATTGTTAAAATAATTTCAAGGAAAAGCAGCATTCAGCTGGAGAAAGTGTCTCATGTTAAGAGCTGTGCCTGGATGTTCCCTGCTTGTGGAATAAAGTCAAGTTTTAGGAATTAAAAAACATCTTAAAATCCTCAGGAGTTTTAAAAACTGATTTTGTGAGAGCATGTCTCAGCATTTCCATGGAGTCAGAATGGATGCAAATCAATTCCAGGAGGTCTTGCTGAAATTCTGCTGCAAGATAAGGAACAATAATTCTGTTTTGATGCACGATTGTCAAGATCTGAATAAAAAATTGCATCTGGCATGTTTTGACTTTAGAACTTATTACATGAAGTGAGCAATTACCCCTGCATTTTTCTGGTCTGGAAGGCATTTCTGCTTTCCAAGATGGAATTGTTTGGTTTAGAAGTAGTGAGTTTTTATCTGCTTATTTTCTGTTTTTAAACTGTGTTTTGGGTGTTGGGATCTCAGTACAATTATTTGCTGATGGAAAAGAAAATACAATAGCTGAAAACAGATGGTAATTCTTATTTTTTTGCTTCCTTGGAGAGAGGGGCATTTCCCCAAAGTTATCATAAGTATGAGCTGCAAATTAAAATCAATATTTGAATTACCAAGGTTTTTGTTAGAAATACCTGGAAACATTTTTAGCTGTCCTTCTGCCTTTGGAATATTTCTGTCATTATTTTAAATGAATGAGCTTGGGAGCTTTTTTGCAGTTTTGGGAGGTTTTTCCTTCTTTTCGCCTGTTTTAGCCTCTTTTCCTTTTTCTTCCCATTTTAGCCATATTGCTATTAATAACACATATTGATATTAACAGATATTGATAATAAATCATTTTTATATTAACAGATATTGATAATGAATAATTTTTTTATTAAAAGCCATGTGAGAGGGTGTTGGATTGGGTGTTTCAGTCCAGTGTTATTTCTGAATATCCAGAAAAGATAAGGGTTTGCTTTTGCTATCTCTGCAGCATTTTGGAGGTGGAAGTGGATTTTTCTCCAAATATTTCCAAGCTTTTTTCCATCCTGCACAATCCACTTTGTTTAATTAGCAGCCCAGGATAAGCAGATTGGACATTTTGAACTGCAATAAACTTTATTATAATTCTTGCTGCCCTTATTGCTCCACAGCTAAAAAATTCTCCATCTCTTCAAGGACATTTTTTCCTCTTTGAAGCATTTGATGATTTGGTATTTGATCATTTTGCTGGTATAATTTAACTTTCACAGACACTGTCACAATCCTGATTTTTTTTTTCCCACTGGTTTGGCAAACTGAAAGCACAAATCAAACTTTAAATTAAATCAAAATTAAATAATCATTGTTTTGGTCACAGTCTCCTGTTTCCCCAGCAGTTATGTTCAAGAAACAGATCCAAACTTATTTATCCTCATTTAACCAAGGATAAACTAATTAATCACTAAATGTCATGTATTGATATAGATTTTGTCTGGTTTGAGTGCATTAGTTTGTGTGCAACTATTCTAGAAATGCATTTTAAACTCCTTTTTTTGCATTTTAGTACTGATTAAAGTAATCCCTGAAACTTTTTCCTTCAGGACAATTCATTTTAGAAGTTACCCTTTCAGTTTGGGACTACTTATTATAACATAATGATTTTCTATAAAGTTGGTTGTTACTTAATCAGTTAAAAGTTTATTTTTGGAGTGGATTTGTGGTAGAATTAAAAATTTTGGGTCCTTTTGTGACACTAAAAAGAGAAACAGCCAAGGCCAGGACAGACTCACAAAAGCAAGGACTGGAACAAAAACCCTTCTGAAGTGGAAAACCTGGACAGAATGAGGTGAAACAATTCCTTGCCTGGATTAATACAAAATTTTAGGGTGAAAAATCATCTTTTTCAGGTGGCAATTCAGATAAATCCTATAAAACAGAAGTGAGAGATGTTTGCAGGCGCTGTGGTTTGATTTTGGTCATTTCTGGGTTCTCTTTGGGCTGAGTTCACTTTGGATTAACTCCTGCTCACAGTGTGGAGCACAAATGTCTGCAGGGACAGGGACAGGTGGTTCTGCTCAGAAATAAACAGGAAAATCCCCAATCCTGCAGAATAAAGAATGTGCCCTGCTCAGAAATGCTCCTCCCTGCCTGTGTTTGGGTGTGGCATTTCTCATCTTTGAGTGAATTTCCCCAAAATCTGAATTTCGGTGCTGAGCTTTCACTGGGACCTGGGGATCCAAACGTGTGGGTAGGAGCCCGTGGTGTGTTGGACTTGAGGCAAACCCTGGGTTTGTTCCATACAATTTGACATTATTTTGTAAGATTTAAAAGAGTTTTATGTCCAATTTTAAAGAATAAATTAAATTTGAGGTTTTTCTTTCCCCGTTTCTCCCTGAAATACTTTCAACTCCCTATGGAGCTCGTTCTTGGATCCGTAAATCCAAGGTGCAGCCCAGGATTGGGTCTCCATCTTCTGGGTTTCCTTTGGGGGAAAATATTATTCATTTTGCTCTGAACAAGGTTCAGTCCCAGCAGGAGAAAGTGTTACATCTGAAAAAGGAGAAAATAATTAAAACTCATGTGGCTGGGAGAGCTGTAAATGGAATTATATCATCCTTTCTCACAACTGAGCATTGTGTGAATACTGTGTTTAAATATTGTATTTTCAACCACATTTTCTAAGAAAAAATTATTAAATTCTGATTAACTGGGCATTAGTGAGACTTTTTCAAGATTCAGTATTTGCTATCCAAGTTTTACATTGCTGTCTATGTATACAATGTATTTTTGAAGCATGAAGCTTCAATGATACTCTGCTAAATGAAAAGCAGATTTACTTTCAAAGTTTTTTTACTTTCATTGTTCTTTACTTAAAAAAAAAAACCCATGCTGTCAAGTTAACTTTTAAAAAATATATTTGATTAGCAAAGAGATTTTAAATGAAAATTAATTAGTTGTAGCTTAATACTGGGTTTTGGAGCAGGATAACAGACCAAACATATTCTTGCCATTTTAGTGTAAAATTCCCAAGGAATTCTTCCTTTCCAAGATGTTCCTTTTGGAATTT
>JAHXMQ010012338.1:23491309-23512885 GCA_020466415.1 Ammodramus savannarum pratensis | reverse complement strand
GACAACAGACCAAGTGTATTCTTGCCATTGTAGCATAAAATTCTGAAGAAATTCTTCCTTTCCAAGAAGTTCCTTTTGGAATTTGGAAACCTGACTGTAAACCTGACTGTGCTTTAGAAAAGAATATAAAATCAATCCATGCTTAACATCAGCTGTGCAGTTTGGGGCTGTGCTGGAATCCCCAAGTCGTCCTACTTTTATTAATGGGTTTTTTAAGTTTCTTTATTTTCTACTTTAAAAAAAATAATACCATGCTGTCATGTCCATTTTTTTACAATATCTTTGATCAGCAAAGAGATCTTAAATTAAAATTAGCGTTAGTTTAACACTGGGTTTTGTCTTTGGAGCTTGAAAACAAATCAAGCGTATTCTTGCCATTATAGTGTAAAATTTCCAAGAAATTCTTCCTTTCCAAAAAGTTTTTGTGAAACCTCTCTGCCAACCTGACTGTGTTTTAGGAAGGAATATAAAATCTACAGTCCATGCTGAACCTCAGCCCTGCAGTTTGGGGCTGTGCTGGAATCCCTCAGCCTGGTCCATGTGTTGTGGTTTCACCTTAACATTTCCCAGACGTTTCTGCAGCTCCCAAACCCCTCCAGTGTGACACAGTGGGCAGGAATTTTTTTTTTTCCCCTCAAAAAAGGCAAAAATGAGGTCCAGCTGAAAGCTTGTGGGAGTTTAAAGTGTGTTTACAGTGCTAAGAGGAGAATCTTTGGCTCCTGTGCTGCTATTTCATATTCATGAACACTAAATTCATTCACGTTTGATGTGTGTAACGCTGCTGAAAGGCAAAATAAACCTGCTGGAAAAGCCTCAGCTAAGAATTGGGTATTATCAGGGAGAAGAAAAAATATTTGCTTAGGTTTTATTTACTTTAATCATTCTACTGCTAATTCCAAGATTTTCAACAAACAATTTTGTTGTTAGTTAAAAAAAAAAAAAAAAGAAAAAAGGTTTGGTACCAAATAAAAATAGTATTATGTGATAGCTGCTGAAGAGAGCCAGTTTTAGCTGCTGAATATATTGCATCTAATTTATTGCCCTATTAGCTGAGAACAAAATTCTTCTGTATTTTTTTTTTCCTTAGTCCATACAGAATACTTTTTTGAGAGTAATTTAATATATATGTGTACAGCATTTGGAGGTTAGATTTATATCTTAATTTATGCTTCTAAACATGACTTGGATTATATAATTTAAAAAAGCAAAATCAACCCACTTTAATATGCATCATGCTCAGATTTTTGTGCAAAAGTGGAACGGCTTTTCCTTTCTGCCCAGGCTTATTTTTAGCCCAGTTGCACACAGGTTTAATTTACTGTAGACTTTTCCTTCAGAAAAATAACAATTTTCTTACAAAGTAGGTGTCAGGAGGAATTAAACGCCCACCCCGTGATTTCTCACACCTTTTTTCTGGTAGGATAAATCAGCACCTGGCAGAAATGTGATTTATCAGCCTTGGGGTGAAGGGTTTGGTGGTGATGTTGTGTCAAAGGTGGGCCTTGTTCCTCTGGGTCCTTTCCCCTAAAATCAGATTTATGGGCTGGGGCAGCAGTCGTGTCCCAATTATGTGTGGGACTGGTTCCCTCTCAGAGCTGCTCATGCTCTCTTTAATTTCTGGGATTCAGAGCTGCTGGGAAAGGAGATTTTGCCCTGTGGTTTTTAGTGTCCTGTGCTTTAAAATAAAATGTCCCCTCAGAGCGGATTTATGGGCTGGGGCAGCAGTCGTGTCCCAATTACGTGTGGGACTGGTTCCCTCTCAGAGCTGCTCGTGCTCCCTTAAATTTCTGGGATTCAGAGCTGCTGGGAAAGGAGATTTTGCCCTTTGGTTTTTAGTGTCCTGTGCTTTAAAATAAAATGTGATCATTTACTGATACTGGGCCTGAACTTGGGTTTTTGTGTAACACATCGACGGTGCATTTGTGATAAATTAGAGAAATCCTTCTTTTATTGTATATGCATGTAGAGCTGACTGAGCACTGATAAAACATTTCAGAATATTTTAACACAACTCCACTTTGCTCTTTTTGCCATGAGGAGCCGCAGCCTGAGCTGTCAATTCTGCTTTAGCAGAAACCTCGAGCAGGCCTCAAAATCAGCTGCGAGAAACGAGCTCAGTGTCCTAAAACTCCATCAAATCCAGGAATTTGTGTTTCAGTGTTGGCCTTTCAGATGGAATATGGTTCCCTTCCCAATGTCATGGGCATTTTTTTCCACATTCATGGACGGCCCCAGGATTTTTTTTTGTTTTTTTGGTATTTTTTCCAGCTACGCTTTCAGCTCTGGATGAGGTTTAGCCTTTGACCCAGGCACTTTGTTACAATAAACAGTTTGTTGATGAGAGCAGCTGCTGGGAAGATTGTTTCCAGACTGTTCTGCTGCAGCTGAGGGGGGAGAGGAAGCAAAATCTGGGATGCACCTTACAGCTCCTCCTTGTTCCTTGTTCCTTGTTCCTTGTTCCTGCCCTCAGAGCTGGGTTTGCTCAGCAAACCTCCAGCACCTCTGCCATCCCTCTCCTGGAATCCCAATTCCCAAATGGAACTTTCTGCTAAAGCCAGGGGAGATGCAGTTAAATCAAAATTGATGTGAAAACCATAATTAATTAATTTTTGTATTATTTTTAACCACTTTACCTATTCCCATCCTTCTGGCATCCTAATTCCCAAGTAAAGCACTCTGCTGAAGCCAGGGGAGATGCAGATAAACTCACTGTGAAGACCATAAATAATTTCTTTATGTATTATTTTTAACCCATTTACCTCTTCTCATCCTTCTCCTGGCACCCCAATTCCCAAGCAGAGCACTCTGATAAAGCAAGGAGAGATGCAGATAAAAGAAACTTGCTGTGAAAACCATAATTAATTTCCTTATGTATTATTTTTAATCCATTGAGCTCTTCCCATCCTTCTCCTGGCATCCCAATTCCCAAGTGAAATGCTCTGCTGAAGGCAAGGGACATGCAGTTAAATCAAACTTGCTGTAAAAACCATAATTAATTTATTTTTGTATTATTTTTAACCACTTTACCTATTCCCATCTTTCTCCTGGAATCCCAGTTCCCAAGTGGAATGCTCTGCCAAAAGCAGGGGAGATGCAGATAAATAAAAAATTGCTGTGAGGACCATAATAGATTTCCTTATATATAATTTTTTACCCATTTACCTCTTCCCATTCTTCTCCTGGCATCCTAATTCCCAAGTAAAGCACTCTGCTAAAGCCAGGGGAGATGCAGATAAACTCACTGTGAAGACCATAAATAATTTCTTTATGTAATAATTTTAACCCATTTACTTATTCCCATCCTTCTCCTGGCACCCCAGTTCCCAGGTAAGGAACTCTGCTAAAGCCAGGGGAGATGCACATAAAACAAACTTGCTATAAAGATCATAATTAATTTCCTTATGTATTATTTTTAACCCATTTACTTCTTCCTACCCTTATCCTGGCACCCCAGTTCCCAAGCAGAGCACTCTGATAAAACCAGGTGAGGTGCACATAAAACAAACTCGCTGTGAAGACCACAAATAATTTCCTTGTGTATTATTTTTAACCTCTTTCCATCCTTCTCCTGGCATCCTAATTCCCAAGTAAAGCACTCTGCTAAAGCCAGGAGAGATGCAGATAAAAGAAACTTGCTGTGAAGACCATAATTAATTTCTTTATGTATTATTTTTAACCCATTGAGCTTTTCCCATCCTTCTCCTGGCATCCCAATTCCCAAGTGGAACTCTCTCCTGAAGCCAGGAGAGATGCAGATAAATCAAAATTGCTGTTAAAACCATAATTAATTTCCTTATCTATTATTTTTAACCCATTTAGCTCTTCCCATTCTTCTCCCGGCATCCTAATTCCAAGGTGAAACTCTCTGCTAAAGCCAGGGGAGATGCAGATAAACTCACTGTGAAGACCATAAATAATTTCTTTATATATTATTTTTAACCCATTGAGCTCTTCCCATCCTTCTCCTGGCACCCCAATTCCAAGGTGGAACTCTCTGCTAAAGCCAGGGGAGATGCAGATAAATCAAAATTGCTGTTAAAACCATAATTAATTTCCTTATGTATAGTTTTAACCCATCCTCCTGGCATCCCAATTCCTCAGTAGAGCACCCTGCTAAAGCAAGGAGAGATGCAGATCAAACAAACTTGCTGTGAAGACCATAATTAATTTCTTTATGTATTATTTTTAACTTCTTTACCTCTTCCCATCCTTCTGGCACCCCAATTCCAAGGTGGAACTCTCTGCTAAAGCCAGTGGAGATGCAGATAAAACTTTGCTGTGAAAACCATAATTAATTAATAATAATAATTCCTTATGTATTACTTTTAACCTATTTACTCTCATTTTTCATTATTTTTCTCTACACAAAGTAACATCCTGACCCATTTTTCATCAGTCACTGAATCCTGCCCTGGGTTGTGCTGCCCATTGGATAAATGAATATTCTGCCTACACACAGTGCTTTTTAAAACTAAATTTAATTTTGGATTGAGATTTGGGCAGGGATTTATTTGCTGGATGTGCAGTCCAGGAATGGGTTGAAATTCAAGATGCTTTGTGTTCAAAGGGCTGGGGCTGCAATAAAGAGGACAGGGATACCTTGCAGAGCTTTGTTAAAAATCTCTCCCTTTTTTGGATGAACTATTCCACAGATCAGTTGGGAAAATGGATCCAACTGTGTTTATGTAATGCAATACTTGTTTTTAAAAACACTCTGAAGAGTGGAGACAAAAATAAGGCCCTTGACTGAGTGGCTGGAATGATCTTTGAGAAATGATGAGATTTTTCTGCCTCTCTTCAGCTAAATATCCCCCAAAACCCAAAATAACCTCTTGAAGCTCCTAAAAAATCAGATTGGTTGGGAATTCCAAAAGTGACCAAATTCTCTGAGTGTTCTTCTGTGCTTTGTGCGCTCCAAATCTGCTGCTTTGCACTTTAGGAAATATAATATATATAATATAATATTTTTTATATTTCCTAAAGTGTGAAGCAAAAATTCCTATTTTTAATAATATTAAGAAGCTGAAAGAGATTTCCAAGCTGTGCAGGGTGCTGGGAATGCAGAGCAAGCATCAGGCAAGGAGCTGATGAGGACATGAAATGAAAATGTGCCTCTCATGGAGGACAAGAAATTGGAGGAGAAAATAAAAATGTGCCTGACTTGGAGGACAATAAAATCTTTATAAAGTTCTTCAGGCCGTGGGGAAAGCAGGGAGTGCACAAATATTTATTTATTAATAAATTTACAAGGTTTTTACCCAGAGAACAAAAACACCTCTGGTGAAAATAATGGCCTGAAATTAATTGTAAGCAGTTCATATTAAAGGGGTTTTCTAAAAACCTCCTAAAAACTGGATTAATTTGGGTACTTTGTGTGTTTCCAGGTTCTGAATGTGGTGTAAAAGAGGTCTTTGTGTTTAAAAGTTCTGTTTGTTCCCTTTGTTCCAGTTAGAAAATCCATCTCCAGGCTGGCACTTCCTCAAGTCTGGGTGTGAATGTGCAGTGTGGGGATGTTATTCAATATTAATGACATCAGCATTGACAGGAATTTTATTTTATTTTATTTTATTTTATTTTATTTTATTTTATTTTATTTTATTTTTATATTTTTATTATTATTATTATCTAATGATATCTAATACCCATTCTTCATCCTTTCCACTTTCCCCATGATCACCAAGAGATGATTTTCCTCATTTCTCAATATCAAATTTTTGCATCTATTTTTTTCCTTCTCATTTCTTCAAACTTTTCCTACAGCAAAAGTCATTGTACTTGGATTTTAAGAGAAAATCATGCATTTTCATGAGAGATTGAGGCAGTAAACTTAATATATAGTATTTTACAAAACCTTATTAAAAAGTGGGGTTTGAAATTAATAAGGACAGTAGATAACATCATTTATCGTGCGTATTTTGTGTATTTACAGTAAGTAAATATATTTATATGATAAGATATTTATATTATGTATACATATAATATATTATATATTTTATTAATATATATTATATAATATATAATATATAACATATAATATATAATATATAATATATTATATATTATATATTATATATTATATATTATATATTATATATTATATATTATATATTATATATATATACACATATACATATATATATATATAAATATGTTGAGATATATATATTTTTTATATATATATGTCTTTTTGGTCATTTTAAATACTGGTTCTGTTGGATCCAAGAGATGCTTTCAGTGATTAATTAACTAATTAATTAATTAATTTTAATTTAACACCTTCAAGGCTGTTGAGCAGAGCTGTGTAAGACAAGGAGCACATGGAGATATTTTTGTCTGTATATATGTGAATTTTTATATTTCAGGTTGAACTCAACCTGAAATATAAAATATTTATTAATTTATTTATTTAATATCCATTAAAATATTTCCTTTCCTATCAGTGCTCCCAGAGAATCCAGAGGGATGAAATAAATACATTTAAATCCATTTGAGATCCTATTTGAGTTGTGTAATGCTCCTTTGGGAGCAGGAAATTCAGGAAAAAAGCAAATTTTAGTCCTGTTGGAGGTGTGATGTCTGGTTTTGCTTCAGACAGGCTCCTCGAAAAATTGGGTGCTTTGTGCTGTGGAATCCTTGCTTGGTTGTAGTTGAAAAAAAAGAGTATAAAAATAAATATATAAATATATAAATATATAAATATATTAAAATATATATAAATAAATATGGTTTTATACACACACACATATATATATGTATATATATTTAAAAAAAGAAAAGATTTAATCACTCCATCAGCTGGTAAAACATGAATCAGGGCATCAACTGGAAAACAAAATTTTATTCCCAATATTGATTGTTCAGGTACAATATTTTAATCCCAATATTGGGTATACAGGTATAATATTTTAATCCCAATATTGAGTGTTCAGTTACAGTATTTTAATCCAAATATTGAATGTACAATATTTTAATCCCTGTATTGAGTGTGTAGGTACAATATTTTAATCCCAATATTGAGTGTACAGTCACAGTATTTTAATCCCATTATTGATTGTACAGGTTCAATATCTTATTCCCAATATTGAGTGTTCAGGTACAATATTTTAATCCCAATATTGAGTGTTCAGGCACAATATTTTAATCCCAGTGTTGAGTATCCAATAATTCAATCCCAATATTAAGTGTTCAGTTACACTATTTTAATTCCAAAATTGAGTGTCCAGTTACAATATTTTAATCCTAATATTGAGTGTACAGGTACAATATTTTAGCCCCAATACTGAGTGTACAATACTTTAATCCCCATATTGAGTGTTCAGGTACAATATTTTATTCCCAATATTGAGTGTCCTGTTACAATATTTTATTCCCAATATTGAGTGTCCTGTTACAATATTTTATTCCCAATATTGGGTATACAGGTATAATATTTTAATACCATTATGAGTGTACAGGTACAATATTTTAAACCCAATATTGAGCGTTCAATTACAACATTTTATTCCAAATTTTGAGTGTGTAGGTACAATATTTTAATCCCAATATTGAGTGGTCAGATACAATATTTTAATTCCAATATTGAGTGTTCAATTACAGTATTTTAATCCAAATATTGAGTGTACAATATTTTAATCCCAATATTTAGTGTTCAGGTACAGTATTTAATCTCAATATTGAGTGTACAATATTTTATTCCCAATATTGAGTGTTCAGGTACAATATTTTAATCCCATTATGAGTGCACAGGTACAATATTTTAATCCCAACACTGAGTGTACAGTATTTTAATCCCAATTTTGAGTGTGCAGGTACAGTATTTAATCCCAACATTGAGTGGTCAGGTACAATATTTTAATCCAAATATTGAGTGTTCAGGTACAATATTTTGTTCCAAATTTTGAGTGTGCAGGTACAGTATTTTAATCCCAGCATTGAGAGTTAAATTACAATATTTCAATCCCAATATTGAGTGTCCATTTCCAATATTTTAATCCCAATATTGAATGTTCAGGTACAGTATTTAATCCCAGTATTGAGTGTGTAGGTACAGTATTTAATCCCAGTATTGAGTGTGTAGGTACAGTATTTTAATCCTTATATTGAGTGTTCAGTTACAATATTTTATTCCCAATATTGAGTGTTCAGATACAATATTTTATATCCAATATTGAGTGTACAGTTACAGTATTTTAATCCTAATATTGATTGTACAGGTATAATATTTTATTCTAAATATTGGGTGTTCAGCTACAATATTTTCATCCCAATATTGAGTGTTCAGGCACAATATTTTATTCCCAATATTGATTGTACAGGTACAATATTTTAATCCCAATATTGAGTATCCAGTGTTTCAATCCCCATATTGAGTGTTCAGGTACAAAATTTTAATGCCAATATTGAGTGTTCAGGCACAATATTTAATCCCAATATTGAGTGTTCAGTTACAGTATTTTAATCCAAATATTGAGTGTACAATATTTTAATCCCCATATTGAGTATCCAATGTTTCAATCCCAATATTGAGTGTTCAGGCACAATATTTTAGCCCCAATATTGCTTGTACAGGTACAATATTTTAATCCCAATATTGAGTGTTCAGGTACAATATTTAATCTCAGTATTGAGTGTACAATATTTTAATCCCTATATTGAGTGTACAATATTTTAATCCAAATATTGAGTGTTCTGGTACAATATTTTAATCTCAATATTAAGTGTACAATATTTTAATCCCAGTATTGAATGTACATGTACAATATTTTAATCCCCATATTGAGTGTTCAGGTACAAAATTTTAATGCCACTATTGAGTGTACAAGTACAATATTTTAATCCCAATATTGAGTATCCAGTGTTTCAATCCCAATATTGAGTGTTCAGGTACAGTATTTTTCCCCAATATTGGTTCTACAGGTACAATATTTTATATCCAATATTGAGTGTACAGTCACAGTATTTTAATCCCAATATTGATTGTACAGGTATAATATTTTATTCTAAATATTGAGTTTTCAGGTACAATATTTTCATCCCAATATTGAGTGTTCAGGTACAATATTTAATCTCAGTATTGAGTGTACAATATTTTAATCCCAATATTGAGTGTTCTGGTACAATATTTTAGCCCCAATATTGATTCTACAGGTACAATATTTTAATCTCAGTATTGAATGTACATGTACAATATTTTAATCCCAATATTGAGGATCCAGTGTTTCAATCCCAATATTGAGTGTACAGGTACAACATTTTAATCCCAATATTGAGTGTTCAGGCACAATATTTTAGCCCCAATATTGCTTGTACAGGTACAATATTTTATTCCCAATATTGAGTGTTCAGTCACAGTATTTTAATCCCAATATTGATTGTGCAGGTATAATATTTCAATCTCATTATTGAGTGTACAGGTACAATATTTATTTTAATCCCAATATTGAGTGTTCAGTTACAATATTTTAATCCCAGTATTGAATGTACATGTACAATATTTTAATCCCAATATTGTGTATACAGGTACAATATTTTAATCCCATTATGAGTGTACAGGTACAATATTTAAACCCAATATTGAGTGTTCAGGCACACTATTTTAGCCCCAATATTGATTGTAAGGTATAATATTTTAATCCCAATATTGAGTATACAGGTATAATATTTTAATCCCATTATGAGTGTACAGGTACAATATTTTAATCCCCATATTGAGTGTTCAGTTACAATATTTTGTTCCCAATATTGAGTGTTCAAGTACAATATTTTAATCCCAATATTGAGTGTTCAGGAACAATATTTTAATCCAAATATTGAGTGTACAATATTTTAATCCCCATATTGAGTGTTCAGGTACAAAATTTTAATCCCAATATTGAGTGTTCAGTTGGAGCATCATGGATCAAATAATTTCCTTTTCCCTCTTAGGAGAGGAGGGAGCTGATGGAAAATGTTTGTTTTATGGCATTGTATTTCAAGATTTCCTTTTGTTTCACCTCCCTGCTTTCAATAGGAACCAAATTAACATGGAATTTAATAGGAACCAAACGAATTTAGGCTGTGGGTAATTTTTTCTCAACAAAGAATTCCATGGATGGGGAGTTTCAGGCCCATGGTGGGAAAGAGCAGCTCCCAAATCTGCCCAGCTAAATTGCATTTATAATTCAGAAATGATGATGTACATGAGCATCCAGATAAAAATAAAAATAAAAATCCCTCAAAATTACAGAAAGCAGATGTGAAAGTAAATAAAATGCAATTTTTGCTCTTCCTTCTTTGTGTTACAATTAGCAAAACTTGTGCTGATGAGAAAATGAGGGTCTGGAGAGTGCAGTGGCTGAACTTTGTATTTCTTTGTATTTCTTTATTTGTATTTTGTGTTGGTGCAGTGCTTTTCTGCTTCTGGTGATTTTCTTTTAGAATACATTAAAATTATGTCAAATTTACATTAAATTACATTAAAATTACATTAAAATAAATATTTTTACCTTTTAAAATACAGGTAGAAACATTTTCTTCCTATAAATATTAAACTTGTAGGTGAGTTTAATACTTATATTAATAAATAATTATTAACATAATAATGTTACAATTATCACAGTTTGTGCTGATGAGTGGAGGGTCTGGAGTGTGCAGTAGCTGAAATTTGCATTTCTTTGTATTTCTTTGTATTTTGTGTTGGTGCAATGCTTTTCTGCTTTTGGTGATTTTCTTTTAGAATAAATTAAAATTACATCAAATTTACATTAAATTACATTAAAATTACATTAAAATTATTTTTTTTCCCATTTAAAATACAGGTAGAAGCATTTTCTTCCTATAAATATTAAACTGGTAGATGGGTTTAATACTTATATTAATAAATAATTGAGTTTAATACTTATATTAATAAATAATTAACATAATAATGTTACAATTAGCACAATTTGTGCTGATGAGAAGCTGAGGGTCTGGAGTGTGCAGTAGCTGAAATTTGCATTTCTTTGTATTTCTTTCTTTGTATTTTGTATTTTGCTTTTCTGCTTTTGGTGACTTTTCTTTTAGAATCCATTAAATTTACACCAAATTTACATTAAGTTACATTAAAATTACATTAAAATAAATATTTTTACCATTTAAAATACAGGTAGAAACATTTTCTTCCTATAAATATTAAACTTGTAGATAGGTTTAATACTTATATAAATAAATAATTATTAACGTAATAATGTTACAATTAGCACAGTTTATGCTGAAGAGAAGCTGAGGGTCTGGAGTGTGCAGTAGCTGAAATTTGTATTTCTTTGTATTTCTTTGTATTTCTTTCTTTGTATTTTGTATTTTGCTTTTCTGCTTTTGGTGATTTTTCTTTTAGAACCTATTAAAATCACATGTTTCCCAGCTCCTCTCATGGCAGTGGCCACCAGAGGCTGCTGCAGAACGGCAGATGCTGCTGGACCAGGAGAATTTGGGAATTCCAGCTGGATTTTGGGCTGAAATCCCAGAATTCTGACAGGGTTATGTTCCTGATCAGTGGACTTGGAGCAGAAATTAACCCTGAAATTAACTTTGCATATAACTTCATTTCATTATACAATAATGTCATTTTTTCTGTTCCTGCAACTTTGTGTGAGGGAAGTTCTTAAAGTAAAAATTAATTTTTCTACTGTGACCAGTACCTGAAACCTTGTTAAACACCTAAACCCATATTTTTTAGGAATTTGGTAGGAATTTTCTTAGGAATTTGTTTGGAATTTTCTTAAGGATCTGTTAGGAATTTTCTTAGGAATCTGTTTCCACATTTTCTTAGGAATTTGTAAAAATCCCCCTCATTGATTATCTGTTTATATTTTTGATCAGCTCAGCAAGCACATGGACATTATGGGGGAAATTATCTTGAGTATTATACACAAATAACAATTCTTAAATGCTTCAGGATGTGGTAGAAGCAGTGAAAACAACAAACTTGCCTAAAATCTATGGGAAAAATCACTTTAAATAATACACTCAGGAGAGTAAATGGTTGGAATATGGGGCATGTTTGTAATAATGGAACAGCACACAGAAATAGGCACTGGTTTGTTCTTTACAGAAAATATTCTGTGGCAAAAACACATCATAATTATTATTTATTTACGGTGTCATCACACTTTGGTCACCTTTATTTTGTAATTAATTTCTGTCAGACTGTAAACCCAGCCTTAGGTGAGTTAATTCTTGGTGAGATTTTACTTTGGGTGAGTTAAAATTGTATTTCTGTAAAATTCTGTAATTTTTAGAAAGAATAAATTAATTTTTAGGAGATTAAATGACTTGATTTCTGTGAGACTGTAAACCCAGCCTCAGGTGAGTTAAACCCAGTTTTAACTTCGGGTAAGTTAAAATTCTGTTTCTGTAAAATTCTGTAATTTTTATAGAGATTAAATGAACTTTTAGGAGATTAAATGGCTTAATTTCTGTCAGATTGCGAACCCAGCCTTAGGAGAGTTAATTCTTGGTGAGTTTTTACTTTGGGTGAGTTAAAATTCTGTAAAATTCTGTAATTTTTAGAGAGATTAAATTAATTTTTAAGAGATTAAATGACTTGATTTCTGTCAGACTGTGAACCCAGCCTTAGGTGAGTTAATTCTGGGAGAGTTAAACCCATTTTTTAATCATTTACAGTGAGCAGTGTCATCACACTTTGGTCACCTTTATTTTGTAATTAATTTCTGTCAGACTGTAAACCCAGCCTTAGGTGATTTAATTCTTGGTGAGATTTTACTTTGGGTGAGTTAAAATTGTATTTCTGTAAAATTGTGTAATTTTTAGAGAGAATAAATTAATTTTTAGGAGAACAAATGACTTATTTCTGTCAGACTGTAAACCCAGCCTTAGGTGAGTTAATTCTTGGTGAGTTAAACCCATTTTTTACTCTGGGTGAGTTAAAATTCCCTTTCTCTGTGTAAGATTTGCACACCCAGTGCTGCTGAGTGGATTTCTGTGTTTGGAAAGCAGTAGGGAAACACTCTCTGATTAAGCAGAGTTTTTCCATGTTCTCCCTGACAGAAATGAAAGCTGTAATATCTCTAAATATCAGTTACAGCCAATCAGTTACTGTGAGTCTGTAAAACAAGTAGGATAACGTGTAAGGAATTTATTTATTCTGTCAAAGCTCTGAGTGAAGGTGCAAGTCAAAAGAAATGCCCATAAAACCTTTAATCAGCATCACTTCATCATTTATGATGCAGAGCAAAAAATAAAAAAGGGGGGGGAAGGAAATATTTAAAGATATTTTATGCAAGAGTTTGGACAGAAAATATTAAGAGGGGGCTTTAGGAAAGCAAGATATGAGGAAAAATTTCTCTGTAATTAAAATTTTGCTGCTGAGTGTCTCTTAGTCTTGGGGCTTGAAACGAAATGTTTGACAGAATTTGGGGGAAATGATTCTTTTCTTTGTGTCCTGTTGTGCCACTGGTGCTGCAGGGCTGTGAAATTGGAGAGCAGGGCATTTCTGGGGGTGGAAATGCAGGGGAAGGTGTTGGGAACAGGAGCATTTCTCTCATTCCTTCTCCAGGTAGAGCAGTGGGATGTGAAATGAGGAGAAATTCTTGGATAGATGAATGTTGATGGGGAGTTTGCCCTCAGTTTGTGGGTTTTGGGTTTTGAGGAGCTGGGCTGGAGCTCAGACACGTCCTCAAGGGCAGCAGAGCTCAGTGCTGCCCTCAGCACCCACACAGGAAATGGATTCCAGTCCCAGATACAGCAGTGGTGGCAATGAGGGGTGTGGGTTTGGGTTGGACATTTCTGTTTAAAAATCACATCTCATCCTCTTGGAAATCTGAGGGCAAGCATCACTAGTGCCTTATTTCCAGTCAAATTAAAGCCACAGTTTTTTGTGGTTTCATTTATCACATAAAAGACAACTTCAACTGTCTGAAACTTAAGCAGCAAAATCTCCCAGAATTTGTGTTTGTGGGTTTTCCTAAAGTTGTGGCAAACATGTAATATCAAACCTCTCAAAGCAGTATCTCCAGAAAGGGTGAGTGTGGAGCAGTTGGTGCAGGGTGTAACTACAGGGATACTCACAGTAGTAAATCTCCCTTAGCTCAAGGTGTGACCTGCTTTAGCAGATATCCCACTGAGAAATCACTAAATGGTTTTTTAAACTGCTGGTTTAGTCTTCAAATTGAGTCTTGGTTGTGGGAAATGAATTTGTGGGGAATTCTCCATGCCTGACAGAAGGCTCACACAGTTTGTGCATCTGTGTGCAAACCTTGAGACAAGAAATGCTGACTGAGAAATGCCCTGAAAGAGGACAGACATTGCTGAGAGAGAAATGGAGTTTCAAAGGTGGCTTTGCAAATAAGATGGGATAGTTTGGAGAAATAGAACTGAAAGATGAAAGATGAAACTGTGAAAGATGAATTGTGGGACCCATGAGGGGAAAGTTTAGGTGATTAACTTAAACATTTACAGCATGGTGTGGCTAAAGCTGATAGGACAAGAAACACTTATAGTGCATTGTAATTAGGAAATAATTGGCTTCTGATTATGAATTATAACATCTGTATTGTCTCACCCTTCTCATGAGACTGAAAATGGAATAAAAGTTTTTCAAACACCTCTCAGCTGCCCCATCTCTGGGTCAGAAAAGGCAGTTTTCTGGAAGTTACCTATGTGCTGATCATTTTGGAAGATGTTGCAAAGACTGAGCAAGCAGCTCTTCCTCATGGCTGTGTTTCCAGATAAACCTTGTGCTGCTCAGCACTGGGATCATTCTGCTGGGGAATTTTACATGCAGATAATCTCCACTAAAATCTGATACCTGTTCCCTTCATCTTCATCCCTCACTAAATTTGCCTATTACATATTTTGTGTCTTAGATGAGAAGGCTCAATCCAAATTTTATATATGTTATATGTTATATATTATATATTATTTATTATATATTATATATTAAATATAATATATATTATATATTATATATTATATATTATATATTATATATTATATATTATATTATATATTATATATGACATATTATATATGACATATTATATATTATATATGACATATTATATATTATATAAATATTATATATATATTGTTTTTGATAATATATAAAATACTGAGCTGGAAACTGGACATAAAGTAAAGAACTTTATGTTCACAGAATATTAATTGATAATATATAAAATACTGAAATATATATATATAATACTAAATACTAAATATACAATATATAATATACAATATACAATATATAATATAGTATATAGTATATATTATATAGTATATATTATATAGTATATATTATATAGTATATATTATATATAATAAATTTATATTATATTATATTATATTATATTATATTATATTATATTAATAACATATAACATATGATATATAATATATAATATTATCACATCCTTAGTGCTGGACTAAAGCGTTTCCTTCCTCCAGCAGATGATCTCAGCACGGTGAGGAACCTGTGAGATGCAGATGGATGTGTGCACTCCATGCTCCAGGGTGTAGGAAGAGCACTGCAATCCCTGCTACAGGGAAAAATTAAGTTTATTAATCTTCAAAAGAGCATGGTCTCTACTCTAGGACAGTGTCAATTACAAGTGACAGAACTTTGTTTTTGAAGAGGAAAAATTTTGTTTTGAAGTAGAAGATTGCTCGAATAAAAACATTTTTGGAAGAATGTTGATGTGTCCTCACATGGGGTGATCTTTCTAATCTGGTTGCCCTTGCCCACAGGAAATCCACCTTGCCTTCCTGAAGTGGCTGGAGGGGAACGTGGATGCCGAGGGGCTGAGGGCTTCCAGCAAGGTGTCCCTGAAGTTCGTTCCATCCCGTGAGCCCCGGGTGGAGGTGACGCCGTCCCTGGTGCCCGTCATCACCGAGATGGGCAGCTTCTCCTCGGAGCACTTCAGCCTCCAGACCTACCAGCAGCACCTCCACACCAAGAAGCTGGGCAAGATCCTTCTCTTCACCGAGGTGACCACCACAACCATGAACCTTCTGGATGGGTAAGATGGGCACCCAGGGCGTCCTGGGCTAATTTTCTGGTTGGGAATTCTTAATTGTGGTGACACACAGTGCTCAGAGGGAAACTGGACATGAAGTAAAGAACTTTAGAATTCATAGTTGTGGTAACATGCAGTGCTCAGAGGGAAGCTGGGCATGAGGTGGAGAATTTTGGAATTCATAATTCTGGTAACACACAATGCTCAGACAGAAACTGGAGATAATGTAAAGAACTTTATGTTTACAGTATATTAATTGATACTGTATAAAATACTGAGCCATAAAGGGTGAGGAAAGCTGTAAATTGGACATGAAGTAAAGAACTTTATGTTCACAGTATGTTAATTGATAATATATAAAATACTGAGACATAAAGGGTGAGGAAAGCGGAAACTGGATATGAAGTGAGGAACTTTATGTTAATTGATAATATAAAAAATACTGAGCCATAAAGAGTGGAGAAAGCTGGACTGGATATGAAGTTAAGAACTTTATCTTCATGGGGTGTTAATTGATAATATATAAAATACTGAGCTATAAAGAGTGGAGAACGTGGAAACTGGACACAAAGGGAAGAACTTTATGTTTACAGGATATTAATTGATAATATATAAAATACTGAAATAGTATATAAAATACTAAATATATAATTATATAATATATAAAATTATATAATATATAATATATAAAATACTAATAATATTTATATTTAATATAATATATAAAATACTAAAATACATAAAGGGTGGGGAAAGCTGGAAACTGGACATAAAGTGGAGAACCTTATGCTCACAAGATATTAATTGATAATATATAAAATACAGAGCCATAAAGAGTGGAGAAAGCTGGAAACTGGACACAAAGTCCAGTTTATGTTCACAGGATATTGATTGATAATATATAAAATACTCAAATGTATATATAAAATACTAAATATATAATAATATATAAATTAGTATAATATATAATACATAATATATAATATATAATATATAATATATAATACTGGTAATAATATTTATATATAATATATAAAGATACTACTAATTATATATAATGATATAATATACTACTAATAATATTTATATATAATATAATATATAAAATACTAAAATACATAAAGGGTGGGGAAAGCTGGAAACTGGACATGAAGTGGAGAACTTTATGTTCACAGGATGTTAATTGATAATATATAAAATACAGAGCCATAGAGAGTGGGAAAAGCTGGAAACTGGAGATAAAGTAAAGAACTTTATGTTCATGGGGTATTAATTGATAATATAAAAATACTGAGCCATAAAGGATGGGGAAAGCTGGAAACTGGACATGAAGTGGAGAACTTTATGTTAATTGATAATATATAAAATACTGAGCCATAAAGAGTGGAGAAAGCTGGAAACTGGATGTGAAGTTAAGAACTTTATCTTCATGGGGTGTTAATTGATAATATATAAAATACTGAGCCATAAAGGATGGGAAAAGCTGGAAACTGGAGATAAAGTAAAGAACTTTATGTTCATGGGGTATTAATTGATAATATATAAAATACTGAGCCATAAAGAGTGGAGAAAGCTGGAAACTGGACACAGAGTCCAGTTTATGTTCACAGGATATTGATTGATAATATATAAAATACTCCTATATATAAAATACTAAATATATAATAATATATAAAATAATATAATTTATAATATATACAATACTACTAATAATATTTATATATAATATATAAAGATACTACTAATTATATATTATTATATAATATACTACTAATAATATTTATATATAACTATAATATATAAAATAATATATTATATAATATATAAAATACTACTAATAATATTTATATATAATGTATAAATATACTACTAATTATATATAATTATATAATATACTACTAATAATATTTATATATAATATATAAAATACTGAAATACATAAAGGGTGGTGGAGAAAGCTGGAAACTGGACATGAAGTAAAGAACTTTATGTTAATTGATAATATTTAAATATTAATCATAATTGATGTTAATTGATAATATATAAAATACTGAGCCATAAAGAGTGGAGAAAGCTGAGTCGGACTCAACTTTTTGCTTGGTAGTGGAGTTTAATCTTTATTCCTCTAAACATCACCATAAGAAAATTTGATTTAATAAATATTCCTGTTTAGGAGATTAAATACATTCTTTCAAATACAGTGCAAATTATAACCTCAACCTTTTACTTGAGAGGACTGATACAAAGCAGGTTGTATCTCTAATTTTAATTTAACCTTCCTGTTTTCTCTCATTTCTTTTGCTGAGTATTTCCCTAAAATGCTCTTTAGTGCTTGGTTTGTGCTATTAAAACTTGGATTAGGGCTCTTCCATCATCACACAGATTTGTGAATGAGCTGTGGGACACCTCAGAGAAGGTTCTTCAGTAGAGTTGAAATGGGACTAAGTGATGGGAAAATCACAGTTAGTAAATCTCAGCCTGCAGTCTGTGTACAAAGGCTGCACTGTTGTGTTTAGTGGAAATTTGGTGGAAAATTCTGTCTTGGGGAAGTTGTTCTGCCCTCCTCAGGACAGAAAGTCCAAGCCTGCAGCTGTAAATTCTTGTGGCAGCAGTTTTGTATATCAGGGTTAATTTACCTGCAGAAATTGCAGATGAATTTTACAGGTGAAAAACAACCTCAGGAATTTTGTTTGGGATTTTTGTCTTTAATCTAAATTAAATTGTCTTGAGTGTTGTTGTCACTGGTGAGTTAACCAACAATAATGGCTTCAGTTCTCAGCCTGAGAGCCTAAATTGCAATTTATGGACAAATACCAATTTCAATTCCAAACCATTCCCTGGGTGTTCAAACATCCACACATTAACAAAAAATTGCTGTGTAATTTTGCCAATCCTCTCCTCCAGATTGAGTCCTGCAGCTGATTTTGCAGATAGAGGCTTGCCAGTTTGATAAGAGGCCATGGAGAGTTATTTTATAGAAATTCAGTTATTTGTGGCATTTGCTGCTTCATTTTTAGTGCTCACAGCATGTTCAGGGTTGGGAGGAGGATTGTGAAGAAATTGGTGATAATTGAATAAATCAAGAGGTTTCTTCCCTCAATTTGTTTTGGTAAAATGAAATGTTTAATTCAGAGTTTTGGGATTTGATTTGGATCAAGCTAAATAGAATCTGACCAATTTATGAATGGTTAATTATCAAGGCAAGGGAGATAAGAGAAGTGGTCCTGATTTTTCAGATATGTTTATAAGTTTTTTATATTAAATAATCCAAATACAATGAAGTGCTCACAGATGTAGGTCTTCAAGATTTCCCTCATCATGATGAGGCTTAAGTAGTTAATTTTCAGGTAAGTTGTGAGCTACAAATCCTGACTCTACATATCTGAGGCTTAAATAGTTAATTTTCAGGTAAGTTGTAAACTGTAAATCCTGATTCTACATATCTTATGCTAGGAAGATGGTCCTAGGCAGATCATAATTTGAATTACTAATTTATTAATAATGTCTTACATTTATCTTACAAAAAGACCTTTCTTTTATAAAGTTAAAAAAATTGTCTTAGGTATTATGGTTGATGCTGTAAATACTCTGTTGTCATGGGTAATGGAATAATGTAATCCTTGAGATTTAAATGATAACATTTCATAAATCCCTAGAAATTGATGCAAAAATCAGGTGATTTTTATTGAGGGGAAAAGTTGTCAGGTTTTTAAGGTGCTTCCAAAGGAACCAGTATGAATTTGTTGGGATATGTGTGTGATGCTTGTGTCTGATTGCCAGTTCTGAATGAAAGGAAAAAACATCTCAGGAAAAATAATTCTCTTTGCTTAAAGAAAAAATAGTTACTTTTATGGAAATCCTTCAGGATTTCCAGAAAAATGTTGCAAGGCTTTCTTTATGTAATCAGGCATTGCATGAAGGACTCTGTTAGAATCTCCTAAATTTGATTCTCTCAGATCTTACCAAGTTCTGTTGGTTAAAAACATACAGACACCTCAAGAACTTAATGAATGGGATTTGTTGTAAGTTGTTTAATTAGTAGAGTATCAAAAAAATTCAGCATTTAACAAATGTCAATTCGTAATTTCTCATACCTCTCCCACCAGCTGGATGCCAAATTTTTATTTCCCTTTTCCAAATTAGGTTCTCCCAAATTTGTCTCAAATTTTACCAAGTTTTGATGGCTAAAAATATACAGACACCTAAAGAACTTAATGAATGGGATTTGTTGTAAATTGTTTAATTAGTAGAGTATCAAAAAAATTCAGCATTTAACTTCTGTCACTTCAGATTTCCTCATACTGGATGCCAAAGTTTTATTTCCCTTTTCCAAATCAGGGTCTCCCAAATTTTACCAAGTTTTGATAGTTAAAAATAGTTAAAAATGTACAGATACCTCAAGAACTTAATTAATGTGATTTGTTGTAAACTGTTTAATTACTAGATTATCCAAAAAATTCAGAATTTAACTTCTGTCGATTTGCATTTTCTCATATCTCTCCCACCAACTGGATGCCAAACTTTTATTTCCCTTTTCCAGAGTAGGATCTCCCAGATTTGTCTCAAATTTTACCAAGTTTTGTTGGGTTAAAAATATACAGACACTTCAAGAACTTAATGAATTTGATTTGTTGTAAATTGTTTAATTAGTAGAGTATCAAAAAAATTCAGCATTTAACTTCTGTCGATTTGGATTTTCTCATATCTCTCCCATCAGCGGGATGCCAAACTTTTATTTCCCTTTTCCAAATTAGGTCTCCCAGATTTGTCTCAAATTTTACCAAGTTTTGGTGGTTAAAAATATACAGACACCTCAAAACCTTAATGAATAGGATTTGTTGTAAGTTGTTTAATTAGTAAATTATAGAAAAAATTCAGCATTTCACTTCTGCCACTTCGCATTTCCTCATACTGGATGCCAAACTTTTATTTCCCTTTTCCAAATTAGGGTCTTTCAAATTTTACCAAGTTTTGTTGGTTAAAAATATGCAGACACCTCAAGAACTTAATGATTGGAATTTGTTATTAATTGTTTAATTAGTAGAGTATCCAAAAAAATCAACATTTAAGTCCTGCCACTTCAGATTTTCTCATATTTCTCCCATCAGCGGGATGCCAAACTTTTATTTCCCTTTTCCAAATTAGGGTCTCCCACATTTGTCTCAAATTTTACCAAGTTTTGATAGTCAAAAATCGTTAAAAATGTACAGATACCTCAAGAATTTAATGAATGGGATTTGTTGTAGTAGATTATCCAAAAAATTCAGCTTTTAACTTCTGTCACTTTGCATTTACCGATACCTCTCCCACCAGCTGGATGCCAAACTTTTATTTCCCTTTTCCAAATTAGGGTCTCTCAAATTTTACCAAGTTTTGTTGGTTAAAAATATGCAGACACCACAAGAACTTAATGAATGAGATTTGTTATAAATTGTTTAATTGGTAAATTATCAAAAAAATTCCACATTTAACTTCTGTCACTTTGCATTTTCTCATACCTCTCCCAACAACTGGACGCCAAACTTTTATTTCCCTTTTCCAAATCAGGTCTCCCAGATTTGTCTCAAATTTTACCAAGTTTTGGTGG
>JAHXMQ010012338.1:23442146-23464118 GCA_020466415.1 Ammodramus savannarum pratensis | reverse complement strand
AGGGAATGGCTTTAAATTGACATAAATAGATTCAGTTTGGATCTTGGGAATGAGGAATTCCTGGCTGTGAGGGTGGGCAGGCCCTGAAAATGTTTTCCCATTGCAGCTGGGGCTGCCCCTGGATCCCTGGCAGTGCCCAAGGCCAGGTTGGACATTGGGACAGTGGGAGGTGTCCCTGCCATGGCAGGGGTGACACTGGATGAGCTTTAAAGCCTTTCCCAACCCAAACCCGCCTGGGATCTGTGGAATCAGGGACATTTCTGCCTGGCCTGGCATGAGCCAAGTGACAGCTGCTGTAATGGGGACTTTGCTTTTCCCAAATGCAGCTCAATAATCCTGACACGGGCTGACCCCTCCTCCCCAGTCACTGTGGCACTTTATTTCCTGTAAGTGGCTTATCTTCATAACCTGATAATAATTGATATTCCAGGATGGGAAAGTAAGTGCAAAATGACAGGCAATGCCAAAAGATGAGTCTGGAAAATTATGAGCCCATTATCATCTGGAGATTTTTTAAAATACAGACTTGAATATCCCTGAAATAGCAGAAGGGTAAAAAAATGAAATTATATTGGCTTTCTATATCTATGTGTATATATATTTTTGTTTGTTTGTGTATAACACTGCCTGAAAATCCTTTTCCATAAAATATCAGAGTCTTTTGTATATCCATAATTTTTCTAGGGTGGATTATTTTGGGCAGTACCTCCTAGATCTGCTTTATCTTCTCAGTCAATGTAGTTTTTACTTCCTCAGCAGCAGCACAACCTTTTCATTGCTAATTCCATCCAGCCCTGAGAGTTAGCACTTGTATTAAAATTGTAATGTAAAAATACAATGTATTTTTATGCATTGTCAGTTTAGCACTGCCACGTTCCCTGCAGCAGGAAAATTCCCTTCAAATCTGATTTTTCAGTCCAGTTGCACAAAATCACTGATTTTTCTGCAGCACAACCTTATTCTATAAATCCAGGAAAAAATTCACATTTTGTGTGTGGCTTTTGGGCTATGAGAGAAAAAGGCATTTTCCATGAGCTCCCTTTTATCTCTAGTGCACGATGTAATTTCCATCTTATTAATACAAATTATTCAAGATACTGTTCCTCTTTCTACTTCCTTGCCTCTCCCTTAAAAATGAAGTTCAGAATAAATAGTATTTTATTACAAGACATAATTTCTATTATTCTTTCTTTCTTTCTTTCTTTCTTTCTTTCTTTCTTTCTTTCTTTCTTTCTTTCTTTTTCTTTCTTTCTCTTTCTCTCTTTCTTTCTTTCTCTCTTTCTTTCTCTCTTTCTTTCTGTACTTTCTCTTTTCTTCAAACTTTTTTTTCTCTTTACTTCAGACTTTAGACTAAAAGACTCCTAATTTTCAGTTATTATTTCTCACCTAATCTTTATTTCATTTTAGGAGTTCTGTTGTGCAGCTTCAGCGCTGCCTGAAGAAAAAACTTTTCCATATTTTCTTCTCTCAGGTTTTTTCAGCTTTTCTCACTGTACTCTTTCCCAATCACATCTCATAAAAGTTGTGGTTTCCAGCTTGGTATCTTTTATGGAAAAAAAATTGATGTCAAAGATTTTGCAGAGCCAAATTCTTACCAACTTCCTTTTTTTTAGGGGTATTTTAAGAAAGACTTAAAAATTTACAAATTAATTACATTTATTGTTTTGTCTACTTTTGGTCAGTAAAACCTTTTCAGAATTCTTCTGACAAAATATTAGGAATAGAATCTGGAAATTCAGGAAGACTGAGACATTAAAATTTTGCATAAATATGAATAAATGTATAAGAGCATAGACACTGCCACAAAAACACCTACAGCACAAGGAGTGACAAGTTGGAGCTACAGGGTTTTGTTTTATTTATTTATTATTTATTTGTTTTATTGCCTTCACTGAGAATTCTTAAAGGCTCTGTAATAAAATTGCAGAGAACTTGCAGAAGTTTTATAACTTTTTGAAGTTATAAAATACATCAATAATTAATATATGAATAATGTGAGAAAGCCATTAATTAGTTTTCTGGGTGGGAGTGTTAAGAGTTATTCTGCTGTAGGGTTTTCAGAAAGCCAATCCTTAGTCTTTAATTGCAGCACTGAATTTTAAAATTTTCACTTTTATTTAGTTTTTTTTTTTTTCTTAATGTTCTTTATATTTTTGTAGCTGTTTCTCTTGATTTAATTATTTCAGTGAGCAGAGACTTTATCCCATTAAATTCAGCCCAACTTAGGCCAGTCCATTGCATTTTGGAAACTGTGCTCGCTTCATTTCCTGGGATTTCAGAGCAGGAGACATTTTAATGTCAACATTGCCATCTTCCCCCAGCTCCCTTTTTGAAAGGACTAAATGGCCATCACTTTTGTTGAGGGGGGGAAAAAATGCATTAAAACACTTTATTTTTTCTTCTTTCATCTCTAAGTAGGTCAGTTTGTGGCGGAAAGCGGAAAATAGCGGAAAGTATTAGTTTGGATTTTCCATCTTCTCCTAAAGTGTCTCCAGGATGGTGCTTGTGTGCTGATTGCAGGATTATATCACAAAAGCAGACCTGAGTGTGAGTGAGGGGTGTGAGGGCTCAGCAGAATGTGGTGCCACAAATCCCTCGCTGCCTCCAGAGGGAATTTGTTTGTGTGGAGATGCCAAACGTCTTTTAATGAGCAGAGTTCCCAAAAAACCAGCGAGGTGAGGGATGATCTCAGTCATGACATCTGTTTTGCCAGAGTTTTTTGGCCTAAGGAGGTGAATTCTGTTCCCTTCCTGAGTTTGGGATGGTGGAGCTCCAGGGAAATGGCGGCGGGTCGGAATGGCCGCGCATGAGGCAGCGGGCGTGGGCAGTGAGGAGTTTGTGGGGTTGGCACTCAGCTCACCTGGTTTTTCTCAATTTGTCCAGTGCCAGATCCTGGATTGGCACTCAGCTCTCCTGGTTTACATCAGTTTGTCCCATGCCATATACTGGAATGACCCTCAGCTCACCTGGCTTTCTTGAATTTATCCTGTGCTAGATCTTGGAATGTCACTCAGTTCACCTGGTTTTCATCAACTTAACCCATGCCAGATCTTGGATTGGCACTTCAATACAGCTGACCTGGTTTTCATCAATTTATCCCATGCCAGATCTTGGATTGGCACTCAGCTCACCTGGTTTTCCTCAGTTTATCCTGTGCCAGATCCTGGATTGGCACTCAGCTCACCTGGTTTTCCTCACTTTATCCCATGCCACATCTTGGACTGGCACTCCAGTCCAGCTCTCACCTGGTTTTCATCAATTTATCCAATGCCAAATCCTGGATTGGCACTCCAGTCCAGCTCAACTGGTTTTCCTCAATTTATCCTGTGCCACATCTTGGAATGACCCTCAGCTCACCTGGTTTTCATCAATTTATCCAATGCCAGATCTTGGGTTGGCACTTCAATCCAGCTCACCTGATTTTCCTCAGTTTATTCCTTGCAGATACTGGATTGGCACTCAGCTCACCTGGTTTTCCTCAATTTATCCCATTGGCACTCAGCTCACCTGGTTTTCCTCAATTTATCCCTGCCAGATGATAGAATGACCCTCAGCTCACCTGGTTTTCCTCAATTTATCCCCTGCCAGATCTTGGCAGGGTACAAATGCAACAGGGACCTTTCATCCCGTAAGATTCACTCCAGGGTCTGATAATCCAGGGATATTCTGCTTTCAGTGATGAGTTTTGTGATGTGGATTCTTTAATGAGGAATGAGGGGCATGAATTTCACTTTCCAAACTTTGAGGAGTAGAAAAAAATAACAGTAAATAAGTTTTTAATACAGGGCCCTGAAGTGTTTTGTGCTTTTTTTGTCACAATTCCTGCTGAATCCTCGTGTTTTCACTGCACACTTTTTAATCAGCTTCTCTCATGTTTTACAAGCTGAAAACAGCAAAAAATTCTCAACCTGCAGAAAATTCTCAACTGCACACCTTTTAACCTGCTTCTGTCATATTTTACAAGCTGAAAACAGCAAAAAGTTCTCAACCTACAGAAGGTGAAGGGTTTACTTTTGGTTCTCCCAGTCAAATTTCTACTTCAATGGCACTAAACATGTTTGTCTTTAATTTTGGTATCCTTTTCATCTTGAAATGGATTATTTTGTTTCATAAAGCTTAACACCGTCTACTTTCAGATATTGTGGTGCCACTGCCTTCTTGTAATTACTGAATTTGTGTGGAGTGAAGAATTTCTGTCTTCTCTTGGTCCCCATTTTCATTTATTCTCTGTCTCCCCTGATGAGTCCAGACTCTGCTTTTGACCTTTGAGACTTTTGATGTTGCTGCCTGCAGAACAGAAGATACCCAGATGATATTTTGCCTCTTCACAGCTTTCTTTGCTTAATTTTTGCTGCTTTAGATACGAGATTCAATTAGAAATTTTGAAAATTGAATGTTTGGATGATGGTACATAGATTGAACGTGCATTTGACGTTGCTGGAGTTTGTGAAACTCAGTATGGGTGTATGAGCAGTGCCACATTCCCAGGTGGTAAATTGATCATTAATTTCTTTTTGGGAGTACAAGCAAACATAATTTAATATTTTATCACTGTAGCAATTACTGAGTAATTTTCTTTTCTTTTATTCTCTGTCTCCCTTGAAGAGTCCAGACTCTGCTTTTGACCTTTGAGACTTTTGATGTTGCTGCCTGCAGAACAGAAGATACCCAGATGATATTTTGCCTCTTCAGAGCTTTCTCTGCTTAATTTTTGCTGCTTTAGATACAGGATTCAATTAGAAATTTTGAAAATTGAATGTTTGGATGATGGTACATAGATTGAACGTGCATTTGGTGTCACTGGAGTTTGTACAACTCAACATGGGTGTATGAGCAGTGCCAGGTGGTAAATTGATCATTAATTTCTTTTGGGGAGTACAAGCAAATTTTGTATCATTGTAACAGGTCCTGAGTAAGTTTTGTGTGCAAATATTTGCTCAAAGGAGGCTCCACTGTCCTCCTTTTGCAACGTCATGGAAACGGATGATTTCTATTTCCATTAATACAACTTTAATTTTATTTTTGGGCATTTTTAAGAGGTTCTGAGTGGTGAAGCTGCGTGCAGGTGCCTCCCAAAAAAGATGCGCTGCCTTCGCTGAGCCCTTGCGCTGTTAATGAACCATCCCATTGTGAGCCCTCAGCGTCGCCCCGCGCGCCTTTTGGTGGCGTGGCTGAGAATCGTAATGCGGCCCGGTTCTCATTCGGCACGGCCCCCGTGCCCCTCACGGGAGGCCTTTGGAAATGGGATTAACTTGCAGAGGAATGCATTAGCCATGGCCCAGGAGCGGGCAAAGCTCTAACCAGCCTGATAGATTGCTCCAAATCCTCCTAAGCACCCCCTCCCTCCTTGCCTGCCTCCTGCATTGACAGCTCCCCATTGAGGCCGCGCGGCTTTGCCGTGTTCGGCAGCCGCGGCTGTTTTGTAGCGGCCCCGGGCTGATCTCAAATTCGCTTTCTGAAATTAATTCGACACTGCTTTACATGTTAATCCCCGGGGGATTGATTTGGGGAAGGTCAGAGCGGTGTAGCCTCAGAAAAATGGGAGAAAAGCTCCACTTGAAGCGGCTCATTTCAGTTCCCAGCCGTGGGCAGAGCTGCCTTTTCTTTGTGGCGCTGGGCCAGCCCTGACAGAATACATCAAATGCTGGCGTTTGATGGGATCTGTGAGGAAGTTGAGCTAATTAAATTTACCTTCATTAACCAATGGCATCTTGCAAATGGCACAGATCTGCTTTGGGAACCTGCAGGGTGGAAAAAAAAAAAAAAAAAAAAAAAAAAAAAATTAAATCCTCTGCCTCTCTTTATGGCACCGACAGAGGAGTGAGAGCAGTCGGGAACACGGAGTAATTTGATTTATTTTTTTTCTTCTTTTCTTACTAGCGGAGTTTTCAACGTTGCTAAAACAAAATAAATAGCCATGGAAAAAAGCTGCCAGCGTGGGATGTGCTGGTGTTGGACCATTATGGATAAATCATATGTTTTATTTGGATCTCCACAAAAGGGCAGGAGGCTTCAATGGGGAAATGTTATGGCGAGAGCAGGATAAGGACATCTAATAAAAAAAAAGTCTTGCAGATATTGAGAAAGTGTCACTGAGTTGCAGCTGCACCTTGCTGAAATGATTCTTTTAATTTGGAAACAAACCTCTGATGGTTTGGTAATACCTTTTGGTATTTAACAGCACGGTGTGTTTGGAGGATTTCAAAGGGTCAAGCACAAAAATGGAATTTTTTTAGTGTGTGGATTAATTTAAAATATATACTGTGTGCTTTATATTAAAATGCAAAAGAAATTTTAATTATAATCCACTTTTTACTTGTAGATTCATTAAACCATCACAATTAAAAATATCAGGAAATTAAACATTTTACAGCTATTCGCCTTTCCTACTTTAACTTTCATGAGTACAATATGCATGTAACCATTTTACAACAATAAAAAATTTGGATTCACGTTTGGATTGCGAGAGTTCAAACTCTTTCAGGTAGAATTTGTCCCCCAAAGCCTATAAATGTCTAAATTTGACTGCACTGCTCCCTGAAAGAGTAGTGAAGTCTTTTATGGGGTTCAGATGTGCTCTAATTTTGGAGGTTTTCCTATTCAGGAAGCTTGCCTTATGTAGATAGAACCTTATGAATCCAGCTGTATATATCTATAATTTGAATATTTCATTTAAATGTAGGTGTTGGAGCTGTCAGGAATGAATGTAATGTCCATATACACCTGCTAATATTCGGTCTGGATCTAATAATAGCTTTATATAAAGAGGAAAAAAAAAGAAATTAACATCTAAAATTATTTCAGTTCGTGATCTTTTGTGGCTCTGCTGCCAGGGAACAGGGACAGGAGCAGAGGGAACGGCCTCAGGCTGGGCCAGGGCAGGCTCAGCTGGGACAGCAGCAGCAATTTGCCCATGGAAAGGGAGCTCAGGCCTTGGCAGGGGCTGCCCAGGGAGCTTTGCAGTGCCCATCCCTGCAGGTGTCCCCTGGAGGTGGCACTGAGTGCTCTGGGCTGGGCACAAGGTGCCCATGGGGCACAGCTGGCACTGCATGGGCTGGCAGGGCTGTGCCAGCCTTGATGATTCTGTGACTTGAGCCTTAAGAAAACCAAAATGTTGTGATGAGAAAATGATGAATAATTTATAGAAGTAATTTATAATATTGTGGCACTTCAGAGCTGTCAAGGTCCATGTGTTTTAGTCAGGTAGAGCAGACAAGAAAAGGCAGAATCTCCCATTAGACCATCAATTCTTGAACTTCTCAGCCCCCTGAACTTCTTCTTGATCCTGTTTCCCTCCCAATGTCTGGGTCACGGCTCCTGACACTCTGCAGTTTTTGGGTTCTAAATGTTCTTTTGTCTTGGCTGTTGAGCAGCTTTTTCTCACCTCTCGATTCATTGTCTTCATCCCATTTTGGTTTACAACTTAAAGTCTCTTTAAGTGTGTATATAATTCAATAAAACAATTACACTCTTTATAATAATGGAGAGTTACCATCAGAAAAAGTGCTTTTATTTGGATAGTGGAAGTGTACCTGCACGTGGAAGTGGATGAACTTTATTGTCCCTTCCAGCCCAACCCATTCTGGGATTTTGGTGACAAAACCAACCCCTCAATTCATTGTCTTCACTTCTTTTTGTTTTACAACTTAAAGTCACTTGAATAAAACAATTGCACTTTTTATAATAATGGCGAGTTACCATCAGAAAAAGTGCTTTTATTTGGAGCACCCTGGGGAAAATGTCCCTGCCCATGGAAGTGGATGAGCTTTATTGTCCCTTCCAGCCCAGCCCATTTTGGGATTTTGGTGACAAAACCAACCCTCAGTTCATTGTCTTCACCTCTTTTTTGTTTTACAAATTAAAGTCACTTTAAAAATGTACATAATTAAATAAAACAATAATACTTTTTGTAATAATGGCAAGTTACCATCAGAAAAAGTGCTTTTATTTGGATGGTGGAAAGTGTCCCCGCCCATGGCCCTGGATGAGCTTTAATGTCCCTTCCAACCCAACTCATTCTGGGATTTTGGTGATGAAACCAACCCCTTGGTTTGTTGTCTTTACCTCTTTTTGTTTTGCAGCTTAAAGTCACTTGAATAAAACAATTGCACTTTTTATAATAATGGCAAATTATCATCAGAAAAAGTGTTTTTATTTGGAGCAGCCTGGGGTAGTGGAAAGTGTCCCTGCCCATGGAACTGGATGAGCTTTAATGTCCCTTCCAACCCAACCCGTTTTGGGATTGTGGTGACAAAACCAACCCCTCAGTTCATTGTCTTCACCTCTTTTTGTTTTACAACTTAAAGTCACTTTAAAAGTGTACATAGTTGATTAAAACAATTACACTTTTTATAATAATGGCGAGTTACCATCAGAAAAAGTGCTTTTATTTGGGTAGTGGAAGGTGTCCCTGCCCATGGCACTGGATGAGCTTTAATGTCCCTTCCAGCCCAACCCATTCTGGGATTTTGGGACTGTCAGTGTGAGAGGAACCAGTTCCAGAGGACATGTGAGGGATTTCTAATGAGCATTGTCTGCATATAAAGTTCACCTTTTCCGATGACAGAGTGCATAAAGACATAAAATTGCTCCTTAAATGCAATAAAATCACACCACAGATGAGTTCATGGGAAAGAAATCCATCGAGGGTCGTTCGATGGAAAGACACAGCCTTTGATGTAGGGAGGAATTAAAACTTCTGCCCTCAGAAGGAATAAACCTTTCAGCAGCCAGAGCAGAACCCTTTAACCACGGCCTTGCCATGGGCAAAAGATTTAGTAGGGAAGTTTTCCCTCAGAGTTTTATTTTTTTGGGTTTTTATTCACAATGGATTATTGAAGGGAAAAAATCTCCTTGAATTTTAGAGAGGATTTTGACACCCAGGGATCCACACTGAGTTTGCTCACTGCCTTTGCTTTGCTTTGCTTTTCTCACCATCCATCCTGGTCGAAATTAATTAATGAACTGAGGCTGTAATTATTGTTTAAAAGTGGCATTCTGACTGTGAAAATGTGAAAATGGTGGATGAGCCAAGTGCAGCAGGATGCTCCAGCACAGGCCATGATATGGAGCACCCCAGTTTCATTTGGAACACCTTTTTGGAATAAAAAAGCTCTTTTCAATCCTCTCTGTGAGCTCTGGGCTGTATTTTTGATGTCTGCCACTCTAGCCAGGGTCTGAATTTTTCCTTTCTCAACTCCCTGCCTCTTATGTTTGTGCAGAAATCTTGTTTTAAGTCTGTTCTTTCTTTTAACACTTCCAGGTTGTGGAATATCCCTATTTTCAGCCTGGACCCAGCTGTTTCCCATCCCAAGACTGGTTGTGTGGGGAGACTGGAATCTCCTCCTTCCCAAAACCAACAGATGGCTTAAAGATACCTTGAACTGAGCCTTTGGGCACTCACCAGTTGGTGATTTTGGAAAAAAAGGTGTTTTTGAGGAAATTTGAAGCCTACTGTGCCACATAATTATGCTCCAAACTGAAGCCTTGGGATTCAGGGTGCAGCTTTTCCTTCCTCCTTTTCTCCCATCCAGAAAAGGTGGAGGAGTCATAACAAATCCAATTTCCTAAAACTGGTGGAAAATGGAAAGGGTTTGAGTGGACGTTCCTTGTTAAAAGGTGATTTGTGTGCAGTCTTAAGCTGCAGTTACTCAGGGTTCAGGTGTAATTTCTTTATTCTGTAAGCTGAGGAGGTTTATGGATGAATCAAGGTAAAAATATTCCATAATGTGGAGTCTTGTTTGGGATAGGAACAGGAGAGAGAGCTTCTCAATCCATAGGAAAACCTGGTACTGAAAGGTGAATATTGTGATTAATTTGGGTGCCCTCTAAATGTGCTGACCCCTGAGGGAGGCATCCTTAATCTTAGTTCAGGTTGAGTCTTGGGTTACTTTCCTGAGGTAAAAATCATCTTGGAATGAAAAAATTAAATAATAATGAAGTGAAATGCATATTATGGACTACTCAGTCCCATAAAACATCTGCAGTTTGCATTTCTTGTCCACATGCCCAAGTATTTGTTTCTGGTGGTTTTTACCATGTAGTGAAACACATGTAAAGATGTCCTTCCTTGAGCACTTCATGAAAAATTTCTTTTATGTTCTGATTTTCACTTCTTTTGAAAGCAAGCAAATACCTTTTGCCCTCTCTCAGATTTTTCTACCAGAGCTACCTTGAAGTCAAGGCTTCACACAAGATGTAACCAAAGGCAGAAGGTGGGAGGGGGGGAGAAATACAAGGACTGAATTGTTTTAAAAATGCATTTTTAAACGGAGGGAAATGATTGTTTCCATTCATCACAGCCTTTTCACATTTTTTTGTCATATCTGATTGATAGTGTCTAGAACAGAAGGGTGCACTCAAGCACTTTGCATGGGTAATTATTTCTGTATGTGGTTATTTCTGCTCGCTGCTTAATTAGAAATGGAGGAGCGGGGAAGTGATTATCAGGGGCAGGGCAGGGATTGTCCCTCTGTGCTGGGGTCCCTGCAGGGCTGGGCCCAGTTCTGGCTGGTGCCTTGTGGATGTTGCCCTAAAACAGAGGCTGGACAGAGCTCCAGAATAAAGCAGGGATTTATTCACAGCATCTCCTCCATGGATGCACCTTGGGCAGCACCAGAGCCCAGCCAGGGCTGCACCCAAGATGAACCAAAATGGCCCCAAAATGCACGGCCGGGCACGGGCTCTGTCCCTGGGATCAGTTCTGCTCCATTTGCACCTTGCAGTTCATTGTCCCATTCCAGCTTTAGCCCAGGCAGTCCCACCCTGCTTGTTTTTCTCTCTGCAGCCCACGGGGTTTGTGCTCCTGGGCTGAGATTTGGGTCATTTGTCCTTGGTGCCCAGCTGGAGCAGGAATTGTTTTGTCTCCCTGCTCTGTGCACAGAGCTCACCATAATATGAAGCCCAGACCCACACACTAAAGCAGCACAGAATCTGAAAAATATAAAATAATATAAGCATTTTATAAATACAGAATATAAAAAATCTAAAACCTGAGGCATCATGGCTCCTGCAGGAGAGCCCTGGAGGGGCTGGAGCGTGTCCAGGGCAGGGAACGGAGCTGGGCAGGGGCTGGAGCCCCAGGAGGGGCTGAGGGAGCTGGGCAGGGGCTGAGGCTGGAGCAAAGGAGGCTCAGGGGCCCTTGTGGCTCTGCACAAGTCCCTGCCAGGAGGGCACAGCCGGGGGGGTCGGGCTCTGCTCCCAGGGAACAGGGACAGGAGCAGAGGGAACGGCCTCAGGCTGGGCCAGGGCAGGCTCAGCTGGGACAGCAGCAGCAATTTGCCCATGGAAAGGGAGCTCAGGCCTTGGCAGGGGCTGCCCAGGGAGCTTTGCAGTGCCCATCCCTGCAGGTGTCCCCTGGAGGTGGCACTGAGTGCTCTGGGCTGGGGACAAGGTGCCCATGGGGCACAGCTGGCCTTCCATGGTCTTGAAACTCTTTTCCAACCTAACCTGGGATAAGAGCCAGCACAGGGATGAATATTTTAAAATATCAGTAATTATTCTGTGATCTTCATGTGCTCCAGGTCTTAACAACCAAGTTAAGGCAGGTGCTGCCATTGCCCTTGAGGTGCTTCGTGTCAGGTCCTCAGGGAGCCCCTGTCCAGCCATGGTCACCTGCAGGGGTGGCAGCAGAGGTGACAGGAATTTGTCACCAGTGCTGGACACTGAGGGGGAGTGGGTTGTATTTTATTTGTATTTTATGGGGTAAGCAGGGCTGTTTGTACACGTGGGATGTTCCTTTTGAATATTGCAAAGCTGCACTGCTGAACACATCCTGAAGATTTAGAAACAAGGTATCAAATCACTTCTAATAACCTGCTTTGTTTTTTCTTTTTTTTATTAATCATAAAACCTCCTCCAACTTTAGCTTTTGTTGTGAAATTTTCTTCCAGCAGCCTGATAGCTGAATATTTATTGATTCTCGAAAGCCCTGAGAACAGAATTATATTTCAGCCCGCCTAATAAGATAATTCTTACCAAATTACTCCCTAATAATTTTGATTCCCAGCCCTCCCCCGCGATCCCCAGCCCTGCTGGCGGAGTCCCCAGCTGTGTTATCTCCCCCCAGTGCAGAGAATTAAGTCGATGTAAGAGAATACTCTGGTTTTTGAGGAGAGGTCACGAATCGCCTCCCCGCCCTCAGCCGCCGCCGGCGCTCTCATTACGCCTCATTTGTGCGCCGGGGGGACCCAGCTGGGCCCCCTGGCCGCTCTCATCACGAGTTAATTTCTGCAGGAGGTGCTGCTGCCATGAACAAGTGCAGGAGGTTCTCTGGTGGTCCTGCCAAACAACGAGAGCTCTTAATTAGCAGCGATGTTCAATCAGGCTCCTTAACGCGCCGCGGCGCCGAGCGGGTCATGTTCCTTCGGAGCAGCCCCAGCACCCCGCCCAAATATCGGGTTTTTTATTTCAAACACAGCCTGGCTTTTCTGGTGGCTGGCAAGGTGTGAGCTGTGCTGGAGAGCTGTCAGAAAATCTGATTTTTCATGAAGGATGTGGGGGTTTCTGCTCGGTGGTTTGGAAGGTGTTTTTCATCACAGCGCTGAATATGGAAATTTGTTGATTTCATATGGGTTGTCCTGGCCTTCAGTTAATTTGTAGAATAATTTTTCAGCTAAAAAACCAAAAGCAGAGGTTTTGCAGTGCATCTTTTGCTCTCCTTGCTCATTACTGATGTACCAGGCACAATTCTGGGTCTGTGGAGGGAATTTTGGAGCCGCCACGGAGGCCTTGAGTTGTAATAGAGAGCTCAGGATGTCAAGTGCAAGCTGAGGAATCCCTTTAGAAGTTACTAATTATGACCTATAAATTACATATTAATTACTGTACATAATTACCCACCCAAATATTGCTGGGTTTTTTATTTCAAACACAGCCTGGCTTTCCTAGAGGCTGGCAAGGTGTGATCTGTGTTGGGAGCTGTCAGCAGTGGGGTGAAAATCTGATTTTTCATGAGGGATATGGGGGTTTCTGCTTGGTTGGTTTAGAGGGGAATTTTCGTCTCAGCACTGAATATGGAAATTTGTAGATTTTGTATCTGTTGTCCTGGCCTCCAGTTAATTTGTAGAATAATTTTTTGGCTGAAAAACCAAAAGCAGAGGCTTTGCAGTGCATCCTTTGCTCTCCTTGGTTGTTACTGATGTACCAGGCACAATTCTGGGTCTGTGGAGGGAATTTTGGGAGCTGCCATGGAGGCCTCAAGTTGTAACAGAGCTGAGGATGTCAAGGGCAAGCTGAGGAATACCTTTAAAATTTACTAATTATTATATATAAATCACATATTTAATTACTGTACATAATTACAAGTGCTAGGAGTATTTTGCAGGTTGAGGATAAATGACAGGTTCACAAAAACACCAAAATAAACAGGTTAGTGCTGCATGTGAGGAACTCTAAGAGAAGCATTAAATAGGCCCAGGTTTTGAAAACAAGGCACAGCAAATGCCAGAATATCAGAAATTACAAACTCAAGCAAAATTGACCATTTGATCCAGTGAAATTGATAATTTGCCCTTCTCAGTGGCAATCAGGAGTTGAAATAAAAATAAATAAAACAAGCAAAGAAAGTTAGGCCTGAGCCAAATCCCAACATTCCCAATTTTTTATCTTTATTATTTACATTTATATTGATTATTCCACTTGATGATCCTTCCTCTGTAAGGATTATGATTCATTACTGGGGGTGGATTTTTGTTCATTCATTTATTTTCCATCTTAATGCTTAAAAACTGAAAACTGGCATGTGATTGATGAATGCTCATTATCAATAAAAAAGGAAAAAAAAAAACTGAGGCCACATCTTAAGGTGCCAGTTTTACATTGAAAAGTCTCTCATTTCTACCACCTAAAAATTTCATTTTTATTTGAAATAAATTGGGAATTTTGAATATGGGAAGAAAGTTTTGTTTGGTTTTTTGTCTTTTTGGGAAGTCTTTTTGAGAAGATTCTTTGATTTGAGATTTTTTTTTTAGGTTTTATTTTTCATCTTAAAGCCTTGGGGGTTTAGGACACCTGTCTAAATTAGTGATCATCCAACTATTTATAAGTAGTTTAAATTAAAATAATTAAATTTTCATGTATCTCCACTGCAGATAGCTGCATATGCATAATCTAAATCTTTACTGGATCTGAAATAACCATTTTAAAAATGAGTTCCATCAAAATGAAGTGAAATTTTAATAGAATAGAAGAGTTGTAGGAAGAAAAGAGTTGATTGCCACACTCCCATTCTATAAGATCTTTTCCTTGGTGGGAAAACCTGGCCCAAAGTGGTTTCTTCTACTGGAGAAAGGAGAGTTTATTTTATACACCATTTTTACTGGGTTTTTTCCATCTAATTTTGCATCTAATTGGTTGAATAAAGGACTTTTAATTAATCACTAAAAGCAAGAATGAGTTCTAAAATAAATTATTATTTGATCATAAAAAACATTACTTTTGATTTTTAATTCTGTAGATAGGATTGAATCTACAGCGTTTTCCTATTTATTTCATCATAAGATTTAAGAAAATCACAGGATTTTTCTTTTCACTTTTTTATGATTTGTGTGAATAAGCAGATTTAAAGCAGACCAGGGAATGTTACTCAGAATTTCTTCTTCAGCAAAATTTGTAGATCCTTGTGCTCTTAAAATTGTCATTTTTTCTAATAGTACATCTTGATAAATTCAGGTTCTGAAAGACAAAGATTGGGAGGTGTAGGTGGAACTGCAAATAAAGAATTCCACTGCTGAACTAAGGAACTTTGTAAATCTTTAAATTTAAGCCCTACCTGTTCATTTTGTTCGCTGTCTTTTCCTAATTGTCACTGCATGCCAGGATATGTGGGACAATTAGAATAAGACAATAATTCCTTGTAAAATACAGGATTTCTGATGCCTAAAAACTGAAATTAGATTTAGTTAGAGGTGGCAGGAAGAAGATGGTAAATGTTGTATTGGTCAACTTCTTACCAGAAAAAGGGAAGGAGAAGAAAAAGGAGAAGAAAAAGAATCATCAATAAGGTGCTTCTTTGATATAAGATAAAAAAAATAATAATAATATATAAATATAGTAAATTTGCATGTTATATTTTGTGACTGGACCTGTGTTGAGGTTTTGACCACTTTTGGTCTCAAAGTCTTGGAAAGTTTTTGGAGTCTTTCAGAAAAAGTTACTCCTTGTTGGATTAACCTTTAAAAATTCAGGTGCACATTTCTTGATTTATTCTCTGAAACAAAGTGAGATTCTACATTTTTTTAAATGAATGAGAATATTCCTTAAATGTAAGTGTGTCCAGGCAAAAATTCAGGGTGGAACATGCCCATTGGCATCAGTAAATGCAATTTTAGAGGGCAGAAAGGAGCTGCACATTGGCATCAGTAAATGCAATTTTAGAGATGCAGAAAGGAGCTGCACATTGGCATCAGTAAATGCAGTTTTAGAGATGCAGAAAGGAGCTGCACATTGGCATCAGTAAATGCAATTTTAGAGATGCAGAAAGGAGCTGCACATTGGCATCAGTAAATGCAGTTTTAGAGACACAGAAAGGAGCTGCACATTGGCATTTAGCCCGGAACATGGCATCCCTGTCCTGCAACACCAGCCACCAATCATTTCATCCAATAAAACCAGAATATTCTGTATATTACAATGCCCTCACCACGCTGCAAAGGAAATTTGCACTGGATCATGCCTACAAATAAAAAATAATTAAAACATCAAGGCCTAAATGGATCTTAGAGATAAATTCTCTGTTAAATTCTCGCTGTAATTTCCCAGGCTGGAGGGAGGTTTGAGCACTTTTTGCAGTGGCTGCACATGTTTTTTTCATCAGCACTTTGGGGCTGGCTTGTGTGTCTTGGAATGCACTTGAAATTTCTTGGGTGGCTGCAGATGGCCCCGCTCTCGTTTGCGTCACTGCGAGCAGAAAAATCAAAATAATTCTTTGAAACTTGACTTGATGAGCGTTGGGCTTTGAAAAGGAGGAAATGCCCTGGAAGTTCCCTGCTTGAATTTTTTCAGCTTGAAAATTCTTCAGTATTTCATTACCAGCTCCCATTGAAGGGTGGGAAGGCACAGCAAAGCAAATAATTTTTGTGCCTGTGTGTCATTAAATGTATATTTTACTTTAAGCTGTTTTGCTGGAGTCAGTTTTGGATCTGAGGTGTGGATGTTGAGTGGGGATCACCTCAGAACATTCAGAAATTTCCTGTGTCCCTTCCTTTGGGTTCTGGGGAGAACAAATTCTGTCGTTTTATGCCAGTGTTGCATGAGCAGTGGAATATTAGATGGCCTTGGGTGAAAAATGAAATCTGGGTGACAGAGGCCTAGACGTTGTAATTTCTGATTTTATTCCAACAGCACTTTCCATGTGGAGCAGGAGATGAGTTTGTGGACAGGCACTTGATGCCTGTGGCTGTGGGAGAGTGAGAGGTTTGCCATAAAATCCCTTCCTACAATAATTGTGCAGTTATTGACACATCCCTGCTCCATGTGTTCCTCTGGCACCCTGGGTGTGGGATGAGCAATTCAATCTCAGATCCTCCTGCTGCTTTCCTTGATATTTAGAAATATTTGTTGCTGATGCTGATACCTCAGGTTTGAGCTTTTCTATTTCTCACATTCTGTGCTGCTTTAGTGTGTGGGTCTGGGTTCACATTCAGGGATGCTGAGCTATGTGCACAGAGCAGGGAGACAAAACAATTCCTGCTCCAGCTGGGCACCAAGGACAAATGACCCAAATCTCAGCCCAGGAGCACAAACCCTGTGGGCTGGAGAGAGAAAAACAAGCAGGGTGGGACTGCCTGGGCTAAAGCTGGAATGGGACAATGAACTGCAAGGTGCAAATGGAGCAGAACTGATCCCAGGGACAGCCCCCATGCCCGGCCGTGCATTTTGGGGCCATTTTGGTTCATCTTGGGTGCAGCCCTGGCTGGGCTCTGGTGCTGCCCAAGGTGCATCCATGGAGGAGATCCTGTGAATAAATCCCTGCTTTATTCTGGAGCTCTGCCCAGCCTCTGTTTTAGGGCAGCCTCACAAGGCATCAATCCGTGTCATTCGTGGGATTAGAGATAAAAATTATAATCATTCCTGGACCTAAAGGGGCTCCAAGAAGGCTGGAGAGGGACAATTTAAAAGGAGTGGAATGACCGTGACAGGGAATGGCTTTGAACAGATGGAGGGCAGGGTTAGATGGGATTTTGGGCAGGAATTGTTGCCTGGCAGGGCTGGGATGGAATTCCACCCCTGGATCCCTGGCAGTGCCCAAGGCCAGGTTGGACACTGGGGCTGGAGCAGCCTGGGACAGTGGGAGGTGTCCCTGCCATGGCAGGGGTGGCACTGGAGAATCTTCAAGGTCTTTTCCAACCCAAACCATTCCATAAATCCATATTTTTTCCTGCTTTATGGCATTGTCCCTGTGTGGATTTAGAAGTGCTTTGCCAACAGTTGTCATTCAGCTTTCCAAGATCCTTTAGGAGCACCGCAAATAAATAGCAATGAAGTTTCCTCACACTCACAGGGGGTGAAGAAAACCTCCAAAAGATGATTTTTACTTTGGATCCTCCAAAGACACCCAAGAAAAATGGTGTATGAGAAGATCTCATTCAGTCAAAAGGCTGAACAGCAAAAAGTGACTTTTTAAACCAAAGAAATTTTATCTTAGAGTAGTAGATTGGAACCAGAGGTCGAACCATTCCTTTCCTGCAGGCTTGAATCATGGAATCCCAGAATGGTTTGGGTTGGAAAGGACCTTGAAGATCACCCAGTGCCACCCCTGCCATGGCAGGGACACCTCCCACTGTCCCCAATGTCCAACCTGGCCTTGGGCGCTGCCAGGGATGCAGGGGCAGATCCAAAACCATTAAAAAGTGGGACTGGGATCCAGATATTTTGTGTTGTTCCCCTCTACTTTGAGTGACATTTTTTTAATAAGTGCAAACTCCTACTGATATCCTATTCAGCTTTCTGGGGTTGTTTTCCCCCTGTGATTAAAATAATAACTATATCTAGATATTAAATAATAGTAATATATAAATATATAGAATAGAATAGGATAGGATAGAATAGAATAGGATAGAGTAGAATAGAATAGGATAGGATATGATAGAATAGGATATGATATGGTATAATATAATATATAATATAATATAATATAATATAATATAATATAATATAATATAATATAATGTAATATAATATGGTATAATATAATATAATAAAATGTAATATAATGTAATATAATATAATGTAATGTAATGTAATGTTATATAATATAATGTAATGTAATATGATATAATGTAATGTAATGTAATATGATATAATGTAATGTAATATGATATGATATAATATAATATATAACATGATATAATATGATATAATATAGTATAATATAATATATATAATAACAGTAATAACAACATATAATAACAACAATTATATATAAGTATGATAATTATATATAATATATTACTAACAATATATAATGACAATAAAGAATATTATTATTTACATATTCTTTATTAATAATAAATAAATATATCAATATTTAATACATTAATAATAATTTTATATTATTATTTTTTATGTTATAAAATAATAATATTATATGATAAAATTTTGTAATAAATACTAAATTAATTAATTAATTAATTAATTTATTTATTTATTTATACTTTTCTCTGGTTATATAAGCACTGTCCAGCTCTGCCATGCCCATGCCACTCTGATGGGACAATGCCATCCCCAGCCCCATCGCAGGGTTTCTGGAATGCTCTGCCAGGGCTGCAGAGTTTGTGCAGCCCCAGAAATTCAATCCCAGTTTTTCTTGGAAAGGGGCAGCCCTGGAACAGCTGCATTCCATGGGGCCTTGGGGCAAAGAGCCCTCAGAAAATGTTTTCACTGAAATGCAGGACCCCAAATCATTCCAATAAAGTCCAGGGATGATGGGCAGCCATGCAGGAACTTTATCATATTTTATTATAATGATGTAACTTCTTTCAAGTCCTGCAGTTTGCAGTGTTTAACTGAATTATCCAATTTATTTTCACTAGAAAATTGATGTGGGAGTGGCTTTATTTTTACCAATTTTAATTTTGCCAATATTTATTTGTGGCCAGAGCGAGTTAAATTTTGTGTGTTCAGTATTCCAAGCACCACTTGGACTTGGATTCTCTTCTCAGTGTCTGTTCTGCCTGGAAAGAAAATATATTTGCTTAATGAGCAGGGAAATAAAGCATTTTTCTGCTGTCACATCTTATATTTTATGATCTCATTTCTCAAACTCAGTCATGTTTTCTTTCTGGAAGTATCCTAAAAGCTAATGAATACAAGGAAATTCAATTAGAGGAACTCTTCAATAACAAAAATAAATGTTCATGTCCCAGGGAGAGATAAATGTGATAAATAATCCAAGATGTATTTTATGTTAGCTTCCAGGAAATTTTTTTGACAGTAGAGTTTAAAAATAGCATTTGAAATGGAGAACTTGACATTGCATTTCATGATTTTGGAAGCCACCTTGCCCTATGTGATACTGGAATCTAATAACATAAATTGGAGTATTACATTGAAGTTGGAACAATAATAAATTGAAATAATAATATTATTGGAATATTATATTGGAATACAAGTTTTACCCCTTGGAATACGGAATTTGAGGGAGGATTTTTTTTTTTATTTTTTACTACTAAAAAGATTCTGTAGCAGCTTTTAAAATTGGACAGTCAAATACATGATTTATTTAAAAATAGAAATATACTAATAGGCAATAAGCAAATATAAGTTGGCAATACCCAACCATTCCATGGCTGCATTAAATGTGAAGGTTTTGCTTGATTTTACCTTGAGAGAGCTGTGTGTTGTTTCGTGTCCTGTAGTGACAGCCAGGGAGCAGGGACAGAGGTGACACAGGATGTTGGGGACAGGAACCCCCAGGATGCTGGGGACAGGAACCCCCAGGATGTTGGGGACAGGAACACCCAGGATGCTGGGGACAGGAATCCCCAGGATGTTGGGGACAGGAACCCCCAGGATGTTGGGGACAGGAGCACCCAGGATGTTGGGGACAGGAACACCCAGGATGTTGGGGACAGGAACACCCAGGGTGTTGGGGACACACAGACAGGGTCCCCATGTGGACACGTGCACAGGTGGGGACATGGTGCCCCCACATGAGGAGGAGCAGCTTAGGGGCTCATGGATGGGGACAAAGCCCCACAGGTGGTGACAGGGGACACAGGGACAGGACAGATGGATGCCAACATGCCAGACAGGCAGGGCATGGGTGGCAGAGGGTGCTGTGAGCCCCTGTGGCAGCTGGGGGTGGCCTGAGGGGACACAGAGCCCATGGTGCCACCCCAAAGCAGGAGCAGGGGCCTGCACCCACACCACAGGGCCTTTGTCATCAACTGGTGTCACCTGCTCATGGCAGAGCCCCAAAACCCCACAGGGACATTGAGGGGACACTCTGGGGGTCATTATGGGGCTGTGGGACACTCAAATGGCACCAGGGCAGGCTCAGGGTGGAGATTGGCAATGAAAATTTCCCTGGCAGAGTGGTCAGGCCTTGGGAGGTTTGGAGCCACTGAATTGTCCCAGAGCAGTCTGGATGTGGCCTTGGGGACAGGGATTGGGGTGATGGCACTGGGTGACCCTGGAGGGCTCTTCCAGCCTTGATAATTCTGGGATTCTGCCCTCATTGCTGGGAATTCTGTGTGAGGAGAGAACAGCTTTCCCCTGAGTGTGACCGTGCTCACAGGGGTCTGAGGATGAGGGAAGAGACGAGGATTTGACTCCATGTTTCAGAAGGCTGATTTGTTATTTTATGATATATATTGCACTAAAACGATACTAAAAGAATAGAAAGGAAAGAATGATGACAAAGGTTTGTGTCTTGGCTCTCTGTCCAAGCCAGCTCACTGTGATTGGCCATTAATTAGAAACATCCAACATGGGCCTGTTGCATCCCACAGCAGCAGATAACCATTGTTTACATTTTGTTCCTGAGGCCTCTCAGCTTCTCAGGAGGAAAAATCCTGAGGAAAGGATTTTCCATAAAAGATGTCTGTGACACCCTGATGGATGGACTGCAGAGATGAAGGACCTGCTGTGGGATTGTTGCATTTCACCTCTCCTTGGCCTCAGGATTCCTTTTGTTGAATCATTTGAGCCACCCCAGCGATGCCACAGACACAGAATGAGGGTCCCTGACCCAGAGTTTACAAATTGTGAATGAGGAAAAGACCCCCAGGGGCAGGATGAGTCTGGATGTTGGAGTGAATGATAAAAAGGGAACACGAGGAGTTTTTATTTGCTGCAGTGGAGAGGTTATCCCATAAAACAAGGGTGACAGGAAAATGGATTTTACAGGTTTATTCTGGTTAAACAGGAGTGCAGTGTTCTCTTAGCTTAGTCTGATGTTCTGGTTGAAAACTTGAAATTATTTATGGAGTACTTGTAGAAAAATACATTAAAAAATATGTGAAGGGAAAATATTTCCTCCCCTTTTTCCTTCTCAGTTATATTCAATGTTAAATATATTGTGCAAGGTGCAGGAGACAGACAACTGCCAACAGCTGACATTTACAAGTGCAACTTTATTAATTCTGTGAAGAGCTGCTTGTTACAATTCTCTTAGTGGAGAAAAGGAAAAATTATCATTTTTTTCTCCAGTAATCTTTTCCCTTTTAGCTGCTTAACTCCTCCATGTGGCAGCTGAGGGGTTTAAATGCCATTCTTAAATCTAAAACCCTAAATCCAAGATCTCTTCCTAGGCCCGACTGCTGAGCCTTCAGATCTGCCAAAGCTTCAATCATTTCCATGAATAATTTGGGTGACACAATTGAAATTTTCCTTATCAAAAACTCCTCTTTGCTGGGGGACTCCATAAGGTTGTAAAAAGGTGAATTTAAAACTCCAAGCTTGATAAATCTCATTCCCATGAATAATTTGGGTGAAAGAATTGAAATTTTCCTTATCAAAAACTCTTTGCTG